>CAUEEP010000927.1:1045000-1645000 GCA_958450365.1 Mesorhabditis belari
AAAAGTCTATCGACAGTTCTCAGTCACCAATCTCTCTCAACGATGTCTGGACGTGGTAAAGGAGGCAAAGCCAAGACCGGAGGCAAAGCAAAGTCCCGCTCGGTTCGTGCCGGACTTCCAATTCCCCGTTGGTCGTCTTCACCGTCTCCTCCGCAAGGGCCACTATGCTCAACGTGTCGGAGCTGGAGCCCCAGTCTACCTTGCCGCCGTTCTCGAATACCTCGCCGCTGAGGTGTTGGAGTTGGCCGGTAATGCCGCTCGTGACAACAAGAAGACCAGAATCAACCCCCGCCATCTCCAATTGGCCGTCAGAAACGACGAGGAGTTGAACAAATTGTTGTCAGGAGTCACCATCGCTCAAGGAGGAGTTCTTCCAAACATCCAAGCTGTTCTTCTCCCAAAGAAGACCGCCGGAGACAAGGAATAAGCTGTTGAACAATCAACAAAAAACCCCAAACCCAACGGCCCTCTTTAGGGCCACAAATGATCAAATCTTAAATGAACAATGTAAACTTAAACTTCAAGATGATTCAATTGCTCCAATGAATTCCGTGCTAATTTCAGAGTAAACTTGTAAAATAATTTATTCGCCATTTATAATACAAAAGAATTTTGGTAGGCTATAATTTGTTTTGCTCTTGAATCGTTTACAAGAGATCGGGAATTAGGAGAACTGATGGAACTTTGAAATTTGGATTAGAAATAATAGGTTGATGCATAAGTTTTTTCGTTTTTTTCGTACTTCTGTTAAAAAGTAACAAATTCACCAATTAATCTATAGTTTGCTCTATAAAAAAAGTGTTTTTTTTGTTCAATTTGCATCTTTTTAAATGAATTTCGGTTCACTTTGAAGCAAATTCGAGAGTGAAAAACGCCTTTTCTATCTATAAAAATCTATAAAAAACTCTACGGAAAAATTGGCTGAATGAATTTCTCTGAAATTTTGGCGAAATATCAAACGTTTTTTTTCTCTATCTTTTATCTATTGACACGAAGATAGGTTTTCTTTAGCTAAGGTGTCTAAACCGCATCATCGAGTTAGCCCTTTTTGACTACCCGACTTCATACTCTCAAGAAAATCCAGGCATTAAATATTTTTAAACCCGTTTTAATGTTATTTTGCAGAAAAATAATTGGTTTTTCTAATGAAATCAACCGTAGTTTAATTCGTGCATTTGTTGGCTTCAAACGGCAGACGAAAAGGAACGAAAAGACTTATGCATCAACCTAATAGATTGATTGGAAACAGAATACAGTTGACTCTAACGGAATTCTATATAACGGAAACGAATTTTGGTTCCGGTCGATACTAATCTATATAAAACGGCTATATAAATTCAGTGCTCGTTTCCGAGTAAACTTGTAAAATGATTTATTCGCCATTTATATATAAAAGAATTTTGGTAGGCTATAATTTGTTTTGCTCTTGAATCGTTTACAAGAGACCGCGAATTAGGAGACTGCTGAGAATTTATGGAACTTTGAAATTTGGATTAGAAATAGATTGATTGGAAACATAATACGGTTGACTCTAACAGAATGGAATTTTGGTTCCGGTCGACACTCTATATAACGGAAACATTTTTTGGTCCCTTCCCTATTCCGTTATAGAGAGAGTTGACTGTAGTTTGTTCTTATTAATGTCCAGACAATGTCTTTCCCCTTCGCACTCTTCCACACCCTCTTGTCCACTCCATTGTGGGCTCGAGTGATCGGTGTCTCTAGTGGAGCTTCAGCTGGAGTGTCCGTTGGAGTCTCGATGCCCACCCTTCCCACCCTTCCCACCCTTCCACCAATCTCCACTCCATCTCTCCCCATCTCACTCCCCAATGTGAATGGAGTCTGTGATTGTGCAGTCCTTCCAAACTCGATGCTCTTGTTTGTGTCCTTGGAGTAAGCTTATTCTACAAAATCTTTACCTATCAATCTTCCAGTCTCTCATGTCAACATTCTCTCCAAAGCCATCAAAACCGTCAATGGAGTCACTGATTGGTTGGCCATCGTCAATGGAGTCACTTTTGCTTCCATACACTCTTCAACATCTCCAAATTTTTCAAAGAAATCTCACTCTTCCAACTGTTGTTCTTATTTCTGAGGGTTTCTGTGGATTGGAATTGGAGATTAACACTCTGGTTAACACTGGTTAACACAAGATTAACACTCTGGAGATTAACACATTAACAACCTTCTCTCTGGTAAGAAATTATTGAAATACATCGTGCCAAGTATAGTATTACAGGATTGTTGACCGAAGAAACCAATCTCTACGCCAAGATCTGTCTTTAAGTTCTGACTGTTGTCTTGAATGAAGTCACTCCAATCGTCGCCACTCCGGACTCTGGTAAACTGTATTCTAAAGACAATTCTCAATCTTCAATTCCAGGTCAACCAATCAGTCTTGGACGAAATCCTCGCCGCTGTCCAATCAATTGTCTGTCTTCTTTTGAATCTTCTCAATCTCGGTGCACTCCTTTTTCTCTTCAGATCACTCCCAGCTCTCCTTCAGTATTCAAATATTTGATCAATCTATATCTAATCCAAATTTCAGAGTTCCATCAGTTCTCAGCAGTCTCCCAATCCGAATTCCCAAGCGGAACGAATTACATTGCACAAAGTTTCTTTTGTAAATAGCGAATAAATTATTGAATTATTGGATTGCAAGTTGAATCAAATCTTAAAGCTTCATTTTTTATTCATCAAAAGTATTTACATTGACTTTTAAAAGGTGTTTGAAAGAAGGTCGATTAGCATGTGGGTTGTTGTCTGGAATGTTCAAGTTAGAGTTGAAGTTAGAGTTGAAGTTAGAGTTGAAGTTAGAGTCAAGTTAGAGTTCAGGTTAGAGTTGAAGTTAGAGTTCAAGATAGAGTTCAAGTTAGAGTCCAAGTTAGAGCTCAAGTTAGAGTTCAGGTTAGAGTTCAAGTTATTCTTCAAGTTAGAGTTCAAGTTATTCTTCAAGTCCTAATTACCAAGTTATTCTTTTAAAAAACAGCTTATAATGACATTTTTAAAAAATAAACAGTACTGAAAAACTCACGAGCACAGATTGCTCAATAGATATTTGATGGTGTCATCTAAATCCCAGGGAGTTTCAACCCATCGGGCACATCTTGGAGAGATTTTCTAGAAAATGGTGAATCTGTCAGTTGATTTTCTCTACCTTTGCTTGTACAATGTTTGCTTTTTTTCCATAAGCGATTGGGAAAATCTCGACACCGACAGCTCTCAAATGATAGACGAGTGGGAGAAGATCTTGGAAACTCGAATCATCTCCTATACCTGCGGATCTAAAATAGTTGTTGAATAATATAAAATATTATGATTTCTAAAAAGATTTCAACTTCTGAACTTACGTAAAGTAAACAAGCATCTTTCTTGTGCTTGATCGCATAACATTTCTCATGTTTAGACTTAAAACAAAGTTGAAGAGTCTAAAGAAATTACAGTGTTTAGTCAATTTTCTCTTCACCAACCCATCCAAATCATTTCCAGGATATCCCATATATCCACTGTACATAAATTTGATGATTTGTGTGAGAAAGCTGTTCGCATTTGCTGTTACATTAAAGTGTTGATCGGGGAAGTTAAGCTAAAGAATGAGATAGAATAATGATAAAGATTGAAACTAGCTTTTGAAAGGCTCAACTGTAAGCTATAGCTAGAGAATAAGCTAGAGAATGAGATAGAGAATGAGATAGAGAATGAGATAGACTAATGAAAAAGATTGAAACAGCTGTCAAAGGCCAACGAGCTAGCAGGACAGAGAAAAGCAGAGAAAGATGAGAGATAGACAATGAAAAGATGAAACAGCTTTGAACCCGATATCCACTGACATAAAGTGAGATTGTGGAGAAAGCTGGTCGCATTTGTTGTTACATTAAAGTGTTGATCGGAGAAGTTAAGCTAGAGAATGAGATAGAATAATGATAAAGATTGAAACTAGCTTGTCAAAGGCTCAACTGTAAGCTATAGCTAGAGAATAAGCTAGAGAATAAGCTAGAGAATAAGCTAGAGAATAAGATAGAGAATGAGATAGACTAATGATAAAGATTGAAACTAGCTTGTCAAAGGCTCAACTGTAAGCTATAGCTAGAGAATAAGCTAGAGAATAAGATAGAGAATCAGATAGACTAATGACAAAGATTGAAAGACATTGACAAAGAAGACAAAGATTGAAACTAGCTTTTGAAAGGCTCGACTGTAAGCTATAGCTACAGCTGTAGCTTTTAAAGACTTTAATGATACCGATGATCAATTCTAATCGTTTTTTCACTTACCTGAGAATCGTATGTTCCAAGTAAAACCCTTGTGCGATGTTCATTCAAATAGACGGCTGTTGACAAGTCAACGATTGAATTAATTTCCTAAAAAAGAGAATCTATTTAGCTGCTTTTGCTAAAGACTAGAAAAATCTAGATCTAGAATCTAGTTTTCATTTAATTTCGCTTTGGAAACTTTGCAGACTTGAATTTAAACTTACGCTCATAAAATCATCCTTTGTAACAGTTGAAGAAGAATCAAAAGCTATGATGAGATCGATAATTGGAATATTTGGTTCACAACTTTCATATTCTTTTGCATCTTTTCCATTTTGAAGAACTTGACTTAGAGGTGATAAAGCTAACGCTGAGATTGAGATTAATTGAAAGAAGAAAAGAAGGATGGCTTTCATTTTCTAAACAAAAATTGTTTGATTGACTGAAAAAAATGAATAAAAGCTTAAAAAATTCAAACCAAAGAATAATCAAAAATGAATAAAAGCTAAAATTCAAACCAAAGTCAAGCAAGAAAAATATAAATGATGGGGGTGGGACAAATGCGACGTTTTTTTTGCGCACCTGCACATTTGCGCACCTTTTGCTGGAAAAGGCCTTGGGAAAGGTCGTAGAGCTTCGAAAATGTTTTCATAGAAGGGAATCGTATACGTAGATTCCGAATTTCGACAAATCAGACCTCGCTGACACGTCAAATTTGGGCTAAAAGGCAAAAACTGCGGAAAAGCGTTAAGTTGCGTAGTTTTTGCCTTTTAGCCCAAATTTGACGTGTCAGCGAGGTCTGATTTGTCGAAATTCGGAATCTATGCATACGATTCCCTTATATGGAAATATTTTCGAAGCTCTACGGCCTTTTCCATCAAAAAAAAAGGTGCGCAAATGTCCAGGTGCGCAAAAAAAAGGTCGCAAATTGTCCCACCTCCATAAATGATGAAAGAATGGTGAATCAATAGATTGAGATTAATTGGAGGGAGAAAAGAAGGATGGCTTTCATTTTCTAAACAAAAATTGTTTGATTGACTGACAAAAAATGAATAAAAGCGAAGGAAAAGAAAAATATAAATGATGAAAGAATGGTGAATCAATTAAATCATCAATCAATAAAACATCAATCATTAAATGAAGCTATTCAGCTAACAGCTACTGTAGCTTTAGCTCTAAAGGCTAGCTTAAGTTAGGTTGAAATCATATAAAACCATTTTATAATGTAAATTTGAAGATTAAGATTAAGGTAATGATCAGACTTTCACTTTCAATTTGGAGATTTATATGAGTGATGTTTTATGAAAGATTGTTTGATAAGAGTGATTCTCTAAAAACGTCATTCTTTCAACTTTGCAAAAATTAATTTTTTAAATTAATCAGTAGCTCGAAACAATAAAATTTATTGCAAGCAAAAATCAGCCAAATCAAAGGCTCTCTCAAAAGTCTTGGGCTGTAAATTTGACACTAAATGATGATTTCCGGAATTTTGTGACAATTTTATGTACATGAATTGAACTTGATATCATTAAAGCTGACAAATCGTTTTTCATTCTAATATTTATTAGCCCACGCACATTTTCCATTACATTTCCCTTCTTTACCACGTCTAGACATTGTTGAGAGAATTCAAGAGATTCGCGATTGAAAACTGTCGATAGATTGAGATGGGAAGCGTCGGTTTATGAAGCCATCCACCAAGAAGACCCCTCGTTCTGGAGACAAGAAGAGGAGAAAGTCAAGAAAGGAGTCCTACTCGGTCTACATCTACCGTGTGCTCAAGCAAGTTCACCCCGACACTGGTGTCTCCTCCAAAGCCATGTCAATCATGAACTCTTTCGTGAATGACGTCTTTGAGCGCATCGGTGCTGAGGCTTCTCGTCTTGCTCACTACAACAAACGGTCAACGATCTCATCCCGTGAAATCCAGACCGCTGTCCGTCTCATCTTGCCCGGAGAGCTCGCCAAGCACGCCGTCTCTGAGGGTACCAAGGCTGTCACCAAGTACACCTCTTCCAAATAAACCTCCCAGAGATTTAAAGGAAACAAAGCCCCAACCCAACGGCCCTCTTTAGGGCCACAAATGAATTTGAACTCAAAAGTATAAAAAGCAATAGTGAATTTAGATCATTTCAAGCTTTTTGCCTAGTACAAACAATGTGAATAAGTTGCTTAAACGAATTGTAAATGTTAGAATTGTTAGATTCTCTAAATTACTGTAGAATGCTTTAAGAAGACAAATAAGCCTAGAAAATAAGCCTTTATCGTACCAAGGCTTCTGTGATGAATCGTTATTCTTCTGTAAGCCTTTTCATTTAGACAAATTTACTCGTAAATTCTCCTGATTTGGACTTGAACTTCTAGAGAAATTTTTTCTTGGTCCCAGTTCACATAGCATTCTTTGACAACAACTGTGTTACTCAAAACTCAAAGTCACAAACATAAAGCTAGAACTTTGGTTTTTAATTTTCATACATTTTGGTCTATTTCTTTGCGACATCCTGACGGGGTCTATTACTCAATGACCCATTTTGGGGACAAATTTAGCGCCAAAACACCTGAAGTAATGCCAATGGCTTGAAAGAACAAGGGTTAAATTAAGGAAATTAATCAAAGGCTGCCTAGAGAAGTGATGAAAGGTCATGAAAAAGACGCAAGGGGTACCAGAGGTTATGTGGGTCAATAAGCAGCAAATTGGCTTGAATTTGAATCCAAAGAAGTATAAAATGAACTTATCTCTAGCAAATATGCACTTAAAACTAAGTTCTTACAAAGATGATTGGCAGGTTTGCAAAGAATCTATGAAAGTGATGCAGTGGCTAAGAGTTTAAAGTGCATTGGGTAATTGCTGTTAGTGAGTGAGAGATTAAACGGTTCTTCTTAAATCAGTAGGTGTTATGAGGCCAGTTTCTCTTAAATTGTAAACGAATGACATGGAGTGCGTTTCGAGTTTCTCGACAAACTTTTGGTTTCAGAGCATTGATTTGACAGAACTCCTTATATTTAGAGTCTTGTTCATGATTCCTTTTGAAAATTCTTTCATTTGTGGCCCTAAAGAGGGCCGTTGGGTTTGGGGTTTTTCAATGGTTCAGTGCTGTGAACATTTAAGCACGCTCTCCACGGATGCGGCGGGCGAGTTGGATGTCCTTTGGCATGATGGTGACACGCTTGGCGTGGATGGCACAGAGGTTGGTGTCCTCGAAGAGACCGACGAGGTAAGCCTCTGAAGCCTCTTGAAGAGCCATCACAGCCGACGATTGGAAGCGGAGGTCGGTCTTGAAGTCTTGAGCGATTTCACGGACAAGTCGCTGGAAGGGCAGCTTGCGGATGAGAAGCTCGGTGGACTTCTGGTACCGACGGATCTCACGAAGAGCCACAGTTCCCGGACGGTAACGGTGGGGCTTCTTGACTCCTCCGGTGGCTGGGGCCGATTTGCGGGCAGCCTTCGTGGCCAATTGTTTGCGGGAGCCTTTCCTCCAGTCGATTTGCGAGCGGTTTGCTTGGTGCGAGCCATTTTCGAGTCAGATGCGATACACTGATGGTTATTGAGGGAAAGAGAGGGTCTTTTAAAGGGCTTGGGGGCGAGGGGCGGGGCAAGGAAAATAGAATTGGAGGGAGAAACTATCTCGTGAAGTGGATGGGCGGGGTCACCTTACCCAACTTTGGCATCTCTCTTCTCTCCCCGGCATCCCAACTGGAACCCAAGTCTTTTCCCCTATAAATACCCCATCCAATCCACTGATTCCCCATCTCATCACTGAGCAACTCAAGAATGTCTGGACGTGGAAAGGGAGGCAAAGGACTCGGCAAGGGAGGCGCCAAGCGTCATCGCAAAGTTCTCCGCGATAACATCCAAGGAATCACGAAGCCGGCTATCCGCCGTTTGGCCCGTCGTGGTGGTGTGAAGCGTATCTCTGGATTGATCTACGAGGAAACCCGTGGAGTTCTCAAGGTGTTCTTGGAGAATGTGATCCGTGATGCCGTCACCTATTGTGAGCACGCCAAGAGAAAGACTGTGACCGCCATGGATGTGGTCTATGCCTTGAAGCGTCAAGGACGTACTTTGTACGGATTCGGTGGATAAGAACCCAGGAGAAGCAATTCTCAAAATAAAACCCCAACCCAACGGCCCTCTTTAGGGCCACAAATGATTCTCTAGTTAAATTTATAAATGACTTAAAGCTGAAAACTCTTCCTAACTAATTTTTAGTCTAGTTTTTGGCATAAAGATTTGCTAAACCTTTAAACAAGTTTTGCTTTTTTCGGCTTTCCCACGATCTTAAGGGATTTTGAAAGAGATTCAATAAGATTGTAAAAAAGATTTCCGATACGAGTTACTACTCTGAGTTGTTAACTAACTAACTAACTAACTAATTACCTAACTAACTAACTAACTAACTAACTAACTACCTAACTAACTAACTACCTAACTAACTAACTAACTAATTAATTAACTACCTAACTAACTAATTAATTAACTAACTAACTAACTAACTAAAACTAAACTAAATTAAACATCATTCTAACTAAAAGTACTAAATGGATATCCCATAAAAATCCATTTTAAATTATCTGCATCGGGAAAACCCTAAGCTACACTTTTTTTTGAGAATTTCTTCTCATTTGTTATCAGAGATGAGAATACGCTCGTAAATTCACACACAGTTTGACAAGGATTGAAAAAAGGAAAAAAAAAGAAAGGGAATCTGACTACTGAATGGGTGTAACACCCAAAAAAAAATGAGATAAGAGAAAAACGAAGACTTGAAGATTTAAAATTTGAAAGAAAGAAGATATAGCTTACCTTTCTCAACATTGCTTTTGTTAAAGTACTTTTTCTTAGTACTGCTTTAAAATTGTTTAAGTGTACAGCTGAAAAATGCTACGAAAGAGTAGGATTTAAAAATGGGCAAGACTTTAAAGTTATTCCAAAACTCGTGGACATTAAAAGAGTGTGACTAGATCACTCTAGATCACTCTAGACTGCTTAAACTCATCAAGTTAAAGATCTAGTGAAATTCTTGATTAAATTTCGTATAAGTTATCCAGAAATCTCTACAAATCACTTGTAAAAATCATCATTTTTATTGGGTTGGTGAATTGAAAACTGCCGGACTTTGAACTAAAATTTATTCAACATAAAACCATCAATTCATTCGAAATAATTTCCATTATTATTGATGACTTCTGCCCATTTTACAAGCAATTTGCGGATTCCTCTTTCTTTGTAGGATTTTGGTTTTGAATCGAAAAACTTTCAAAGCCAATTTTTGACTGCTTCTTCCGAATCGAAGTTTTCTCCCGCAAGCTCATTACTCATGATCCGGAATAAATAGTAATCAAAAGGGGGGAGGTCTGGACCATATGGGGATGCGCCAAAAGTTCCCAAACAAGGCTATTTATTGTAAGAAATGTAAGAAAAGCTAGATAGACAAATATTACATTACTATTGACGACTTCTGCTCATTTTACAAGCAATTTGCGGATTCCTCTTTCTTTGTAAGATTTTGGTTTGTGTGTGAGACAAGTGTGAGACTCAAAAATGGAGGACTGGAGATGTTCATATGTCATAGTTTGAGCACTTTCTTCAAAAGAAACCCATTTTGGTGTGAATAGAAAAGTTGTAGAGAATCAAAAATTAGGCTTATAGCCAAATTTCCAAAAAGATACACTTAGTAGTTTCGCTTAAAATGCAAGTTTTGTGAAAATTCGAAAATTTGGGATTTCTTGAAAACTAGTTTTTGAATCGTTCTGAAAATTTGGATATAAGCTTGATTTTTGATTCTCTACAACTTTTCCATTGACACAAAAATGGGTTTCTTTTGAAGAAAGTGCTCAAGTACTGCTTGAGTTTCTTAGTACTGCTTTAAAATTGTTTAAAGTGTACAGCTGAAAAATGCTACGAAAGAGTAGGATTTAAAATGGGGCAAGACTTTAAAGTTATTCCAAAACTCGTGGACATTAAAAGAGCGTGACTAGATCACTCTAGATCACTCTAGACTGCTTAAACTCATCAAGTTAAAGATCTAGTGAAATTCTTGATTAAATTAAATTCTTATAAATCATTCAGAAATCTCTACAAATCACTTCCAAAAATCATCATTTTTAGCATAACCAATAAATTCTGGTTTTCCCTGTAGAAGCCGATAAATTCACGCAAACACACCCAGTAGAAATGGGTGTGGAAGAGATAAATCAAATTTGAGATAAGAGTGAATCCAGTGATGAATCCACGCTGGCTTCTGTTTGCTGGGAGATTTTATCTCAGAAACAATGAATATCCCTTCTTATTACCCTCAAATTACAATTTCTTGAATCTTAACCCATTCAGTAATCTTCTTTAATAATCTTTAGCCTCTTTAGCCAGTTTAGCCAGTTTTTCATAGCCAGTTTAGCCAGTTTTGTATAGCCAGTTTAGCCAGTCTAGCCAGTTTTGCATAGCCAGTTTAGCCAGTTTTGAATAGCCAGTTTAGCCAGTTTAGCCAGTTTTGCATAGCCAGTTTAGCCAGTTTTGAATAGCCAACTTAGCCAGTTTTGCATAGCTAGTTTAGCCAGTTTTTCCTAGCCAGTTTAGCCAGTTTTGCATAGCCAGTTCTTTTTCAAACATTACCCTTTAAATCAAGCTCCTCACAGCTCTTGTATTCTATTTTAAATCACCATTTCCTAAAGCAATTTTAGGCAATGGGTTGGTTAAGGACAGCGGCCTTTGTGGCCGTTGTAATCCTTTCCATGGCTGAGGCTACAGTAGGAAAGAAGAAAACAAGATATGGGCAGATTGACTTATCCAAAGTCGATATGGAACAACATCTAGGAAAAAGTGAGTAAAAGATTTATTGAAATTGAGCATTCAATACTTTAGTGAAACGCTTCTTGACCGCTAAAATGGCTCACATTCACGAGGAACACAAAGAACCGCCAAAATTCAAGCCGATGCCACCAAAGACTGTTTGTTTTTAGAAAAGCTCGTATTTAAAGAAGTTAACTGTCAGTTAGCAGTTAGGTAAATCCAAAAAATATTCTAGCTTCCCCACTCTCTCGATATGGGATGTGATCCGGGATGGATGGGAACGAACTGCACAAATCGTGAGTCGTAAATCTTGTTCTCTTAAAGCTTTACCTTTTTGCTTTACCTTTTAGCCGTTTGCGCAAAGGAGACTCAACCTTTCTTCACTCACGATGGACTCAATGAGGGAATTGGTGATATGATTGAGATGGATGTTGGACCGACTTGTGTTGAGAGGTTGGGCAAGTTAGAGTTGTACGACAAAGTTGCCTGCAAGTCCTTAACTTGCTGCATTCTTTCTTTCTTCTTCCTAGCTTCTTCCTAGCTCTTCTTCTTCCTAGCTTCTTCCTAGCTCTTCTTCTTTCTTTCTTCTTCCTAGCTTCTTCCATCGCTCAGTGACAAGCAGAGGGTTCAATCCTGATTCTAAAGTTTCATTTTTACTTTATTAACTTCTCAAAAGCAGTTCCATCTTTTCAGATTCACCTTCCCAGTGGACTATGCTATTCCCATCAACCTTTACATCACTGTGACCACAGATGAGTCAGGCAGTACTCCGTATGCTCGACTCTACGATCCAATGAGTGAATCAAAAAAAACGATCTCTAGAAAAATAGGATTTCAGTGAACGAAGTGATTCCTTGTGGAGACGATATTATCAGCGATCGATCAACCGTGCAAAAGTATTGTACTTTGATGCTGACGAGTGGAGAGGGATTGTACACAGCTGAATTGCATTCAGATACACAAGCGTAAGTGAAATGGATAAGAAGCTAGCTAGAGGATTGTAGCTTCAACTAAATTAAGCTTCAGCTACATTGATCACTCGATTATCTCTCTTATTTCAGCCCCTGTGTGTTCCTAGTGAACGCTGGGACTTTCCTGTATCCAGATGGAGGCTTTGTGCAATCACCACAAGAAGATGTTGTTCAAGAATACTTGCCAAAACCAAATCAGGCTATTTCACGGTAAATTCTGAACTTACTTTCAATAGAAAATCCTTTTAGCAATCCACTACAAGGCATTCCATCGTACCTAGCCTTCAGGATGACCCATGACGTGTATCCCGTTGAGCCACAAGTAACTAGAGCTATCATTTGCAAAGGAAATATTGTTTAGGTGGTACACATCTATTCAAACGGTTTCTGGGTTCAGAACTTCAATCTGATTGCTAGGTTTGTTCTGACAGGCTCAGGCTTAGGCTCAGGCTCAGGCTTAGGCTTAGGCTTAGGCTTAGGCTTAGGCTTAGGCTCAGGCTTAGGCTTAGGCTTAGGCTCAGGCTTAGGCTTAGGCTTAGGCTTAGGCTTAGGCTTAGGCTTAGGCTTGAAAAGAAATCTTGAACTTGAAATCTTGAAAATCTTCAAATTGGAAACTGAAGTCTTACCTGCCTAGGATCACTTGTTGTCGGACAGATGGACAGACACTCTTTTATATATATAGCAAATCAAAAACCTTAGATACAAATGTGCTACCCCACACATCACTGTCCAGACATTCAACTGCACACAAGAGGACCAGTATTACTTGAAATTCCAAGGAATTGATGAGCATGTAAGGCTTACTGACTTTATTTTCCTTTAATTGAGCTAGCAAAAAGGAATTGATTTTCAGGGAATGGCCTGGCAAAGACTCTACGAGTTTGGATGTGATTATCCCATCCCAACGGGCACTTATCCCACTGGTGGCCCGCCAACTCCGGCACCCGTTGACATGTGCTACAATGAGGGACAACTCTACAATGGTGTAAGTTATAAATTTATCTTGAACTGTGAACTGTGAACTGTGCAATTCTCTCTTTCAGACTTGTTATTGCGGTCCGTTCTTTGAAGGAGACAAGTGCGAGATCATCGTTTGTTTGAATGATGGAGGAATCGATTTCCAGAAAAATAAATGTGTTTGTGGGGCTGGCTATTCGGGAGATCATTGTGAACATGGTAAAAGATTTGGAAAGGAAAATAAGCAAAAAGATTTAAGTGTCTTGCCCAAGGCGAAACTATGATACAAATGATTTGAGTAAGCGAGCTCTCGGCTTCGTCATTCGATCATCTCAATCGATGCAAGCTCAGGTAAGTGTTTGAAAGAGCTATTTATTCTAATTGTTGTCTAACAATTGTTGTCTAACAATTTAAAATACAATCAAAGCAAGAAGATTTTGATGTCTTTTCCAAAGTTTTGTGATTTTGAAACTTTCAGATGGATCAAATCGTGCTCGCCGCTCAGAACATCACCGATCAATACGCTTTGTATCACCCCGATTACTTCCAATCATACATTCTTTCAGTCGTTCGAAACAATGGTATGATGAAGGGGATTATAAGCTTTGATTCGATCTACATGTCTCATAAATTAAATAAATTCCAGCGGTACTCTTCACCCACGAGTATCTCGACGTTCAAGGCTTCATCTCAGCCATTCGTTCCTTGACTAATCCACCGACTGATACTGGTTAGATTTTTGAATATAAAAATCCAAATTAAATATATAATTGATTATTACAGTTATTAGAAGGTGTTTATCTAATATTTGTATTCAGATTGTGACGATGCTCTTTTGTTGGGTGTGACTGAGGTGCTTGAACAGCCAGCTTTCCAGAAATATCAGGTAAGGTTTTAAAGTTAGAAATTCATTTGCTGTTATCAAGCAATAAATCTTTAGAAATCACCGATTTTCATCTTCTCCGATGGAACGGCGAATGATGACACGGATGTCCGCTATGCTCTTCTCAATTCTCTCTCACATTTCCGCGGACAACTCTTCTTTATTCTTTCAGATTCAGTTACTGGAAGGTTTGTGATCAAAAATAGCTTTGTCTAGCTAGCTTTATCTCTAGAATTGTCTCTAGAATCTAGAATTTCCTAGCTTTGTCTCTAGAATCGTCTCTAGAATCTAGAGTTTTCTAGCTTTGTCTCTAGAATCGGCTTTGTAAAACCCACAATTTCCCACAATTTGATCAGAGTTTTCAAAAAGATTTTAGATGTAATATCGCTCTCGATGATGTTGGATATGCCCAAATGAGAGGCCTTGCCGCTTTCTCGCAAGGACAAGTGATCAAGGTTCATTGTTAAATCATTAAAGAAAGCTTAGAAAACAAAAAAAATCCCTTTAGATCGCCATCAACGACATCGCATCCACTTCGGTGATGTTGGCTGAGTCAACGTTTATGATGAATGAGTTGATCACAAATGATCTCGATGATTGCTCACAAGCACCCAAATACAACACTTTCTTCATTGATGAGAACACCGATTATGTGATGATTACGGCTACGGGAACGAAATTGTCTGCTTTGGTCACAGCGCCGAATCGAACCACGTTTGCTCCATCTTTGTGGTATCAATCGGGAAATCTTTACATCTGGGCGATTGACACGGACAGTCTAGCAATTGGAAATTGGCTGGTGAGTGGGATTTAGTGTGGAATCATAGAGTCGTGTGATTTAAAATAAAAAATTCGAAAATACAAAATTGCGGGGGGTCGAACCCGGAGGGAGTGGGCTGCAGTGAAGAGCGCTCACGATTGCGCCATGGAGACAGCCAGACGGCCCGGAAAAATCCAGCTAGTAAAATCCTTCCCCGAAACATCCAACCATAAAATTCTTTCTGAAACCGCCTGACTGGTTTTTCTGGCAGAATGTTTCGGTGGAGTCCCCGTGGCGGTGGAGTCCCTTGTTGTCCCCGTGGTGGAGTCCGGTGGAGTCCCTTGTTGTCCCCGTGGTGGAGTCCGGTGGAGTCCCTTCTTGTCCCCGTGGTGGAGTCCGGTGGAGTCCCTTGTTGTCCCCGTGGTGGAGTCCGGTGGAGTCCCAATTTCGGTGGAGTTCCTTCTTGTCCCCGTGGTGGAGTCCGGTGGAGTCCCTTGTTGTCCCCGTGGTGGAGTCCGGTGGAGTCCCAATTTCGGTGGAGTCCCTTGTTGTCCCCGTGGGGCAGTTGTGTGCTCGCTTGTCTACAACCCACATGACCCGGGTTCGATTCCCCGTAGTGCCACTCACTTTGCCTTTAAATCTTGAATTTCGGCTGATTCTTCTATACAACTTCTATTTTAGATAAGCATGTCAACACTCGCAGCCGGAAAAACTGTGTGTCAATATCGTGTCTCAGCTCATTCCGACTATGATCTTTTCATCGGCGTCACTTCATCGTTGAACTCTGACACAACGGACACGCAACCAACCTGGAATCAAGCAGCTCACATCGTCGCTCGAATCAACAACGTTCACAACGTCGACAATCTGGCGATTCACGCCGAGGTGATGATCACAACAAATGATGGTGAGTAACTGAATCACAATTGTACGATCAAATTCCTTACAATCCCCTTCGTTTAGTTGGTGGCCGTCGATCGATTGTCTACGCCTCATCCGGAATCTATCGTGACAATTGCGACTATTATCTTTACTTTGGCCCATTCACCTGCAACACACCGAATCAAATGTTCTATGTGAGCGTCTATTCAACTGACCTCCAAGGCCACACTTTGCTCAGGTACAAGAGAAATCTATTAACAATAGACAAGGCAATTTCAGAACAACAACCGGCTTTTGCTCTGCCTCAGCGCCGACCGTCATTCCGCCAGACGGTTGCGCGAATGGAGGAGTGATGGTGAACGGCACTTGCATTTGTGCTAATCACTACAATGGACCCAAATGCCAAGGAATTCTTTGTGAAAATCAGGTACTACAGCCTTAATCTAGAGCTAAAGCCCATTGGAGTTGGCTCTTATTTGTACAAGTTTCAACTTACGACTTTGAACTTACGTTCACTTGTTCAAGATTGAAATCCCAAAATTTTTAGGGAACACCCCTCTTCGGCAAATGTCAATGTCCAGCCGGCTTTTCTGGAGAATTCTGCGAATCACCAGCTTGCAACTCTATCAACACATGGAAACAATATGACCTCAACAGCAAATCCCTATCCGTTCTCATTCATGACTCGATTTCAACAAGATCTGTGAGTTTTTGCATTGCAATAACTTTAATTTTTGTTGTTTTAGGTTCTCCGTACGTTGAACGACTCAGTGAGTCGCGTGATCGATGATATTCGTTTCACACATCCGAACTGGATCACTTCTTTCCAGGTATACTGTAGATGGATGCTGTGGCTGCTTACTGTAGCTGGATACAGTGGCTGGACGCTCTAGCTAGATACTGTAGCCAGGCTACTGTAGCTGGATACTGTGGCTGCTTGTAGCTGGATACAGTGGCTGGATACTCTAGCTAGATACTGTAGCCAGGATACTGTAACTGGGTACTGTAGCTAGGGTACTACAGCTGGGGCACAAAATATTTCAAAAACTTTAGCTCCTCCGCTTCAACGACAGCGCCCACACCACAGAAGTTGACTCCTCCGATCCAAATGATTTCATCAATGTAAGTACAAAAAACTGTTCTCATACTATAGCACAATCTTAGGGAGTGCGCAATTTGGCCAAGCGGAACTATGACAATTCGGAGATTTCATGCCAGGATTTGGATCTATTCCCAGCACTTTTCGACACATTGTCTCTTCACGATTTATCATTTGGCGGCATCGTCTACGTTTTCATCAACGGAGTACCCAGGGTAAGCTTTGAGATAGGATTTAGCAAGCTTTCAGTTGAATAGTTTAGCTGGGGTACTGTAAGAGTAGCGGAGCTGAGAGTACTATAGGTGTAGCGTCAAAGGAAAAATTTTTAGATGAACGACACAACCTTGCAACGAATCTACAATCATCTCGAGTCGACGAAAACCACGATCATGGTTATCCAAACAGCCACTTCACCCTGTGGAAAGGTTTAGAATCTTGAAAATTGTTATTTTCCTGCAAAAAAACTGCAATTGTTATTTTCCAGGACATCTACGATTCGGCTTCAATCTCATTGATGAGCCTAGCCGAGTACACGGGCGGTATGTTCACAATTTCGATGGCCAACAAGGCTGGAGACATTTTCCGGTTTGTTTATTTGATAATTTCATCCAGAATTAGCTGTATAGGATAATTTAGCTAGTGTTTCTACAAATTTAGCTAGAGTTGCTAATTTTCAGCTCTCTTCCTACCTTGTACAGTGCTCAACTCGTCACTGAGAACTACTACGATGATTGCACTGCACCAACAACTTTCTATATTCCCGTTGATTCACTCACACAGGCTTTAGACATTGTCATCAATGTAAGACTTTGTTTTTTGAAACTTTCTTGACTAAGAAATGAAATCTAATTGTAAATTATTAATTATTTTTTAGGGAGATCTTGTCGGTCCACCAGTTTACGTAGCTCCAAATAGCAATCGATTCAATTTGGTCAATTTGTGGAACGATGTTGGATATGGATCTCGTGCTGATCAAATTATTCAACCTTGTGACCAAGGCTGGGATCAATACGACAATCGGTGCTTCAAGTTTGGCTTGACAAAGGTGAGTGGTGAAGGAGAGGTCAAAGCTGGCAACAGATGTGCTTTAGGTGAGCTGGACTGACGCTGCATTAACCTGCCATCAACAAGGCGCCTCTTTGGCTTCAATTTTCAACCAAGGAGATCAAGATTTCTTGTCTTATCAAGCTGGATCGGCTATCGATTATTGGATTGGACTCAATTATCAAAATGTAGTTCAGTAATGATTTTCGAAAAAGAAATAATTTAGACTTCGGGATCTTTTGTTTGGGATACTCCATTTAACACTTCGCTCACCCTTGACTCAACTGGATTTACAAATTGGGCCACTGGGCAACCAGTGATGGATCCGGGAAAGACTTGCGTCTACGACAGTCAGAGTGGAATGCTCGGTGGAAAGGGATGGAATGCTGTTGGGTGGGTGTTCAAATTGTTGTACTTTGAAAGCTTTTTCCTTTTTCCACCATGCAACCGGGTTACTGTCACTTCTGAGTTAATGATTTTATTTAGCTGTACCCAGAAATTCGCCTACATCTGTCAGAAGAACGTCTACAATCAGTACTTCACTCCACGAGATCCCAACTCGGATTTCTTGCCTAGAGGTAATTTAGGAATAAAAATCTAGTATTAGATCAGTAGTTGAATTCAAAATTTTTATTAAAAACTTATAGGTATCTGGCAAGTGACAATTCAAACCGATGAGGGAAGTTGCTCGGTGGCTGGAGTGGCTCAAACACAGCTTCGGTAATTAGATAATTAAATTGATTAGAATTAGAATTAGGATTAGATTGATTTAAAATCAAATCAGCGACTTTGTAGAGTCTACACCCAGTACACTAGCGACATTCATGACGATTTCGGTCACCCAGAGCCCTACCAAGTAAGCGAAGTTGTTTGAACTGGTTTGTATCTGAATTTGAATGTGGAAAACATTTACAGTACATTTACAGTACACAATTTAGCTGTGTTTAGCACTGTAATGTACTGTACTGTAATGTAATGTAAATCGAAATCCTAGGGCGCAGTCGAGAACCGAGTGATCGCGACTGTGATGGGACTCCTTCCATCAACCACATATTCTCTCGAGTACGCCCATCTCTACATGGACAATCTCACCATCATTCAGGTTACAATAACAGTCATTTACTTATCAATCACGTGCAATCAACTTAATCTCAATTTCCTAGGCTCAACCGATGCGTCATCGTGAGAACTGTGTCTTTGACTACATCTCGTCACCCTTCCAATGCCCTTCCATGACTTTCCAGGTTACTAAAATCATCTTGCGAAGTTCTAAGCAAAGATTTTAGATGATGCTATCAGGAGTTGACAATTATGGATATCTTTATCAACGTGTGATTCCAGTCCGCTGTCAAGCTGGACCATTAGATGGCGAATGCGAGAATGGAGCTCAATACTACAAGTGATTGTTACAAGTTTTCATGGATTTGTTTTTATAAATTTATTCCAGAGGATCTTGCGTCTGTCCACCTGGATTTTTCGGAGAATATTGTCAAGTAAGAAAATAGGAAATTCTATTAAAAAAGGTCTTTAGTTGATCGATTGTCAGAATGGTGGCCACTTCACAGCCGCGTTGGGCAGTTGTGAATGCAGAACTGGTGAGTTTCAGAAAGAGATCGAATCTCTATAAATCCTAATTACAATTATAACAAAGTTCAAGTTTTTCAGGTTTCACTGGAACTTTCTGCGAGATTCCCCAATGTACTCGTGGTGGAAACAAGCCTGATTTAGACCGAGAACATCGTACTTTCGTTCTACTTGTTGATGGAGTCCAAGTACGTGAATAGTACGCAATATTTTAAATTTAAATTTGTCAGACTCCATCCTACAAGCCATTCCTCGATGGCCTTCAAGACGGTTTGACCCAATTCTTTGGCCAAATCATGCCCCAATTGCCTAACTGGTGGACGAGCTTTGTTGGAGTGATCTTCAGGGTGAGAAATATCGTATTGTAGAATGCTAAAGCTATTGTAAGAACTCTAGCAGCTTTAAATTTGAATACTATGAAAATAAAGTCATAATTTTAAACCCTATCCTCTCATTATTTTAGAACGCTGACGCTGCCGATCACGGAGGAGTTGTTTCCTCAGTCGTCACTCAAAGCGCCCCCGATACGTTCAATCAAGCGCTTAATGTAAGTATTTTCAATGGTTGAATTTATTATTCATCTTATTTAACAATTTTAGGCCCTTCTTGCCCAAATCCCTTACAAATCAACAAGCCCAGGGCGATCAGTTTTCACGGCAATGGTCGCCGCGTTAACTGCTCCACAGGTTAGTTTTCAAATATATTTCCTTCTCTTTCTTCTTTTCTTTCTCTTCCTTATGTTTTCTATTTCTTCTTGGGGAAAGAAGGCCTCGATACCGGACCGTGACCGGACGACCGGACGAATGATCTACCATTGAGCAATGGTAGAGCATCTATCCGGTCGTCCGGTCACCAGCAGAAGGTCGAGGATTCAATTCCCTCTCGATTCTAAATTCTTTGTCGTTAATTTCTTTGTTTTATAAGTTGCGAGTACGGTAATGTGGTACGGATTAGTCTCTTATAGCCTTATAGACTTCTTATTCTTGATAATTCACCTCTTTCACTTCCAGGTGAAATCCCGTTCCGTTGCTTTCCTCATCCTCAACGGTGTTCCCGATGATTGGACTGATATGGATATGGCCATGGATGTGATTTCAAAGACAAACACACAAGTGAGATTATGGAAGAGGATTTGTTGAAATGAGTAGTTTTTAGGTGAATTTGCTAGCTTATGGTGACACGAATCCTCCAGGAAACGCTTCATACCAAGATCTTCAACCACTCTTCGACACGATTCACATGTCGGGTGGAGCTGTGTATTTCATGAAGACCGACGACTTCTTCAAGCCATGGGCTGATGTAAGTAGTAACTTGCTGTAGCTTGACTTCAATTAGTTTACAATGTGATCTTCAATCTTTTCCAGATGGCCTACACTCTGCACGGTGGTCATTACATTCTCTCAACATACCGTCAAGATTGCTCAAATCTTGATGAATATATTCAAACTGGTTCCAACCAGTCAGCACTCGTTGTTGACATTTTCGCTGAACAACAACCCGTTGTTAAGGTCACTAGTCCAAATGGTGAGCATGAGCTTTGTTTATTTTAGCGCTATTATAGTTAACGTTGAGTTTAAAATCAATCCGAATAAACAAAAAAACTTTTAGATACAACGGTTCGCGCGCAAAACGCCTTCTCGACCCTTACAAACACCATCGATGTGTTTGTCGCATTGTGGATGCCCGGAATTTGGACTCTCGGAATTGATGATGGAAATGATCGAAGTGGTGGTTGCATGGTAAAAGAAAAAAATAGAGAAAGTTTGAAATTTATTCTTTAGGTAAATGTTCGTGGTCAATCAGCGGTTGATGTGATGATCGCTTTCACGCAAGATGTCGAAGAAGATGGAGGAGTTCACTCGAATGATGCCTATCTTTTCCCACAAGCTGGCTGTGAGTTTTGTTTTGAAAATAATGACACAGAGAACTGTGTCATTGTAAAGTTATGGTCATTCAAGAGTCTCTAACTCTAAGAATAGCTGACTAACTGACAATCTTAGTTCAAAAGAACTGAATATTATCGAAATTCTCATCGACTTATCGACTTCTACTTAGCTTAAAGTTATAACCTTTTTGAAAGCTCAATTTTCTTAATAACTTTAGACAAAAGTGATTCTTACAAAAGACTCACAAAACTCTGTTCAATTTCAGTCGAAACAAACGCAATTGTGGCGGCAGCAAGCGGTGGATACCTTCAATACGTTCAACTGTACGATGTCGAAGAGAGAACACTTCAATTCGCTTCTCCTTTGATCCCAAGAGCTCTTTGCACATTCCCCTACATTTCACAAAGGTCAGTCGGAATCTAGCTTTATTTTAACCAAGTCTTTAGCACTTTCCGTTGTGATCGTCACTCATTCACGGTCGCTATTGATGGATTGGACTTTATGGGACATCCATTCAGACGAATGTTCACCATTCATTGTGTCGGATACATTCCAACAAGAGGTATGTTCTTCATTTTGAATGATTCGTGTAGTGGAAAGTGAAGATCAAGTGGATCCATTCTCCGATATTAGAAAACATCTTAAGTTACATCTTAAATAAGTTCAAGCCTGAGTACTTGCCTTTGTGGAAACATCAAGATTAATCTATCTCGAAATAATTCAACTTTCAGCTCCATACACTGGTACTCCGTACACCGGCACTCGACCAACTGAGGCTCCAATCACCACCAGCCCACTACCAATCTATCCAACTTGCTCTAGCAATGTGCCGAAGATTGACATCATCATCGCTTTTGATTCGTCTGCTTCGATGCCAAAGGACGTGTTTTTGGAGGTAAGTATATATAGAAAAAATATATCAGACTTAGCTTATCAAATCCCAAGCTTTCCAGATCATTGACCAATTCTATGAGTTAGGCAGTGCAGTGGTCTTCGACAAGGACCATGTTCGTATCATTGCTGGCACTTATGATGCACAGGTTTGGTAAAGTATTCTCCTTTTAGAATTGACTCTAGGTCCACTTCGAGATGCAAGATTTCAACTCGACTGTCAACCTTTCAACCTATTTGACGAGATTGGTCGCATTGTTGTACTCTGGATACACGGGAGTATCTGGAAACAATGTGATGGGGTTAGAAATTATGATTAAATGAATCCATTTTCTGAATTCATTCGATTTTGCTCTTTTCAGCTTGATTGACTACATCATAAAGAGTGAAAACGCGGTGACACCGTTCCGAACGGATGCCAGGAAAATGATCATCTACTACAGGTAATCTAAGCCAGCCACAAGAAAACTATACAATACATAGGCCTTGCTAGTTGCGTATAATAGCTTTTGTACTTTGTATTAGCTTTTGCATAATGCAAGCTTTCCAGAAATTCCTGTTTACAGTCTTAGGTTACACGAAGATACCTTAGCTATAGTAAAGTAGTGGTAAATTTAGTAGTAAAGTAAATTTCACTTTAGCACTCTTGGTTGGGACAAGGGCAACATCCACGACAATCAAGAGACTGGTTTCGGTGATCCGACCAAAGACGCGAATGACCTCAAGTTGCTGGGAGTTGAGTTTTTCACTATCGGCTATGGATCGAAAGCGAATGCCACTCAACTACAGGTGGGCATATGTTACGAAAGAATCCGATTCTGTTGTTAGAATCCGATTCTGTCGATAGAATCCGATTCTGTCGATAGAATCCGATTCTGTTGTTAGAATCCGATTCTGTCGACAGAATTTGATCACAAATTGTTTTGTGGTCGGATTCTGACAACAGAATCCGTCAGAATCCTCCTGTCATTCCGTCAGAATTCCCCAGCTCAAAAGAAGTTCGATAGTGGATAGTATCTAGAACTGAAATGTCATTTTCTATAGTACATTACAACAACTTTCAGACATCTTGTTTTTCATAATGTTCTAGTTATCTATAATTCCATAATTATTCAAGTCCTGACTTCAAAAACCCTATTCAAATCTAGGCTGTTTCCTCCAACTGTACCCGTATGGCGACAACGAGTTACGGTCTTCAAGATGCGTTCAACTATTTCCTCAGCATCATTTGCAAGTATTATTATTTTCATTTTACTGTACAAAATTGAAATTTCAGCAAAGATCCAGTGTGCAAATGAGCCTCAACAATGTTTTCATAACAAATTTTTCAATAAATTTTTATTCTGCTGTAGCTAACCCTTAACTTAACACTTAACACAACACGACTTAACATAACACTAACACAACACAACACTAAACTAACAAACACGAACACTGACACGTAACATAACATAACATTTAACACGTAACACAACACGAACACTAACTGAACACAACAAACAGAACACTAACATTTAACATTTAACACGTAACATTTAACACGTAACACTAACACGTAACACTAACACGTAACCAACACAACAGTAACCACATGTGACAACACAACACTAACAGTAACACTACCAACATTAACATTAACACGAACTTACCGTAACCAACCGAACACTAACGTAACACTAACCAACGTAACACAACTTAACAACACGTAACATAACACGTAACATAACACGTAACACCCTAACAGAACCAACGGACCTTAACACTTAACACTAACTGTACACTAACACTTAACATTTAACATTTAACACGTAACATTTAACACGTAACACTTAACACGTAACACTTAACACGTAACACTTAACACGTAACACTTAACACGTAACACTTAACATTTAACACTTAACACTTAACACGTAACACTTAACACGTAACACTTAACCCCCAAACCAAAATTCAATTCAAAAATCATTCCTGCAAAACGGAATCATTTTTTTCGTTACTAAACAAAATGTTAAAGGGAAAATATTTTCTTGATCACTTCCGGTTGAAGTATTCTGGAGTCAAAATGGAAAGAACTATTCACTGATTAGAGTTGGAGAAAAGGAATCTTCTTTTAAAACGAACTACACAATTTTTTTTTGGCTATTTTAGGCTGGGTTGGAGATAGTGAGATGTCAGGGAAAAATGACGAATGGGTATTGGGCAATAAAATAACTAGAGACTGAAGAATGGACATCTGGAATCAATTCGCAATAACTATACAATTTTAGCTTATAAAACTTCAATGATGATACTGATAGAGTAAAGAAAAGTGAAGCTGAATTTTTAAAGAAGGTCTTTGGTGTTTTTTTTCACTCAAAACTTTCTCAATCAGTTTATTTCATCTATCATATGCTTTTTAATGATCAAAATATCAATATGAGATTTCGATACATAAAGAATACGATTGATTCTCGACTTTGCATAAAAGCACAGCAACAACAACAGCAGACTTTGCATTAAAGCACAGCAGCAGCAACAGCAGACTTTGCATAAAAGCACTGCAGCAACACTGCCACCATTTCTTTTGAGGAAAAAGATTAGAAAAAATGTTGATGATGTTAGGTAAATGACAAAGCATTAAAATGAATTTGAGCAGGGAAAAAAGGTTCGAAATTGAAGAATGAACGTCTCCAATCAATTCGCAATAGCTATACAATTTTAGCTTATAAAGCTTTATTGGTGACATTGATAGAGTCAAGAAAAGTGAAGCTGAACCTTTAAAGAAGATCTTTGGTGTTTTTTCACTCAAAACTTTCTTAATCAGTTTATTCCATCTATCATATGCTAATTTTTAATAATCAAAATATCAATTTGAGATTCATGACTCAATGCACAGAATACAATGATTTAAACTTTGCACAAAAGCACAGCAGCAACAACACTGCCACCATTTCTTTGAAGAAGATTGAAGAATAGGAGCCGTGTTGTTGATGATGTTAGGTAAATGACAAATAAAAAAGTACAATTAAAGCAAATAAAGCTAGAATACCTGAGTAAATTCAAATACAAAACGATAAAGACAAAGATGAGTCATAAAAGTTGCAACTTCAAGAACATTTTTACACAAAATAATGCAAGGAAAATAGAAATGCAACGCTAGAAATGCAACGCTAGAAATGCAAAGCTAGAAAAGGAAACAAAAGAAATTCTATTTGGAAAGTCAAATCTACGCATGGATAAGTAACAAAATCAGCTTTCAATGTTTAAAACTGTTAATAGCTTGATTGAAACAAGCTTGATTTTTCGATTCTAAACAATTTGATCAACTATGGACTCAATTTGATCCTTTAACTCTATCAATAAGAGAACTTCTGCAAAACATAATCCATCTAGAATATAAGCTGTATTTTACGTCTACTATGGTTGTCTCCATTATTCTACATTATTGCTAGATGTCTTGTTTCTTTTTTTTTGGTACCCGACGTGGCTGCGTGCTTCTTTTATCAATAGCCTTTTTCTTCTGTGAGACCATTTCGAAGAGGTTTTCGTCCAACGTCTAAATTCTCCAGGAATTGTTCAGTTTAATCATAAAGTTGAACACGCTGGTCCTTTTATGGGTTGGAACTGGGAATACAAAACATTGTCGACGCCGGGATTCGAACCCGTGACCTCTCACGTACCAATGAGCTCTGCCAAACAGCTACACCGACACGTATTCCATTGTCACCAGCGCCTTATGCCTTACTATCAGCCTGCAAGGCCATTATATCCAAAAGTCTGAAAGCTAAGGTTCTTTGAAAGACTTACTGTGAACATTTGGTTCAGCAGTGATTCCAGGGCTTTCGGGAGTCTATTCAATTCGCAAAATTGTGTCAGTGATTTAGATACCTCAAAGACTGTCATCAGAGCATTTCTGTAAAGATTTAAAGGTTTAATTCCCGAGATTTAACACCTTTTGAGAAAGTTTGAACTTGTAAGCGATAAAAAAAAACTAACGTTGTTGCCACCTCGTACTCGCGGCATTTCACACGATTTTTTCCAACAGCTATTCTATTTCTCTCGACTTTAGTCCCTTCGTACTTAGGGGGACGACCGGGTTGTCTTGGTGTCCCCTTGACTTTCTTTGTTATCCCTAAAGCTTTAAAAAATTAATCATATTTTCAGAATGATTCAAAATGAGTCAAAAGATTTAGTCATCACTTACCACGACTCTTTTCCGGCCATCTATTTCCATTAGATTTTGTCGTTGAAGATGAACTAATTGAGTGATGGCTGGATGTGGTTGAAGGCGCTCGGCAATTGTCTGTAAAATTTTGGTTTTGTCAGCAATGCAATCAATGTCAGCTTTCAAAAGCATAGGATCCTGCTTGAGCTTTCAAAGTTTAACTATCTTTAGTCAATCTTATCTTTATCTATCTTAACTATCATAGTCTGAACCTGGTTCATTTATTGGTTAATCCTATTGCTTCAGCTCATTCTAGTCTAGAAATTCTTGATTAAATGAGAAAAATCACAGAAAAACACACAATAGACATCATCAGATGGCGAAGATTGTCCGGTCGAATTGCTCGCGTTACTCATCGGAAAGTTCGGTTGAAAATCGTTTGATGGGAATCGTTGACGAGACGAATACGACGGTAGAATCACTTCGAATTGATTCTGACTAAAATTTGAAAGATTATTGAAAAAAAATCGATTTTAGTTTTGCAATCAAAAGTCCAACAAATAGTCTTGCATTTTCATGGGGGTCCGCATTCTCTTGGGCAAGTTTTTTGAGAGGAGAAAAGGTGAGCGAAAAGAGAACACAGCACTTTCCAAAAATTTAAGGCAGAACTTTTTAAACTGATAAAATCATTATTTTTTACCGAAATCTTCAGTTTTCTATTTAGATTTTATACCTAAAAAACCTACTTTGATGGCGGAGACTGATCGAATTGCATCACTTGATTGAATTGTTGTTGGCGTTGTTGCTGACGTTGTTGCTGATGTTGTTGTTGTTGTTGTTGAGGTTGTTGTTGACGTTGTTGTTGAGGTTGTTGTTGGCGGTTGTTGTTGTTGTTGTTGAGGTTGTTGTTGAGGTTGTTGTTGGCGTTGTTGTTGAGGTTGTTGTTGAGGTTGCTGTTGAGGTTGTTGTTGAGGTTGTTGTTGGCGTTGTTGTTGAGGTTGTTGTTGGCGTTGTTGTTGTTGTTGTTGTTGAGGTTGTTGTTGAGGTTGTTGTTGAGGTTGTTGTTGAGGTTGTTGTTGGCGTTGTTGTTGAGGTTGTTGTTGGCATTGTTGTTGGCGTTGTTGCTGATGTTGTTGTTGATGTTGTTGATGTTGATCTTCTTGTTGATGAATAATTTGTTGATATCCATTTCCTTGACGATAATCCGGAGGAGTTGCTTGAGTTGGATAGTTATTTGCATATGCTAAAGCTTATCGTAAATAAAAGTATTGCTTCTTTTGTTATGGAGTGAGTTTGTGCTCAGCAATTCTTTAAACTCTTCCCATTAGATTCCCATTAGTTCAGACTAGCTGATTGTTAGACAACACCTGTTCGCTGTTGATATGATTGTTGATGCTGTCGACTGTGGTTTCCTTGACGATTTTGATCTCTCTGAGAAGCTTGATACATTCCATAGGCTGAGCCTGACTGTGAGAAGGGATCACGATTGGAATTGCTCATTCTAAAGCAATAAATTAAGTCTTACTAGGTTTTACAACTAGTTAGGGCACGAGTAAAATATTTTGAAGAGGAAATTGGTTATTGGAAGCAAGTAGACGGCATTACTATAACTGATATGCGCATTGGCACTTCAAATGATTACAGTAAGAGAAAATCAGAAAGGATGTAATCAGTAAAATTCAAGATAAGGCGTCTCTCGCAATATTATTCTTCTAATTCAATGTTTATGTAAATTTGGTTAGGTGCAAAGTTTAAATACCGTACTCCAGAATAGGGTCTTTTTCAAGTCAGATCAAGAATCGATCTAGCGCTGAACTAGAGAAAGATTCAACACGATCTATCTCTAGAACAAGGATTAGCAACTAGTGTCTAGGGAACAAATATTATCAATATTATCTGTATAATTATTAAATCGACTAGTCTTTGTATATGTTGTGTCCGATTTAGATTTCCGTCCGATTTAGATTCAATCTAAATCGGACGTCCGATTTAGACTGTAATCTAAATAGGACGTCCGCAATAAGTTCAATCTAAATCGGACGGAAATCTAAATCGGACAGCGAAGACTTCTTTAAAACTAGACTTCAGCATTTTCCCAAAACTCACTGTCTCTGATCGGGTGATCCATTTATCGATTGGGCTTCTAGATGGTGCTCATTTGATTGGACCACGTTGAGCATTTGATTGAAACTGAAATTTGAAATTGACACTTCTATCGACTTCACGTTTTCTTTAGCAATTTTTTCAAATATTACGATAAATTTTAAGCTGTATTTGGCGCCAAAGCGTCGACATCTTATCAGCGCCAAATGGTCGCCGAATTTTTCCAGCGTTTCTCTGATTTGAAACAAATTTTCTCCCAACTACCGGAAGCAATTCTTTCTTTGATCTTTGAACCTATTTTTATTTCTTTTACGGCTTTGGAAATCAGAGTTAGATCATTGATTCTTGAAACCAGGAGATTTGCTCGATTAAAGCTGATTCATAATCTCTCCCAGTTTTTTGATAAAAATTATTTGAACAGAATTTTGTGTGTTTTTGATTTGATTCTCTTTCTAAATATTCTTGAAAGTTTTAAAATTTACCTCGGAAAATCTGTAAACGCGTTCCTTTCTTCTTCTACAGAGCTTGGGATTTCAATGAGGAGTTGGTGATATGAGAATTCGTCTGGCTAAAGAAATTGATTGACTGAGTAGGGTAATGAGTAGTAAACTATCAGCTATCACAGAACTTTTAGCAAGACTAACTGAGGCTGATTGGTCTTGGGAAGACTAATTGAGGCTGATTGATCTTGTCTAACGTTTAACATTGTTCTTTAGATTAATATTTATATATCTTATTCTAATCTGTATGAAAAGTAGACGTTAAATTCAGTAAATTAGCAACAATTATGCAGAGAAAGCAAAAATCTACGATAATTTTTCGGTCAACCAAGCTTTATCGTCTTCTATTACTCTTTGTCAGAAGATACGCAGTAAATCAGTGACCGTTATGTATATTCTAGAGTATTTTATGGTACTTCAAGGGTAAGCAATCGTTCTAATGCTTCTCCCTAACACCAATCCAAAGTCTTACCTGGAAAGCCGCTTGCTCTCCAAGATTCTCAAAGCGTTGATTGTTGTTATTCGGTGGAGAAGTCATCAACTGAAATCTGTAAGGAACAAATAGTTTGAATTTGTAAGTGATTACTGAAAATAGACCCACGTGGGGCTAAGAATAGAATGGAAGAGAGCAATAAAAGCTGATATGAAAACAGAAACAAAAAACTCTGTTTATATATGCTGTGGGGTTTGGTGAAATCATTTGGCAATAGCGGGGATTGATAGAACTGATTGTGAATACAAAAAGTCATTTCGTCATTAAGTGATATTTGATATTTTTGCCTTCCGAAATACCTATAAAACTTGACCGGAAATTCTAATTATGAGTCGCTTTTGTTTGTTTATTTTGGTGACAAGAGTCTTAGAGAACATGAGAGGAGCTAGATAAGTGCCGTTTTCGAATTCCAAAAGCTCCAATTCCTTGTCAACTTTCTACCATAATCTTGTTTCTAGTCTATCTAATTTATCTTACTTTTGGTTTCTTTTAATAAAACAAACCAAAAATAAGATACAGTACTGGACAATGAAATATGATATTTGAAAAATACGATCATCACTTTCGCGCATCTGTAACTCCTTTGTCTTTGAGTTTAAATTATTAGTGTTATACATTTTCTGAAAGCTCTTTTCAAGGGCTACACAATGGTAATATTAATATTTACAAATACGGTAAAGACAAGGGAGTTACAGACGCAATGTAAAGCTTGATTTAGCTCACAAAACGATCGTCACTTTCGCGCGTCTGTAACTCCCTTGTCTTTACCGTATTTCTAAATATTAATATTACCATTGTGTAGCCATTGAAAAGAGCTTTCAGAAAATGTATAACACTAATAGTTTAAACTCAAAAACAAGGGAGTTACAGACGCGCGAAAGTGACGATCGTTTTTTCAAATATCATATTTCATTGTCCAGTACTGTATCTTATTTTTATTTTGTTTTATTAAAAGAAACCAAAAGTGGTTTAAATTAGAAGAAGAGCATAGAAAAAAGTGAAAAATTTTGAGCAAAAGGGAAAAATTGTCAACGCTCCTAGAGGCTTTTATACAGATATTTCCGAGAATTCTGATAAGAATTTTGTGAAAGCATGTGATTTTTAGAAGAATCGACCTTGTGATCACGATATCTATCAAAGAATAAATGATTAAAACGTGGAAAACACATTTCGAAGAAAATGAAGCAACTTTATTCTTATCAACCTTCAAAAAATCGTGTCTTTACGTCAGCCGATGCTGAACATTTGGTTCTTGGGTACAATAGGCCCCAGACAGAGGGTCTCTCTAGGCTGACGGAGACCCCCCTCTAGCGGAGTTCCCTCCCACGGGTTGGCCCCGGCCGGGAAAAAAGAAGCCACTTCATCTATCTCCCTCCCCCCCCCCACACCCGAGAAAAAATCTCATCTTTCTCGATATATGTGGGTGTGTGCGATTGCGCTTATCATGCCTGAATAAAGACAAATCAATATCAATAGTGGGTCAATCTTTGGGTACAATAGTGATCACGATGGAATAGATTTTAATGGGGGCATTTAAGCCCATTTAAAATAGATTGGAATAGATTTTAAATAGAATCTAGAAATCTAGATCTAATAAAGTACAATTTCTCTTGTATGTGTAAGAAAATAGAGAAAATTTGTGTCAAAGTTCCGTTACGAGTCTCGGAGCTTGGGAACTTTTCTATTTCACTCTATAGCTCGACTCCCAGTAATCAGAACGACTTGAGGTTGGTTTTAAAATGATCCTCATTAAAAGCTATCCTAATTTTGGCTTCAGCTTTTGTTTTTTTTCAACTTTAATCCACACAAAAATGAAATTTGAAGGAAAGATCGCTTTTTTTGCTGTAGATTATTGTAGTTAACTTTTAGAAAGATCTTTCTAAAACTTTTCTTCTTGATCTATCAAGCGAAAGTGCTTATACCAAGTTGAAAACAAAGACTGAACTCATCTGGCTAACTAGAGTTCTATAAATCTATAGAGTCTTCCTTTCCTTTTTTGAGATGAGTCATTGAAGTTACGCATTTCAATCTCTTTCCGGTTAAAAAAACGAAAACTTTTAGAAAACATTTGCAAAAAACTACCATTTTTGACAATTATTCACTGATAAGCGAGTTTGAGTCACGGGCTTGAGTAATCTAGAAAGGTTTACGGTAGTCCAAACGATCGTGGGAAAGACTTGTCATCTTTTTTGGCATGCTTTAGCAATCTAGAAAGGTTTACGGTAGTCCAAACGATCGTGGGAAAGACTTGTCACCTTTTTTGGCATGCTTTAGCAATCTTTACTAACAAACAAATGGTATTTTGAACGAACCATTGAGTCTAATCGCTAAAGTCTAATTTCTCGAATCTCTCCAGTCTTGTCTCTTCAATCTCTAAAAACTATCGTCACAAACTGGTGAACGAGCTAGGATTTCGCACTTTGTGTACACGCTTAAACTTTAGCTTTCTAGCACAAAAAAAATTGGGTAATTAAACCAGTACGAATGCTTTCTGGCCACCCTTACCCATGGTTGTGTGCCAGACGCTGCTTTTTTCTACGAGCGACGTCCAAAGTACACAAAAGCTTCGGTAATTAAACCAGTCCCGAAAGCAATACTTTTAAGGTTTAACTCTTACTAGGAAACGGTCAGATTTCGCAAGCGCGAATCCGAGCGAAAGTATATCACTTACGCAAGTCGGACACGGGCTCACGGGTCCAAACGTTCTAGATTTCTGTAAAAACGCATTTGAAATTTGACCCCCTAGTGCACTGAGGGACTGATGAGTTTGTAAGGGCTACCGTCGGTACGAAAGAGGTGAGTCGGTGGCGCAGTGATAGTACTGTTGCCTCCCATTTTTCGCATCCGATTTCGATCCTCCTTGGATCTATTTTTTGCATTTTTATTTTAATCTTTTGAGTATCTTTAGCTTCGATTGCATTCTTTTGCAAAAAAAAAGACTTTTTCTATTTCTCTTGTGACAATACTCTACGAAAGATCAGGAAAGCACACTTATGTGGAAAGTGCAAGAGATAGTACAATACTCTACGAAAGATCAGGAAAGTGCAAGAGATCGAACTTTTCTGAAAAGTCATAAAATTGTTTTGATTGCATTCTTTTGCAGAATTTTGTTCTAAAAAAAAGGAAAGAAACTCCTGTTAGATTGGTAATCATGGAAACTTTACCTCAAAAGCCAGAAACCAAAACAACTTTGTAAACTTGCAAAGGCACAAACAATTTTGCAACTTTTCAAAAGTTGCAAAGTTCGATCTCTTTCAATTTCCTGATCTTTCGTAGAGTATTGTCACAAGAGAAATAGAAAAAGTCTTTTTTTTTGCAAAAGAATGCAACCGAAGCTAAAGATACTCAAAAGATTAAAATAAAAATGCGAAAAATAGATCGAAATCGAATGCGAAAAATGGGAGGCAACGGTACTATTACTGCGCCACCGATCCACTTCTTTCGTACCGACGGTAGCCCTTGCAAACTCATCAGTCCCTCAGTGCACTAGGGAGTCAAATTTCAAATGCGCTTTTACAGGAATCTAGAACGTCTGAGCAAAAACTAAAAACACCATCGTGTTGCCCGTGTCCGATTTGCGTAAGTCATATAGCTTTGGCTCGGATTCGCACTTACGAAATCTGATCGTTCCTTAGTTAATCTGATCTGATCGTTCCTTAGATAAACTTGTTAACGAGTCTTAAAGAAAGGATGAACAATGAGAAACACTTAAGAGTTTAAAATGGCCGGATGAGATTCTGTAGAAGAAAACGAATTCCCTAAAATCGAAAGATTCGAAAGCTTTATACCAAAGTAATCAGCTTTCAATTTCACTAATTCTCTCGAAACTCATGAAAATGGTCAATTCGCTGAAGGATTTCGCTGAAGGTTTATCCAAATTTTTCGCTTAACTTTGGTTTTCGCAATGTTGACACAATGTTGACGCAATGTTGGCAGCCTACAATTCTGAACGTTTTTCGGAGTTCTTTAGTAGCTTTTCTTTTCTTTCTTTTCTTTCTTTTCTTTCTTTTCTTTTCTTATCAGTCACATGTGCATATGCGCAGTCCAAAGTCAATGTTTGAATAAAGCAAAGAAGATTTTACGGTTCATGTCCAGGACATTTCACGTCTTTGTTGACGCTGAGACGCTATTTTTGAGATTTTAGCACTGGGGAACAGTGCAGAATGGAATGCAAAGTTTTTCAAAGATCACCAAAAACTTCAATGTTATGGAATACGAAAATTTTATTTTCCATTGATTCATTACAAAATCTTGCAGGAATTTCCCAAACCCAAAGTTCCTAAATTCGGCAATCAACAACTCCCAAAGTATTTCCTCGTTTTCCCAAAATCTCCAATCATTAAATGATTTGACCTTCACTCAAATCGCCCCCGCCGTTAGCTGAGCCGAGCAAATCACCCCGAAAAAAAGCGAAAAAGCAAAAAAGCCAAAAATGAAGTCCCGACCTTGGATTTATCTGAAAAATGCCAAGGAACTCGCGGACTTTTTAACCTAAAGCCATTTCCCCTTGGAACTCCTAAAAAAGAAAAATGGGTGGAAAAGTTTCGGAAAGATTTCTCATTTATCTGTTTCTCAATTTTTTTTCGGGAACTGTTAGTATAAAAGGCTGAAGAGTGAGAGATTTCTTGCCCCAAAACAAAAATGGACCCCAAAGCGCGGTTACAAGTTCTGAGATGCGTCGCCTATTCGACGGTTGCTTTTGCCACCGTAAGTTTTTTCATTTTGAAAGCTTATAGCTTATTTTACAAACTAGGTAGTGTAGCTGTAGCACAGAAATTTGTTTACTTTTTAGAGAGTCTTGTACAAGAGTAACTGCTCATTAGTAACTGCTCCAGCTATCTCACTAGCTGCTCATTAGTTAGCTCCAGCTAACTCATTAACTGCTCATTAGTTAGCATTAGTTAGCTGAATCTTACATTCTGACTTCTAGATGGCTGTTCTCACCGTCTCACTCACCGTCCCGATGATGTACTCGTACGTCGATCAAATCAAAACTCAAATGGAGATCGAGATGGAGTCTTGTCTTGAGGCTAAAGAGGAGATCTGGAGTGGAGTGAGTCAAAGATTTTTGTAGAAAACAAAAGCATTGTTATTAGGGCTAGTAAGCTTTCGCAAAACCTGCAAATCCCACAATGGTAATCAAAAGCTTTCAGGTGAACGAGCTTCGCGCCATTCAACGCCACAACCGTACCGCTCGTCAGGCTGACTACCGTGACACGGATATGTTCAACTTGGCCTCTCCCGCACCAGCACCAACACGTCACCAAGGAACCACCGGCTATGGAGGAAACCGTGGTGGATGGGGAGGAAACAGACAACCAGCTCGTCAACCGCAACACGCCGCTCCACAAGGATACGGACGTGGACAGGCCAATCAACGACCAACTGGAAACGTTGGCGGATACCAGAGAAACGGCTTCAATCAAGGTGGAAACAGCTACCGTCAACCAGCTGGAGGAAACAATGGTGGAAACAATGGTGGATACAATCGTCAACACGCTGAGGGAGATTGTTCAGCGTGCTGCAGTGGAGGACAAGCCGGACCACCAGGACCAGCAGGAAGACCCGGACGTCCAGGAAATATGGGAGCCCCAGGAAACCCCGGAAGCCAAGGTACCCAGGCCTTTTCTATATATTAATACTGTATTTTCAGGTCGCCCACCAGTGCATCAAGCTTGCGAACAGGCCACCCCTGCCCCATGCCGACCATGCCCACGTGGACCACCCGGACCCCCAGGACCACCAGGTAAACATAAAGCCATGTTTAGCTATTTATGTAGACTTTAAAAGTGATTTTTATTATGAATCCAAATTCAGGACCTGCTGGAGACGATGGACACCCAGGAACTGCTGGAGGACCCGGACAGCCCGGAGGCCCTGGCCAACCTGGACCCCGAGGAGCACCTGGTAAATGCGAAAGAAGAAAATGAGTTGAAAACGAATTTAGGACCCGCTGGACATCCTGGAAACGATGGAGCGCCCGGAAACGCTGGAGCCCCAGCTTACGGAGGATCGTCTTCTCAAGGAGCACCCGGACCTGCCGGACCTGCTGGACCCCCTGGACCAGCCGGATCTCCTGGACAACGAGGAGGAAATGGACATCCTGGACCAGCTGGACCAAAGGGACCCAATGGACACCCTGGTGAGTGCAGTGAAATGAAGAACTTAAGACAATTACCGTACCCTTTCTTTGGCAGACTAGAGTAATCTTTGTCCACTTTGTCTTTTACCAAATCACATGTCTGCAATAGTTTGATTTAGTTTTCACTTTTAACTTTAAATTTTCAGGAGCCCCTGGACAAGACGGTCATCCCGGAACAAAGGGAACCAACGGAAAGGGTGGAAACGGAGGAGAAAAGGGAATCTGCCCCAAATATTGCGCCATCGATGGTGGTGTCTTCTTCGAGGACGGAACTCGCCGTTAAATTCGATGCACTTTATTCAATTAAAAATAAATTCTTATACCGGAATGTGAAAACAACATTTTACAATACAACAACAAAGAATCAAAATTAAACAAAAATGGGAAATGTAAAAATAGAATCATAAATTTCTCTCCAACGTCGTCAACTTTTTCTCGATGTCATCTAAAAAAAGAATGTCTTGAAAGCATTCAGTACTTGTGACTCTTATCCATGGAAATTTTCAAATTCATTACATTGAAGCCACTTTTACAATTTGTTGATGTCTTCAAAAAGTGAGTGGTCAAGAATCCAATTCATACACTTATGTCGAAAGCTTATCGATAATATATAAAACCAACTAACCATTCATCTTATCGATCCAATTGAGCATATCGAGATGTTTGTAGAGAATCAAAGCCAGCGCTTTCTCGTCTTCTTTTTGCCCACCTTGCATTTGTAGAGCGAGTGACGATACCTGAACACAGATTATAAGAAACTGAATGCACAGAAATTTTTCCCAAATCTTAAAATCAACTTAATCTTAAGCTTTTGATCGTCAATAAAAATCGCATTCGCTAATATCTGAAAATAGAACTAAGACTGCACACTCACATCACGTTGAGCGTTGTTTGCTTCATATGTCGTATTCTTCAATGTGGCATCCAAAGACAGCAAAAGCTGCAATCTAAAAGTAATAAATAAAATTAAAACCCTTGAAAGCAAACTAGTTAAACGCTTGAAGTAAGTTTTCAATTGCTAGTCTAAAATCTCACATTAGACGTCGTTTCTCATCCGCGGCCGTTCGAATATTTGTTTCACCAAAAGCTCCTTTCCCACTCCAATCGCCCGTCCAAGCTGGTAACCGGAGTTGTTTCTCCATCGAGTTGAGTCCATCTTCAAGATCTAAAACGAATAGATGAAATCACTAGGGCTTGGTATTGTTTTACTTAAACATGATACCATAACATCATCCAGGTTTTAAATAGAAACTAAAAAGTTCCAACTAATCATTATTTTAATACTTTAACCACAAATAACGAACTTGATAGTTGATCGTTCACAAAGGCTATTCCGTAATCCAAATTTGTTGCGCGTTTGTCGAAAGCCTCAAAACGATCCTTCCCCTCCCTCAATCTAAAATTGCAAATCAGAACCAAATTCATAACAAAAAAAAAAAGTTATTTTCTACATTACAAAAACTTAAATCGTTTATAAAGAATACGTAATCGCTTAAAATTTCGCAAGATAAAACGCACTTGTCCGAATTCGATCGAATGACTGTATCCAACGAGTTCACATCGCGAACCATTTCCCGGAACGCGATACCATGTCGTTCCGTATGTCGAATCAACTAAAGTGAAATATTGACAGAATTAGAAATCAATCTTATCATCTTCTCCATGTTTTATACCAAAGCTTAAAAGTTTTACTGGTCGTCTATCATGCATAACATCTAAGCCACATATTTTAAGGTTCACAAGCCTAGAAAATAAATGTTTAGAATAAAAAAACAAACCTTGTGTATTTGACCTTCAAGGCTGTTCATGTCGGCGATCTTGCCAGGCTCCGCCGTCGATTCACCCGGCATTCTAAACATAAAAGTATAGTTGTCTCGAAAACCAACAAATAGGTCAAGAATCTAGCTGCACCAATAGTTTAGCTTCTTAAAAACAAAATACAGTTCTTTTCATTAGATGCGCTAATTTTGAAAAACTACTGTCAAAAATAAGATAAACTTTGAAAATTTCGAAATGAGCAAATGAATATTTGTCAAGGGTTGCCCACAAAGTTGAAAGTATTGAGTTATTGAACTGAATCTTGATTTTAACATAATTTCAAAATTTCAAACTTAAATTTTGCGTACATGCATTTTGCAAATTCGATTTTGATAATGTTTTTACATGTAAGCTAACACTAATCTCGTAAACTAGACAAAACCAACCCCGTAGCAACAGGAGCCGGAGCAGTCAAGCTCATCCCCAATCCTGTGGAAGCTGTAGAAGCTGGAGTGGCGTTGAGTGAGAACAGTGATTGAGCGGATGTCTTCGGCAAACTTGCTGTAGTTAGACCTAATCCAGAACCGGATGTTGCAGCTGCACCAGGTGTGCTTGGGAATAGAGATGCTGCACTCGAAGTAGCAGTGGTGCTCGGAAACAATGGTGCTGCAGTGGTCGGAGCAGCTGATGCAGCACCCGAGAACAAGGCTGCAGTAGTTGGAGCCGGTGCAGCTGAGAAGAGAGTTCCAGCGGCACTGGTTGTCGTGGCCAAGCTAGTCAGAGTTCCCAATGAGATCGGATTCGTTGCTGTTGTAGTTGGCGCTGTTGTACCAGAAGTAGCAGCTCCAGCTCCAAATGGTGTGAGATTTGAGATTGGTGCTGCAGAAGGAATCGTTGCGCCAAAGCTCGGATTTGTAGTGGTTCCAGTACCAAATGCAGGCGCTGTTGAAGCTGTAGACGTCGCAGATCCAAAACTCGGAATTGCAGCAGCGGTTCCAGTTCCAAATGTTGGATTTGTGGCAAGAGCAGCTCCAAAAGCAGGTGTTACTGCTGAAGGGTTTGCGGTCGGAGCTCCAAAAGTTGGGGCGGGCGCTGTTCCAAACAACGATGTGGTCGAGGTGGCCGTGGGTTGATTGACAGTCTGAAATGTGTTGCTTATTGTTAAGTTATCAATAAATCATTCTATGCAGTAACAATACGTTTACCTAGAGTTTAGATATAAGCTCATTGTTATTCACCGTTGCTCCAAATAAATTCGTGTTTGCAGTAGGTGCGCCGAATGAGATCGATGCGCTCGTGGATGGGGGTAGGAATGGTGTTCCTCCAGCAGTTCCACCGGCTCCTCCCGTAGTACCAAACATTTCTGAAAGTCAAAATAAAGTAGGTGAAGTTAAGAAAAAGCATAAAATAGAAATCAAGTAACGTATTACGGTTCCAAATATCCAAACTCTGGGTCGAAATCTTACCCAAAATGCTAAATCTTTTAACCCAAAAACACTAATTCCAAATAATTGGTCAAAACGAGAGGAATAACAAGACGATTCGGGGTCGGGATTGAGTGGCGTTTATAGAAGAAAAGATATGAAAGACACGGGTTGGAAGACTAACAAAGTGGAAAGACCAGGAAAAGTCCAGAAACTCTAAAACTTTAACAATAAAAACAAAGAAACGGGGGAAGGAGCGGTGGAAACAATAAAAGAATTAAAGAAATTTTAACAATAAACAAAATTTTATAAGTGAATAGAGAAAGGGGAACGTACACGCGCAAAAGACACGGCGAAGCGCCGGACCAGGTAAAGATCCTTCAACAGAATGAATTTTGCAGGGATGGGACTTATAGGGTAAAAGGGAGACACCGTCTCGAGTACGGTAGCTTAGGTGTATTTTAGAATTTAGGGTTGGAACGTTGCCAACCCGTACTTGAACTGCGGGAATTGGGGTTTTACTATCAGGGTATTCGTGGTTACAGCAAAAATAAATTTGCATTAAAGTTATAGGGCTGGAAAGGCTTAAATACTTTTAATCGATGAATAGAGACAAAAAACGGTAAGCAATCAGCTTATAAAAGAATATAATATAAATCTAACATCCTACTCAATTCCTTTTCATATCGTTTTCTCTCAAAACGCTAAAAATTCGAAAGTTTTCCCACCCTATAATGCGCATGGGGAGTGCCGCGTTGCGGTCATATGCATCAGCTGATTTACTTGTCGAAACGCAATCTTAATCACGTTGTTTGCAAAGGTTCAAACCTCTCACAAAGAACCCTTCATTCAATTGGTAAACAAAGATATTTTTTTGATGTTTTAGAACTTTTTCCATAACAATTTAGCATTTTTTTCAAAATTGAAGCTTTAAATCGGAATATCTAAATTTACCATCTAATCTAATATCTAATATCTAATCTAATATCCCATAAAGCTTTCAAAAAAAGCTTCTAGATATTGTTTTTTGATTTCATTTTCCCAAATTCTTGAATAATTTTTACAATCCAGTCTATAAACAACTAAATAATTGGCCCTGTAATTGACCATTTCTACTTATCTGCTGTACTTATCTCTGTACTATTTCTGCTGTACTATTTCTACTTATCTCTCCAAAAACAAAAATTTCTCTTATTTCATAATCGATCAATTTTATGCTTTTTGAATCTCGTAAATACTTGGCTCAATGAAAAAAAACTATTTTTTAATTGGACAATTTTTGAAACCGTTTCCCGCGAGAAAATTTCTTGCGCAACAGAATTTTATTGTTTTTGGGCATGATAAATTTTCCATTGCAATTTATTAATGTTGAGAAATTTAGTGTCAACTCTGATGGATTTTATAAAGGCCAACTTTGGGATACCACAACGGATACACCAAGCATGGTAAGTGCGATTTATTTAAGTGCCAGGGATGCTGTAGTTTGTGAATAGAATTTAGATACGGTAAAGTTCCAGTATTATATTTGCTACAGCTAATAAATTGAATTTAATTGACAATTGGAAAGATATTCAGGGTTTTTAGCACAATATGAAGGGTGTAATGAGAAAAAGATGGATACTTTACCGTATCTTTAAATCTCAAGATATTTAGCTAATATTTTTTAAATACTGTAAGCTATATCAATCAAACGGACAAAGCTTTCGAAAATTTATTCACTATTCAGGTGTCGCTACGTCATCCATCGCTACTTAGGCCACTTGTTGGAGATGAAGCTTACATTGGACCAATTGTCGATGAAATTGGGTGAAGGAGAGATCAATATTTCGGACCTCAAACTGAACACAGAAGTAAGATGGAAGGGAAAGATTCGTTTACGCAAAAAAAAATGATTCAGTTTATCAACTCAACCCTGGAAACACTCGATTTGCCGATTCGATTGATTGAGGGATACATTGGGAGTGTTAGCCTTAAAGTGAGCAATTGAAAAATGAAACTTTTGACATGTTACGAATTCATTCTTCTGACAGAAATCTTAGAAACTGATCAAATTTCCAGGTTCCCTGGTCTTCGGTGACCATAGATTCAACAGAGGCACGAGTCGATCAGTTACAGCTAACATTTCAAGCACTAGAGCGCTTCAATGTCGATGACACGGATGGAGGTAAGCAAAACTGAATACTTAAGAAAGCGAATTTATCTGAATACTTGAAAGAAAGGCTTATCTTTTCAGTCTCTTCAATGCTCGGCAGTGTCGTTGACTCACTCGTCTCATCCGCTGAATTAGCCCAAGAATTTTGCAAGGTAACACTGAAAGAATTGATTTTGACTTAAAGGTTAAAGACTACATTAATACCGTATTTACTCGAATAGAAGACCGGTCTTCTATTTTTTCGATCATCCCCTAGACCCCGTCTTCTATTTTTTCGATCATCCCCTAGACCCCGTCTTCTATTTTTTCGATCATCCCCTAGACCCCGTCTTCTATTTTTTCGATCATCCCCTAGACCCGCTTCTATTTTTCCACATCCCCAGACCCCGTCTTCTATTTTTCGATCATCCCCTAGACCCCGTCTTCTATTTTTTCCATCATCCCCTAGACCCCGTCTTCTATTTTTTCGATCATCCCCTAGACCCCGTCTTCTATTTTTTCCATCATCCCCTAGACCCCGTCTTCTATTCGAGACGGTCTTATAATCGAGGCCGGTCTTCTATTCGAGTAAAATACGGTAAATTGTAAATTTCAGAACGAAAACTTGAAGAACGATGATTTCAACGAAGATGGAATGAATAGTGGCACTGATGGAATCAAAGCTTTTTCACAGGTATAAGAATTCAAAATCAATTCTTTTTGAATACGATTTCAGAAAGTTTAAAATAAATTTCAGGTGATTGATGCAATCATTTCCCGATTCTTCGTCAGTTTCACGGACACAATCGTTCGAATCGAAAGACCACCAGAGAATGGATCCGCTTATTGTACAGGAATCGAAATGGAGATTAAAGAGTGAGTGTTGGTAAAGAAAGTGTTGAGATTTTTGAAACAAGTCTTACCCATTGAACAACGTAATTTCGGTATTCAATCACAATATACAGTGTTCAATATTTATGGGGGCCAGTAGATTACCAGGTTTAGAGCTCATTTTATTACAAATTTAATGCTAAAAAGGAAAAACACTTATTAATACGCCTAACGTCCACAACTCTAAGTTACTTTTTTCAAAATTATTGCCTTTTGTGCTGTTGCTTGCCTAGAAACATCTATGGAGAGTGGCTGTGGCAAGGAGGTCGGATAAATTGAGTTTGTCACAAACTCATGTTAAGCTTTCTTCAAAGAATCAAACTGAAATGTGAATCTAAAATTTCAAATGTCTCGTAGATTCGAAAACTATTAAATAGTGAAGACTTTCTCATCGTTAAACTCGTTAAACATTACGATTCTATTACGGTCCCAATACGGTTCCAATACGGTTCCTATTTTGATCTAATACGGTTCCAATACGGTTCGTTAAACATCGTTAAACGTCAAACAAGAACAACTGGAGTCTGACTCCTTTTTGTGAAATTTGGTGATCGAATTGTGATGAATCAATTTTTGGAATATCAAATTTAGTAAACTGTAAAAATAATCTAGAAAGTCGAGTTTTTTTTCAACTCCTATACAGTGCTTTTTTGTCGATTTTTTTCATAAACCAATTTTGAGTGCGCTAAACGATCTGTGAACTTAAAAGTCCCCATAAATTGAACACTCTATACAGGATCAAAGATTGAATATCTTCAGTTAGCTGATCTATCTTTGCAATCTTATAATTTTTTGTTTCAGAATGGCGTTTATGGACGATCAGATGAAAAACGTGAGAGAGGGATCGGGGACGACAAAAACGATCACCTCGCAGCCATTGAACGGCTGCTCGATCGCGAAATTGAACAAATATCTTTCTTTTAAAGGTTTGTTAGTTGGTTTAGCCGTCATACGGCACTTTCTTCGGTGGTTAAGTGGACAGTCTGCTAGACTACCGATCTTATTTCATTCTATGCCCTCGAGTTCGAGCCCCACTCTCGCCAAACTTTTTTGGCTTGACTGTTTTTGCTTTGTTTACTTTAAAAAGTGTTTCCTTACGTATTTGCAATGAATTATTTACTCTGTTTTGGTTTATCAAAGAACTAAACCAGTTTTGAATCATTTCAGGACTTTCCTTCTACACTGATGTCTTCTCTTCCGTTGGTGAAAATGTTGAATTGGGTGAAGAAGCGTCTTCAAGTCAATGCATGACAAGCATGTTTATCAGAAGAGAACTGCAGAAACAGGTGACCTAGAAATTGAAAGACAATATGTTTTCCAAATTTCAGAAAGACGAGCTCACCACATCAACGCAAGACCGAGAGACACTCTTCCAATCGACCACATCAGGGATGGGAGATTTTCAGGTACACTTGCACTTATGGCTTTAATTTCTAATTTTTAGTCTTGTTATTCAACTCTTCCCACAAATCAGCACGTTAATTTCTCAAGTTCAAACGGACTCAGTTCGACAACTGAAAGACTTCAATCGAATCCGATAAAATTCGCGGAATTCGCTGACAATGCTGCCATTACTATACAAATTGATAACCCAAGTTTGACGACAAAGGGACCAAATGATCGAAAAGTGAGTTATCTTTTAGCTTTTATTTAACTTTTATCTTTTATCCTTTCCAGTTCTCAATCGATGTAAAAACCGGAGGAGTAAACGTTTTCCTTTCCCCGTCTCAACTCGTCATTCTTCAAAAATTCTTCACAAACATTTCATTGGAGCCAAAAAAGTGGGATTCTTTTGGAGATTTTAAAAACTCGTTTTAGGAAAAAGAGTCAAAATATGGGTACACACATGAGCGATGAAACAGGCGAGGAAGTGCTGCAAATGCATATGATGGAGAATCAGAGATGTGGAGGGAATTTGCTTGGAGGTAAGGACTTTAAAATCAAGCCATCACTGATATAATTAATATTATTAGTTCAACAATACAATTGTTATCATTACATTTGTTTTCAGGTGATTATGGCGGTGGTGTGGACAATTTCCAAGCCTTTTCTGCGATTCCACTGGACGATTCGATTAAAATCCCCGAAAACTCGTCAAATCATATGAATTCACCAAGTTCGTGGAATTTTAATGAAATTCCATAGTTTTTCTTGTTGCTAAATCTTGGTGATTGATTAGATAACTGAAAAAAACTTTAGAAACGAGTAAAGCTGGAAGAACGGAGGGTGAGACGACATTCGTAGCCACAATTGGATACGCTAATATTTTCGTGACGCACGAAGATCCACTAGATAAAATACATCGGGATCATGGGGAGCAAATTGAACGACTCATGGAATGCAGCAATCAGTGAGTTGAGGCTTTTTAAACTTCATGAAAAAGCTTTTAGATTCTTCTCAAAAATGTCCTCTTTCAACACGGTGAATCAAAAATTGACCAACGTTGTAATCGCCAAGATTCGCAGCGATCTAGATGAAGCTTATCCAGGAAATCATTTGAGGTAAGGATTTTGTAAACGCGCATTATCTAGTGCATTAACTTTTAGATGTACTGCTGGCCAAATCAGCATCAAGATGGACAACTCGAACGGCCGAGAGAGGATCCAAGTGAGAGCGCTGACTTTTGAGATCATCGAGTCGCTCAATCAAGAGTCTGTCAAGGTAAATTTGTATTTGAAACTAATTTTAACTTAAAATTTATTTAGGGGGCCACTGAAAGAACCTACGTTCCACTGCTCACATTCAAACGAGAAACCGATGAGGATCGGAGTGAGTCGAGCATCAAAGTAGACATTATGAGACCGAGTGTCGGAGAGGAGGTGAAGAATGTTTCAAAGTGTGCAATGCTAAAATCTAGAGTTTCCTCTAGAGTCTAGAGTTAGCAATCCTAACACTATTCATACTTTTTATCCTAATTTATCACAGATCAATCTCTACCTCGGTCGAGTCGTCTCCGAGTTGGACATTTCGATGCTCGACCGGATCGCTTCCCTAATCGCTCCACAACCATTCTTCCTTGAACCGAAACTTGGTGCTTTTGCTCAAAGTCGACAGGTTTTTGCTTATTCATTGATCCAATCCAATCCCCAGTTCCAGAAATATCCATCTCGTCTCTCTGAACGTCTTTTCGGCAATGAACCTGAAGAGAAACCATCAAAAACGCTTGTTAATTTGAATTGTAAAGAGTGGACGATTGATCTAAAGTGAGTTTTAAATATATTTTCGACTTTTGCATCTAAATAAGTACTGATCTGTAACTGAAAATTTGCCTTACAGATTCCCGGTGGTGAACTTGTGCAACAATCGAAATGACTTTCATATCCGAAATTTGCATTCCGAGGTTAGTTTGAGAACAATTGAGTTGACTAGAAAGTGAAAAATCAAAATCTTTAACATTTTCAGATTCTTCGAGTAAAATTGACTGGAGTGAGAGCAAGTCTTCCATTCGAGGGTCCACACGAGATTCGATTCGAACTGCTAGCCGATTCCCTCGTTGGTAAGCGGCTTTTTTTTACATTCCATTTTTACATTGTTTATTTGGTACAAGATCAATTCTTCAAGAATAAATCTCGTAAATTTAGGTTGGTTCATCGGTGACGAAGATGTCTTAAAATGTCGTTCTGAGGACTTTTGCTTCTTGTACGGCGAGAAGAAATTCGATACCGACTCGCAATTTGTCAAGTGATTTTAAAATCTGAGTGTTAAATTTCAAAATCTTAAGGTTTTCTGTAATCTACGACCGAAGAAACAAATGTCTAAAGGATGCGAATCTTTCAACAGAGCAAAGACATCCGGATATGGAAAAGGTGAGGAGTACAAGAGAGATATCAGCCTTACAATATCAGCCTTAAAGCATAAGCAATACTTTATTCCACACTTTTACAATACTTTATTGTATTTCGATAGCTTGTTTGATAGTTTAAACATAAATTCTAGAACAAAGTAGGCTAGCTACAGTCAGGCTGACGCTAATTTAGCCTTGCAAGCCATGGCCTTGGGTCACAACTAGTTTTATCAAGGAAATCTATTCTCATTTTTCAAATCCAAATCGTTTCTAGAGCTTCTCAGCTGCAGTAATTGGATCGGTGCCAAAGCGTGAAGGCCTTTTTGCTCAAATTCATCAAGCTTACACAAGAGATGAGACAAAATGGACTGAAGGATTGGATGAGATCGACACTGAGATGCAAAGCGAGAACTCTGCGGCTATGGTAAAAAATGAGAGCTGAATAAATTTAGCACTTTTTAGTGCTCAATCGTTCGAGCGGGAAGCAGAGCCGAAATGCAACAGTGGTCAACACAATGTGAAGCCCAATCGAATGTCAAGGTTTGTGAAAGATAGAACTAATGGAAAATTTATAAATTCAGATGTCCATTCACATTCCCGTTCTTCGATTGCACATCCCGAATCACGCGTTTTTGGAGCGGCTCTACAATCGACTGGTAAGTGATTGAGCGAACTGCACTTATTAAGATTATTGAGATCATTGAGATTTGTTGCTGCCAATCTAGGAAAAACTACAGTTTAAACCAACTTCTAGAATTGTTGCCAGTCTAGAACTAAAGCAGATTACAACTAACTTCAGGTGAACGATCTTCCCCTCTGGGTTCCTTCATCTCCAAGGCTCTCAAAATCTGATTCTAATCAGCTCACCGAGACTTTCCGACAGTGCAAAAATGATGGTAAGTTCTCATTTTTTGCTTAAAATCTATTATTTATCATAAAATTAGGTTTAAATCTACAAATCTTAAGCTCTTAGAGAACTATTAGGCTGTCCAGAAAGAAAGAAAGTTCCCATGAGCATTAAATCTGCTTTTTTTCTTCTTTTCAAGCCAAAGTATCTTCAATTTAGTTGAGGTGCACGATTCGGATACAAGCAGCGAAACGGAACACGATGAACCATCGCATTTCACGAATGAAGAGCCGATCGATCGATCGAAGAATCATCTCTTCTCATTGTCTTTCAAATCGAACAAAGCTTCTTTTGTTGTAGGAACTGAGGTTATTGAGGTGAGGTGGCGCTTATTCAATAAACAAGTTCATTGATTTATCTGACTAACTTTAGAACAATCAGCCAGTCGATGAGGCTCAGGCGCAAGTGTGTGCCGAAATGGAGGGTCCTCTCCTCTATGTGCTCTACGGATTCCACGCAAATCCCCTTCAAACATTCTTCTACTTCACCAGTCAATCACTTCAAGTCGCACATGATCGTAAGATTTAGAAAAGCTTTTAATCTAAGCAAAGTTTAGAACGAAACAAGGCACCGAATAATGTATGTGAGACGAATTTCGGGCGATATCAAGCATTTCGTCATGATATCGTTGTCGAGAGAGTGTTTGACGAAGATTTGGTAGAGTTGGGTGAAGAGGATTGTCTCAGTGTGGCGATGGAGTTGAACTTGAGAGCGAATCAAGATGATGTTAAGGTGGGAGTTGCTAGTTACTAGGCATAGCTTTGTGAAATTAAATCTATAGTCGAAATATTAAAGTTGATTTCCTTTTAGGATACAACTCTTGCAATCAGTGCTCGGCAACTTCTTATCAACGCTCGCCCATTCCGAGACGCTGGTCATTTGTGGGTGACGCAACTCGCCGCTCTCTTTACACTGAATGATTTTGATATTGAGGGATATGAGGTGCCAAAGGTAATATAAAACAAGATCAAAATATAAATGCATACATTATTTAAATATAAGCCTCTAACATTAAATCTCAATTTTCTAGGTTCAAACTGAGTTCCACGTGAATCTCGACCAAATCGTACTTGCCTACGATCACGGAGACGCGATGCCGGGCAGTGATCTCAAATTGAGGTTAATTTTGATAAACCCTATCAAAAAACATTAACATTTGATATTTTCAGAGTTTCTCTTTCGCAAGCTGACATTTGTTGTGGATCGTTGGAAGCGGATTGTGCTTGTGAGCTTCTTTGTGTTTTTGAGAGAACGAGAGCTTTCCTCAACAATCGGCCAACAAAAAAGGTTTGCTAAAAATTGCAAAATCCTATTTACTTATCTAATATATAGAATTTTACTTATACTTATCAATATTTCAATTTCAGACAGCCAGATTCGATGATGATGTTCCCCGAAGAAAGGAGAGAACGGGACGAGAACCGAGTCCTTATGTTCAAATCATGGACGTGGGACTGTTTCAACTTGAGGTTAGAGATAAAAGCCTTAATAAAACATCTTTATTGTATTAAACATATAAAACACTACTGTATCCAGCACTAACCAGTTTCAAAAGTGACTTCTTTAGGTCCGCTTGGCTCATCCAAATGTTACCCGACAGATGATCCCACAAATGGAGATCCGGTGCACGAATGATCTGATCAAGGTAGAGTTTGAGTTATCATTTGTCTCTGTGGTAAGCTTTTGTCTAATCTAGAAATCTAGAATATCTAGAAACACAATTTTTCAACTTTCAGCTCTGGCTCTGTGCCGATTCTCTTGTCACCCTTGTCAATATGGCCTCAGAAATCTCACAATCGGAAGCCTTCGCTCCAATCCCGATCGCTGAACCAATTGTTGAAGAAGATGATGTGGAAAGATCAACGGTTATTGATGAGGTAAGGATTTAAAACTGAAATTTTCAAGCTTAAAATCGTTCAGGGAAAATCCGAGGCTGGTGAATCGACATGGAGTCGTCCCGCATCAAACAGACCACTTGAAATGCCACTACCGGTTGATAAAGCTCAACAATTACAGGTGAGAATAGAAAAGGAAATCAAAAAATCTATGCTTATATTTAAGCAAATGATGGCAAGCGCGATGGAAGAAGAACCGTCATCGAGTGCGGCCATTCCGGTGGCCATGGAGGCGATGGAGACGTTAGATGACTTCTGTGACACGGCTCCTGGGTCATATGTGGGTACTATTGCACTAGTTGTAGAACTTAATACGTAAGCTCAATAGTAGTGATAAGTAATCGTGATAATTAAGCTTAATTAAGCTATGCAAGAGCTGTACAAAGAAATTGATAATTCAGTAGTCAGTCAGTTCAGATAATTCAGAGCTTTTCAGTGCCGTACTTAGGTTTAACTGAAGCTTTTAACCTTTATTTTTCTACTTGATCGATCCTGTTTTATCTTAAAATTCTAAATCTGTGACTTTTCACTTTTCAGAGCTCTCGGAGCAGTCGAAGAAGCCGAAACCGTGTCGATTCCACATCGGAGAACTATCACACAAGAAACACATCACTTTCCACGGACGACGAGTTTTGCATGGTTGACGATGTCTTAGGAGCCGGGATTTTAGTCAGTTTCTAAAGCTAATCAAATATAAAGCATTGATTCTAGGGCTCACACGGTGAACCAAGAATCCGAGCACTTCGTCGGGGCTGTACTGCTGAGGAAACGGGAATTTCCCCTGAAAGATCCTACTTCTCCCAAATCAACGATACGAAAGTCGATGGATTGGCTTGTAAGTGATTTCTAATCGATTTTTTATTAATTTAATTAACCAACTTTAATTAATAATTTCTAATTCTACTGATTTTTAATTTTCAGCTCTTCCATCCGATTATGTTCAACCAATTTGTCGGTATCACATCAAAGACGTGAGCATTCAGTTGCATCTCTTTGCAGGAAATGATTTTGGTAAGAGTTTAAACCAATGTTCATGTAAGGCATAAGGCCCTATCCTGGCAGGAATGAGATACTTGTCAGTATAGCTGTTTGGCAGAGCTTTGCCTGATAAGCGAGAGGCCGTGGGTTCGAATCTCAACCCATAAAAGATAAATGGGCGATCCAACATTCAGATTTATCACTACGGTTACAGGTGATCAACGAGACGAGCCAAGACCGTATAGTACTGATGAGTATAGAGAGGGATCAGGGAAAGGACAAACGGTGCCGCGTGAGGAGAGGGGAGGACCACATAGAGATCACTCTGTATCAGTTATTCTCAACTTAAGCAAGGTGAGTTGGATGAAGTTTAAAACAAAGTTTGATTTGCAATCGATACAATTGATCTGTATTGATTGATTTTTGATTGATTGATTCAATTGGCAATCGATCTTGGTTCAGCATTTGTTTCAGATTGATTCAGATCTTGACATTGACTAGTATCACTTGATTCCTGAGATTCACAAATCTTTAGGTTAGCCACCAAACAAATTAGCACTTTTTTTACCTTTTCATAACTCTTTACATTCAGATCCAAGTCCTTCACCAAATCTTCGACCAATCGGCGCCGATGATGGGCATGACTTTTGCCACAATTCAAGATATCACAGTGAAAGATCGGCTAAGATCGAGTGAAATCAATGAAATGTTGTACCAGGTAATAGAATAAATAATTTGAATAGATTTTCAAAAATATTATTTAGTACTTTACCACGGAGAACCCGCGTCGCACTCTGGCTCCAATGTTGGCGATTCGCGTGGCCGAGACGCACAAATGTGAAGGGAAATTGCGGGTAAGTGGTGCAATTATTTAAATCTAAATATCTAAATATCTAAATTAAAGCATATTTGGCCTAAATCTATAAAATCTAGGTCTCATTGTTGCCCGTTCGAGTGAACATCGATCAGTATACCCTCGATTTTCTCGAAGATTTCTCAACAGCAGTGATCAAGAATTTGAAGCTACCACATAATGGTAAAAATAATAATCTAATAATATTAGATTAATATTTATTTAGTGAATCTTCCTATGAAGAAAAACCCGGTGATCGAAGTGCCGACAAGGATTTTGGAGAGAGAAGAGCAAGCGGGCGGACGGCTTTATCCATCTTTAAGCTCGGAGCCGTTGACACCGAGTCCTCTAATGCCTCATCCATATGGTAAATCTTCTTAAAAAAATTGTTTGGCTAGACAAATTTCTAAAAAGTTAACATATTTTTCATCAAAAAAAGTTTTCAGTTGACCTCTCACCACTCGAAGAAAGACCCTCATCTTCACCAGTGAAACGACCACTCAACATCGATCCAATGCACGACTCTATGGGTAAATTTATTCAAATTTATACGTTTTTAAGTATATTATTTAATATAAGTGTGTATTTTCACTTTGTTTTTACTTTAGACAGATCAAATTTCAGCTTTCTGCCGAGATCCATCCCCAAGAAAGGGCAATGAGATGAGCTACAGTATGAATGGCTTGTCAACATCATTGCGTAAGTTAGAATCTTTGACTTAAGTTCTTAAAACTTAGTGACTTTATGACTTTTTAGCTGAAGCCACTGGTGATTACAATAACCCCGATCTGTTCACTGTTGGAGCTGAGGATATGCAAGGAGACTGGGCAAGCAGCTCGATTCGGTGAGTTAGAAAAGATTTTACAAGCTACAAAGTGAGGCTTAAAAGATAATATGTAACAGAATTTAAGGATGACTCTAAATAAAGTTTAAATCTTGTTTCCAGGATGAGTCCCCCAGTGCGTGATAGTCCAGAGCCTCTGCTTCCCGATCTCTCACCTCCTCCACCATCTCGAGGTCCCCTCTCTCCATCAGTCGATCAATTATTGATGAGAAGTACAATGGAGGGATCAATTCATCCACATTTGGATAACATGGATTCACCATTGTATTCAAGAGATGGATATGGAGAAGAACATGGTGAGAGAGGACATCAGATTATAGTAAAAAACATTCAATGTGAATTCTGAAAACTGATAACTTGGTGGTATTTTAGATGAGGAGAGAGATGATGCAACAACGACAATGGAGCAATCGCACGTTCAACCGCAAAAGCTCACCACTTTCTTCAAGTCAGTTTGAAAAGGATCAGTTTACAATAGAAATTAGTTTTTTTTACCTGAGAGTGGTTTGAATTAGAATCGATCAGAAAAGATGAAATCCGCTTTTCAAGTCAGTTTCAACCGTACTGTATGATTTTTAGCTTAGGCTACGAGTGAGTAGGATAATCAGATACTTTTTGGTCTACAGGGTGTAGATTTTGTAGCAAAGATATAGCCAAATTTGGAGCATCCCAGGGAATTTGGGCATAATGATGCTGAAAGTGGCAAAACCGGCTCAGTCACTCAGCGATTAACTTCAGCGATTCCAAAAGAGAAGCACCCTATCCAAACATGTTTGCCAGATCGCGAGCGATCACGCGGCCGCACAAAGAGCACCGCATCAGTCATTTACATAGGGATTTCCTTTGCTTTGTAGATGATATAAAAAGATATTGGGCTGTAAATTTGTAACTAGGGGTTTTCGGGATCTGGGAATCGATTGGCCCTATTCATTTTATTGAGTCTACCAATAGAACTAGGGTTTTAATTGGTCTAAAGTTGTAGATTTAATGAGAATCTAATTCGGACTCCTCCTTTAACTGTTTCTAATCAACTTATTAAGATTTAATCTTTTTCATTGCTTCAGAGAATTCGTTTTCTCACCATCCGCCACTTTCTACATCGACTATCAAGGGAAACAGATCAATTACGAGAAAGATGGTTAGTGAACTCATTTCCAAAAGATACTTAGATATTCAGCTTTATTTAGTAAATCAAAACATTCAGCTTACTTATTTTTCCTTACAGGTGCCGTTCTTGGTGTTCTGAAAGGTCTCGGGAAGTTGAATCGAACGGAGATCGTGCTGAAAGAGATTATTTGTCGGAATGGGCTACTTGGATACGATCGTTGTCTACAGGTAATACGCTGAATATACTTAAAAAAAATATCTCTTGAATCCATATAAACTCGTTTTCCAGTACGCAATCGATGAATGGAGTGACGACATCGTCTCTCATTTCCCCAACGTCTTGGCCTCATGTGGACCGATTAGTCCACTTGTGCAAATTGGTGAGTTCGAAAAGAAATATAATGATAGCTAAATACTGTAATTGGCTTGACAAATAATGTAATAACAAATTTGTATGCAAAGCAGTTTATCTGTGAGTCATTCCAGGACGAGGTTTCTACGATCTCTTCTGGATGCCGGTGAGCGAGATGAGAAAAGAAGACGGCCGACTTGTAAAGGTTAGAAATAAGCTTAAAAATAAAATATATCTATTAATAGATAAACCAATGAAATCTCCACCATTTAGGGCATTCAAAAGGGCGCAGGCAGCTTCGGAGTGAGCACGGCAGCGGCAGTGGTCGAGTTGGCGCAGACTTTAGTCGGAGCTGTGCAGGTTTGGGAATTTGAAAACGATTATTGTTGGATGAATATAATGAATTGAATATTAAAAATATTCAAATTCATTATAACAATAAAATGAATTCGATTTTAGTATGCAACGGAGGCGGTTTTCAACGAGGTGAACCCAGCCGAGCCATATCAAAACCTGAGAAACAGAAAAGCTATAGGTAAATGGCTAAAATGTATACAAAAACAAATTATCTAAAGTATTTACACTTTTTAAAACTCAATTTCATTTTAAGCCGGTCGATCTCAAGCAGCGCCAGCCGATTTGCGACAAGCAACTCAAAGAGCTTACGATATTGTGAGAGATGTGAGTTTAAAAAAAACAATTCTAAATTTATTCATTAGATATTTAGCTAATCTTGATTTTAATTAAGTTTAATTATTCAAATAAAATGAAATATTTTTAGGGAGTAATGCAAACAAAGAGTGATCTCGATGCCGCCACTCAGGAAAATCGAGCAAATGGACAATCGACTTTGAGGTAAAGAAAAAAAAAACAATTAACAAATACTGTAGCTAGAAGAGAATGATTTTACAGTACAGTACAGATTTTCGTTCTTAACCTGTGCTTTTTCAGATCTTGGGCTCGATTCACAGCGCCGGCTATCATGAGACCATTTGTGATGACAACTCAAGTAAGTATTTGAGCAATTTAATCTTTTTAAGGTTTGCTTTTAAGATTTAAAAGGTTTGCTGATTAAAAAGCAAAAGAAATTAGACATTTTGACAAAGCTTTAACTCTTTCTAGGTGACTTATCAAATGTTGGGCGGTTTGCGAAATCAATTACGACCGGATGTTTACATGGAAGATCGCCATAAATGGAAAGGAGCTGAGCCCGGGTCAACTTCTCATTAAATCTCGGCTTTTGTCACAAATTTTTTTAAAATATTCTTGAATTAATTTAATTACTTGTAAAGGCTCAATATTGCCCCGGTTGTTTTTTTTAAAATGTTTTAAAGTTAGATGAAAAGAAAACAGAAAAACTTTCATCTCAATTTGTCAAGTTTTATTTTTTTTTGTTTTCCTGTTTCAGGGTCATCTCAATTTTAGAAATTCTAGTTTCTTTCAATATTTTGAAATGATTAACAGCTCATCATACTTGTGATTGTCTGTTTCTAGTTTTATAACCACAGAAAAGCTCTCTTTACTGAATCTGAGGTTTTTCCTTTAGGTAAACTTTTTTAAAAGGTTTGCTTGAGAAAGGCTACAGTAAGTTCTAAGTTTTTTTCTAACAAAAAGAAGCTACAGTAATCCTACTTTAAACCAAAAACAACTGGATTACTGGTAACTTTCTAAATACCTTTTTAGAAGCTAACAGATTGCAAATTCTGCAGACATTTAATTGTAAATCTGAATCTGTACCAGTAAAGAGTTTTTTCTTGTGAATCGAAAAGAGATATCGAAAAGGGTATCCTCAATCCTGCCGTTTTATCCTAAAATCCGTGTTAGAATAGATTTTAACTGAATATTTTTCAAAAAAACTACTTTGTAAATAGTTGTTGTTGATTTTCTGTCAGCTTTACTCTAAAAGAATTCCCCTTGACAAGTAAAAATTGTGTTAAATCACTTTTTTTTTGTTTTGTTAGTGCCTTGAAAGAATTTAGAAACGAATAAATTGTTTACCATTTGAAAAAGACAAAAATTGAAAGCAAAAAAAGAGAAACGTTTACGGTAGAAATTTATCTTAAAAACGGAAATAGCACAGTTTAATCTAAAATATATTCACCATTATTATTGATTACTTCTTGCCATCTTTTGCACAAAGAATTGATGCCGCTCTTGAAAAACTCAGCCGGCTGTGACTCGAAAAACTTGGCGACCCAATTTTGGTCATCTTCAATGAATTTCTTCATCTTCTTCTTGAATTTCTCATTGACCAAAAAGTTTTGAATCGACCGGAATCAAAGGTAATCTGAGTGAGCCAAATCGGGAGCATACGGCGGATGTGGTAAAACCTCCCATCCTAGATTCTCCAGTGTTTGCTGAGTCATTTTTGCAAGGTAAGGTCTAGCATTATTATGGATGAACTTTATCTTTGATGTGTTTCCTTGACGAATGAGAGCTTCATTGACCCATTGCTGTTTGTAGAGATCGTACCAGTAAAGAGAATCTGTACCAGTAAAGAGTTTTTTCTTGTGAATCGAAAAGGGTATCCCCAATCCTGCCGTTTTATTCTAAAATCCGTATTAGAATAGATTTCAAACTGAATAAAATACTTTGTAAATAGTGGTTGTTGATTTTCTGTCAGCTTTACTCGAAAAGAATTCCCCTTGACAAGTAAAAATTGTGTTAAATCACTTTTTTTTTTGTTTTGTTAGTGCCTTGAAAGAATTTAGAAACGAATAAATTGTTTACCATTTGAAAAAGACAAAAATTGAAAGCAAAAAAAGGGAAACGTTTACGGTAGAAGTTGGTGCTGAACTAGAGTTACAATGGTTGAAATTGCAGCAGCAAAACGTTCGTCCGTTGATCGTTCGGCAACTGTTTTGATAACCCTGAAAAAGTGCGTGAAGAAATTGCATAAAACCTGGTCTCTTTAATGTAAAAGAAGCAAAAAACTCTTTAAAACTATTCAAAAATCTCTTAGAACTATTCTGTACTCTCTCAAACTCTCTCAAACTTACGTCAGGATGATAAAAGGATCGATGTCCCTGTATTCGCTCACAATCACCACCAATGTCACAACCTTTCTCAATCTGAAAATATTAGAGAAGTTTTTTAGTTTATGGTTTTATGGTTTTTAGTTCTTTTCTTTCAATTTAAGCCACTTTTTAAGATTTGTAAGAAATAAAGATTTTGGTTTGAAAATATATTAAAATGAGCAACGCCAATCGATTCCCTGACTCCGAAAATCCCCAGATACAAATTTTCAGCTCAAGATCTCATCTGAGCATCATTTTTAGAGCAAAAGAAGTTTTTCATGTGTGCTCTTTGAGTGGTCACGGAATCGCTCGCTGCCTGGTCAACCGCTTTTCCGTATAGGGACGGAAAGTCGTTTCGAAAAATAATGAAAAATTTGAAGAAAGCGAACTAAACGCACTCTTCCTTCGGGATTGATAAACGTTCGGCACCAATTCGAGTAACATTCCGCGAAAACCCCCCACTGGGTGGTCGCACATTGGATTGAAGCCAAAACTGCCCCGAAAAGTCCCATGAATACAATGAAGCTGTGAATCGATCTCATTGTCGAATTGTAACTGTTGAATGAAATGTTTCTGACCATTCGATCGGCTTGTTGTCGATATTTGTCCGAAAACATGACTCACACAAAACCTTTCATTTCAAGGTCTTCTTCTTTCTTCCCCTCTTCAATATTTATTTGCTATGCAAATCATTTGCTGCATTGAAAAGATAGGGTAAATTTCTTCAATTTCTTCAATTTCTTCATAGAAATGGAATGAATGGATGAGTCAATTTTCGATTACTTAAGAATTTTGGGGTTATTTTTTTTATTTTCAAAAAGAAATCAGTGATTAGAGTTAGAATTTAGAGGTATGCAAATGAAAATTTATAAGGAAAAGTATTTAAATGAAAGAGAGATGGAGTGACTTGTGAAAAATGATTTGAATCAATTTGTCTTCCCCAGAAACGTCTCTTCAATTTTTTCCTAACAATAGTTAAAAGTTAGGTAAGACTTTTACAATAATTCTACCGAATGACTCAAATCTTTTGCTTATAAATTGTTGTTCTAATTCAATTCTTTTCTGTGCTTTATCTTTCAATATTTATCTTTCACCTCGTGAAGAAAGATATTGCGTTAGAGAAATTAAAAGATCAAGATACTGAAAAATGATAGAATTTTCTTGGAAATCACTAGCGCTAGAAGTTGGCGAATGAAATGAAACTGGCGAACTGGCGACTCAAATGAATACTTTTATCAAATCTTTTGCTTTCATTATAAATTGATGTTCTAATTCAATTCTTTTCTGTGCTTTATTTATCTATCCTCAAAATTCTTCACTTCCGTTTTCTCAACGTAAATCGATCGACTCTGATTAACAAGCTGAGTGGATTGGCTTTTAAAGGCGAGATTGATAGGTTGATTGATATTTTATACAGTGTACAAAGTAGTCCAGAGTCTAGGTTGAAAAATAGGTGTAAAAATTATTTTGTCAAACATTTCAAAGAGGTTTTTCTTGGTTTTCAAGATAGGCGGAAATATCACTGAGGAGTGCAGAAATTTGCGCGTTGACAGATGGGATGATGCATTGAATGAATGAAAGGAAAAAGGAAATGAAAGGGAAAAGGAAATCACAGCAATTGCTGGCTCTGTCTTTCAGATTTGAGCTCAGGCTTAGGGTCTCACGAGCTCTCTGTTTTGAGTCATGTTCGAAGTCAAAATGAAAAAGTATTGAAATTGCAGACAAGATCTAGAAGTAAGTTTATCAAATTTTTCTTAGAGCTATGTTCTTGAAGAAAGCTACAGTAATCCTGACTGGATACCTACGGATCCAGTTAGTTACTCGAGGATTACTGTAGACTGGATACCTACGGATCCAGTCAGTTACTCGAGGATTACTGTAGACTGGATACCTACGGATCCAGTCAGTTACTCGAGGATTACTGTAGACTGGATACCTACGGATCCAGTCAGTTACTCGAGGATTACTCTAGTTTTCTTTACCTTATTGTAGGAAGAGTGCTTTCGTTGAGCTATAAACAGTAAAAGCCTATCGATAAGATAAAGAACCTGTCTCACAGAAAGACTCTTGGCTTACACTAGTTCCTGAGCCCGCTAGAGCCAGGCCTTGACCTAACTTTTAGCCAGACTCTTGCCTAACTTTGCTTACAAGTCCTAGAGCTTACAGAGAGACTCTGGACACCAATCAAGATCGTCTTTGGTCCTCATCCTATCACTTACCAATCATAAAACCGAATCTTCCTTTCTCCACCAAGGCGAGTGCAATTTTTCTTCATCCAGGTGATTTCTGATGGACTGAGAGGAGTGTTTTGATATGGTTTACGGGTGTGGGAAGAGTGACTCTCAAAGCAAGAGGAGAGAGAGAGAGAGAAGAGATCGCTGAGTGAGGATAGATGGGTCTGCCACTCTGTGGCCACCATCAACCTCTTTCAGTAGAAAAGCCGAAGGAGATCCAAATCAAGCGAATTTCGTTTACACTAGCCTTTCGTCTCTTTCGTCGTTGTCCATCTCCCTTTTCCCTATCAAAGACTTGATCGACCGATTGAGAAGACCAACTGACTGTCCCTTTCCCTCTCCGTTTCCTTTCTCCTTCTCTCTTGTCTCCTTTTTGCTCACTCTCGATATTATTATTATTTACGGAAGTCCACTACATAGATAGGTCATCGATTTTTGAACTTTTTGGCTCTATATTCAACAACAGACATTAGGATTCTTTGATCTATTTCTTGATGTTGTGCGTTCTCGATTCTTCGATACCTTATAAGGCTTTAGCTTTAAACCGTGAACTATATTTGAGTCTAAAATGGTAAACAGAAAATATCCAAATCTTTTTGTTTTTCCATTTGTCTACTATTGTAAGATTTTTTCAACCTTTCAATTAAATCTACCAGTGAAATCCGATTTTTGCTTCGAATCATTATAAGCCGTTCTCAGCGACCCGTTGCAGCTACCGGTGTGACCGAATGGTTAGTGTTCTTGCCAAACAAGCAAACCTTCGAGGGATCGAATCCCGCTCATTTTCATTTGGCTTTTGCTTTTTTGTTTTTCATTAGTTTTTCAAGAAGCGATTAGCTGAGGCCAAGATCCTTATTACCCTTCCATTATTCCCTTCCATGAAAGAGTAATAATTGTACATATTATGTACAATTATTACCCTTTCATTAACGAAAGCTAAGTCAAAAGCCAGGTTTTTAATTAATACTTTCCCATCGTCCTACCTTTTAGAAATCATTGAAATTTTGTGGAAATTTTGATTCGAATCGACTGATCGTATAATTTTCTTAATACTTTTTAAACAACTTGTTGATCTGAAGATATAGAACATTAAAATCAAAAAAACTATTTTCCTAAATACCTTTCAAGCTAATAAACTACTAGTAAACCGTCAACTAGAAACTTTTTTTTATTCGAAACTCATTATTACATGTGTGCTAGATAGTGTTAAAAGAAAAAAAAGATGTAAAGAAGGAGTAGAAAAGGTGAAAAACTTAATAAAAGGTCATAGAAATGTGAAGAAAAAAAAAAAATACCCTAAAACATAAATACCCCAAAACAAAACCGTTAATTAACTTTCAGTTGCTTAACTGAATATCTTTAACGGTGTTTTGTTGGTTCTTTGCTGGGCGAGAAATTGTTACCGTCGTCTAGACGAAAACTACGGTAGAATTAATTTTGATATATAAATATTCACTCACATCGCATTTTTTGACAGTTTTTCGGGAGTGGGACAAATGCTACCTTTTTTTTGCGCACCTGGACATTTGCGCACCTTTTGCTGGAAAAGGCCTTAGGCAAGGCCGTAGAGCTTCGAAAATATTTCCATATAGGGGAATCGTATGCGTAGATTCCGAATTTCGACAAATCAGACCTCGCTGACACGTCAAATTTGGCCTAAAAGGCAAAAACTGCGGAAAAGCATTAAGTTGCGTAGTTTTTGCCTTTTAGCCCAAATTTGACGTGTCAGCGAGGTCTGATTTGTCGAAATTCGGAATCTACGCATACGATTCCCTTCTATGATAACATTTTTGAAGCTCTACGGCCTTGCCTAAGGCCTTTTCCAGCAAAAGGTGCGCAAAAAAAAAGGTCGCATTTGTCCCACCCCCAGTTTTTCATAGTTTTTCCGGGTTTTTTTAGTGTTTTTAAGGTTTTTCTTTATGCAATTCTTGTAGAGGAGACTATGCAAATAGTCGTAATCCTAGAAAATCACTTTTGAGGCTGGAGTATCCCCTTTAAAATGTTTTCAAATCAAGACAGTCTATGATACTTTTAGACAGTCTATAATACAAGCTCAAGTCTAACTCCAATCCAAATCCAATCAACCTGTTGCTGAATTTGTGTACTGATGAAACAGTCTTGATTTCCTTATCACTTACGAATAAATCACCCGGGAGTAGGTGGAAATGAAGTAAAAGAGAAAGAAGAAGAAGAAGAAGAGCCCCTCGAACCGCCCATCACTCTTTCAACCCTGCTTTCCTCTCTTTTCTCATCAAATCCTTTGATCTAAGAAATTTTGAGAAAAAGTAACTATTCGATGTGTTGAAATAATGCTTTCATTTAAAAAGGTTAGACTTTTATTGTTCAGTTTAGAGTCACAGTTAGCTGCATAGTTGCAATCTATTGCATAGCTGCATAGTCGAAATCTATTGCATAGCTGCATAGTTAATCTATTGCAGAGCTGCATAGCTGCAATCTATTACATAGCTGCATAGTTGCAATCAATTGCATAGCTGCATAGTTAATCTATTGTTTCAACCATGCAGCTAATTACCTCCCAAATGACCTGAATAGGGAATGGATTTCGGAATTGATTATCAAGGACTGGACAAGACTCAGCTCAATATTGCTAAGATATCTCTTGAATCTACAGCTTTAATTCTTTTTCAATTTCATTTACAGCTCTTTATTTTTGTTCATAGTTTTACCTACGTCTTAAAATAGCGAAAGTATCAAATGTGGTTCTGTGCTTGGCTCAGGCTCAGGCTTAGGCTTAGGCTTAGGCTCAGGCTCAGCCTTTCTCACCTATACCAAAAACAGAAAACAAAACAAATTGTCAGCATTAGCTTTAGTTCTGAAATTTGAATATATGAAGAAGTTAGGCAAAGAAAAATTTCTATTTTTAACGAACTTGATCACTAAGACGCTATTTTTAATTCATAAATTAAAAATTCAAAGAATTCTTCATTATGAATCGATTGAAACAAAGATATTGCTGGATTGGTTGTTGTTTGTTGAGCGACTTCAAAGCCGCTTTCAATTCTCAATCCCTTACTTTATTTCCTTACCCTTTCCTCCTCCCAATTGACCCTCATCGATGGTCGAAAGCAATGTCGACTAGCTGACGTCATTCACAACAAGAGAAAAGGATGCCATTCCTTTGAGCTCTTGCATTTTTCGACCAGGATTTGTGAGCTTTCTTTTCTCTATTCATCCGTTCCTCTCATTTCTCTTTTCTCTCATTTTTGCGTCAGTTGTCACAATGATGGTGATGCGTCACTTTATCAATAATCCATTAAGCTTTCTCACCTATATCAATGTGTTATCCCCTCGAGAAATGCGTTTTCTAGAATGCACTTAAAAAGTACCGTAGTTAGATCGTTAGTTTATATTTAATCCGTTCGAATTTGGTATCATTCGATGAGGAATTACAATGCTCAGTCAATGATACAAGTCAGTCAGTCAATGAGCTCAGTCAATGAGCTCAGTCAATGAGCTCAGTCAATGAGCTCAGTCAATGAGCTCAGTCAATGAGCTCAGTCAATGAGCTCAGTCAATGAGCTCAGTCAATGAGCTCAGTCAATGAGCTCAGTCAATGGCTCAGTCAATGAGCTCAGTCAATGAGCTCAGTCAATGAGCTCAGTCAATGAGCTCAGTCAATGAGCTCAGTCAATGAGCTCAGTCAATGAGCTCAGTCAATGATATATAAAGTCAATGTCAATGATAAAATCGGGTTGATCGGATGTAAACTAACGGTTTGGCTACGGTTTTCTCAACTCAATGCATTTTAAAAAACGCCGAGAGAGGAATATACTATAATAGAAATGAGGAAACAGATTTACGAGTTTCAAGGGAATTGTTTGAATGAAGAAAGGCACTGTTAGCCGGGTAATCACTGTTAGTCTTGAATACTGATTTGCCTTAGAATTTTCGATGACCGAACAAAGAAAGCAAAGAAAGCAAAGCTACAGGAAAACTTGTCCAGTAACAAGACGATCTTATGATGGTCTTGTTACTGGACAAGTTTTCCTGTAGCTTTGCTTTCTTTGCTTTCTTATGAGATAAGATCAACCATAATCTACCATTTCTTTCAAAAACAAGATCATAAACAATTTGAATGAGATAATAGCTTGATCCAATCTTGCTTTAATTGCTTCAATGCTTCAAAAAGTTTTTACAAAGTTTACGTGTAACACCTAGTGAAAAGAGGTAAAAGATTGGGAAAGTTTTTCTGTTTGAAATTTGATAGTCGTCTCTGGGAAGGCTGTTCGTTGATCTTCTCAACAAATTTCCTTGAATTTAGAAAGATTTGCAACATTTTGTGACCATTATCTCATTTTGAGTTTCATTTGAAATAAGATAAATCCGATTTCTTGAATTATCAAGCATATCAAGCTATTCAAATGCTTTTAAATTCTTATTTTATCTTTTCGAAACGTTTTGTTCAACTTTGTTGTTGTTCAATCTCTCATTAAGCGTTGATAAAAGTCTGCAGAGGTTAAATGCTTCTCCAATAAATACCAATTTATAATCTGTTTCTTCTTTCGGTCTGATCTGATTTGACAAAATACTGATTAATAGAGAGTTTCGTTAGAAGTTTGTTAATAAAGTTTTTTTTTCGTTAGAAGTTTGTTAATAAAGAGAGGGTACTGATGGGGCAATGATTATTAGATATTTAGATATTTATTCCGAATATAGTATATCTAGTGTAGTATAGTACTAGTACCGAAGTATGGTATAGTACCGAATATAGTACATCTAGCGTAGTATAGTACTAATAGTACCGAAATATAGTATAGTACCGAATATAGTACTAATCGAGAGCGAGAAATAGTACAATACAATAATACAATAAAATAGAATCAATCGTTTGTTCAGTGTTTCAAAGCCAAAGAAAAGCAATACAAAGTGGGCTTCGTCTCCTTTTCTTTAGAAGAGCTCGTTGTTATTATGGATTGCTATAACACAAACAATCTTTAGAGGAAAGACAAGAGAATCAGACATATTCAAAATCAAAACATTAAATAAGATTTCACAGAAAAAAGCTACTTTTCTGCAGAAAAGTAGCTCTTTTCTGCACAGTTTTGCTCTTTAAATGATTGATATCCTTAAAGTTCTGCATTTCAAGTATTCAGCTTTGTTTCTTAAAGATTAATTCCTTTAATTAAGCCTAATGACTTTAAAAATCTTCTATAGTGTAAAAAAGACTTTTAACTACAAACTATATCACTTTAAGCAATTAAGCTACATGCTTAGACCTTCAGTTTATGATAGTCTAGACACAGTTATAGCCAGCTTCATTAAGCTATTGAACGATTTTTGAATTATCCTTTGATCTCCTTTGTTTCCTTTGATCCTCCTTGTTTCCTTTGATCAAAAAGTTTTGCATATTACAAGATCTGCAAGAGATCCTCTTAGTTCAACCCCAATTCCCTTGAAACTTTCCTGCTAGACTCATCTCTCGAAAAGCTCGTTGTTATTATGGATTGCTCTTGAGAGAAGGACAACTTTCAGTAAAAGGCTGACATTGAAGAAAAGAAACAAAAAAAAACTGATCTGTTGGAGATCACAAAAAGACTCTCTTGATCCTTTCCCTCTTTTCCTCATTCAATGGGTTAAGGGGAACAGCAACAAATCGATTTCGCCTGGTAGTGGCCCCCAAATCCATTTCATTTCGTCCTATTGATAGCCTAGGCTTTTCGAAGATTCGCGAATGATTTTTGATTTGATTATCCAGATTTGATTATCCAGAAGAAGCTTTTAAATCTATTTAAATCAAAATTCCTTTTTAACAATATTCAAATCGCTTTAATGAATCGATTTTTAATAAGCCATTAATATTTTCTTTTTCTTAATCTTTTCCTGCTTTATTCACATCATTACAATAATTTCTTTAAACTTTATCAATCCTAAAACTTAAGCCATTTCTTTGTACTCTCTCTATTTACAAGCTTTAGCTTTCTAAGCTTCTCAGCAATACTTACCGCATTTGTGATCTGTTACAGCTTCGATATATAATTCAAATCTCATTCCATTCCTATCTCTTGATCTTTTTCAAAAACAAACCAATTTCCCGCTTTTAGCTTAAACTTTCTTTTTGCGATGTATTCCATTTCGGGTGCATCCAATTGTCTTCCCTTATTAGGCTCACTTGTCCCCAAGGGAGGATGAGTGAAAAGAGAAAATGAAGTGAAGAAAGGAAAGGAAAAGAAGCTGGGAATTCAGGGAAGCTGAGGAGGCTCACGAGTAGGCGGTGATCAAATGAATTCCTTCATTTCTTTCCTTTACTATTCTACTATCTTGTTTTGCACCTTTTCTGTCGCATTCACTAATCTTGTTGATCTTGTTTTTCTCGGGTTGCTCCAGGGAACTAATAGTAAGACCTGGCTTCTGATCTTGTCTGGTCTGGCTTTGCAGGCTACAAGGTTGTTTCTGGCTTCTGGTCTTGTTTTCTGACCCTGGTCCTGGTCTGTCTTTGACGTAGCCTTGTAGGATTGGTTTCTGCCTGTGAATCTGCTGAAGTTAGAACTGAACCTGGCTCTGGCCCTGGCCCTAGGATCCATTTACATCATTCTTGATGATGGCTTGGTCCTTGAATCTTATTTTATCATCTCAATTTCTTCAATTCTATGCATTTATCAAGAAGTTCAGAGCTTGCTTTCAAATTTACAATCAATTCCAGCTTTGACCGATCAATTCAACTCTTTTTTGATCTCTTCCTCAGCCAATTTTGAGAAACAATTTCTGAAACTATTCTCGTTTACACAATAACCATTTCTTTTTTTCATATTCTTTTCTTATACTCAAAATTCAATCAATCCTCCCCTCAATTCCTTTTCAAATGATAAACGTTACCAACTTGGAGACTTTTTCGTTTTCTTTTTTTAGTTCTTTGCCTTTCCTTGAAGCTCTCCTAAGTGCCTTAGGGGTTTGAAGCAGAAAAACGGGGAGGAACTTTGCAAAGGGAAAGAAATGAAAGGAAAAGGGATAAGGGAATGATGACAAGTCGCCACATATTCGAGTGGGATGACTGATGGACATCTGATTATTCAATAAGGGCTAGTACTACTAATAAGACTACGAAGCAGTCTTTCTAGACTAGCTCTTTTATTTCACAATCTCTTGGAAACTCTTCGCTTTTCTTATTAGACAAATCTCTAGAGGGGTAGACACTTATCTCGACTTTGACCCTAATTTTCTCTATATTTTTATTGGTAAGTCTACAAAACAAATTCTATATTTCTTTAATCAAATTTCATGTAGATTCTAATAAAAGTAACCGTGAGTTGATTCAACTTTTTACATCTTGAGTTATAGACCATTTAAGTGGATCGACCCTTTCATGTAGGCAGTCCAACTTTGACCAAAATTTTCTCTATGTTTTTATATTAAAGTGTAGTGTTTGTTTTTTGTTTTTCGTTTTAGCGATGTTTTCTTATCCTTTAGATACAATTTATTCACTGGACAGCTAAACTTTTATTCTTTTTTTTTGGTGAATCAAATCGAAGACCATCTTTGAAAGGAGTCTCACCTTGGTCGATCTCCAAACAGAGGCTCTCCATGCTGAACAATTGAGTAAGTTCTTTATCCGTTAAACTAAATGAATACTAAACTTTATTTCTTATTTGCTAATGTTTTTATTTCATCATTTTTCTTTCTGATAAGTTATTTTGAAGTGTTTTATCTATTGGGCTAAGGTATTTCGATCCAAAAGAAACAAACTTCATTCCAGTCCTTCATTATGAGTTCAATCTATAAAATATTGAAAATATTGCACATGAACGGTGGATTTAGATGGATAAATGCTTTGTATTAGAAGAAGAGAAATCGGTAACGAGCTAAGCCTAACCCTAAGCCTAAGCCTGAGCCTAAGCCTAAGCCTAAGCCTGAGCCTGAGCCTGAGCTGAGCCTAAGCCAAAGCCAAAGCCAAGCCTAAGCCTAAGCCTGAGCCTGAGCCTGAGCTGAGCCTAAGCCTAAGCCAAAGCCAAGCCTAAGCCTAAGCCTAAGTCTGAGCTGAGCCTGAGCCTGAGCCTAAGCCTGAACCTGAGCTGAGCCTGAGTCTAAAACCCAGACTCTCAATCAGTTTCCTTTTTTATCCAGTATGTAAACGATTTTACAATAATTTTTCTTTAGAATCTAAAGATTCTCGACTCGAAACAAATCTAATCATCATAATTTGCATAAAATCTTGTGAAACCAGCCTTACTTCTTTGAGATTTTCTAGAATTTCCTAGAGCACGCCCTCCTTTTATGTATACAAAGGCTGTGCAAGGGTAAAAGAAAAAGAGTGAGGGGAGGGGCCATCGCGTGCCCATCTTTGTCCATCTTTGTCCATCCCTTTTTCATCCCCTTCCAACAAGTTTCCTCTTTCGATTCTTTTCAAAAGCTCTAAACACGACATAAACTTTCCCTTCGTTTAAATTCAATGAAGCCTACATTCTCCTAATCGATTTTTTTTGTGCAATGGTCCCATTAATTCGAGAGCTTTACCAGCAACTCGTTGACAAGACGTGAGTTTTTTGGTTTAACAAAAAGCTACTTGATTCTTGAATTATTTTGAGAATGACTGGTTTAAATTTCAAGCAATGTTGATAAATTTTCCAAGAGAAACTGATAATTTTGCTGGAGAATGGTAGAGAAAAGCTTGTACCACTTGTACCATTAATTAATGGTAGAGAAGAGCTTGTACCACTTGTACCATTATTTAATGGTAGAGAAGAGCTTGTACCACTTGTACCATTATTTAATGGTAGAGAAGAGCTTGTATCACTTGTACCACTTGTACTATTATTTAATTGGTAGAGAAAAGCTTGTAACACTTGTACCATTATTTAAAGCCGTGAAGAAAAAGTCGAAATTCCTTGATTTACATAAGAACTATTTTGATAAACATGCCATAAATTTTAATTTAGAAATTTGGATCTTGATGACAACCCATTTGAAATATAAAATTGAAAACAGTCGAGTAAGAGCCATTACGATTTTATTAATTGAGTTGGATCTAGGGAAGATCAAAAACTTTTGCGCCGCCGAGATTCGAACCCGCGGCCTTTCGCTTACCGAGTAACTGTGCTAGTCATTACACCACAAAGCACTCGATCGCTACAGAGGCAGTTAACTACTGTTTATTTACTGATTCAAATTTCTATAATTTCTAGTATTATCTAAAGCTTTAGTGGCTTAAATGATAAAAACGAAATCCTAGAATAGCTTGGTTTACATTTCAGTTGAACCAGTTACCAGTTAGCAGTTGAAACAATCAGCTTTAAACCATTAAAATCAATCAATCTGAAGAATATCTTCTAATTCTTACAAGGGATTTGAAACAAAATAGCACAAGAACCTTTCTTATCTTTTTTATAAATGGCTGACTGGCTAACAGCCCTGATCAAGGGCTGTTAGCCAGTCTTAGTTTGGAGATCAAGGATTCAATCCCGCTAGACTATTGACTACCATATATATTTGGGTTTTTCTTCCCTAAATCTAGAGCTTAGTTGTGCTTGGTTGTTTGTCCCTTATTATTCGTGTATTTTTAAAAGCTTTGACACTTTACTAACTCACCAGTGCAACATTAATGCCATCAAAGCTTTTTCATAAAAGGCTGTGTTTCCTTTTTGAGGTCTTTTAACTGAAATCCGATCTCGTTTCTTTTTTCTTTTCTTCTTGTTGTGTTCTTTTATTTTCGTTGATTCTAGAGGAAAATCCAGAAAAGGGAATGGGCACTCTCTTCTGATTAGATGCCAACAATGAAAGAATCAAAGACAAAAGAGAAAAAAAAGCACAAGTTTTTCAGCTTAATGGCTTTTTAGGATCTCAGAAAACCAGGAAACTGTTAAAAAAGCTGAGTGGTTAAAATAATCAGAGTTTTACAGAACTAGCTGAAGGCTTAGGTTATTAGGCTTAGGCTTAGGCTTAGGCTTAGGCTTAGGCTAGGCAAGGCTTAGGCTTAGGCTTAGGCTAGGCAAGGCTTAGGCTTAGGCTTAGGCTAGGCAAATTAAGCTTGAACACAATGACTCAATAAAGATTAAATTTAGCTTTAGAAATATTAAAACTATACAAAAATAACTATTAGTTAGCTGTAAATTGTTATTTTATTCAAAATTTATGGAAATTTATTTATTTATCTGACGGGTACCGTAAATCTTTGGTTAATCTCTGGTTTGAATCCAGCAGATGAGCCAGGGATATCTTCCCCGAACCGAATGCTGTAGGTAACCGCACCCATATGGTGAACTGGTTCTCAAGACCATTCTCCCTAGGCCCCTTCCCGTCGGGATTGGGATAACCAGGGATTCAAATGGGTAGACTTGTCTAAAGCTCAAGCTCATACAAAGCAGGTAGACTTGTCCAAAGCTCAAGCTCATACAAAGCAGGTAGACTTGTCTAAAGCTCAAGCTCATACAAAGCGGTTAGCCTTCTCCTACATCGTCTCCTACATTGTCCCATCCTCCAAACGATAGAGTATTCCCTAGATCTTAAGGTGTAAATTGTTATTATGTGTGCGGAAAATAAATCACCGGTAACCCTGGTATCAATTATTTATTTCAGGAGATCGAGCGAGGGGCGCGCAATGGGGCGTCGCGGCGGTGGAAAGGTTTGAGAAAACTTGAAGTTTATGAAATATTTCTAATGACTTCGATATTCTAATATTATTTAGTTTATTCTTTAAAACGATTCTTTCTTAGGGTGCATACGATATCATAAACGAGGACCTTTTCGACTGTCGAGTGCCCGTTCACAACGAGGTCGCCTATCAACACGGAATCCATTTTGAGGCAAAGGTTCGAAATTTTTCATAGTTTTTAGAAAATCTAATTGTAAAACGAAAGATGAATATATTAATTGTTTCTTTAAAATAACAAGTTCCTAGTAAAGCTTTAGTAATTCTTATGGCTTTCTTTTTGGACTTCTTTTACCCAAAATTGAAAACTCACACTTTTTGGCATACTTTTGTCTATTAATTCTTAATTTAAAAGCTTTATGCAATATAAAATACATCTAGTAATTCAATTTCTCAAAATTCTATCGATTAAAAACCCATTTTGTGTCGAAAAATGATGCCTTTTAACTCTAAAGTGCAAAGTCGATCTTATTTAAACCACTCTCGATCTTCTTTAAACCTCAACCATTCCATCAATCATTCAGTAACTAGACTTCTGGCTTACAGTTTCTTCAACTTCTCAAACATCACTCTCTTTACGTTATTTTAACTTTATTCACCCATTTTTTCTTGTTCTTTTTCTTTGAATAGAAGGCTATCGGTCTTCCCTGTCGACGGGGTGATTCCCATGGGATTTTTGAAAGATTTGAAATGTTTGAAAGACTTTCTTTCCCTTATTCTTCTCCCATACATCCCCCTTCACTCAACTCATCTCCAAACAACTAAAATTCCCTAGGGAAAACACAAAAAATAACCCCCTCTCATATTTTGATCGATCCCTTTGATGGTTGAAATGTTAACGAAAGAGAACTTAATGATAGTGAGGATTTTCATTCAGATTCCCTAGAGATACACTACTGGACAATGAAATATCATATTTGAAAAGCGATCGTCACTTTCGCGCGTCTGTAACTCCCTTGTCTTTACCGTATTTTTAATTATTAATATTACCATTGTGTAGCCCTTGAAAAGAGCTTTCAGAAAATGTATAACACTAATAGTTTAAACTCAAAGACAAGGGAGTTACAGACGCGCGAAAGTGACGATCGTTTTTCAAATATAATATTTCATTTTCCAGTACTGTATGTCTGGTGAATTCCAATCGATCTCGTTTTCCTTAGATTTTTGCTTTCAGGACTTACTTTTCAGCTGTACTTTGTGTTTTCTAGTGCTTAAACGGAGTTACAGACGCGCGAAAGTGACGATCGTTTTTGCAAATATCATATTTCATTTTCCAGTAGTGTACATTTAGAACATTTAGATTTATTTATTTAAACTTTGAAAACATTTAGAGATATATTTCTTTGTCATCCAATAATCAAACTTTGTTCCAGGACAGGGATCTTGTTCTTTTTTTTCTTTCCTTAAATATTTTTATATACTCGTTTCCGTTTCATCAATCCTTTACCGCTCACATCCATGAATGAAGCACTTGTAGAGCTCTTGTGAAAGCAATAATGGAAACAAGATGTCAAAATGAAAGGTGTCAATTTGATGACAATAAAGGTTTTAAGAATTAAGAATATTCCTTTCAAAGCAAACTCCAAGCATACCAGTGCTCTCAAATACTAGACACTACTTTAGATCAGATCCCTCAAGGGATCCCTCAATCAGATCAGATCTGTCAATTCCCTCAAGGTTTAACTCCAGATCTAGGCCCAAGTATACAAGACTAACTATAAATCCCTTTGCATTGATTCTCATTCCTTTACTCATTCCATCCATTCCATTTTAAGTATGTGTGTACTAATCTCCAATCAAGAACGGGAACAAGTTGAAGTGAGAAAGAGGAGATCTGCAAATGAGGCCATTTCTGGGATTCTGAGATAGAAAAGGAGAGTAGAAAGAAGTAGGAAGAAGTAGAAAGAAGTAGAAAGAAGTAGAAAGAAGTAGAAAGAAGTAGGAAGAAGAGTTCAAAGCCTAAAGTAAAAGAAATGTTTCTCGAAAAGAGATGGATGAGTTCCAATCCATTTCGAAAAAGGAGAAAAGAAGAGATCCAATTGAAATGTTTGCAAGGGATGAGACAACTTTACTTCTCTTTGTGTTAATGATGCGATGGAACAATTGGTTGAGAGAATTCGAGGAAATGCGGGAAAGAATGGGAAAAGAATGGGCATTTCATGAAGAAAAAGAGACAGAAATTGTAATTTTAGATGATCAAAAGAAAGGCAACTGTCAAAAACCCAACTTTCCAACCCAACAATATTCCTGATTCAAGGTTGTAGATAAACTTGCCTAATTCTTTCACAGAATCTGGTTAAAACTCTAAAAAATATATTCAAAAAGAAGAAACAAATAAAGAAAACATATCAGTAAGGCTTTAGAAAGAAGTTAGAGTTGAACTTGTCGAAGCTATGAAGCTAAATAGAGTTGAACTTGTTGAAGCTAAGGCCATAATCCCCAAAAAATGATTTCAAAGCTTGTATTTAGCTTTAATTGTTATCATGCTATGTTATCTATTTAAAAATATCATTTAATTATCTATTCTTTGATCTTTAAAGTTAATGAAGTTAAGACAAGATAAATTAAAGTCGAGAAGAGGGATCTCCTCTATGGATTCCCTCTTTCCCCCGTCATCCACTAATTACTCAATCTATCTCTTTCCCATTCATTCAACAATTGACTACGCAATGAAAACAATTCTTTGTTTTGCTAGACAATTAAAAAAAAAGAATGTTAATGATCTTTAGTGAAAAAAAAAGATTTCACCAAAGAGCACAGTCAATAAGAAGGTGCTAATTGTGTAATGGAAAATCACTCCATCCATCCACACGGGAACCAGGGATCCAAATGGGTAGACTTGTCTAAGGCTCAAGCTCATCACATTTGTGCCTTAATTGTGTAATGGAAAATATGCAAATTTTTTCAAATAAATGAAACTCTGTCTTAATTTTTCAAATCTCTGCATATTTTTAGTATGTTGGAAGCATGGAGATTCCTCGACCCGGCACACGAATCGAGATCGTCGCGGCGATGCGGCGAGTTCGAGTCAGTTTTCGAGAACATTTCTCAACTCTATCATCTATTTCTTTAACTAAAATTTGACTAAATTCTAAATCTGAACTTCTTTTTCAATTCCTTTTCCATTTTCAGTACGAATTCAAAGCTCGGGGCATCAAGAAACGTCCGGTTGACATCACCGTGTCTGTGGATGGGGTTAAAGTGGTGCTACAAAGGAAAAAGGTTTGTTGGGCTAGGATTTAGAAATAGAAATCTATCTAGTTATGATCATTTTAAAAGATTAAACTATTAAAAAGCTTGGCGATAGGGTAAGGTAAATAAAACATCGCTCTTTAAAGAATCAGAGTCAGTTTCAGAGTCAGAACTTGCACTTGGCCACTTCTTAGCCACTTCTGCATAAAAATATTTACTTATTTTTGATTTTAAAAGTGTAAAAGGTTTAATAAAGATAAAAGACTATTAGCCAAATCATTTTTTGACTAAATCAAGCTTTGCTCAAGAGTTGCAGGCTTGGACTTAGGCTTAGGCTTAGGCTTAGGCTTAGGCTTAGGCTTTTAGGCTTGGACTTAGTGCGAGGCGCTAGCCGCTAGCCTTCGCACTAAGTCGCACTAAGTCTATTTGGGTTTGGGATAAACCCCCATTTTCTGGATCTCAGCCAGTTCTCGGAGCTAAGGGACACCCGCTTGGCTTAGGCTCAGGCTCAGGCTCAGGCTTAGGCTCAAGTCTAGGCTTCAAATTTCAACAGAGATCACTATTGTATCGTCTACTCTTTAAGGCCTTAACAAAATTCATTCTTTACAAGTGATTCTCAAGTGTTTTCCTGTAAATCGGATGAAAGAAGGACTTCTTTGGCTCCGCGCTTCCGAATATTTGATTAGATACACGAGAATCAGCCCTGTTGGAGGGAAGACCCATCCATCCACACGGGAAATCACATTTGCGCCTTTCAGAGAAAACTTGGGAGAAAACGGGCAAGAGTGTGAAGGGATCAGAAAGGGAACATCGCATCTTTTCTTATATTTGGAGAAGCTCTCAACACAAGATTAACTTCAGAGTACCACGGGGCTCAAGCAGAAACTTCTAAAGTTTTGAGGGTTCAAAAAGTTTCAGTAAACAGCAAGTGTAAGAACCATTGGAGGGAAAAGTATTTAGTGGATCGATTTTTGAATTCAAAGATTCAAATCAAGATATCCATAACTTATGACTTTGATAAGCTCAAGCAAAAACTTTAAAAGTTTTTTAAACTCTCAACTTTAACCATCTGTAATCTGTAATCTGTAATTTGTAAACCTCTGTAAACCAGCTTAAAAAGTAAGGCAAATCCAGAGCACCAATACATAAGACCGAAACAGAACTTTAAAACTTCATAAACTGTCAACTTTATCCATCCGTAATCTGTAATCTGTATCTGTAAACCTCTGTAAACCAGCTCAAAAAAGTAAGGCAAATCCAGAGCACCAATACAGAAGACAGAAACTTTAAAACTATATAAACTGTCAACTTTAACCATCTGTAATCTGTAATCTGTATCTGTAAACCTCTGTAAACCAGTTCAAAAGCAGGCAAGTCCAGAGCAAAATACGAAGACAGAAACTTTAAAACTCATAAACCCTTAACCATCTGTAATCTGTAATCTGTATCTGTAAACCTCTGTAAACCAGTTCAAAAAGCAAGGCAAGTCCAGAGCATAAATACAGAAGACAGAAACTTTAAAACTTCATAAACAATCAACTTTAACCATCTGTAATCTGTAATCTGTATCTGTAAACCTCTGTAAACCAGTTCAAAAAGCAAGGCAAGTCCAGAGCATAAATACAAAAGATAGAAACTTTAAAACTACATAAACAGTCAACTTTAGAAGAACAAAGACTCATGGGATGAGTCAAAGTTGCTCATCATGTTTCACCCTGTTTATCGGTGAGAATATTTTATCATCTGTAATTTTAGCTTTCAAATTTCAGGATATTTTTCGTCTCCCACGATTCCCAGGATCTCCAAATCTTCTCTTATATCGCAAGAGACGGAGCGTCGAATACGTTCAAGTGCAATGTGTTTAAATGTTCAAAAAAGGTGAGAGATGAAAAGTTGTGGTAACTTTAGAACTTAAGAATTAGCTAAATTAAGAAATCTATTGTTTTATAACAAATATAGTTGCTGTTAGTTAGCAAAGAAATGTAGATTCAATTTTTGAAGCCATTTTTGAAGCCTCCTTAACTTTTTGTTCCCGTCTAAGCACTGGAAAATTGTGTGAAGCCGCAGAAAGGATAAGAAAGATTGAGAATCTGAATGGAGACAGCTAGCTGAAGACAATAGCTAATAGAGCTAAAGGTGCCATTGTGATGGGAAAAGGGAAAAGCTAAAGGTTTTGAGAATTAAGAATATTCCTTTCAAAGCAAACTCCAAGCATACCAGTGCTCTCAAATACTAGACACTGCTTTAGATCTGATCTGCCAATTCCAATGCCAATCCCTCAAGGTTTAACTCCAGATCTAGGCCCAAGTATACAAGACTAACTATAAATCCCTTTGTATTGATTCTCATTCCTTTTACTCATTCCATCCATTCAATTCTAAGTATGTGTGTACTAAGCAAACAAATATAGATTAAATTTTTAAAGCCATTTTTTGAAGCCTCCTTAACTTTTTGATCCCGTCTAAGCACTGGAAAATTGTGTGAAGCCGCAGAAAGGATAAGAAAGATTGAGAATCTGATAGGTGGCCAGGTGCCATTGTTAGGAGAAAAGGGAAAAGCTCTCATCCAACAAGAAAAAAGGGATAGTTGGTGTGACTTTCAGTGAGTCCCATCCACCATTCTCTCACTCAATTCAAAAGAAATCGAAAAAGAAAGAGTCTTTTGTTTTAAACGTTGCAAGATAGAGATTTTTGAGAGAGAAAAACTTGGTGCAAAGTGGAGAGATTTAGAGGAATTTAGAGAGATCTAGGTGAGAAGTTTAGACAAAAGACAGTTTGAAGGTAAAGCTGCATGCGTGAAGGATCTAAAGAGGAGCTCTTTTGAGCGGGTAATGGATTCCGATTGTGTAGAAGGCTTAGGATACAAAAGATAGAAGCTTTCTTGAGCTCTTTGGGTAAAAAGATCTAGATTGTTCATGTACAGCAAAGAGATTTAGGATTGAAAAGATAGAAAACTTTTCCCTTTATCGAAGAGCGACAGCTGCTTGCCCTGTGTCCATGCGCTTGATCGAAGAGAAAGCTCAACCCTTTTGCAATCCTTGTCCTCCTGTCGATCCTTTTCTTTACCTCACTTCTTTTTTTTTTGCTTCAACCGATCCGCCTCCCCACACACGCCTCAACGAGGAAATTTCGCTCATCGATCGATCGCTTTCACCTAAACAGGCCTACTTCAAAGAATCTTTTCAATCCAAGATCTTAAAGCCTGATCTTGGAATTGGAATATTATTGGCTCTATACTTGGCTCTATACTTGGCTCTAAACTTGGCTTTAGACAAATACATCAAACTTTTCAATTCATCATTCACTTCTTTACATTGGATATCCTCTATTCATCAATTCTGTATTCTCAAATCAAAAAAAAAAGCCAATCAATTCCTATTTAGCTTCATCAACTTTATCAAATTTTATTTTCTCAACCTCTTCTTTTTGCTTTAATTTTCATGGGTTGAGACAAATCAAGAAATCGGGGAGAAAATGATCCGCTCGGAGCCGGACGAGGATGAATTGGAGGTGCCACAAGAGCACAGATTTTATTATTTACGGTTGATGGCTAAACCGGGAAGGGAAAGACCTGAACCGATAAAGACAAAGTTTGTGCGATGGAGTGAGCCAGAAACGGGCCCAAAGGGGCCATCCGGGTCTGATGATCCAATTTTAGAGGTGAGGAAATGGTGATATGATTGAAAGAATTCTCTGTCGAACTCTTGAGTCCAAACTCTTGAATCTTATTCTACTTTATCCCCCAAATAACGATCTAATTGTTAGCAATCTTTCTTAAATCAATGATAGATAAGTAGATTTGATTTGATTACTTTAAAAAGATCTCTAACTCTCTATTTGAGTAAGTATGGGCTTTTGTTAATTAGTAACAGATAATATTGAATCATTTTTGGCTATTAGTAAGTCTTTTGCATCGTTAATTGTTAACCATTTTCTTCTTAAAATAATTTTAGAACCGTTACAATCGATCTTTTTTCAGAAAACTCAAAATTCTAAAAACAAACTTTAACATCTTGCGTGGCGGTCATAAAACGCGAAAACTGGGAATAGGGAGTAGAGATGAGTAGAGAAAAGAGAACAGTTTCTTTATATCAGTAGAGAAAAGAGTTATCCAGTTTCTCTATATGAGTAGAGAAAAGAGTTAGGCTCTTGGCTCAATCAAAACGGTTCAGGCGCACAATGGCGAGAAATACGAATTGGAAAGGTGGGCTTGATATCAAGGCCTGATATCAAGGCCTGATATCAAGGTCTGATATCAAGGTCTGATATCAAGCCCATCTGATAAGTTCATAGCGCATAAAACCTCCCCCCAAGATAACAACAAGGTTTTGATACCTTTAGCGGTTGGAGGAACCTGTTGTCATCTTGGGGTCATCTCATCCTAGCCTCCTAGCCTAATAAAAGAGAAAAGAGAAAAGAAAAGAGTTTAAAAAAAAGACAAACTGGTGTTCTAGAGAAGGTAAGAAGATCTTTAGATCAAAAAAGAAAACGATCCGATGACGCAGTTGGGGGATTCACTTTGTATCTTTCTTAAAGTTAAATTCTTTTTCTGAAAACCTCTTGTGTCGATTGAAAACACATTGCAAAATGTGGGGGAAATGTTGAGCTAGGAAAAGAGTTAGGAAAAGAAAACGACAATAGCTAATAGAGCTAATAGAGCTAATAGAGCTAATAATTGCTGCTATTTCTTTTCATTTTTAATGTTTCAAGATGAGGTAAAGAAATTGTTAACCATTTTTTGTTTATAAATTTTAAGAATTGATTGATAAGTCATGTAAAAATCTTTAGAAATATAAATTTTCTAATTTTAAGATTTTCATTTTCAAATTCATTTCAAAATAACAAATTTTAGAGCCAAGCAATGCGGGTGGTGCGCACTATTGGACAAGCGTTTGAAGTTCGTTTTTAACCCAAAGAAATCATTTTTGCAAAGTACAGAGAATAATTCTCATTGAATAGAAAGTTTTGTCTTAAATCTTGCTCATTCAGGTGTGCCACAAAAATGCACAAGAGCAACTGGCTGAGAAGCACGAGGATGAGGCGACGAAAAGTAAGCAGTGACAAGATGATGTCACAGCATTAACTAGAGTTTGTTCCTCGCGAGTAATTACTCGAGTAAATTTGCATGAGTAATTGAGTAATGCGTTTTCTAAAAAGTGCGCCTGCGCGAAAAAAATATAAAAGCAATTTTTTGCGCAGTTTTTGGGATAGGCTAGTTTCTGCAAATTTCTTTGCGCAACAGGGTCATTTGCATCCCGTGTCACCGAGTAAGTAAGGAATCAGTGAAAGTAGTGGTATTTCACCGTTGCCGAAGCTCCCACTTATACTACACCTCTCAAGACTCTTCACAGAGTCAGACTAGAGTCAAGCTCAACAGGGTCTTCTTTCCCCGCCGTTTTTGCCAAGCCCATTCCCTTGGCTGTGGTTTCGCAAATGGGTCATTTGCGCAACTCACCATAACTTTCTTCTAAGTCGACCAATCTTTATGATTTTGGTTTCATTTTGTAGATCTAAATAAGTGCAACAAAATGACACCAAAATCATAAAGATTGGTCCACTTAGAAGAAAGTTATGACGAGTTGCGCAAAAAAAAATTACGGAAACTAGCCTACCCCCATTTTTTACACTGGAAGGGAATTTCCCACCAAATCAGTTAAACGGCTGAGTATCTTTTAAAAGTGTCGTTTATAATTCGGGGCTCGTCATTTTTTTGCAATAATTTTTGCTAAAAGTACGTTAATTTTTTCCCAAGTGTGCGTTTTAAAAAAACGCATTACTCGCGAGGAACACACTCTAGCATTAACTAGTATTGTTTTGAATTTTAAAATGCATATCTGATCAACAATGACATTTCAATTAAATAGAACCTGTAAGCTTTCTAAAATAAACAAACTTTCTGTATTTTCATTGACAATAGACAATAGACAATTATTTACTCTTCCTTCCTTTCTCTTTCTTTCTCTTTCTTTCTTTTCTCTTCCTTCCTTTCTCTTTCTTTCTCTTTCTTTCTCTTTCTTTCTCTTTCTTTCTCTTTCTTTCTCTTTCTTTCTCTTTCTTTCTCTTTCTTTCTCTTTCTTTCTCTTTCTTTCTCTTTCTTTTCTGCCAAGAAGATACCGAATAGCTGAGTGGTTAGAGCATCTGCTTGAGGCTTCAATTCCCTCTCCAGTAATCTTTCTTTGCCAATCAAATCTTTGCAACAATTTCAATTTTAGCACTCGTTACATAGCTTGACTCAAAAGTACGATATTTTTATAGACTCTAGACTTTGCACTTTGTTAATGTTGTAAGATGAGATTGTATGCACACTTTAAACTTTAAAAACTTTAAAAGGTTAACTTTAAAAAAGCTTCTGATCAATATCACCAAAATGCCAAAAATCCTCTTTTCACTTGAACAGCTGTAAATCCCCTCCCGCAAAGTGGGTAAGTGATCTATCATCGGCAAAACCCATGTTTCCCCTCTTTATCTTCTTGGACAATCATCAAAATTAGTTGATTGATTTGAAAGAGCCTTTGGCAGAACTTCCCTCATAATTTTTTAGAGGTTTTCAGCTTTCGTCATCTTCTCAAATCTCATGAAAAGATGGCGTCAGTTGTTCGACTTTTTTTTCTCCTAAAAGCTTTTTCACTTTTCTTTTTTTTGTTTGAAATTTGAGGCGATGACAAGAATAAGTAGACAGAGTTGGTTGGTAGACAAAAGAAAAGAGAAAAAGAAGAAAGGGAAAGAGATAAACAAAACAAAACTAACTAAATGTTGAGATTTATGAGCTAAATGACAAGGGAGGGTCAGGTTCAAAGACATTTGAGCGCTCAAGGAAATGAAATAAAGGATGAATTTTTGAATGATCAGAGAATAGGATAGAAAGATCAAACTTTGCTGTTGTTTTTAAACTGCTATTGCCTATTGCCTATTGCCAAGTTAAGTGTCAAAAGTTTTGATAGCAAACCATTCCTTGGAATTCATTTTGTAAGCCTTGAAACCTTTGTGCTCGTCCAAGGCTCATTTCATCTTGGAAACTTATAGTTAGTATCTTAATGATATTCTATATTGAGATCAAAAGACCGATCAATGTTTTTCACGAGCATATCTTCCAAAACAGCCGAACAGGAGATTGAACCCGGCTCGTGTGGGCTGTAGACAAGCGCACTCCCAACTGCGTCACGGCGCTCCCAACTGCGCCACGGCACTCCCAACCACGGCACTCCCAACCACGGCACTCCCAACCACGGCACTCCCAACCACGGCACTCCCAACCGGCCCCACGGCCCCCACGGCCCCCCCACGGCACTCCCAACCACGGCACCCCACCGGCCCCAACCACGGCACCCCAACCACGGCACTCCCAACCACGGCACTCCCAACCACGGCACTCCCAACCACGGCACTCCCAACCACGGCACTCCCAACCACGGCACTCCCAACCACGGCACTCCCAACCACGGCACTCCCAACGCCACGTCCGCCCCAAAAAAAGCAGTTTTCTAGCTAGATGACGCGTTGTCGCCCTGTCGGGAGCAGTCGGGAGCGCGCTGGTCTACAGCCCACACGGCTACGGCGTGAGCCGGGTTCGACCCGCCTAAGTGCCACTCAATTTGACTTTTTTTGCTTTTAAATGCCATAACTATATTATATTTCCAGACTTAAAAAAAATATCAGTTTTTTGGCCTAAAAACGGCTGAGAAAAAAGCCCTCACAGACAGACACTGCTCTTTTAGATAGTAGATCTGCTTGAAATCAAATCAAATTTACCCCTAACCCTCTCAATTTAGGATCTCTTCAATCCGAGGAAGAGGCGGCTGTCGCAATTGGTCTTGACGCAATTGGAGAAGGAGCCGAACAAGAAGAAGACGAAGAAGAAGAGAATCCATTGAGGAGGATTGTTGAAGAGAATCGAGACTCCGATAGTCCGATTGAGGCGCCGATTGGGCCATTGTACGGGAAAAGGATCAGTTTGGTGGGTGGTCTTTAGGAATCTTTCTTAAGTCATCCAAAGCTAAGATAGAAAGATTAAACTTTACTGCTGTTTTTAAACTTCTATTGGTCAAGTTAAGTGTCAAAAGTTTTGATAGGAAACCGTTCCTTGGCATTCATTTTGTAAGCCTTGAAGCCTTTATGTATTTTTGTATCTTGCTTTTGTCTAGAATTTATCTTTCTAATGTATCAAACTCAGTTACCTTTTTTCTATTAGTAAAATGAGAAAGGGTTTTTCATTAATGCCTTATTTTGTGCTATGTTTGAGGTGAATGAAATTTGATTCCTAAAGTTGTTTCCTAAAGTTGCTTCCTAGAGTTGCTTCCTAGAGTTGCTTCCTAAAGTTGCTTCCTAATGTTGCTTCCTAGAGTTGCTTCCTAGAGTTGCTTCCTAAAGTTGCTTCCTAATGTTGCTTCCTAAAGTTGCTTCCTAAAGCTGCTTCCTAATGTTGCTTCCTAATGTTGCTTCCTAAACTTGCTTCCTAATGTTGCTTCCTAAAGTTGCTTCCTAAAGTTGCTTCCTAAAGTTATCTATAGGTTTCTTAATCTTACAGGAGACTTAATCTGGCTTTGAGTATTTAAAAATAGTTACCAGAACTTAGATCAGAAAAATTCTAAACTCTAAAATTATAAGGATCCCGAAAACAGGATAAGCTTAGGCGCTCAACTAGCCATCCCGTGTTCGATTCCCCAAAAAAACCTTTATCTCCACCTTTTTGCCCTTCCACAAACTCGTGTTCTTCGTTTTTCCTTATATCTTTTCCATAAAATACTTCTGTTTGGACTCGTTTAATTTACCGCTATCCCGTTTTCTCTTGATTGATTTCATTGGCTTTAAAAGTCGCAAAGGATTGAACCCGATAAACACTGTCAGCTGACACTATGGCCGATCAAACCAATCTCTAACTTGAATTGAAAAAGACCAATCACTATTGATTTGATTATTTTCTTTCACTGATCTTTGTTATTCAACTAACAATAGCAAAAACTTTTGAAATGTTGATGTCAAGGAGGGAGAGTAGAGTTGTTTCTGTGAAATCATTTCGACGAGACAGCAAAAAGGCAAGAGTTTGGGTTGAAATTTTGGTTTTATCATTTGTTTTCCTGTCTTCTTGATTAGCTAGACTTGTTAGACTTGTTATGTAGCAAGACTTGTTAGCTAGAATGGTAGCTAGACTTGTTTTCAAAAGTTTTAAAGTTCTCTGTTTTAAAGTCACTCTATTTTATGATCTTCTAATCAAAACTTGTTTTAGATCCCTAAAGATTCTTGTTTTATTTCTTTTAACGTTTTTCTTTAGTATCAATCTCGACGAACATCCGACGCATCAAGTTCAGCAGGAACAGCCATCGATATCACTCAGTTGCCCGGTCCATCCAGTCAGCTACAGCCAGGGTTAAGTCCGGTGGAAGAAGTCTCCGACAGTCATCCTGTAAACCCTCTTCTTGTACCGCAAGCGTGAGTTTATTCAACAATTTACAGGATTCCAAGAATGACTAATTATCAACTCCAAACAAGAGTACTTTTCAGCTTATCATCTTTGAACCCCTCCCGTCCTCATCAATCCCAACCAAGCACAAGCCAAGCCACACAATCACATCAGCAATTCCCACAAATCCCTGCATATCCATCAATGTATCCAGGTTTGTTAAAATCGAATAGAATAGAATTTGAAATTAGAATTCAACACAATTTCTAGGCGGTTCCTCAACACTTCCCCACTCAGCAACAATGCCGGCTCAATGGCCACAAATGGGGCAATACCCATCAGTGCCACAAGAGCTGCAGAATGCGAACGCAGGAGCGGTACCTTTCTATCCAGTAAGTGCTCATAAAGTTTTAATCAAGCATTAGACATCAATGAAATCAGAAATTCATCAGCTCATCTCTCTATAAAGTTTCAGATGCCTTATGGAATGGCTCCGTCAGGTTCATTACCTTTTGGCCTTTCATCTCCTGTACTTGGCCAAATGGTTTCCCCATATGCAACGCTGCAACTACCACAGATACCCATAGATCCAAACAATCCGGACCAAGCTGTGCACTTGAGTCGGAGTCTAGATCAGGTTGGGAAAGCGAACTTGTAATGAAAGAGGAGCAAACAATAAACTTGTACTTGAACTTGTACACTTTAGTACAATCAACAACTCATTCGAGCTCAACTCGATCAAGCTCAGCAAACGGCTCAAGTCGCTGGATGTCAAGTACAACTATTGAGAGATCAATTGACTTCAGAAACGACAGCAAGATTAGAGGCACAGGTAAAAACTTGTAAAACTTCAATTTCAATCAATTTTCTAGTCTCGAACTCATCAATTGTTGAATGCAAATCGGGAACTCTTAGAACAAGTTCAAACTTTGGTCCAACGATTGCAACATTTAGAGACAAAGATCACGCAAGAGATTCAACAAAGCACAGTGCCGGTGAGTGAAGAAATAAAACAAAGTGATAGAGCTTACAATTCGAACTTTCAATTCAAACTTTATCCAACTCTAGGCCCCTGTTGCTGCCTCGACACTACCGAGAACCTCAGCGCCACCAATTGGTCAATACGCTGCCGGAAACTTTGAGCCAAGGCCATCGGGAACACAGATTCCGCAAACGTATAAGGTAAAGCAAGCAAGTTTTAGATCTCAATGATCTCTCAATTTTAGCCTCAAATTTCCACTGAAGTTCGAGCTGGATCATTACCACCACAAAGGGCTGAAATAAAGCGAAGACCACTTGATGAGCCAAGAGATATTCGAACAGAGCCTGAGAGTAACAATGAGGACACCACGGATTACTCGTCTAGTGATTATGAAAAGGTTTGGAGTCATAGAACAAGTTTTTATCAGCTGGGTGCGTGAAACTAATTACTGTTTCCTGAACTCTTAAAGATGTTTAAACTTACTAGTTAATTGGGTTTAAAGCTAGACCAAGCTTTAGCTTATTATTTAGCTTTATAGCTTATTAACCTAGACCAAGCTTTAGCTTATTATTAATCGACTTAGAACCTGAGCTAACCTTGAAAACCTTGAAGACATCTTCGTTACAGGTAACTCAACAACGAGCCGGTCCTTTCATGAACGTTTTGATGAGCAATCCAATGGCTTCTTATCTCCCTTCTCAACATCTCGTTATGACTCAAGCGGGAAACCAAGCCGCTTTGAGAACAATTATAGATCGAGTGAGTTGATTGGCAAAAATTGGATACTCCACACAAATTTCAAACCGGTGGAATAAGTTTTTCAGTTGAACTCTTCTAATGAACACGGAGGCTTTGTAGAGGTGAGATGCTAGAGAGGAGGATTTTGAGCTTTTTTTTTTGAGCAGCCCACTTTTTCAAAGCGATTTCTAGCTTTTTCACACATTCTCTTTTTGTTTTTTAACAATTTTAATTGGAAAATCGTTTTGATGGTTTTTGATTTTAGGTGGCTGATGATGGACAACAGCCGGGTCCTTCATCGACTCCGCCGACAAAGAAGAAAACAGCCGGTGTCTTTGGGCATAAAGAATTCTCAAGGATGAGCTTCAATCCAAAATTCCCGAAACAGAAAGATGTAAGTTTTTTGGTGAGCTAAGATTTTGGTGAACTTTTGAACATTGGACTAAAAGGCTTAAAGGAGACAACTGTAAGTATTGGAAGGTAGTGGAAGCTATTGGAAGCTATTGGAAGCTATTGGAAGCTATTGGAAGGTAGTGGAAGCTAGTGGAAGCTATTGGAAGCTATTGGAGGTAGTGGAAGCTACTCAAGTACTTACAGCTGTAAGTACTCTAAAAAGTCACTCAAAATCTGCGTTCAGTACTTGGAACTTTTCTGTTTTCTTCGTTTTCTGTTCCATGGCTAATAATGAGTCTAATTAATTCAACAGTTTGGGGTGCGACCCGCTTTAACCTTATCATCGAGGATGATTTTGCTTCAGAATAGCCGAATTGCACAAAAAGGTAAAAAGGGTTTCCCCAAAGCGCTTACAACATAACAAGAACGCGCAGCATCCAACACAAGATTAATACTCGTCGGTGGCGACACAAATGTTAGTAAGCTTTTCCTACAATGTTAAACCCGCTATCTAAACAGGATTTAAAACCTGAAGGGTAGCATAAGGTAAATTGAGTTTATAATTTTACTGTTTATTAGTACAAAACCAGAATGCAACGATACCCATTACAAAAACATTAATAGAATCATCAATAAAATCAATAAAACATCAATAAAATTAATAAAACATTAATAGAATCATCAATAAAATCAATAAAACATCAATAAAATCATCAATAAAATCAATAAAACATCAATAAAATATCAATGCGCATCAATAGAAACAACAAATTCCCCCCCAAGAAAGAAAAAACAAAAGAGACCCGCAGACCAAAAAAATAATTTCGGGAAGGGAGAAAAAGACGAAAAATGCGACGCGAATAATTGCAAAATAGGAACGCAAATAGGAAGGAAACGGACGCGACCCAACAAACAATCAAATCTAAATTTTGTAGTCAAGAAAAGTCAACAAAACAAAACAAAAGTGTTTTAGAATCCGGATGAGATGTTAGAAGAAGAGGAAGAAAAGGAGCGATCACCCGAATTTAGAGATCGATTTAGAGATCGGCCAGGGAGTGAGAAGAAGAGAAAGGTTGGTAAATAAATAAGATTAAGATAAAGTATATAATTGATTTTACAGGACAAAATCACGGTGGAGAGTTTATTTAAAAATTCTCCGGAGCAGAGTCCGTTGAGAGATGTTCAACGGAGAGACACAACGGCTTCGGGAACAGGTCAGCAATTGTTGATTGTTCTTTAAAAACTATAGCTTATTATAGTGATTTAAAAGTTTCCATACAATAAAGTTAATTTCAAAATGTCTTTAAAATGTTTTAAAATGTCTTTTAAATGTTTTAAAATGCTTTAAAGTGTCTTTAAAATGTTTTAAAATGTCTTTAAAGTTTTAGCGACTATTCTCAGCCTGTTCATTCAGGCTCTAGGGTGTTGGTTGCTTGCAACGTCTTTAGTGTCTATCTGTATCGTGGTGCTAAAAGCGGAAAGCATTTTCGACGTTTTCTCTATGAGAGATCGCAACTTGTTTTCATATCTGGTTGATCCTGCCAGTGACGATATGCTCATGTTAAAGACTAAGCCATGCATATCTTAGTTCAGCCCTTTTACGGATAGAATGGCTAATTCTCAATTTCCAGGAACTCTAAGCATACCAAAATCGTACGAGCCGGTGTTAGCTAGTGACAATTTGGTAACAGCTATGTATCCACCGATTCGAAAACCTATTGCTGTAAATGTTGCTAGAGTAAGTTTTTAAAACTATAATATTGTTTTATAGAAAATTATTTTAAGCCTAAATTCGAAGTGGTGAAGAAGAAACAGTTGCGATCGTTGTCTATAGAGATGCCTGAAGAAGAAGCCACAGAGATGAGCAATCGATTCAGGATTCCACAAGGAAGTCCACCAAATAACAGGAGGAAAGCTGTCGAGAGCTTGTTTACGACAGAGGATTTGATAAAGTAAAGATAAAGACAGATTTGATAACGATAAAATGGGTCTAGCTTTAAAGCTAACAAATTAGTCTAACCCTTTGACCACATCAAGGACATCTTTCCAGATAGAACTTCGAGATTTAAGTCATAGTCAGAACCAGTTGAACTTGTTAATGAAGCCAAAATCCTGCTCTTTCGGGATTAATCTTCAGTAAGCTTCATCGGCTCTTCAGTAAGCTTCTCTTTCTTTCATTTCTTACTTTACTCTACCAATGTTCTGATCTTCAAGTAGTTGTAAAGAGCCGGGTAGCCGAGTATTTCTTCTTTCTTCTCTGGCAAGAAGAAACCAAATAGCTCAGTGGTTAGAGGATTTTCAAAGTTTTACAAGTGCTAGAAATAGATCTAAAACCAATTGCGATAAGAAATCGTTTTAATCAGATCTTTTTATAAGTAGGAAGAATAATAACTGGATCAGTGACAGTATGGCTGTATTTAGTATTATTCATTCCTAGGTATAAACGGATGTGGACTAGGATTTGGGTTAAGTTAAAGAGAGTGGATCCCTTTTGATATCCCGCCATCTCTAACACACCGACAACCCAACTCAACTCCTCCAACGGGAGTCCCTGTGAAATGACCGACCTGTACTGCAGTTGCATAGACCCGGAAGATATGTATCTTTATTTACAGTAGTATAATAAGACGAATAGATTACAAATAAGTGTAAGGGGAAGGGGGGACTTCAAATGAGAGTCTCATTTGTCCTCCTAGGACCCAAGGCAATCCCAAGGACCCAAGGCATCCCAAGGACCCAAGGCAATCCCAAGGACCCAAGGCAATCCTTCTTGGCAATAAAAGGGATAAGCACAGGGGAGGACAAATTTGCATAAGAATAGACAAATCATTCAATAATAATAATAGTAACTAAAATATCAGTTTGGCTCGGAGCTGACAGTATTGGCTTCCCCAACTTTAATGTTTAAATTTCAAATCTACCCCGAGGGTTCAATCTTCAATCAATCAAATCTTCAGAAATCTTTCTTCCTTTCCTTTCCTTACTTTATTATCAATTTCAGTCGAAACGTGCTCTCAAAAGCGTCGGATCTCCATCGATCTCCAGATAATCGAGCTAATCATCGAGATTTTGCCTCTTCTCGTGTCCCAAATGGACAACCGCCACAATTTTAAAACGTAACAGCAAAATAATGATATCAGAGTTGGTGAAATTTGTTACCGTCTTTGTTTTTAAAAAAAATAATTAAGGGATCTGAATGATTTTCAGATTACTTTTAATAAACAATCGCTAAACCAAAAAGCATTACGGTAACGATTTTTTGCAACTCAATCAACTCTTTTAGCTTTAGTAAGTCTAGTCATCTTTTTTCTCATAATTTTTTCAATTTCCATTGCTTACACAAAAATCGGTGCTGCTCCTATGAAAACATTCCAATTTTCCCCCCACAAAAAGTGTTTCGATTTTTTCGAGAGTTTTCTTTTAACTACCGTAAATACTGTAATAGTACCCCACCTCCATAATGAAGGTGCGGAGCGTTGCGTAGTCTAGCTTTGAACGAGTTTTTCTCGACACTGGTTTATGCTACAATGCGCGCTTAGGTATCAAAAAATAGCTGAAATTCAGGGCTATTTTTTGATACGAAAGATAATGACGGTGCGAAGCGATGCGTAGTCTAGCTTTGAACGAGTTTTTCTCGGCACTGGTTCATGCTACAATGTACGCTTAGGTATCAAAAAATAGCCCTGAATTTCAGCTATTTTTTGATACCAAAGACGCATTTTTTGAAGGTACGGGTGCTTTGAAAAAAATGAAATACTAAAAAACTTTTGCGACTACGCGACTGTACGAGGGGGATGGGGTACTATTACAGTATTTACGGTATATTTTTTTTCCATTAAACGAATCATTTGTTGTGATAAATTTGAAATATTTTTTTTTCAGTTTATAGGTTTTTTTTGAATTGTAAGGAAGACAATATAAATTTTATAAAAAAAAAAAGTCAAAAAATTTGCATATGAAAGAAAAAGTATGAAGGATTGAGGGTGTTGTGATAAAAGAATGAAAAAAAAAAAGAGTAATTCCGTTTTAAAACCATTAACACCAAGCCTAGCTTTATTCTTTGATGATGTACTTTGTGCTGAAACGGAAACGGAAGCGGAAACACACACCTTCTCGTGCACTCAAACTCTCTTTTTTGAGAAAATTTCCAAATTCGGTCTGCTAGAAGGGTTATTTTTCCACTTTTAAGCTCAACATACACTCCAAAGAAAGTCAAGAACTATAGAAAATGTCGAAGAAGTAATTATTGCGCTTGTATTGTTGTTTGGGTGCCGGATTGGTCGAAAAGTGAGCCGTTCTTTGACGACTCTAGGCTTTTGCCGCTTCCGTTGTCTAAAAAATGAATAAAGTACAATACTCTAACTGTAAGAAGAGAAATTCTGAGACAAATAAGGTTACATTACGCACCGAACCTTCAATGAACAGCGAATTATCGATCATTTGAATAATCTCGTTGAAGATTTTCTCCTCCTCGATGTCGCCATCCACCTGGAAGGGATTAGAATTGAAGATCTATTTATTTGCTGTATTGTATACCGTAAAAACTCTAATAAAAACCCTTTTTTATTAAGTTTTTTATACCGTAACCTAATTATTTTACACTTTGCAAGGATTCTTTAGAGAAACATGAGCAAAGGCGAGACACTACGATCAGGTCTAGCCAGAGAACGAGGTGGATGAGTGAAGGAAACGATCGCTCAATGTTTGTAGAAAGATTGTTCAAGTGAAGAAGAACGACGAAGAACCACTCGGCCCTTCCCGAAAGCGAAAGGCCTATTCAAAGAAGCGAAAATTGGAAGCTTTTAAATACGCCAAGGATTTCTATGCATGTGGGTTGAAGTACCGAGTTGAATGTGCAATGTTTCGACGATGGATAGGACAAAAAAAGACTTTTGAAGCAAGAAAGCAAAAAAAAAACGTTTGAAAGCAGGCGGGCGATACTTAACGTCGATTGATCTAGAGAACGGAGTTGTTGCCAGGAATCTATCACAAAAATTTGTTTGATTTTTAATTTTTGCATTGAAAAATCGAAGTCCCTCTCTATTAGAAGCTCCTTTGGAGGAGAGTTGAAAAATAGAAGCTTCGGAGCTTCTATTAGAATAATTACGGTATTTTAAAGTTTTACAAGTGTTATAAATAGATCTAGAACCAGTTACCATAAGAAATCGTTTTAATCTGATCTTTTTATAAGTAGGAAGAATAATAACTGGATCAGTGGCAGTATGGCTATGTTTAGTTAGCTATATTTAGTTAGCTATATTTAGTTAGCTATATTTAATTAGCTATATTTAGTTAGTTATGTTTAGCTATGGCTTTCCCAACTTTAACGTTTAAAGTTCAGAAGTTTTAAGTTTTAAGAGTTAATAAAGGTGAGTGAGATAAAGAAAAAGAGTGAACGAAGCTCAATCTGTCAACAGTGAATGCCGCTTCACTCACCACTCTCAATTTTCCCTTGTCATCGAAATATTTCAACATGGGCAAACAGTTCGCTTTGAAGAGTTCCAACCGGGATTTGAATACATCAACAGCGTCATCTGGAATTTGAAATTAAAACTTTTAACATAAAATATCTATAATACTTAACAATATATCTACAATACCTGGTCTCTCAGTTCGATCCTGTAATCCCTCTTCGTATCGTCGCTTCACGTTCTCTGCACAGAATTGCTCAGTACAATCGATGAGAACCGCCAAATCAATTCGATCAATCTAAAACTAAGTTGAAGATTCCTGTTTTCACGTTTTCAAACCTGTTGCTCGAAATCCTGTGCTTGGTGTTGATTCCTCGGATATCCCTCAATCACATAGCCCCAACTTGTCGTCCCGATCTCGTGAATCCCCGAATAAAGGAGTTCGCGGCAAAGTTTCTAGAAAGAGTCAATTGAGCTTGAGAAAACATTATCTATTATAAACTTTATTCTGCTATAATTTTTAAACGAACCATCGGAACAGCTTCTCCTTGGTCAATCTTTCTCCCGATTCGATCCCACAACTCGTCACCTCTTGTTTCTCTGACCTGAAATACGTGTGCTTTTGAAACAGCTCGTTGTCAGCATTATAATAATGTTATAATAGTCTAGTTATAAGTTATAAAAATCTACCGTAAATACTGTAATAGTACCCCACCCCCCTCGTACAGTCGCGTAGTCGCCAAAGTTTTTTAGTATTTCATTTTTTTCAAAGCACCCGTACCTTCAAAAAATGCGTCTTTGGTATCAAAAAATAGTTGAAATTCAGGGCTATTTTTTGATACCTAAGCGCGCATTGTAGCATAAACCAGTGTCGAGAAAAGCGCGTCCAAAGCTAGACTACGCAACACTCCGCACCGTCATTATGGGGGTGGGGTACTATTACAGTCTTTACGGTAGTTATAATAAATAATTAATCTAGTTATAAAAAAATGCCTTTGAGCTACCTTTCTTCTCAGCAAATCTCCCATACTAAACATCACAAATCCATCGTATTTTTTTGCTATCCTTTGTGCAATTGAGGTCTTGTTTGAGCCGGGAGCTCCTAAATTTCTCCTTAAATTTACAAGTTTTAAAAGCGAAAAAAACCTATTAGTAGAATCACTGGTGCGTTGTTGGGAAGTCCTCTGGGAAAGTTGCGTGCTCGACCGACCGCTGGAAATATTTATAACTACAATTCGAAAGACTGGAATTCCAGCATGCTATCTAAAATCCTACATTCTGCCGTTTTTGGTGTTTTCGGTGGATCATGAACGGTGGCCACAGTCTCAACAACAGCCGCCACTTCTCGTTCAATTTCTGAAATCAAAAATTTAGCAATGCTAATGTAAAGATGATGTCAAAGCTTTTCCTTACCGGGTTCTCTAGCCAGCTCCGCGTGTCCATTTATGAGTGGAGTTTCTAAGATTTCAGTGTATAATCTAACTTATTCATGTTCTACCTGCTTTCCGAGATTTTCCACTACCACTTCTCTTTGACGACGCACTGCCTAAAGTTCAATCAATTGCAACTAATAAAAATCAAATCTTTTACCTGATCTACTGCCCGGTCTGCTCGATGGCCTCTCTTCTTTATGATGTCCGTGAGAAGTGGAGGGTTTGCTTGCGGGTTTTGAGCCTAGAAAGTGAAATGATTGACTGAAAAACAAGAGGAATGATATGATTAAGTTAAAAATAGTTTTTGACTAATTAAATAGTTAACCTGGAGTTGATGGAGGCTTTGAGCCGCTGCTTGTTGGCGGTTTGTGGTGATGGTGTTCGGATGAGGTGCCGGGTGGCTGAAAGCTCCGTTTGTTCAGTTTAAAGTTTTAGCTGAATCTGTAGCTAGCTTCTAGCTATAGATTTTGGAAAATCAACGACTATCTATAGAAGACTCACACTCAACGGATCCCCTCTCGCCACAGCTTGTGCAGGTGGATTCGAATTGTAAACGGGTACTCCGGATTCCATCGCTTGTTCCACCAATTTCTTCATTCTTTCAAAAATCGTTTGATCGTCTTTTTCTCCGGGAATCTGAAAGTAAAGCATTTCAATAAATGGATTTTTTAACCAACCAAATGCAGCAGCTTTTGATCATCGAAATATTTCGCCGATGGGAGAGTCTTCTGTTTGAATTCTTTGATTCGTTGATCGATGACCTGAACGTAAAGAAATGTTAAAGTTATCTACAATCTATAAACTTTAGATTTGTTCACAATTGTACTCTAAAATAGTTGTATTCAAATAGTTACATTGAATCTGAAATCTAAAATTTCCCCGTAAACTCAAGATTCTCTTTGATCTTCACCGTCAACTTCACCTCTCCGCCTTCAGCGTTTTCTCAAAACATCGAATCTTTTAAAAAATATTTTTAGTGCCAAAAGTTAAGTATATTTCACCCAACATATTCAATAAACCCAAAATTCATTTCTGGGTTCATCATGAGGTGAACGAACAGACCTTTGATCTAGCCACCAAATTCGGTTTTCACCAAACATCAACGTTACTCAAAAACTGTCAAGGATTTTTCAATTCTAATTTAACAAGCCAAGTCGATTACATCTTGTCCCAAAAAATCAGACCGAAATTCCCACTGGGACTCGAGTTATGAGGTGAATGGACAGACACAAAAACTTTTCGTCTTATCTCTACTTTATATCAAAAATAATCTCTGTCTGTCTGTGCGCGCACTACGCGCGTCCACTTTGAGTATTTAAAAAAAACGCTGAAACACGTGTCTAATGAAACTTATTTAATTGTGCCTTTTAAAAAAAATTTTTGCAAACAGTCAAAGTAGGTGGACACTGGCAGGGGTCGAACCCGAGCCGTGTGCCCGTGAGGTAAGCGCGCTATCCACCGCACCATGGGTGCAATTTGCAGGGTGGGTTTTTCCAACACAGGAAATTCATTTCAGGAAATCATTTTCACGACTTCTGAAGCAGCCTGCCGTTAGGTGGGCTGTTCTGGTAATAATAAAGTAAAGAATGGGAAAGAAAGATTTCCGGATAGGGGATTGAACCCTAGACCTTTTTTGCTTTCCGAGCAAATGCTCTAACCACTGAGCTATCCGGTAGAGGAAATAAAAGGAAGAAGAGAAAGGAAGAAAGAGAAAGTGAGTAAGATACTAATATCGAAATATCTTTGTTCAATCCTTACATCCATAGCTATCCCTCGTCTCTCCATGTGTTCTCTCAATGTCCTCTCATCGTAGTCGATGATTATCGCCATGTTTACGACTTTTACCTGAATATCCATATTTTAAAATGAATATTGGATATGGTAAATGGTTTTCGTTGAGTCTTGAATACCAATAACATTTTGAAATAAATGAGAATAGCTCAAAAGTACCAAAAATCTGTCAGATTATTCAAGTAGAGCAATCTCGACTAATCCAAAAACATCAAATATTTAAAGCTACATGCTTTAAACTACTGAATTACTGAAGATTAACAAATAATTTTTAAATAAAACTTTTAGTTATCTTGCTTTTATGCTTGTTTCTATTTTTCTCACCTGTCTCTCGAAATCCTCAACTTGTCTCGCTTCTCTCGGGAATCCTTCAAGGAAATAAGCGGATGCCTAGAAAAAAAAAGAATTGAGTTCCGCGTACTCAAAACTTTATTTTCTACGGAAAATAGTACTCAAGTGGTATCCAAAGCTAAATATCGCAAAAAAAAAGTAGTATTTACTTGTGGATGTCGTCCCATTTCGGCTTTGACGAGAGCCAAGGCGAGATGATTGGGAATGAGTTCACCTAGAGTGGAAAATCAGAAACGATTTCGATACAAGTTAGCCATAAAACCTTAGGGATGTTTTAGATATGAATACTTAGATATAAATACTACAAATTGGTTGATTTTGGCGTCGAATTTATACCTCTCATGTACTTATCGTTGGCATCTTTCCACTCGGTAAAACGATCCTTGTACTTGGCCAGGGCATTCCGAATAATATCCGGCATACAGATGTGGATTAAGCCCTAGAATTGAATTAGTCATATTAGTGTTGTTCAAAGTAATGCAAAGTAATAATAATTTACATTATTCGGCTCATTAGAGTCTAAGTGTAAAGCTGAAGCCAACCTGATCATGCAATGCGTTGTAGACCCTAGACGCGTGACGAGTCTTTCCTCCACCAGGTCCTCCTAAAGTTTATTGGTTTAATTAGCAACTAGCTGACAATAAGCCTAAAGATTTATATGGTTATCACAAAATTCTCTCACCCATAAAGAGCACCACAGGCACATCGGGGATCTTCGCTACTTCGGCCGCTTTGATCACCGACGGTACTCGTTGCACACCCATTGCCGGTTCTTTTTCTTTTTCTTTCTCTTTTTCCTTCTTTAGTTCACTGTTCTAAATCAATTTTGAACATAAAGAATAGCTCTTATTCATATTAATAGTTAAATTTTTTCTTAAACCCGACCTTTTTCTTTTCACCCGGGACGCTTTTCTTTGATTCTTTGTCCTCTTTCGGCTTGACTTTCTTCTTTTTCGTGGTACTGAAACAAAAAAATAAGTACAATGATTTTACGCTAAAACGGATCTAATCTTTTATATTTTAATCCTAATACTTAATAAAAAATTAGATTCATTTTAAAATAATTCACTTACGTTTTATTCTCTTTGTTGATCTCTTCGACTTTCGGTTGGCGCTGGATCTCTGGAAATAAAATTTAATAGAAAGCAATTAAGTATATTTTGACTAAGATCTAAAAGGGGACTTAGTATAGAAAACGAGCATTGGTTGGTCAATTCGAAAATAATTGTTGTTGGGGGGGGGGGGGGGGGGGAAGGGGAGAGGCTAAAGGTTTCATGGGGAAGGTGTGGGGGAGGGACCCTTCTCCCTCAAAAGCCCAAAAATGCTAAGGAAACCAACCAACCGAAGAAAACATCTAGAGCCATTTTTATGTCAAAAAGAACGTTTTTTCGATTCCTGGCTCTGAAGTTTTTAAAGGCGCTGAGTAAGTTTAGTTTTTCATCTCTCAAAGTTGGGTCTAAAGGTCGATTATTAGTCCTTGTAAACTTGTTCAAACAAGCATCAGCTAGAAGTTATTCAGTTATGTTTTTAAAACTTAAAGGTTCTGTAAGAATTGTAACTTAATATAAATTCAAGATTCACTTTAAACTTGATTATTACTGAGCTAAAGCATTGAATCAAACCTATTTTCATTTGGTAACACTTGGAAAGTTACTTGGTATCGCCAAAGTGTTCATCTTGTTGTTGATAGAAATATGAAAATATGTAAAAAGGAGAGTTTTATTCAAGATTGGTCAGCTAGGCCATTGAGGGGTCCATTTTGCAGGAATGGAAGAGATAATGACCAGGTGGAGAGTGGGAGAAGGAACCAACCCCGAAATAGGTCTTAAGAGATCAAAAGAGAGGTAATGGTGCTTGAGAACGAGTGAACTGATCTGGCTAACAATGTTAACAAAGTTAGATAACTTTTTGGTTTAAGGAAGCAGGCTTTTTAGACATTTATACTTGTAGTCAGACTTGTATTTAGACTCGTGATCAATCGGAACATGCTAATTGCAAGAGTTGATGATTACAAGATTTGCAATTGCAAGATTTAAAGACAAAATGACGAATAATATTTACAAGATTGAGCAAAGATTGGGGTTTAATTAAAAAATTAAAACACAAGAACAAATACCTGATTCCGTTTTGATGAACATGTCCCAAGAGACCTCCATGTTTGGATTGCCGCGGACCTGTAAAAAACAAAATAAAGTACAAAGAACTTTACAAGTTTTGAACTTTCAAACAAAAAAACTTTGAAAATTACAAAGTCTAGAAAGAAAATATAAAATTTTAATATGAAATCTACCTTGGCAAGTGCTTCTTCGAGAAACTCCAACGGATCATCGGGTTTATTATAGATGAGGCCGGTCATGAGGCCCTAGAAATGCTCAATTATCTAATGAAATGGCTTATTAAAGCTAAATATTAATTTTAAATGAATAATATTATAATATTCATTAAGTTTTGTTCAAGATTTATATAGAAATTAATTTTTTTTACCTCAAACAATTGGGGAATGCCATGTTCTTGCAGATAGGCCTTCGCCTCGGCACCCATGCTTTCTAAAAGATAAGTTTTTGTGTAGAATTTGAAAGATGAAATAATTACGTTAAACAAAAAAGGCAAAATTGAATTCGTTAAGAAAATCCAACAATTGAAATGGCATAAAAATCTCAGCAACGCAAAGTTTTTCCCTCAATCATCAAACGGGTTACTCGGGCAACAAAACGAAGTAATAAATTACACAAAAAATGGAATGGAAATCACAATGAAAGGTCTTATTTGATGAAGTTTGGAAAAAAAAATGGGGGTGATTAGATTGGAAAATAGGGGATAATGAGAATTTTAGCTAAAAGGAACACAGATTTGTGGAGCTGCAGAGATTTTTGATCAATTGGTTGTCAAAGAATTTTGAAAACTTCGCTCGCTCGAATCGCTCGGGACCGAAAACTTCGATATGACGAACGTAAAACGTGTGTCAAATTTTCTGCGTAGCCGTCCTGGACGGCCACTGACTGCCTTTGGCTGGGGCAGTTACGCAGAAATTTTGAGTACGCTTTAGAATTTTAAATTCGTTGTATCGAAGTTCGACTTTATTACGCTTTTTGACACTATAGTACACCGCTTTAGCTTTAGTTATCAAAAATCAATAAAACTAAAGTTATTCTATAGATTTTGTCAGGGAAAAGACAAATCTAAAAGATTGACATTGGCTACTAGAGTGCTACGCGAGTAAAATTTGCACAAGTAATTTTTACTCGATTAATGGGGGTGGGACAAATGCTACCTTTTTCTTGCGCACCTGGACATTTGCGCACCTTTTTTTGCTGGCAAGGCCTTAGGCAAGGCCGTAGAGCTTCAAAAATGTTTCCATATAAGGGAATCGTATGCGTAGATTCCGAATTTCGACAAATCAGACCTCGCTGACACGTCAAATTTGGGCTAAAAGGCAAAAACTGCGGAAAAGCGTTAAGTTGCGTAGTTTTTGCCTTTTAGCTCAAATTTGACGTGTCAGCGAGGTCTGATTTGTCGAAATTCGGAATCTACGCATACGATTCCCTTATATGGAAATATTTTCGAAGCTCTACGGCCTTGCCTAAAGCCTTTTCCAGCAAAAAAAGGTGCGCAAATGTCCAGGTGCGCAAAAAAAAGGTCGCATTTGTCCCACCCCCGCACAAGTAATTTTTATTCGATTAATCGACGTTTTTTTTGTCGAGTAACTACAAGTAATTCTCTTTACACGTTGAGTAAATTGAATATCTTTACATTTGAAGGTAATTTGCCACCAAATCATTTAAATGGCTGAATATCTTTAAAAAAGTCATATATAACTCGGCGCTCGTTATTTTGCACCAATTTTTTAAATTTTCGCTAAAAGTATAGTAATTTTTCCTAATTGTATATTTTAAAAAAACGAATTACTCGTGACGAACACACTGAAACCAGTTTAAACTGTAAGAAAGTTACCGGAACTTGTTTAAACTGTAAGATAAGAGATTTACAAAATAACTACTAAACTAAAAGTTTCCTGTATAGCAAAATCTCTAATCAAAAGCAAATCCTATAAGACCACGTGAATCAAAAATGTGTCACGCATATTGTCGTCAACAACTGTTACAAACCAATCTTGAAGGGTAATCTGGAGGAAGCCCGATATGTCAGATTTTCTCGGGATTTTCCCACTCTTTCTTTTTCCATTTCTTTTCTCACAAGGTTTGGTCTCGATTTCTGGCTTTAATCGGTAACCGGGGTAACAATTTGTGTCGGATTTTTCTTTCTTTCTCAGCGTTTCTTTCAAGCGCTTCTTTCAAGCGCTTCCTGGGGCTGAGAGTGGCTTTTGAGGCAGAGGATCAGTGGGGAGAGGCTTAAAAAGAGAAAAAGAATTAGATCAGTCTAGAATTTAGTGCGTTTTGAGCACTGTAATCGGATAATCGGGTTCAATGGTTGAAAATTTTTGTCTTATACATTAAGAAACAGATCAGTGCACAAAGCTTCTTCTGTGAGCTTTGGAGTGAAATTTGAAGCTATCTAAAAGTGATTCTGTAAATAGGATTATTGTTTTACATTACCAAATATCAAATATCTCAGTAATTTAACAAAATCATAACAATTTTAACTAGTAAAGTCATTTTTTGTTTTGTAAAGTCTCTACGTTTTGTTTTTGGTTTATCTAAAAGAAAAGATAATTGCACAAAAAGTCGTGTGGTGTTGTTTGAGTCTAGTCTAGAATCTAGGTGTGGTCTAGAATCACAAACTAGACATCTTGATTCACTTCTTTGAATTGTTTAAGTACAAAAACGCTGAACTCAATGAACAATCAATTGCTTTGCTTTTTCAAAAGTCACAGAGAATCGCGTTTTCGTCATTTCATGCGTCGTAATCACTGATTAGAAAGACAATCTCAATCGGAACTTTCTCTATGACTTTTGAAAAAGCAAAGCAATTGGTTGTTCATTGAGTTCAGCGTTTTTGTACTTAAACAATTCAAAGAAGTCAATCAAGATGTCTAGTTTGTGATTCTAGACTCAAACAACTGATTAGAAAGACAATCCCAATCGGAACCGTCACAAAATCCATAAATTTCCCGATAAAAGTTCGAATCAGTGAGTGAATTTGTTTAAAAAATGAAACAGCTGTTTGTTTATATACTTTTGTTGGGATTTGTCTCTGCAGATTGTCCGAATGGATCGGTGCCGATTCCCGAATTGCCTGGAGAACAGTGCTGGGTCTTTGTGAAAGATGGTAGGTGGTGTTTAAAAAGAATATCCAAAAATAAGTATTTGATTCTCCTTGCAAGTTGTATTATATAGTTGCGATTGAAGGAATTAGATCAGTCTAGAATTTAGTGCGTTTTGAGCACTGTAATCGGATAATCGGGTTCAATAGTTGAAAAATTTTGTCTTATACATTAAGAAACAGATCAGTGCACAAAGCTTCCTCTGTGAGCTTTGGAGTGAAATTTGAAGCTATCTAAAAGTGATTCTGTAAATAGGATTATTGTTTTACATTACCAAATATCAAATATCTCAGTAATTTAACAAAATGATTCTCCTTGCAAGTTGTATTATATAGTTGCGATCGAAGTGGATCAGTGGTTCACTTGTATGTATCAAGACGCAACTTTCCTTTCCGTTCACAACACTTTCGAGAATAATCTCATCGTCGAGTATGCTCAACAATGTGAGTTAAACAAACATGAATTTATCAATCAGCTGTTTTTTAGATCTGGGAAATGTGAGCTCGATTTATCTTGGAATGGAGTATTTGCATGTTGGAAGAGATATTGGATGGGGATGGTATGATGGAACGCCGATGGATTATTTCAAATGGGCTTTGGGTTGGTGCTTAGAGTAGAAGAGGTAAAGCTAATCAATAAAATCTGTCTAACCTCTATTATTCTGCTGTCCAGAAAGTCTTTTCATTCCTTTTCGTACTTTAACCTTTCAATTGCTCAAGGAAATTTTTACTAATAGAATCATAAAGAAGAATTTCTATTCAGGCGAGCCAAAACCCTCAGCTGAGTGCGGTCATCTCGATTTGAAAAGTACAAACTGGATCTCGGATGGGTGTATGGGAAAATATTCAACAATTTGCAAAATCCGGGACTCAAATGAGCCAATTCAGCAAAAATCGAAACGAAACGCTAGACCGAATCGATATTGAAATGCAATAAAAGTTTTATTAAAAGCCTAAAACAAAGCAATTGTATAAGAAAAAAACCCGCACTTAATTTTTGAAAGAACAATGACATCATTTGCAACCATAGAACAAGCTTTGTTTTAAAAATTCTTCTTTAACCACTGTTATCATAGAAAATCCCAGTATCTAAGCTGTCACAAAATCGAAAATTTTGAGATAAAAGGGCTGAATCCAATATTCAAACAATCAAAAATGAAACAGCTGCTGATTTTGTTGATTTCTTTTTCTTTTATTTATGCAGATTGTCCCAAAGGATCGGTACCGATTCCAGAGTTGACTGGAGAGTGTTGGGTTTTTGTGAAAAAATGTGGGTTCTTGCTTTGATATTAGGCTCAATTTCTTCTTAAACTGCTTTTGATAGTTTTAATCGATAGATCTTTGAAGTCCGAGATCTTTCTAAATAAAGATTTTCAGCTGATGTCGAAGTCTATCAAGATTTGGCTTGTGTTCTGCTTGGCACCGAGATGATCTCTATTCACAACACAATCCAAAACAATATCATCGCTCAATACGCTCAACAACGTTTGCTTTTTCTAGAAAAATTTTGTATGAGCTGCTTTCAGAGTTTGGAAATAATGTCACTGGAGTGTATCTTGGACTCGAGTGGTTACACGTTGGAAAAGATTTAGGATGGTGTTGGGAAGATGGGACACCCACGGACTACTTGAAATGGGCTGCAGGTTGGGTAATAACTTGTTGGTAATAGCTTGTTGGTAATAGCTTGTTGGTAATAACTTGTTGGTAATAACTTGTTGGTAATAGCTTGTTGGTAATAACTAAGCAAATCTAACATGTCAACTTTTTAAAAAACCATCTTTAGGTGAGCCAAAGCTATCAAACGAGTGCGTTCATCTCAATCCAAGCAACGGAAATTGGTTCTCGGATGGTTGTGTGGACAAGTATCCAACGATTTGTCGAGTTCCACAACCTGGCGAGTCACGAAGAACTAGAAACTTGAGAGCAAATCGCTAATGAAAACTGAAATAAACCAATAAGGTTGGCCAAATCTTTCAAAACCTTTTTTTATAAACCTTTTTATTTAATTTAAATTATAAATAAATCAAAAGCTCATCTATGATTTCCTTCAAATAGATGTTTATTGTCTATTTTTTTCTATTTGTCTATCTTTTTACACCAATCTGGGCCCGTTTCCAAGTAAAAAAACCGAGCGCAAAAACTCCTTTTTACGTAAAATTCGATAAAAGGCTAAACAAATTGTGAAAATTTGCTTATAAACCTAACTTTTTGTGCTCTATCTTTTCTCTATTGACACTAAAATCGGTTTCTTTAGACGAAAGTGTTTAAATCGCGTAATCGAGTTCCCTCTTTGACTGACCGAGTCCACAGCTTCCAAAGAAAAACCAGAAAGAAAACAGATCTTAAGATTTCAACGATTTTTTATAGAAAAATATTAGATATTTCTAATAGAGCAAAAGAGCAAATAGGGCAAGCAAATGTACACGACTGGACAATGAAATATCATATTTGAAAAAACGATCGTCACTTTCGCGCGTCTGTAACTCCCTTGTCTTTACCGTATTTCTAAATATTAATACTACCATGGTATAGCCCTTGAAAAGAGCTTTCAGAAAATGTATAACACTAATAGTTTAAACTCGAAGACAAGGGAGTTACAGACGCGCGAAAGTGACGATCGTTTTTCAAATATCATATTTCATTGTCCAGTACTGTATATATATGTTGTGTCCGATTTAGATTGAACTTATCGCGGACGTTCGATTTAGATACTGCAGATATACTGCTAGATACAGTACTGGACAATGAAATATCATATTTAAAATATCATAATGAAACGATCGTTTTTCAAATATGATATTTCATTGTCCAGTGCTGTAGGTCAATAGGTGAATTGATCATTTCTAAATAGGTTTTCAAATGAAATGTCAAAAGACTTATCGACCAACCTAATATCGTTTTTGTTTTAGAATGCACTTTAGATTCAATCTACACTCATCGTCTCTTCCTTTTCAACATCCAATTAAACTTTACAGCGTTTTAAGTGTAATTCTATGCATGAATTACACTTAAAACTGACCATTACACTTTTTAGAATACATTCTATGCATAGAATTACACTTAAAACGCTGTAAAGTTTAATTGGATGTTGAAAAGGAAGAGACGATGAGTGTAAATTGAATCTAAAGTGCATTCTAAAACAAAAACTATGCTAGAATTGACGAATGTAACAAGATTTACGTGCAATTGTTTTAGTATACATCGCAAAACAGTTTTTTTTTTGTTAAGAACTGTTCAATTTGGTATCTAGATAATCTTGGCTAGGTCTGCGCTCGTTCTTAAGCTTTTGAAAAGTCTTTTGAAGTGTTCTTTTTCACTCTATCTTTAGGTATTTTCTGCTTGTTTTTATTTTTAAAATATTTCAGCACTTTTTATTTAACCACTTGTCAAAAGACTCGAAAAAACATAAATAATTTTAAAAAAACGTGAAATAGAAGAGTCAGAAAGAAGAAAATTTTGTCCCGGATTCCCAGAAATTGTTGAAATTGTTGAAATTGTTTTTTATGAATTTTCTCATAGGATCACAACTTTTTTGAGGAGTCGATGGGCCTTTCCAGGGCTCATCGTTGGCACGATTATGTTTAGAGAAAATGATGGATGAAAAATAGACAGCGATTGTAGTAAAAGCGGGGGAAATATTAGGCAATACACGTAGACAGAAGCAGCGAATGAAACGGCTACAGTTCAATTTGCAGGATTGTTTGGGGGAATTGAATAGTTAAATATTTTTTCAATTTTATTAAGATATTCAGCTAAGCATTGAAAATCTCAAGCTATTCAATTGACCACCAAAAAAGCCTGGGGAAATGTGGAGGAAAGATAGGCTTGCTCAGTGGATGAATAAGTGCCAAATAGGAAATAGAATTTAAAGTACATTTTCCTATTGACACTTGCTCGTTCCACGAAGCAAGTCAAAAATATTATACAAAAATTTGTAGAGTTTAGTGCATTGGTGACTTGGCCTCCTCGGTGGCTGGGGTTGTGGCCTGAATATTCATATTTCCATATTGTTAATCAATTTTAGCTATCGTTGTCTTATTTTATAGTATAGCTTCAGCAATTACGATAGTTCAACAATACGCTTGACTGTACAGGTACTTTAAAAGTACCTGTACTTTTAAAGTACTTCTAAAAAAACCTGTGATCCCCGTGCGGCTCCAGAGAGATGATCGATCGAAGTCGAAGCCGCTATTTTAGCCTGAAACTTATCTTTAAACTTAAAAAAAGGAATATTTAAAAAGAAATGTTGAATTTTTGATAGTTCTTATAATCTATTTGACCTATTTGTCTATATAAAACTATTGTATTTTCTTTAATAGTAGTGCACCCCGACGAGCCGAGTTGGTGACTATTTTACGGTTCCAAAGTTTTCACAGAAGCTCAACACTCAAATCCCCCACAAGATCTCATCGTCAGCTACATTTTCCGACCCCACATCGATAGGTTCTGATAAGCGGTTCTCAAGATTTCGAGCAGTTTAGGTTGCTCAGGGTGCACTACTATTAGAGAGAATACGGTATTCTGTATTTCCTCTAATTGTACTGCCCTTTCCCCCTCCCCCCGGTCGAGCCAGATGATGATTTTACAGTTCCCAAGCTTTCACAGAAGCTCAACACTCAAATCCCCCACTAGATCTCATCGTCAGCTACATTTTCCGACCCCACATCGATAGGTTCTGATAAGCGGTTCTCGAGATTTCGAGGAATTTAGGCGACGCTCAGGGTGCACTACTATTAGAGAAAGTACGGTAAAATTATTTGTGATTTAAACTTACACTAGTGTAGGCAGTTCCAAGCTTGCTCTCGAATGACTTGAAGAGATTTGAGTTTCTCATATCATTCCACTTGTTTTTCACCGAATCAGCAGCAGCTCCGGCCACTTCGGATGTCGTTTTGTAACTGAAAAAGCAATTATTTTCAAGTACGATATTTTCAAGTACGATTTTACGATCCTTCAGTAGAATCTAAAAGCATCTATTTCTACATTTTCAACAATAAAAACAATTGTTAACACTCACGCATCAGTCTCAGTAACTCCCTTGAGCGTTTTGTTGATGTCCTGGGTGAGCTCTGTCAATGGATTCAAGCCTGAAAGTGGATTAAACGTGGATTAGTTTAATTAAACTATTTTTAAACATATTAGAACAGTCCAACACCTCACCAAGTTTTCTTTTCAACTCCGACGAATGCTTTTGCCGGGCGAGCAACACTTGCTTCAGCGTCGTGATCTCATCTTCCGTCTAAATAAAATCTAGACTTCCCTGTTTTTGTTTTTAATTTTAAAATTGATGTCATTAGATTTGATCCTTAACAAATTTATTATTGAATTTGTTGATTACCGACCTTTTTAAGCTCTTCTTTAAGAAGCTCCCTCTCAGCATCGGAAAGCGGAGTTCCATCAGCATTCCCGAACGCAGATTCAGCCTCTACAGCCACTAATTTAGAAAATTTTAAAAAACAAATGGTTAAGTTAGCTATTAAAAGTCAATAACTAACTTTAAACTTTTCTATTTAACTACCTAATGTCTCTGAAATGAATCTAATGAATCAAGTTGAGTTACTCAGCTCGGACACATTTAAAACTTCTATCTAACGCCTATTTACCTCATTTTAAGTTAAATTTTGACAATATTTTGAATATACAATGTGATTTAGATATAGAATATAGCCTATGACTCTAAAAAGCACTTTTCTGTGCAGGTTTTGTGAGGGGAGTGTTGGCGGTGGGCTGTTCGTTGATCACTTCAGCGTCATCCGAATCCGATTCTTTTGCAAGACGATCAGCCAAATCATCAACCGATTTATCTTCTCCAGCCGGAGTTTCTTCAGGCTTTTGTACAAGTTTCTCTCGGACTTGATTTGGACCTTGCTTCTTTTTTGGAGGCATCTTGAATTTGTGAGATTGGTCAGAGTGAAGAGAACCAAAGGGAAAGAATTGTAAAAAATTTTGGAGAAAAACTGAAAGTTCAAGATTGACCTTATAACCAAGGAAATGATTAGAGGAAAACTAATCAAAAAGTTAATGGCTGGAAAAACTAATTTACGATTTTGAACCAAGTGCTACAATTAGAGCCACTCTATTCAAAAAAAATTTATGTTTTTAGGTACAAGTTCAGTTCTAGAATAGTAGTACTAGAATTGTAAGAATAGTAAAAGTTAAAGAAACCATTCTACGAAGTCAGTCAAAGGCAATGTGTAACCAGACTCTGACTAGCGACTGAGTGACCGGAGTAGAGATTTTCGATCGATACCGATTGACCGCTTGAGAAGAAAGGAAAGAGAGAAAGAAAAGGGATATGTGAACGCCAAAAACTATTGATGATTATTGATCATTTAAATTTAATATATCAGTTAGAATATTAAAAGAACCAAAGGAGATATTGCTAGAAGAAATGGACACTAAAAAAGATACTTGCTTTCATTAAATGAGCAAGTTTATATAAGTTACTGTATTTTGCCTGTAAACTTCAAAAACCCGTGATTAAGCTAATAAAAAGCCTTCTTATAATCTTTGAGTATCTAGTTTTGAAATCTAGAGCTGTGCATAGATCAAAATTTCTCAAGCTCAAGCCAAGCCAAGCCAAAGCAAGCCAAGCCAGCACCACAACTTCATTTTGATCTTGATCTTTTCAATCTTTAACTTTAATATTAAAATAATCTAAGCTTTCATTGCCTTCTGCCTTGATAATTCCATTATCATGTGCTGATTCATAAAATAAATGACTTGTCTTTACAAAAGTTAAAGTTAAACAAATGCCAAAACGAAAAACTTGGATAATCACCTAAAAATGATTGCAAACAAAAAGCAAAAGATTCGATTTTCTACGTGGCCGTCAAAGTGTGATTGACCCGAGAGCCTGTGTGAAGCATTGATTGAAAGGAAAAAGGGAAAGAGAAAGAAACGAATAGCCGAAATAGGGAAAAGACAAGGAAAGGGAAGGGGAAGGCCTGAACAGACCTTTTGAGTCAACAACACACACCCAGCAAATTTTGATGAAGAATTCATGTGAATTGTGGAACAAAACATCATCGTGAGTGGAAGTAATTGGGAAGAGTAGCTAATTTAAATGCTAATTTGATTGATTATCTAAACAGAGCGTTTTCTAAAAGATGCTCAGCGGGCCAAGCTACTGTAATCCAACCTATAAACTACCGTATGACACCTTACAGTCTGGCTTTCTTGTTTAGATTTCATTTCAGAGAAATTCGGTAGTCACTATTGTTATATCTACATTTGAATACCTAATCTAGTTTGGATATCTAAACTTTACATAATTTTTCTCAACCAACCTTCGATTCCTGGGGTGGCCATCGTTTTGTTCAACTTCACTTGATCGGTTTCTGAAATCGAATGATAGCAGTTATCAATTGACTAGTTATATCGTAAATTTTGAAATCCAAAGGTACATAGAAATGAAAATGAATCATACAAGTGAGGAAAATTGTAAGGGAAAAATCATAGTGTCATTTTTTTTCTCGATGGCGAAAGAGAGAACGAGACGTTTTTTTGGAGTCAAAAAGCGGTAGTGACCGTGTTTGTTTGATTGCGAAATGAAGGATAAAAAAACAAGTGCTGTGACATGATTTTTATTGGATTATTTGAAAATGTTGTAAAATATTCTTGAAAATAGATATGGGATATTGGAAAAGTTTTGGAAGTGGGCATTGCAGTGCTGAAAATCAATTGAAAGGCAGACTTTTGTTGATTCGGCTAATTGGCTGGATACAAACTTCAAGTTTCGCAAGGCTTTGTTTTCTTTGATAAGTTATAGTTACCAAAGTTGTAAGAATTAGAGAATTCTTGAAAAGTTTAGAGTTTGAGATATTTCATTTTATGCTTTATGTCAAGCACATGACCTCTCGAGAATTCGATTTTTTCACAATAAGATCTGTATCGACTTTGAGAGAAAATTTGAGAGAAAAAAGTAAAATGCTTCAGCCAGAAATCTATGTAATTGACTAATGCGAGGATATAAACTTTCAAATTTGACATTTCCCTAGGCAAAACCCTGAAAGAGAGCAACACTGGCCTTGAATTGACCCTTGATTACCCGAAAAGAGAGATTTGCAGAAGATTTGTATCACGAGAGACGGATGGGCGTCAGTCAAAATGGGCATTCGGATGGGGGTGAAGTCCCCCTCACAAACAGAACAGAGCCATGTTATGTGGAGTCGACTCAAGAGACAGAGGGGGGCACAAATCGATACTCTTCACTTGCCACGCCGGCTCCCGTTCGGCCCGCGGTCACCCCCAAAAATTCTGCTCATACCCATCCTTCCGGAGTGGGAATGAATGTGGTCGAAACGTTTTTTCGACTTTGCACCTAATTAGTGGCTTCTTTAGAGGATCTTCTCAGGAAATAGGGAATTAGGGCGAAAAAACGGTTGGTGGCTGGTTTTTAGATGTTTAATTATCGAGAAAATGCTTGTTCTTGGTGATTTTGAATTTAATAAGGCTGACAAAACCTCAACAATAAGTCTTTCTTTGGATAGCTACAAAATCTGTACTACAAATCTCTCAAATACAAAGATACAATGGTGTTGAAGCTTTCAATAAGTAACTTTTAAGCGTAAAACTTTTGCCAAATACTTCCTTGTGCTAAAAAGAGGAAAAAAGAATCGATCCAGCTAATTTTATTGCCTTGCAGCCCTCTTTATAAAAGGTTTTTCAAGGGGGCGAATGAGAGAGGAAATTTGATGAAAAACAATCCGCCCGTGGGCAACGAGTAGAAAGGAGATGATAGGGATATCTTCAAGAAAACAGAGAGCATTACTAGAGACCAACACACTAATGAAAACACTGATAGAAGTTGAAAAAGAAAGCAAAAGCTTGGAAACCAACAAAAATCTAGAAAAAAAAAATTCAAAATATTTATAATTCATTTTCACACACTGCGTGGCAGCCCAGCTACGCACAGCAAAAATAATATAATATATTCGCGAAATTTTTCATTTGTTTCATTTTGTTTCCGAAAGTGCGTAGTTTTTTAATGTTTTATTGATTTTATGCGCATCAATCAATCATTTGCGTAACACACGCGCCGTTGCTTTAATCAGTATGATATCTTAGTGTATTGATGATCTTTTTATGCCTTTGAAATTTTAAAGCGTAGTTTGATGGCCCAAATTTTCCCCACCAGCTTTTTTTGCAATGAATCAAGTAAAGGCGTGAGATTAGCTTCCGACTTGCAGCACTTTGACAAGAGTTTGCTTAATATTCAACAAGTCGATCAATAAAATATAATTCAAAAATGTTTCGAGTAAACTTTAGCGGGTTGTTTACGTTTCAGTTTTTGATCGCCTCTCGTGTTATTGCTAAAGCGTGCGTCTTTTTCCTCTCGGGACCTTTTCATACAGTAATTTGAAATTTTCAGCTCAACGGAGTTTTCGTTCGCTCTTTTTTGGACCATTTTCGACTTTCTTGATAGCCATGGTGAGTTTTTAATGCTTATTCTAATAATTTACTCTTTTTCTTGGTTATAATTAACAAGAGGTTGAAATTTATGGCCGTTGGTCAAGTTTTTGAAGTTGTTTAGATCAAAAAACTCAAGAGTTATCAATCTTTTGTTATTTTTAGTCACCTAAAGCTTACCAGACTAAATTTGGTTTGGCTGACGCTTAAAAACAAAAGTTTTATACTTATTTGTTCTGTGTAACACATTAATTGTTTTCTTTAGCCATCCAAGAAGGTAATCAAGAAGAAAGTTGCACCAACCCCGGCTGCCATGAGGGGTACGAGATTATTTGTTTAAAGTTTCAAACTGTTTTGTTTAGGCAAAGCCGAAGCCAAGGGACCAGTGAAGAATCCTTTGTTTGAGGCTCGCCCCAAGAACTTCCGCATCGGGCAAGACATCCTTCCCAAGCGCGATCTCACCCGCTTCGTCAAGTGGCCAAAGTACATCCGCCTTCAACGACAAAGTAACCTTTTGGATTGTTGTAGAATCAAGTTATCCCTATTCTAATACTCTAGACGCGTGTTAAGTTAATGAATCAAATTAGCTAGCTCTATACATTTCGTAATTTGATGACGTAGTTTAATACAATGCTTTAAAAAGTAATGAAACAAATGATTATCTTTTTTCTTTAGGGGCTGTTCTCCAGAAGCGTCTGAAGATCCCACCAAGCATCAACCAATTCAGAACCGCTTTGGACAAGCAAACAGGTATTGTTATTGTGCAATTACCCTTGTAATGTTTTTGTTTAGCTTCGCAAACCGTGAAGTTGCTTGGCAAGTACCGCCCCGAGTCAAAGGAGCAGAAGAAGGAACGTCTTCGCAAGCGCGCGGAAGCACGTGCATCTGGCAAGAAGGAGGATGTAAGTATTCCATTTGGTTTCTGTCATAAAAAAATTTTAGATCACTCCACGACAGGCATTCATCCGCCACGGCATCAACCAAGTAACCAAGCTCGTTGAGCAACGCCGGGTTTGTGGAGCTTCGTCATATTCTTTATTTACTTTGTTATAGGCCCAACTTGTGCTCGTTGCTCATGATGTGGAGCCAATTGAGGTTGCTCTCTTTCTTCCCGCCCTGTGCAGAAAATACAAGGTATGGCTCAAACTTTTTAACATTGACGATCTTTCGTTCAGGTTCCCTATGCTATCGTGAAGGGAAAGGCTGTTCTTGGACGTATTGTGCGCAGAAAGACCACCTCCTCAATCGCCATCGTTGATGTGAAGCCGTAAGTTTTACTGTTGCTATTGATAGCTGATTCAAATGTTATTGAATAGCTTGAATTTTTAGAGAGGACAAAGCCACGCTTGCCAAGATCACCGAGACTGTCTCCAACAACTTCAACGATCGAGCAGATGAGATCCGTCGCCATTGGGGAGGCCACACGGCAAGACTTTTATAAAAACTTTAAACTTATTTTGGATTTAGATGTCTGATCGATCACAGGCCAAGGTCGCCAAGTTGGAACGCGCCAAAGCCAAGGAAGTTGCACAGAAGGCCTAATTTTGTTTATGTTTATTTACAAATGTTGTTCTTTGTTATAATAAAATTTGAAAAAACATAAACTAAATGCATTTTATAATTGGGTATAATATAATTGATTTAAAGCATTAAACTACGAGCACAACAACGTCAGTTGCGACTTGAGAGGTTTTAATTGTACGGGAATAATGCGTGCTAATCAGAGGGCAGTCACAAATTCAGTCGGGTGCGTTTTGAAAACTTGGGACACGGGCAGTTAAGTTGAGTCTTTTGATTTTATTTGAAACCCAGACAAATCATCAAAAGCTCTAGAACTTGATTTATAACTAATTAACAACACGATTTGATTTAGGCGAAAGTTATTACATTCTTCTCACCAAAGAAGAGACATTGATTCTTGTCGAGAAGAGATCACAAAACGGTCGTCGCGAAAAATGTGCGTCGCTATCAGTGATCGGGGGTTGTGATATAAAGCGAAAAAGGACTCTCGATTTGATTAAACGAAATTTTCGGTTTCACTATTTGCGAGTTCTTTGCTGCTGAAATTATGGGTGTCGAGTCGCCATTTCACATTCACATCAACGATTTGGATGCCAGACAAAAGGCAAAGATTAAGGAATTGCGGTGGGTTGAGTTGAGTCTAATAGAAATTGCCCAGCAAGTTAGTTTGATTCAAAATTGCGCAATTATTAGAAAGGATTCAGCTGCTTCTTAAAGCTTTTCAATTTATTAAACCCATTTTTTTATTCTTCTAGAAAAAGACTGGAGGAAGATTTGAAAAGATACCCTGAATACGACACCGATCATTCGTTGCTCCGATGGTTGATTGGCTGGGATTATGATATTGGTAAGAGTGAATCCAAAGTTAAACCTGGATCAACTAAAACAAAAACAAATTTGGCTTCAATGAGCTTCAATGAGCTTCAATGAATACGAAACTTTGAAAATCTACTTCTCATTTCAGAGACAATTGTGCCAAAAGCGCAATGGGCTCTCTCGGTTTTCGATAATCTTGGATTCAATGATGTAAGTTTTCAAAACTTATAAGTGAAGAGGCTAAATCGACTTTGAATACAACAAATACCAATTGCTAGCTCAAAATCTCAAGTGATCTTGAGCAATTTCAGTACCACGTGAAATCCCTTGATGACATTGATGAATACGCGTTAGCGAGAAGTCCAGCTGCTCCTTATTTCCCAGGTTTCGAGATTTTAATTGAACAAAACAATTTGTGTTTAAGGTGGCCTTCTCGGGTATGATAAGGACGGTGATGTGCTTTATTGCCAACCATTGTCTAAAGGTAAAGAAATGGAGGAAATCTATGAAAAGAATCAAGTTTTATACAAGAATTTCAGCTGATCCCAGATCTTTGATGAAAGCCGATTCAGTTGCCCAGGCTTATCGCTTGGAGTTGGCGATGATCGAGGGAGCATTCAAGCTTGTCAGGTAAAGAAATTTTCAAGCGTAGGTGTTTTATTTATCGACATTGTAAGTAAAATTAAACTTTAAAAGACTTTTTTTGAAGTGGCTTTTATCTTTTACTTACAAAGACTCCTTGCAAAGCTAATTTTTAGAATCATTATGATTAGCTGAGTTTCTCTAGAAGGGTTCTCATTGTAAAATCGGTTCTCCAAAGGCAGACTTTGGCCCAAGTTGAACTAAATTTGCTTGCTTTATTTAATGAGTTAATTAGAGCTATCCATTAGTTATTAATTAATTAATTAATTATTAATTAAAGCTTCTTTAAATTAAAGCTTAATTAAAGCTTCTATTAAAGCTTAAATTAAAGCTTAGTTAAAGCTTCTCCCAGTCAGCTAACTGGATTTAGCTCCATGGAAAACAGTTGGCAGATAAGGTTTAAAAATAATTTTGTTTATCAAACCTTTTCAGACGTCAAGAGGCAAAAACTGGGCGCAAGTGTGGGATGAAGATCATTATGGACTTGGAAGGGTTCTCGTATTCAGAGCACGTTTATCTCCCATCTGTATCTGAATATCAAAAAGTGCTGGCACTTGTTCAGGTTTGTTTAAAGTTTAAATTTGTACATCACAATGTAATCAGTACAATAAAACAAGATTTTAGCAAGTGTTCCCCGAGTTTCTGCGAAAACTTTATGTGGTCAATCCGCCCACTGCAATGGCTGCTGTAAATGGGAAAAGTGTTTTTTATAGAAAATCGATTTTCAGGTCTACAATATTGTAAAGCCAGTGTTGGCTAAGCAAACTCGAGAAAAGATCGAGATTCTTGGAAGCGATTGGAAAGAAGTGCTTGTGAATGCTGTGCGTACATTATAAATGCTTGTTTTATCTTGTTTTATCAGATAATTTTCAGTGTGGAGCTGAGAACTTATACCAACAATGGGGCGGAGTCAAACCAGCCGCCACACCCTATGGAAATGTGCGGCTTGGAGGGAAAGTGCCAGAAAAAGTGATGTGAGTTCAAAACTAGAAACTAAGGTTCTTAACTACTTAAACTTCTTAAACTTAACTACTTCTTAACTACTAACTAAGTTCTACTTAAATTTCCCTAGGTATTCTCCTCAGAGCAATCCATTTGATGATGAAGGAAGGATGAAATCGGTGAATATTGCAGCGAGAGGGAAAGCTGAGGTTTCCTTTTCAATCAATAACTAAATAAAATTCTATATTTATCTTTAATCTTTATCTAATCTTAAACTATTTTCAGTTCCGGTTTCAAGCCGACAAGGGAGATACGATCCGATGGTTGTTTAGAGTGAGCAGCGGCGACGTTGACTTCTCGATTAAGCATAAAGAAAAAGAGGTGAGGAGAAGTCGACAATATTAAATAATATTAGATATTAGATATTAGATATTAGATATTTGATATTTGATATTAGATATTTGATATTAAATATTAGATATTAGATATTAGGTATTAGAAATTAGATATTAGATACTAGATATTAGATATTGGATATTAGATATTAAATATTAGAAATTAGATATTAGGCATTTGATATTAGATATTAGATATTAAATATTAGATATTAGATATTAGATATTAGAAATTAGAAATTAGATATTAGAAATTAGATATTAGATATTAGATATTTGATATTAGGTATTTGATACTAGATATTAGATATTAGATATTAGATATTAGATATTTGATATTAAATATTAGATATTAGATATTAGGTATTTGATATTAGATATTAGGTATTAGATATTAGAAATTAGATATTAGAAATTAGATATTAGGTATTAGGTATTAGATATTAGATATTAGATCTTAAATATTAAATATTAGATATTAGATATTAGATATTAGAAAGAAAACTCACAGGTGTACCCAACTTTCCGAATCTCCACCGAATTTGTGCCCGAGTTTGGCTCAATGGTTTGCCGAAAGACTGGAGAATATGTGCTTCTTTTCGAGAATCTTCATGGGAAAGTGGGGTTTTTGAACAGAAAATAAACAATATTAAGATTCGTTTATACATTGTAAAGCTTAGCTTTGTAAAAATTTTGGTTACAAGACTAATTCCAGCTGTGGAGCAAGGATGTCACATATCGAGTCGAGGTACAAGAGACAAAAGAATGTTCAGCTTTGTGAATAAATGTGATACTTTGGAAGCTTTTCAAGATACACTTTACAGAGCTTATTCAGCGATTGTTCTGATCTTTTAGACTGCAAGAACATGTTCAGCTTGATGGCCTTGAACTTGATGGCATTGAGCTTGATGGCCTTGAACTTGGTGGCCTTGAACTTGGTGGCCTTGAACTTCAGCTTGATGGCCTTGAACTTGATGGTCTTGAACTTCAGCTTGATGGCCCAAGGCTTGTCCCAACTTGTCTGGAAGTTAATACCAGATTTTCTTTCAAAAATCTGCAAATCAAAGTGCTTAGAAGTAAGCCTAAAGTAATTTGTGTTCATTTGATTGAGAAGATCATTGAGAAGAGATCAGAAAACGGGAGTGAAAGAGGAAATCAAAAAGTGGAGTCGCTATCAGAGAGGAGTTTTGTGTTAGATAAGGGAGCCGAACTTCTCATTGAGAATTCCCCTGAATTCATTTGGTTTTCAGTCGCCAATTCCTTTCCTTAAAAGCTTTTCATCAAATATGGGTGTTCAATCAAAATTCGATATTCATATTGATGATCTAAACGATAAACAAAAGGAAAAGATCAAGGAGTTGAGGTGAAAAGATTTGAAAAGTATAGCTTGTCAAGCATGGCTTGTCAAGCATAGCTTGTCAAGCATGGCTTGTCAAGCATAGCTTGTCAAGCATAGGTTGTCAAGCATAGCTTGTTTGTTAAGAACTATTGTTATTATCAAATCTAGATAATATATATTGCCTTGGGCAGTTTTTCAAGAGATTTTCTACAATAATTTATGATTTTCCAGCTTTGAACATTCTCTAGATCGTTTTTGAAAAGTTTTAGAATAATTTGAAAGTCAAAGCAATCAAAAGCAAAATGAAAACGGTTTGATTTTCGTCTTTAAATAGCTTTTTTATTGTAGAGATCGGTTGAGAGAAGATTTGAAACGATATCCTGAATATGACACTGATCTATCGCTTTTTCGATGGTTGGTCGGATGGGATTATGATATCGGTGAGGCTGCATCCCCATGTTCGACTTGGGCTTGGAGTTTAATGAGCTTGTCTAAATCCAAACCGAGCAAGTGCCTAAAATTAAAGGTTACAAGCTCATTAAACCCCAAGCCCAAGCCCAAGTCCTTATTAAGCATCAAGTTTAGTTTAAAAAGTCTTAAAAATGAAAATTTTTGCAAGTTAAGCATCAATTTTAGTTTTAAAATAGAAATTAAACTTTTTTTGAAATAATTTTTAGATGCCATTGTCCCAAAAGCATCGTGGGCTCTTTCCGTTTTTGATAACCTCGGTTTCAACGATGTAAGTCCTTTAAATTTTGATTAATCTACCGTAAATACTGTAATAGTACCGCACCCCCATAATGACGATGCGGAGTGTTGTGTAGTCTAGCTTTGAACGTGTTTTTCTCGACACTGATTTATGCTACAATGCTCGTTTAAATATCAAAAAATAGCCCTGAATTTGAGCTATTTTTTGATATTTAAACGAGCATTGTAGCATAAACCAGTGTCGAGAAAAACACGTTCAAAGCTAGACTACACAACACTCCGCACCGTCATTATGGGGGTGCGGTACTATTACAGTATTTACGGTAGTTTATATTTGTTTTATAATACTTGTCATAATACTTTCATTCTATTCTTCCAGTTCCAAATCAACTCCATCGATGACATTCACCAATACGCACTAGCTAGAAGCCCTGCTGTCCCATATTTTCCCGGTTTGACCCTTTCATTAAACTTTATTGACTTTTTAGGTGGTCTTCTCGGCTATGATAAGGACGGAAATGTACTTTATTGTCAACCAATGGCTAAAGGTTAGATTTTGATTAAATTAGAAGTTAGAGAAGCTGGTTTACAAAAAGAAACCAGCTCAGCTTTTTCAGCTCATCCTAAAACTCTTATCAAAGCTGACTCAATCTCTCAAGTGCTTCGGCTAGAGTTGGCTATGATCGAAGGAGCTTTCAAACTAGTCAGGTACTCATTTTTACTATACTTTTACTAAAACAATGTAGACAATGCTGAAAATTGATTTGCCAATAAATTTCTAGAGCGCAAGAAGCGAAAACTGGACGTAAATGCGGAATGAAGATCATTATGGATTTAGACGGTTTTTCTTACAGCGAGCACATCCACATGCCAGCAATCACAGAATACCTCAAACTTTTATCCCTTGTACAGGTAAGAGTTCTTTACTTATTTAAATAGTATTTCCTTTACTGTTATCTAAATAGTATTTCCTTTATTGTTATCTAAATAGTATTTCTTTTACTGTTATTTAAATAGTATTTCCTTTACTGTTATTTAAATAATATTTCCTCTACTGTTATCTAAATAGTATTTCTTTTACTATTATCTAAATAGTATTTCCTTTACTCTTTTCAATACTTCTAAAGTTTAGGCTGTATTTCCGGACTTTTTGCGAAAACTTTGGGTCGTCAACCCACCGACCACAATTGCTGTTGTAAGTTTTTTGTTGTAAGAACTTTTTTCCCTAAAAACTTTTTACCTTTTAGGTTTACAATATTGTAAAACCCGTATTGGCTAAGCAAACTCGGGAGAAGATTGAGATTCTCGGGAAAGATTGGAAAGAGATTCTTGTGACTAGCGTGAGTTGACTATTTTGTTAAGGAATTATTTCTAGATATTATATAAAGCCTTTAATTGATAGAGATTTCAGTGTGGAGCCGAGAACTTGTACCCACAATGGGGCGGAGTCAAACCAGCCGCCACACCCTATGGAAATGTGCGGCTTGGAGGGAAAGTGCCAGAAAAAGTGATGTGAGGCTTAATTTTGGATATCTAATTAGATATACTTTAGATATACTTTAAATATAGTTATATCTAATAACCAGCACAGTATTTTGCAAAGGATTTTAGGTATTCGCCGTTAAACAATCCGTGGGATGACGAAGAGCGGATGAAGTCGATAAACGTCTCGGCGAGAAGCAAAGCCGAGGTCGTTGTGGAAAAGAAATTAGCAACTTTTTTTAAACATTAAATACAAGTCGATAAGGGAACTTAATTTATTGATGATTGATTTTAAAACTTATACTTCTTTCAGATACGAATTCAAGCCGAAAAAGGCGAAACGATTAGGTGGTTGTTCCGAGTGAGCAGCGGTGATGTCGACTTCTCGATTAGGCATAATGATGCAGAGGTGGGGAAATGAAATAAAAATAAATGGTTATTCAGTCTTCACAAAGCAATCTTTAGGTGTATCCAACTTTTCGGATTTCTACTGAATTTGTGCCTGAGATTGGGTCAATGATTTGCAGAGAGTCGGGCGAGTATGTGATTCTCTTTGAGAATTTGCATGGAAAAGTGGGTTTAAATAGGCTTTTAATGCCCTAGTTATAGCTGGATAATGCTTAAAATTGTACTAAGCAAATTGTACTAGTACTTCTTCTTTTCAGCTATGGAGCAAGGACGTCAAGTACCGGGTTGAGGTTGAAGAGGCTTAGATTTCGAGTGTGCTTTTTGTAAATAAACAATTTGTAATGTAAATTTATTTACCCGTAACTTCAATACACATAAAATGATTTCTATTTTCGATTCAACTAGATTATGGCGCAAAATTTGCATAGAAAATGTGATCGAAAAAAAGAAAAATAACAAATACACTATAGATTCTTGTTACTATTTTCGATTACACTTTAGATTTTGTCACAAGAGACTCAATTTCACAAGAGAGACTTCACAAGAGACTAACAGTTACTAACAGTACTGATCACAAGAGACTAACAGTTACTAACAGTACTTTCACAAGAGACTAACAGTTCCTAACAGTACTGATCACAAGAGACTAACAGTTTACTGATCATTTGTTATCAAATAATTCAGTAAAAGAGCTTTGAACTGTCTTTTGCCTAATTTTTGACTCTCAAGTGTAAAAATATGCAAATTTGATGCCAAATTGCAAAATATGATCGAAAAAAGTAACAAGTACCTATAAAATTATGTCTTGAAATATTTTGAGAAGCTGCTTCTTTGCAGAGATTCCTTGACGATCAACATCGGATTGTGAAGGCTCATTGATCTCTTTGATGGAGGAAAAGCTTCTTGTCTGAAAGATAACCATTCAATGATTCAATGAGCTAACCATTCAATGATTAAAAACAGTAATACTAACAAGTAATACTAACAGTTTACTGATCATTTATTATCAAATGATTCAGTAAAAGAGCTTGAACCGTTTTTCCCTGACCTGGCCAAGACGACCTGGCCTTGAACCGTCTTTTCCCTGACCTGGCCAAGACAGCCTGGCCTTGAACCGTCTTTTCCCTGGCCTGGCCAAGACGGCCTGGCCTTGAACCGTCTTTTCCCTGACCTGGCCAAGACAGCCTGGCCTTGAACCGTCTTTTCCCTGACCTGGCCAAGACGGCCTGGCCTTGAACCGTCTTTTCCCTGGCCTGGCCTTGAACCGTCTTTTCCCTGACCTGGCCAAGACGGCCTGGCCCTGAACCGTCTTTTCCCTGCCCTGGCCTTGAACCGTTTTTTCCCTGACCTGGCCAAGACGGCCTGGCCCTGAACCGTCTTTTCCCTGGCCTGGCCTTGAACCGTCTTTTCCCTGACCTAGCTGGGTACAAGTGCTATATCTAAGCAAATTTAATTAATATTTCTTTATCTCTAGACACCAGAATCTTTATCTGAGGAATATTAAGTACTATATTTTATTATATATAGATAATCTAAGTCTCTTTATATTGTTTACCTTGAGTACAGTGGTGGAGGTGATTGAGTTTGACTTCTTGTTGCAGCTCTCCCTTGTGAAAAACTTAACGAAGCCCATGGAGTTGTTAACTTCATCTAAACTTTTATTTTATTTAAAAAAAATAACTGTTTTTTTACCTGGATTCCAAAAATTAATGCAACGAGAAAGATGATGGAAACGCCGATGAAACCGAAAGCTGGCAATTGAAAGTACCACGCGTAGCTGTCCACATACTTTTGTATCATCGTTCCGAAGAAGGAACCAATCTGAATTTGAAACTGTTTCAATTATTTCATCTATTGTTTAAGTGACCATATCAGCGATTGTCTTCACTATGTCGAGTATAAGATTGCCGGAGACGCGAAACACATTGTAGTACCAGATTGAAGTGTTTGCATAGTATTCCCGACAAGAATCCGTTTCCCAAAAAAAGCTAAAGAAAAGAACAGTATTCTTTAGAAGAAAAAAGCTGTAGTCTTATCAAACCTGCATGAAATTGGGGGTCCTCGCTGTTTTTTGAAATCGGAAAGATTTCGGTGGCGAGTCAACATGTGAAAGAGTTCGCAAAGGATCGAACTGAAAAAAGAATTGGCTTTAAATAAAAAGTGGTGATAAATGGGGATTCTGTTGAACCTTTTTTGCTCTTGAAAATTCATTTTTCTTTAACGGGGAAAGGGATTTCGATTGAAAAGCCAAAATTTGACTTTAGAAACTTTAGAAATCGTTGTTTTCTCTGTAATGAAGCATTAATTCTTTAATTTTAACTCTAAATTTTAATTAGTAACGGTAGAATTCCAACAAGTTTAGAAATCCGAAGCTTGTTTGTTTTATTTATTTCATTTCAACTATGTTAAGTCAAAACTTGACTTAACGACTTGACTTTTTCTGAGAAAATCTCTCAAGAGCTTTCGAATGGACCAAAGCACAAGCAAAATGCTAAATGGGGATTCCGTTGAACCTTTTTTGCTCTTTCAAATTCATTTTTCTTTAACGGGGAAAGGGATTTCGATTGAAAAGCCAAAATCTGACTTTAGAAACTTTAGAAATCGTTGTTTTCTTTGTAGCTTGGTTAATTTTTTTAATTTTAACTCTAAATTTTAATTAGTGACGGTAGAATTCCAACAAGAAATCCGAATTGTAGAAATCCGAAGCTTTCTTCTGTCTTAATTTATGTCATTTCAACTATGTTAAGTCAAAACTTGACTTAACGACTTGACTTTTTCTGAGGAAATTCTAGGTTGGCGCTTTAAACCGTGGTAAAACAACTGTTCTAATTTGTAGATAGAAAAGAAAGCGCTCAATTTCATCCATGAGAAAATAGAAAATAGAAAAGTGACAAACTATCACACGCAAAACGCTTATAACTTGCTTCAAATCTGCTGAATTGATATGATCTATAGCTCAAAAAATAGAGAATCTCAAGAGCTTTCAACTGGATCAAAGCACACCCAAAAATCATAATGCTAAAGAAAGTTACAGTGGTTGTAGTTCTGACTCGAAAGAGACCGTACTCTCGCGCAGTCGAAGTGATCGAGTTAGGCTACAACCACTGTAACTTTCTTCGGCATTAATATTTTTGGGCGTGCTTTGGTCCATTCAAAGTTTTTGAGATTCTCTATTTTTTGTGAGCTATAGATCATGTAAATTCAGCAGAATTGAAGCAAATTATAAGCGTTTGTAGTTTACGTTTGTAGTTTACGTTTGTAGTTTGTAGTTTGCAGTGCCTATGTCTAGTGTGACGGTGCTTAATATTGCATAATATTGCTTAATATTGCTCAATAGTGCAGAAATACGTAAAAAGAATGAAATTGTGCGTTTTCCTGCAAATTAGAAAGAGAATTAGAAGACAAATCTTTTATAAACTTTCTTTTAGACGGTAGTTTTACCAAACTTTAAAGCCGCAACCCAGAATTTTCTCGAAAAAAGGTCGCAACTAAAACTTGATCAAGTTAAATTAGCATTTTAGCGTATGCCAAGTAAATCATAATCACCAAAAACTCACAATAATATCAGAAACGCTCCAGAGACAGTAATATTTGGATATCTAGGCATCCATAGTGTCAGAACTGCGGCCACAAACGAATACAATGCGACACTGACCACAATCCAATGAACGATAAAGAATATGAAAGAGATTAAATCGATTAAGTGAATACTCCATAAGTATAACCATATCGATAAAATAATAGAAGAAACGATTGATAGAAATAAATATTTCTCGAATTTTCGCTGGTGAAAACGTTCGAATAAAGTTTGTGTGCGCATTTGGCGGGAAAAGAGCGATTCGAGGGATTTGGTCAACTGGTGAAAAGACGGCATATCGATCGATTTCTGTGATAAGTTGTACGTTGGAGTGAATCGTTGTGAGAAGAAATGGTAAGATTGAAGAAATAAATCGTGTGCAGCTCAGGAGTTGTGCTAGTTCTGAAGAATTTGGTTACCGTATTTTCTCTAATAGTAGTGCACCCTGAGCGCCGTCTAAATTGGTTGAAATCTAGAAAGCCGCTTATCAGAACCTATCGATGTGGGGTCGGAAAATGTAGCTGACGATGAGATCTTGACGATGATTAGAGTCTTGAGCTTCTGTGAAAGCTTAGAAACTGTAAAATGGTGATCAACTCGGCTTGCCGGGGTGCACTACTATTAGAGAGAATACGTCATTTGAAACACAAGAGTAAAGAAACGGAGAAAAATTTTGGTGCGTCGGATACAACGGATAATTAAGCACCCGCTCTTTTTTTCTCACAAACAATGAAAAGCTTTGGTTTATTTGTAACCAAATAAATGGTAAGCATTTCATGATCAATTTGGCTTTAGGAGAGTTTTAAGCAATACTTTTGATAAACAAAATCTGCAAAAGCTTCTGCAAAAGCTTGGAAACCGTAAAATAGTGCAAAAGCTTGGAAACCAACTCAGCTTGCCGGATTGGTGACTATTTTATGGTTTCCAAGCTTTTAAAAAAAGACTACTATTAGAGAAAATAATATGAATCAATTGATAATCATAATTTTGAATTTTTTGCAAAAAAAGAACAGATTTGAGTCTTTTTTTTTGAATAAATCTGTGTTGAACTTTAGAAATTTGCCAATTTAACAGAAAGCAGACAAATTTTTGCACTAAAAACCGTTTTTCAGTTAGTCCAGAAGCTGAGAAAGATCCAAAATTGGATTACTTGATTTTCAATACAATTTGAGGCAAAAATATTGTTAGCTGAGTTAGCAGTTGACTCAAAAGCTCCTTTAAAGCTCCTTTATAGTTCCTATTTAGTTCCTTTAAAGCTCATTTAAAGCTCCTTTATAGTTTCTTTATAGTTCCTTGAGGTAAAAAATATTGTTAGCTGGAGCTTTTGGAGCTTTTGAGGCAAAAACTAACAATATTGTTAGCTTTTGAGGCAATTTGAGGCAAAAATATTGTTAGCTGAGTTAGCAGTTGATCAAAAACAAGATCAAGATCAAGATCACTTGTCCAATCAGTCAATATAATCAAAATTTCTATCGCTAACTTGTTGCAGAATCTTATTATTGAAATGAGTCAGCGATTAGGGTCAATTTCCATTTTTTTTCAAGCGATTAGCACCATTTTCAATCATTTTGAGCAGCTTAAGGACACGTCAGTGAAAAGGGAGAGATTTCTCTGTTGAAATCTTAAGTAAAAAAATGTTTTTCGAGATAAAAACTGAGACTTTGCTGAAAATTTGATGATGAAATGAGAAATTTTGGCGAACTTTCGCAATATTTCGCAAGAAAATTCTTGTAATTTGAAAGCATTTAGCGCTTTAAGCTCTTCAACTAACTTTACCGTTAACAGCAATCAAGCCAGGTGTTCTCTGTGCGCGCGTAATCGTTTTCCATCCGGCACTTTCCATCTGAGCATTATTTTAAGTCAATTAGGCTTACGCATCTGGTTCTTTCCCAAAGCCTGTGACGTTCTCTGTGCAGCAGCGTAATCGCACGCTTTCTGGCACTGGCCCACTGCAGAATCCTATCATTGAAATGAGTCAGCGATTAGGGTCAATTTTCACTTTTTTTTCAAGCGATTAGCATCATTTTGAATCATTTTGAGCAGCTTAAGGACACGTGAAAAGGACAGTGAAAAGGAAGAGATTTCTCTGTTGAAATCTTAAGTAAAAAATGTTTTTCGAGATAAAAAATGAGATTTTGCTGAAAATTTGATAATGAAATGAGAACTTTCGCAATAGTTCGCAAGAAAATTCTTGAAATTTGAAAGCATTTAGCGACTTTAAGCTCTTCAACTAACTTTACTGTTAACATTTTCAATAACCAATCAATAGTCCTCATCTCGCAATCAAGCCAGGTGTTCTCTGTGCCCGCGTAATCGTTTTCCATCTGGCACTTTCCATCTGAGCATTATTTGAAGTCAATTAGGCCTACGCATATGGTTCTTTCCCAGCCTCTGACGTTATCTGTGCATCTGCGTAATCGCGCGCTTTCTGGCACACGGCCTTTCCTTATACCTTTCCATTTCCTCGTTGGAATCAGCTTTGCGCAGAGGCGATAACGTGACCAATGAGGCTTAGCCGAGGTGCGTTTATTGCTGGTTGAAAACTGATACCAATTACCCGTCGCTTTCTGCCCTGAAATATGGGTGTTAGCGCAATTTTTGGAAGGCCCTCGGGGCCAAAATGACTTGAATAAGAAAGATTGCAATCAATGGCAAGGACACTCAGGTACCCAAATCCGTTTTATTCTTATCTTTCAAGACTTATTTTCATCAAAATCACCATGAACCATTTCTATGCTAGCCTAAAAACAATATTCTTGCCAAAGCCAATTTGTGAGCTTGTGAATGGACATTAATGCACAGTTTTACAGAAATTTGAGAAAAATTCATTGGACTTGCTTGAATGTGTGCAAAATTGCAATGAATTACTTGCTGCTTTCATATAATAAACTTTTTATATATATGCTTTATTCAGTTGAATAGCGATAAGACAAAATGACAATAATTACCCGGGACACCACTCAAAACACACCCAAAAGATAAATGGATACCTTTTGCACAGAAATTTCTAGATTTCTGTTCTTAGCTTTAAGATCTACATACCCTTGGATTTCATTTTGTTTAGCTTTTCGTTTTCCCGATATTCTCTTGTATCTTGATGTGTGATTTCATTGATTGATAGAATTCTAGCAAAATACTACCATTGAACAATTGCATTTTATTGAAATATTGCATCTACCCGAATTTCTCTAAACTTTTTATTCAGCATCAACACCAAAAAAAGAAATTATGTATCGAAAATGCGCTTTGATTGACAAAATTTGAGAATATTATTGTGTAAAATGGTGGGTTTTTTTTGAGAAAGACTAGATCAAATCGAAAAAGGAAATAAGAAAAAGAAAAAAAATGATCAAATTATATTGTCACCGTGAATTTCATAAAGCGCTGAGATTGAGCAAAATGAGACCACAAATGGACCTAGTTTATAGAACGATTATGGAAAACAAAAAAAGAAATAGGTCCTGGCCGGGATCGAACCGGCGACCTTGCCCGTGTGAAGGGCACGTGATAACCACTACACCACAGGACCGATTGAAAGCGACCCGAAAGAGGCCATCTTAAAGGGACGTAACTGCATAGAAAATCATTTAGTCAAAAGCGTTCTTTGAATTAAATTTCCTTTTGAATAGCTGAATATCTTTATGTGAAATAAAGAATCCAAAAAAGTCTCTATATAATTTAGCCCCTTTAAAACGAAATGGAAATGACAGATCATGACTTAAAGTTTCTCTTCAACAAAACAAAAACATTCAAAACAAAAAGCAACTAGGTCCTGGCCGGGATCGAACCGGCGACCTTGCCCGTGTGAAGGGCACGTGATAACCACTACACCACAGGACCAATGAAACAACACCCGAAAGAGGCCACCCTGACACAAGGAAAGGGGGAAAAAAGATGAGAGAAAGATAGGGAAAGATAGGGAAAAGATTTTGCGTCGAAAAGTGGCGCTACCCGTGATGGTTGTAAAATTCGATTTTCTTATCGAATGAGTATTTTAGAAAACGGAATTTGATCAAAGTTTAGCACGAATTTTAGATAAGCAAATTGAATTCAAAGATTTTAAACTGATGGTGGTGGAGCATAGTAGTCATCCGTTATGATTATCGTCGATCGTCGACTGAAAAATTCGTTCTTTTGTAAAGAAATCGTTAGAATGAGCTGTTAGATGAGTGCTTTTTGAACTAGCGGATGACCGTATAGCAACAACTTTTTGGAAAAGCATCTGGCAAATGCTTATTCTAAAAGTGTCAAGTGTTAGATAGAGAATTGTAGCCCTAATTCTCGGCAACATTTATCTACCAAAAGCTTCTCGATTGGACTTATATAACTCATTTTACAAGCGCTTGAATGAGTACTAGTCATCATCTCTCCAATTTGCCATTTGGCCGCTTTTTTTATGCAAAAATAGCGAGTCCTTTTTGCTTTTTGTGCTTATTAATGAGAGCTTTTTGCTTTTTGTGCTTTTTAATGAGTGCTTTTTGACTACGAGATGGCTGTATAGCAATAACTTTTTAGAAAAGCATCTGGAAAAGCATCTAACTTATTCTAAAAGTGTCAAGTGTTAGATAGAGAATTCATTCTTTAAGTTTACAAGACTAATTCTTACTATTAGCTTTAAATAATATCAGATATTTATCAGAAACATTCAGCTTTACCTGAACGAATCAAACGGATCGACAACTTCAGCGATTTGCGGTTTCTCTGAGCAATTTCCATGAACTGCCTGCAAATTAAGTAGTTTTATATGAAAAACTAGATATCCTTTAGATTTTAAAGCTTTTAAATGCCAAAACTTTCAATTTCAAACATCTTTAACTTACCTTTTTCCTCTTAACGATATTCTTGAAAGCTGCGTATTTCACTGACAATGAATAAGCCTCAAAGAGACAAAAGATCGATGTAGTGGCAAGTAAAATACTAAAAATTGAAATTGAAAAGCAAAAATTTAAAAACTTACCAAAATTCTAGAGATAACGCTCGTCCACTGTTCAAGAATTGCACCAAACAGATCACTAAACAAAGAGATATTGGAAAGTGTAAGCAATCGCAAGCAGTGCAAGCAATCGCAAGCAGTGCAAGCAATCGCAAGCAGTGCAAGCAATTTTGTCCAAGCAATCGCCTAAAGTAATGCTCACCTGAGTATACAAAGATGCTGAGAGCGATGCCGAGTACGAGAACCGATAGAGTGAGGTATGGAAGTACTAGATACGGTAAAACGAGCTTCAACGAGACACCGAAAGCCATCAGAGTGATCAACCAGATCATCTACAATTTGGAGAATAAGCTTTTCATCTATTTGACTGAATATCTAATCTTAAACATACCAATATAATTAACAATGGCAAAAAGTAGGTGAATGGCAAGGCTTTCTCGAGTTGAGAGTGATCGAAAGCATAGCTGAAAAGGGAAATTTGTTTTTGAGCGAAATTGAGCCAGCTTATTTTAAGTGCATTCATCTTTTAAGCTAAGCTTTTGAGCTAAGCTTTTAAGCTAAGCTTTTAAACTAAGCTTTTAAGCCAAGCTTTTAAGCTAAGCTTTTAAACTAAGCCTTTAAGCTTTTTAGCTAAGCTTTTAAGCTAAGCTAAGCTTTTTCCTTTCTAACCCAACTTACAGTTTACCTGAACGGATAATCAATGATCAAAGATTTAAAGATAAAATAGACAGTATTTTGAACTCACGACGATTCCGATTGAGCAATTCGAAAGATGAGAAAAGCGATTGAGAGACCTGCTGATAGAGCGTCACACAGTGATACGCAAATGATCGCGCCCAGGGCTCCCGCCGCCTGGAAAGGAGTTCATCATCTTATTGATATTTTTCACTAGTCTACTACTTGTGAAAGGCTTCATTATTTACTAGCCTTGATTCATCATGTCTGAAGTAAAGGATGTTGGATATTCTATTTAAAAGAAACCTTTCCAAAGTCACTTTTTCTACACACTTTTCCTTTCATCATTTTTCTCTTTTTTTGTGAATTGAAACTAAGTTTATCATTTCAATATCATTTTTAATTTATTTGATTGTTAAAGATTGAGATTTTTTTCATCAATTCATCAATCAGCTGACTGGATAGAAGTCTTGTGCCTAGTCGGGGGATTAAGGGTTCGATTCCGGTGGCTAGAAAGATAAAGATAGGTTGTTTTTCTCATTATGGGTGTTACTTAACACCCATAATTGTTACTTTGGGTAATAGGGGTAATTAGGGGGTAAAAATTTCCTCCTTTATGTTTTAATTCATTATTCATTTCGAATAAATATACTTTATTTTTCAATTATTTCTTTTATTAGGTTAATGAATGAAATACGGTTAATGAAATACTAAAAAACATTTGCGACTACCCGACTGTACGAGGGGCGTTACAGTACAGTACGTTACAGTACGAGGGGCGTGGGGTACTATTACAGTATTTACGGTAACTTTAGAAAGCTCTCACTAATAGTGGAACAGATCGCTAGAAAGCTTTCTGTTAAACACTGGTTTTAATGAAAGTCTTTTCGTTTTTTGATTAATTTTTAATGGTTTCAGCAATGAAAATAAGAAATTAGGTTTATAAAGTTCAGTAATAGATTTGTAAAATTAGACTTTAAAAGATGTGAAATGTGAAAACGAACCGCAAGGCAGGGTGGCCCGTCACCCATACAAGGCCTTTCAAGGCACCCGTCGTGATTTGACGATGCTAGAATTTCCTTTTTAATATATACAGTACTGGACAACGAAATATCATATTTGAAAACAAACTTGAATTCGAATAGCTTTCCAATAGATCTACAGTACTGGACAATGAAATATGATATTTAAAAAAACGATCGTCACTTTCGCGCATCTGTAACTCAATTGTCTTCGAGTTTAAACTATTAGTGTTATACATTTTCTGAAAGCTCTTTTCAAGGGCTACACAATGGTAATATTAATATTTAGAAATACGGTAAAGACAAGGGAGTTACAGACGCGCGAAATTGACGATCGTTTTTCAAATATCATATTTCATTGTCCAGTAGTGTGTGTGTTGTGTTCGATTTAGATTTCCGTCCGATTTAGATTGAATCTAAATCGGACGCCCAATATAGACTGTAATCTAAATCGGACGTCCGCGATAAGTTCAATCTAAATCGGACGTCCGATTTAGATTGAATCTAAATCGGACGGAAATCTAAATCGGACACAACATTTATATAGATGTCGTAACCATTTACGAAATTCAGCCACTAACGAATGATTCGTTAACGGCTAGCCGATTACGAATGAATTTTTTCGCTAGCCGTGTACAATTTGTAATCGGCTTCTGCGAACATGGCTCGACTCAAATGATTCGTTAACGGCTGAATTTCTTAAACGCCTACGACATCTATATATAAATACTTTATTTAGAAAGAAATAAAGTGCGAAATAAAGTAATATATATAATTTTCAGATAAAAATCCAGAAAATGAATCAAAATGAAACCAAAAATAAGAAAACAAATCAAATTTCAATTCTAGATTTAGAAATAAATGACCGCTAGTCAATTTTCTAGCGGAAATGAGGTAAGGCTTTTGAGATAATGAGAATAAAGTGATGATTATGTTTTGAAATATATTTTGACGACTTTGAAAACAACAACTTATTAATCAATAATATTTAGATTTTAAGATTTCAAATTTTCAAAGAAATCTCTAGGGAAATTGTCGAAAAAAAACGTGTCGATGAGGGAAAAAGATTATGTTGAATCAGAAAAGGGAAAAGGATTTTGAGAAAAGAAAACATGGAGCTTGTTTTTGTGGAAAAGTTGTACAATTGTACAAAGTTCTACAATTGTACAAAGCTCTACAATTGTACAAAGCTCTACAATTGTACAAAGCTCTACAATTGTACAAAGCTCTACAATTGTACAAAGCTCTACAATTGTACAAAGCTCTACAATTGTACAAAGCTCTACAATTGTACAAAGCTCTACAATTGTACAAGGTTCTACAATTGTAAGTTCTACAATTGTACAAAGCTCTACAATTGTACAATCGCTAGTTAACAATAGAATTGTTAATTAGCCATTTCAATTTAACAATTCTATTGTTTATTTTATTATATTATCATTGGTTTAATTTCATTTCATTTAGTACATTCAGTTTTGATTTTAAAGCTAAACAGTCACTTAACTTAACCGTAATATCAAAAATCCCCTTTTGATTTAAAAAAAAGTGACACCTCTTGAACATGAGAAGACCAAGGAAAACACAAAAAGTATCATTTTTTTCTCTTTTTCTCCTGAAAAAGCCGCAGAAACTGCTCGAATTTCATGTGTGTTCTCTTTCGTTTTTAAACCTTTCCAACTCTCAATTTTTATGTCACCCTTTTTCTCCGTGAAACGTAATATTTTCACTCGCTTTACCTGCAAATTTGAGGTAGAATTTTGTTCATTAATTATCGTAAATACTGTAATAGTATCTCACTCCCATAATAACGGTGCGGAGCGTTGCGTAGTCTAGCTTTGAACGCGTTTTTCTCGACACTGGTTTATGCTACAATGCGCGCTTAGGTATCAAAAAATAGCCCTCAATTTCAGCTATTTTTTGATACCAAAGACGCATTTTTTGGAAGTACGGGCGCTTTGAAAAAAATGAAATACTAAAAAACTTTTGCGACTACCCGACTGTACGAGGGGGGTGGGGTACTATTACAGTATTTACGGTATGTAGTATATGGCTAGCACAGATAGCGTCAAGAATCCACTAGAGCTTCAAGATCAAGATCATCTACAGATAATTTAAAGGTTTCGAGACTATTGGACTCTCTCAAAACTCTGGGGGGATCGATTCCAAATTCTGGCAGTTCTTATTGGAAAAGAGTTATAAACGAACTAATTGGAGGTGACTGGAATTTCTAAAACGAAAGAACCTCTCCTAGAACTAAATACTAAAAAACTTTTGCGACTACGCGACTGTACGAGGGGGGTGGCGTACTATTACAGTATTTACGGTAACTTTAAAAAGCTCTCACTTATAGTAGAAGAGATCGCTAGAAAGCTTTCTGTTAAATACTGGTTAACCTCAACTTCTGCAAGTTAGATAAAAGCTTTCATTCTAAATTAAATCTAAAAATGCTAAAAATCGAATAATTTGTTAATGCTAACGTTTTTCCTAAGTAATCTGACGAAAAGATCAAGTTGAACAAGGCTAAATATCGATAAGTCTATAGAAAAGTTTATTAAAAGATTTAAAAAAAATGTGATAATAAACTAGTGAACTATAGTGCCTAAATTGATTCGAGTCGAGTCGATGAATCTAAACTGTAATAATCGTAAAAGATCAAACAAGGCTTTCTTATTGTTAGAAAAGTTCAATTCTAGATTTATTGAGTCTTGAAAGTGTAGAAAAAGCCTTTTTTTCAAAAACTTTAGCTTTAGATATCAAAAATCCATCGCCGCACATAAAATTTGCGAAAGAAAAATGGCAAATCGTTGGTTTTTTTGAATCAGAAGCATAAAAAAGTGGATTTGAAAGACGGGAAAAGACATCACTCATTCAAAAGAAAAAAAAAAGGTTCAAGTTTAGTCCCAAGTCGCCACTTTACACCTCCTTTTAAGGCTTTTTAACGAACTTTTCTATAGAAAACTTGCATACTAAACACTTCCGGACTTGAGAAGTTACAGAAAATTCTTTAAACTTGATTTCTAAAGGAATTAGATTGCTCTGAAAGTTTGAAAGTTTGAGAATTTGGTTTAAAAAAACTGATGAACTAGATTCGAGAAAGGGAGTGGCTTTGTACTGACTTTTTAACCAAAATAAACAAATGATTCATAAGGAAATTTCCAAAAAGCTTTGTCAATGAGTCAATGAAAGCTTTCTCGCTTAAGAAACGTTCACAATTGAATATTAATGTTAACTGGATTATTTAATTGTTTGATTGTTCAATCCAATTAATCAGCAATAGAATCAACGATAGAATCAGCGATAGCAACCAGCGATAGCAATCAGCAATAGCGAATTTTTGATCTTTAATAGTCTGGAAGTTAGTTAGTTAAGTTAGTTATTGATTTAAGAACTTTTAAATAACAATCTTATTTGAAGATTTGAATATTTCATTCAAAAACATTCAAAAAGCCATTGCAAACCTTTGCAAACCTTTCAAACCTTTGCAAAACAATTTCTCATAATAATTTGCTGAATGAACGTTGCTTAAACACTTGCCAAAGGTATGCCAAAGGTTGCAAAATGTGAATGAATAAGAGAATAGACAAAGGAAAGTGTTTGAAGGAGTCTAGAGTTGAGTTTATTTGTTAGATGTTGGATGGGTGATGGAATGGGAGAAGGCTAGTTCATTTTAGAGGCTGGATCCATCTCTTTTTTCATCATTCTTCTCTCAGCTTTCGATTCGAAAAGAAAGGATTCTTTGTTTGTCTCAAGAAAGAGTCATTGAATGAAGAAAAAGGAAAGAAGTCGATCCAGATTTGTGGCCACAAATCGATTTTTGATCGGCTGGGGGAATTCTAGTGGATAGGAAGTCATTGAATGAGATTTTGGGATCTTGAGGAGGCCTAGATTGAGTTATAGATTTGGCTAAATCTTCTTTAGAAGATCTGAGGATTGAGTTATCGATCTGAGTCAGAGAAATAAAGCTTTGGAGTTCAAAGAAGTTAACTCCTGATCGCTTTTTGTTTTTGTAACTGTAATAAACTATAAAAATGCTTGTAACTGAAAATTTAACAGATTTAGTTTAATATTTGGCTCTTTAAAAAATAAAAAATAAAACTAGAATTGAATGAAAATGAAATTCTGAAGTCAAAACAGTTTTTGATAAAGGAAATACTTTTTGAAAGTAGTCAAAATCATCAAAATATGTATTGATTTAGGTTCTTTTAAAGTTCCTTTATAGTTCCTTTATAGTTCCTTTATAGTTCCTATTTAGTTCCTTTAAAGTTCCCTTATAGTTCCCTTTATCGTTCCTTTATAGTTCCCTTATTGTTAATAGAATACATTTATAGTACGTAAAACTATTTGCTTTTAAAAATTTACTATACTTTGACCTAGATTAAGATAGAATTCGATGATTCAATAAACTTAAAGCTAAAAAACTAGCTAAAGTTAAAGCTAAAGCTAAAAAACTTTAGTAAAGCATATGGAAGCTTTTACTTTATTTCATTGAACAACTTCATTCATTTATAATTATAAAACAAGATCAAAATATTATCAAAAGCTAAAGAACTTCATGTTTTGGTCGATTTAAGAGCCGGAGAATTCAGCTGGGAGAGTTTTGAGTGAGGAAAAAAAGAAAAAAGAGAAAAAAGAGAAAAAGATGCAGTCAGCTGTGTGATTGAGGCCATGTGAAGAGGAGAAATGTGTGAAAAAAGAAGGAAAAGGGAAAAGATCTTCACGAAAAAACCACAACAAAATTTTCTTAGGCATTTCCATTGACTTTTCATTCATTAATCTATGAAGCTTTCTTTTACACTCTGAGAAATATGGTAGTGGTTTTAAGTGAGTTTTGTTGAAACGGTGACTACAAAGTTGACTACAAAGTACAAAAGTACAAACAGAAATGCAAAATCGAATACATTTCTTTCTCAAGTTCTAAGCTTAAAGACTTTAAAAGCACTTAAAAAATAGCTTTTCAAAAGCTTTAAAGGTTTTTAAAAAGCTTTTAACTGTCAGAGTCAGTTCTTGCATTGTATAAATAGAAATTATTAGTCCAGAAAGTCAATTTCAGTCAATTTCCGTTCACTTTTAAGCAGAAAAATCTTTCTAATGAAAGAAATCGTAGTTTAATTAGTGTATTTGTTGGTTTTAAATGAAAGTATTAAAAAGAACGCAAAGATTTTCTGGACAGCTTAATAATAGATGCAAGAATAAAGCCTTTATTAAGGAATGTGAAGAGTGACGACGAGAAATTTCGCTCGTTCAACATGGCTTAGTTAAAAAGAAAGGGTCACATGCTCCCTAAAAACACCGTTCATTCATTTTCTTTTTGGAAAACAATCGTTTGTCACTCTGTTAACTGAAAGAAGAAAAGAAGAAAAGAAAAAAGAAGAAAGCGAAAGAGTTATCACTTTGTGACTGGCTGTTTGGACGAGCGGATTGAATGAAAGTGCTAAACATTGTTGATAAAATGTTTTTCCGTTTAACTGATCACAGTTGATGATTTGCATAAAACGTGACTGACCTCTAGTGACTGATCAATGAGATAGTTTAAAGTTTTCAAAGCTCTGCTCTACTTTCAAAGCTCTGCTCTACTTTCAAAGCTCTGCTCTGCTTTCAAAGCTCTGCTCTACTTTCAGAGCTCTACTCTGTTCTGCTTTCAAAGCTCTGCTCTGCTTTCAAAGCTCTATTAACAAATCGGTAAAGAGTTTAGATTATTGGAGAGTTGATGTTGCTAAAATCTGTCATTGAAAAAAACGGGGTAAGCTTTGCAACTTTTCTGATAATGTTTTGTTTAAAAATTTATTATTCTAACAATTTATCAAAGTCGGTTTGACATCATTTAAATCCTAAGTCCTAAGCTTAAGTCTAAGTCTAAGCTTAGGCTTAGACTTAGGCTTAAGCAAGCTTAAAAGTTTGCTCAATTTTCTACGAATTTTGTTATCCAAGCTTATTTGAAAGGTTTAAATGCTCTCTAGAATAGTTAAAAGTTAAACAAAATAAAGATAATTGAACTTAAATTGATTCAATATTCCAAATTAGATTAATTCAAGACTTATTCAAGATATTTAAGATCTAATTCATCTAAAAACCCTATCAAAATCAGAAGAGAATTCTGCAATTTTATGCTCAAAAGAGAGTTTTGCAAAAAAAAAAAAGCTTTCTATTCTCAAAAAACAAAGCCATTCAACTTTTTATAATAATAATACTTTATTCAAACGATAAAGTGAAAGAAATCATAGAGAAATGCACAGTGATACTTAATCATACAATACATACTGAAATCAATAAGCCAATTACTTACGGCAAAGAGCCACTAGATCTAAAGCATCGATACGTTTCTTGAATATGAAAAGCGACTGAATTTCTCGTATGTCGTTTGGGAGCAAGTTCCATAATCTAGCGGCTCTAACGGGAAATGAATTTGATAAAGAGGCATTGGAAGCAAAGGGAATTTGCAAAAGGAATGAGCCACTTCTGGGCCCTGACCGCGGTTTAAATTTGAAAAAGTCTATAAACAAAGGGCTAATCTGTTTACAACGGAGGATTTTGAAAGTTTCGACTAAATCAATGACAAAGCGACGATGCTGTAAAGTTTTTAGTTCAAAAAAAGCAAGTCTCTCCTCATAAGTAAAGCTAGAATATTTAGAATAGTCAATTTTCCATTTTATGCAATTTTATGCTCAAAAGAGAGTTTTGCAAAAAAAAAAAAGCTTTCTATTCTCAAAAAACAAAGCCATTCAACTTTTTGCTGAAAAAAAATATTTATTTGTTTTCCAAGAAACATTCATATTTTCAATAAGGTTTTCAAAAAGAAATGTTCAAAAAGCGAAATTTTCTCATAAAAACGTGCATTTGATTATTTTAAAAAATTCTCGAGCGTCACTGATAATTTGATCAAAAAAAAAGAAAGAAAATGTAAACACCGAAAGCTGGAAAACAAAAAATAGGCAAAGTTTTTTCAAATTAATAAAAAAATGTTAGAAATTATTTGTTTTTAACTTTCTTTAGAGAAATCTTTAATTAAAACAACTCATGAACTTTCAAAGATTTTGATTGATTACTCAAAATGACAGAAAAAAAAACACTAATAAACAAATCTAGAGTCAGTGATTTCATTGAGAACTTTTGGAAGAAACTATTTAGAGAAAAACAACAATAAGGATTGCGAGTTGAAACGGGAAAGAAGTTCATGTAAACGCAAAGCTTCTGGCACAGTGAAGATTTTAAAGCTTCTTATATACTAAATTTGCAGCACTATGAAAGTAGGTTACAAACGAAAGCCCTCTAGCACAATGATTCTTTAAATTTTAAAAAGAAGAGTCCATGCTAGTGATGAAAAAAAGAGAAAGATGAAGTTTTAACTGAAAAATTTATTCTAAAAACTTATCTATTTTGTCGATTGAGGCTTAAGTGAAGAAAAAAACTGTTGTCTTTGAGTGATTATGGTTTTTGAGGAAAGGAGAAGGGTCAAGGGCGTGATTTTTCATAAATTCCGTGACAAGTTTTAAGTGAAATAGTACAAAGCATAAAAATTGTACTACCGTAAATACTGCAATAGTACCCCACCCCCAAAATGGCGGTGCGGAGCGTTGCGTAGTCTAGCTTTGGACGAGTTTTTCTCGACACTGGTTTATGCTACAATGCTCGTTTAAATATCAAAAAATAGCTGAAATTCAGGGCTATTTTTTGATACCAAAGACGCATTTTTTGATACCAAAGATAATAACGGTGCGGAGCGTTGCGTAGTCTAGCTTTGAACGCGTTTTTCTCGACACTGGTTTATGCTACAATGCTCGTTTATGTATCAAAAAATAGCCCTGAATTTCAGCTATTTTTTGATACCAAAGACACATTTTTTGAAAGTACGGGCGCTTTGAAAAAATGAAATATTAAAAAACTTCTACCGATTTTCTAATGATTTCCCAAAATTTCCCGCAGACAGACAATGCAACGAAAAACAAAAACTCGTGTGATAAGAGGTTCAGACATTCTGCAGAGATTGGCTCTTCAAAACATGTTCAATTAAGTCAGGATTTGAGCTGGATACAATCGTATTTTTGAGTCAAAGCTCGTACAATTTGATTGAAGATTGAACGTATAAAGATTGAAATATTTTAGATTCAGCAATTCTTTTCTTGAAAAAGAAACGTTCATGTTAGTGCTTGAGAGTGAATGGGGGTTTCTTTAAAGAGAAAAGAGCTCATAGATGAAAGAAAAGTAGTGAGAAAAGATCGGGAACTGAGTGAATCCATTAGGAAAGGTCAAATGCTGAAGCTTGAGAATTAATGAAACGGGATTTGGAAGAGAGGAGAAACATCATGAAGAGTTTGTCAAATATCAAATGTTATAAAGTGCTAAATACTTTGATGCTAAATATTTCAAAGTCATAAAAGTCGAAGCAGAGATAATGATCCTTTAAATGATCTCTATGATCATTCCTTTAAATCCTCAAAAGCTCAAGTTTATCTGGATATTCTTTTAAAAGTTTTGCTTTTACGATTGCTGAGTCTAGTACAAATACTATAGATAGAATGAATAACGAGTACCTGGCAACCAATGAAAACAACAGAAAAGACGTTCTGCTTTTCTCAGAATTTCTAGAATCAGTATGAAGCAAAGGAATTAGCAAGATAAAGTAGATCTCCGTCGGATTGAATTCTCGAGCTTTTGCTTCTCAAGCAATTGCTTTAACCATTAAGCTATCCGGTACCTTAACTGGGGATTGAACTTGGCTTGGCCTTGGCCATTCAATTTCCAGGCAATTGCTCTAACCATTAAGCTATTCAATACCTTAACTGGTCAAGAGAAAAAGGGAAAGATAAGGGGGAAGAAGAAAGAAAGAAGAACATGAAACAATTTAGAACTCTAGCCTGGTTTCTATTCCCCGCCAGTTGGTGCTTGTGGTGCTTGCCCGCAGGGATCTTCATGCAACACAATTCTGATAATGATACATTAAAGAAAGTTTGAGATATGAGTGAAGTTCAGGCTGACTTTTACTGACAAAAAGGAAAACATTCAATAAAATCACGATAGGGAAATACGAATGATTAGATTCGAAGTTTAAACCATGAGATCTCTTTGAGTTTATGAAAGATTTGAAAAGATAACCTTTTTATTATGTTTCTTGTGGAGATAGTGAGAAGAATAAACATAAAAAAGAAAAGAATTAGTTAGAATTGAATAGAGAATTGATAAGTAGACTTGGCACTTCATAAAACATAAAAGGAAGAGAGTTCGAGAGGTCAGACAAAAATAAACTTATCATCATTAAGTCAAGATTCATCAGAGCTTTCCTGCAGACAGGTAGCAAGGTAACAGGTAAGCAAAATTGATCTGATAAGAGGTGCAGACATTTTGCAGACATTGGCTCTCCAGAACAAAAGTTTAATGAAGTCAAAATTTCATAGATCACAACAAGGAAGGGAGTTCAAGAGGTAAGACGAAGATTTGAGGAGAACATTCGAGGAGAACATTCGAGGAGAACATTCGAGGAGAACATTCGAGGAGAACATTCGAGGAGAACATTCGAGGAGAACATTTGAAAAACATAACCTTTATGTTTCTAGACATAAAGGTTATGTTGTTCTTGTGGAGATAGTGAGAAGAATAAACATAAAAAAAGAAAAGAATTGATAAGTAGACTTGGCACTTCATGGATCACAAAAGGAAGAGAGTTCAAGAGGTCAAATTGTTGGTTGCGACAAAAATATGCACCAAATTGTATCACGAAATTCAAAAAATTAAGCTCAAATCGTTTTCGTTTATTGAACTAATTGTTTAGTGCATAAAAATTGACCAATTCTTAACAAGATTCTCTTGCTGAATTGACAGGAATTGATAGGAATTGACAAATATTGCTGTAGCTTTCGTTTTTTTTAATATTTTGCTTATTGGGTAAATGAATCGATTCACTTACCCAATAAGCAAAATTTTAGAAAAAAACGAAAGCTACAGCAATATTTGGGAGTACGAATGATGCAAGATTGCAAAAAAGCATTAAATTTTTGTGTTTCGGCTTATCTATAACCTGAAGAAATCAGAAAAGGTAAAAGTTTGAGTTCATCGGCGAGATCAAAGGCTTTTCTTGGATTGGTAAAAGATCAATGAAATTACCCTAACTTCTCTTTAAATTACCCTATCAAATTTCGAGAATTACCTATCAAAAACCTTCCAAACGTAACAAGTTAGATTTGTTTTTTTGAAACAAACAGTTTAGTCTTTTCGATTTTATATTTTTAAATAATGAATTTGTTTGGGAGTTTGAATGATTGTGAGACAACGCAGGAAAATAAATGATTCTTGGCAACAAAGACTTTTGGCAACAAAGACTCTTGGCAACAAAGACTCTTGGCAACAAAGACTCTTGGCAACAAAGACTTTTGGCAACAAAGACTCTTGGCAACAAAGACTCTTGGCAACAAAGACTCTTGGCAACAAAGAAATGACTCTTGGCAACAAAATAAATGATTCTTTGCAACAAAGTAAATGACCCTTGGCAACAAAATGAATCATTCTTGGCAACAAAATAAATGTCTCTTGGCAACAAAATAAATGATTCTTGACAAACAGTTGATAAATTTTACGAATCCAAAACAAAATACCAAAAATTCAATTCTTTAATGTTTGATCTTTAAATTGCCGATTTTTCCATGAGGAAATTGTCTGATCGAATCATAGAGCAAGTCTGGATCGACGAGAGCTCAAAAAACGGGAAAGGAACGAGACAGACAATAGAAAAAGATTTGATAAGTTTCTTTGACTTCTACAGAAAAGATTTCATGATGAAAAACATGTGATCATTAAGATTCATAGATAAAAATGCCGATTTTCTAATGATTTCCCAAAATTTCCCGCAGACAGACAATGCAACGAAAAACAAAAAACTCGTGTGATAAGAGGTTCAGACATTCTGCAGAGATTGGCTCTTGAAAACATGTTCAATTAAGTCAGGATTTGAGCTGGATACAATCGTATTTTTGAGTCAAAGCTCCTGTCAAAGCTACAATTAAAATCAGATACATTTTCCAATTCCGCTCAAGATCAAAAACAAGTGAATGGTCAAAAGTCATGAAGAGCACAAAGGCAATCTTTTTTTTTTCTATTCGAGGCAAGAAATCGAATAGAAAAAAAGAGAAAAGGAGAACAAGTGGGGGAAATGCGCGGCTCTATGTGAGCTCTATGTGAGATTTGAGAAAAGGAGACGAAAAATGGAAATCGCGCTGTTGAAGAGGGAAAGAAAGGGGGCTATGGCTGTGCCCAGCTGCTCATAACTGAATTCACCTTCAGCAGACCTTCAGCATTAAAAATTCAAGTCAAATATAACTCAAGTAATTGACAAAAAGTATCACTTTATTCGCTTAAATTCGAAAATTCGACTCGTGAATTCGATTTCTCGATGTCGATGTAACTTGTTACGTTTGGAAAGAAAGCCAGGGTAAGGAGGATTTAGCATAGCCTATGCTGTGTCCGCATTTCATCCAGCTGCACATTCATACCCTCTTCTTTTAGCCTTTTCATCAATTCTATGCAAACACCCATAATTCACCCCGTTTCCCCATTTTTCAACCATCGAAAAGTCTTTGTTTCGGATTTCTGGGTCACTTCCTGGTAGAGGCAATGTAATTGATTAATAGCCAAATTGTTTAGCCAAATTAATAGCCAAATTAATAGCAATATTTACAAAAAGAATACCCTAATTCTATTGAATTAAATGATATTCAATGATATTCAATGATATTCATTGAGTATCGTGATCATTTGGTTGAATTGAGCTTCCCTCCTTGTACAGCTATTCTATCAGATTCAATCAAACTATTATCTAAAAGTATCAACTTTCTGCAACAGTTATGCGATTGAAAAATGACCAGATTTAAAGGCTGACTTAGACTAGCAAAGCAAAGCATTTTTGTTTTATGAAATTGAAAATTTGGGTTATTTGCTGAGAATTTAAACGACTTGAGTCCTAGAGTTGAAAAAAGAGCTTTCAAATCGAGCAAAAGCAATTGAGAAAAGTCTTAGGTAATGCTTGGTTTTATTTTTTAGTTTTTTAGTTTAGTTTCAAAGTCTACAATTGATAGAATAGCTGTACAAGGAAGGAGAAGCTCAATTCAACCAAATGATCACGAATTGTTTAAGTTTTCTGCTTGATTACATGGAAAAAAATTTCTTGGAACATTGAAATGAACCATTGAGGGGTAGACAAGTTTTTTTGAATTTAAAAAGTTTTTGGCTTTGAAGCGAAGGGCAATGTAATTGATTAATAGCCAAATTGTTTAGCCAAATTAATAGCAATATTTACAAAAAGAATACCCTAATTCTATTGAATTAAATGATATTCAATGATATTCAATCAATCTATTATCTAAAAGTATCAACTTTCTCCAACAGTTTTGCGATTGAAAAATGACCAGATTTAAAGGCTGACTTAGACTAGCAAAGCGAACTATTCTAGCATTCTAGCAAACTAGCAACTACTCTAGCATTCTAGCAAACTAGCAACTACTCTAGCATTCTAGCAAACTACACTACTCTAGCATTCTAGCAAACACAACTATTCTAGCATTCTAGCAAACTAGCAACTATTCTAGCATTCTAGCAAACTAGCAACTATTCTAGCATTCTAGCAAACTAGCAACTACTCTAGCATTCTAGCAAACTAGCAACTATTCTAGCATTCTAGCAAACTAGCAACTATTCTAGCATTCTAGCAAACTAGCAACTACTCTAGCATTCTAGCAAACTAGCAACTATTCTAGCATTCTAGCAAACTAGCAACTATTCTAGCTATTAATAATCTAGTAATTAATTTACAGTGTTAGTTAAATATTTTAAAGTACTATGAAAGATAAATTTATGAAATGATCAATACAAACTTTGCCAATAGAATTTCAATTGTTCCTTCGATGAAACCCGAGCCTTTCACAACAAAAACTTTCAGAAAAATTCAGAAAAATTGCAAAAACAAAGCCTGAACAAATAGATGAATAATTTAGAAAACAAAAATTTTCAAAACTTAGTGCAAAAAAGCACAATAAACAGGTATTTCTTTGGATTTTTTTTGTAAAATTGATTCCCAATCGTCTTTTTGACTTATTAGTAATGCAATTCAAGGTGATTACACAAGAAAAAAAATCGAAAATGAAAAGAACAAAGTCTAGAAAAAAAAAACAAATTGAACTTTTATGAGAGAAAAGATCTGTAAACTGATTGAGATTAAGAAGGAAAAGATTTGAGAAGAACTCGGGAACTGCTTTGCTTTTATATATGCCGTAGCCGATGAAGGATTTCAGCCGAAGAATTCTGAGACTTAATCGGCTAGCCGAAGAAGGTTTCGCTAGCAAAAAAAAATTGAGACTTAATTGGCTAGCCGAGTCTGAGACTTCTTTGGCTGAAATTCTTCATCGGCTACGACAAATACAATTTGACTTACTAATAGGATGTAAAGGGAAACTTTTATGAAGTTTTTTGCAGAACATATCCAAATCGAGGTCAACCACCTCCTCCAAAGGAGTTCTCCTCCAAATTTTATTGAGCTTAAATTCGTGATTCAGGAAGAACCGGGAGACTTATGCACGATTTTCGAAAAGAAAAAGAAAATGGGGAACCGGGGAAATTTAGAGATCGAGGAGATTTTTGAGAAAAGAGAAATGAGGAGAGTTTCTTGATTGGGAAAAACGTGGGAAACAACTCAGAAGGAATCTCATAGTTATAGAACAAAAACAATTGCATTAACGTAGTTTAATAAAAGAAGAATAGACATAAAAAAGAAAAGAATTGTCTAGAATTGAATAGAGAATTGATAAGTAGACTTGGCTCTTCATGGATCACAAAAGGAAGAGAGTTCAAGAGGTCAAATTGTTGGTTGCGACAAAAGTATGCACCAAATTGTATCACGAAATTCAAAAAATTAAGCTCAAATCGTTTTGAGCAGAAATGAGGAGAGTTTCTTGATTGAACAACCGTGGGAAACAACTCAGAAGGAATCTCATAGTTATAGAACAAAAACAATTGCATAATAAAACCTATATCCTTTCTTGTAGTTATCTTAAAGCTCTATTGAAAAATTAAATCGTTTTTCGCTGGTCAAGAATGAAATCACAGATTTAAAGCTTAAAGATGATTGAGAAAGATGCTCAGAATAAATAAATCATCATATCTTGATGTTTAAAATTGTGTGAACACAAGTTTTAGAAAAGAAAAAGAGATTGTGGACATATTTTTTGAGGATTGTGCATTCAAGGTCGAGTCGATCGACAAAGTTTAAAGAAAAGAGAGTTGAGGGAAAAGGAATAAGGATTTTCATGGCGGAGTTCAAAGTAGAAAAAAACGAAGAGAGAACCTTGGAGTTTTAAAAGAAAAAAAAACTTGAGAACTCTCACAAAGGATTATTAGGAGAAAATGTTGGAAGAGTTTGAGGTAATGGCTTTGTTTTTCAAGTTTTGCTAAAAGTCTTGAAAGTTTTGAACACTTGAAGTCTTGAAGTTGGTTAAAGAAGGTTAAAGAAGAAGAAGAAGCTCGTGAAAGCTCAAAACCAACAGGTTAAAGAAGAAGAAGCTTGTGAAAGCTCAAAACCAACAGGTTAAAGAAGTTGGCTAAACTACTGAGCTTAAAAGTTCATTCTAGCATTTTAATCACTGATTCTTGAATCATAAGAATATATTCAAGGATATTGTTGACTTCCGGAAGTCAAAAGTGTCTAAAGGAGTGACTCGAGGATGTGAAAAATTGAGTTAAATGGAAGTGGAATGGGAAGAGAAGGATAAGAAGGACAAGAAGGACGAGAAGGACGAGAAGGACAAGAAGGACAAAGGCTAGAGTAGTATGCTATACTAAAATGTAAACAAATCTTTAAAACAAGTAAATCATAAACCCATGTGCATGGTAAGCAAATGAAAGTGAGTAATAGATATTTATGTCAAAGTGAATGGATGTCATTCGCGGAGATCGTCATAGAGCTCTCTTTCTGTCTCTCTTTCGATAACTGGATATGGAAAAGGCTCTGGAAATGGGTTGAAGTGACCAGTTCCGGTAGGATTTCTCCCGAATTTTGCCTATGCCTATTTTGCCTATGAAATTTTCCTTTTCAGAAAGTCTTTTTCTCTTTTACTTGCGTTTAAAATCAACAAATTCATCAATTAAATAACGATTTGTTTAATTTCATTTGTTTCATTTGTTTTTTTATTTTGTTTTCTGCAAAAATATGATTAAAACACGTTTAGAAATGTCTTATTTGACTTAAAAAGATGAGAAATCCAATAATAAACACTTTTTATTTAGAGAAAACTATAGATGAATTGATGAATCTTTTATTTTTCAACAAAAATCTAAAAAGAAAAGACTTTCTGGACTAATAATTTATGTTTATACAATGCAAGAACTTACTCTGACAGTTAAGAGCTTTTTAAAAGCTATTTTTTAAGTGCTTTTAAAGTCTTTAAGCTTAGAACTTGAGAAAGAAATGTATTCGATTTTGCATTTCTGTTTGAAGGTTAGAAATTCTTGTTCCTTTATAAGCTTGTGAAAGAAATGAATGATCCATTAAAATCTTGGCTCATACGTGCAAAATCGAGTCACGAAATAAAGAACAAAAATCACTTTTTGTCGGATCAAACGAACAAAATTGAATCCTCACTAATGAACCGATGAAAGCGCAAAAATTTTAAATCCAAATTTAAATTCAAATTTAAATCCAGATTTCAAGTAAAATATTCTGAAAACTTTGTGCAAAGTAAACTGAAGAAAAGTGAATGAAAAGGGAGGAATGGAGAAAGAGAATAGAGAAAAGAAAAGCTCTTCAAAAGAACAGCCTTTGTGTATACCCATTCTTTGCACTTCAACTTAATAAAATTTAGCAAGAATCCAGTTTTTAACACTTTTCTAATATCTAAACTTATAAAAAAAAAAAAAAAAAAAAAAAAAAAAAAAAAAAAAAAAAAAAAAAAAAAAAAAAAAAAAAAAAAAAAAAAAAAAAAAAAAAAAAAAAAAAAAAAAAAAAAAAAAAAAAAAAAAAAAAAAAAAAAAAAAAAAAAAAAAAAAAAAAAAAAAAAAAAAAAAAAAAAAAAAAAAAAAAAAAAAAAAAAAAAAAAAAAAAAAAAAAAAAAAAAAAAAAAAAAAAAAAAAAAAAAAAAAAAAAAAAAAAAAAAAAAAAAAAAAAAAAAAAAAAAAAAAAAAAAAAAAAAAAAAAAAAAAAAAAAAAAAAAAAAAAAAAAAAAAAAAAAAAAAAAAAAAAAAAAAAAAAAAAAAAAAAAAAAAAAAAAAAAAAAAAAAAAAAAAAACATTTTTGTTTTATGAAATTGAAAATTTTGGTTATTTGCTGAGAATTTAAACGACTTGAGTCCTAGAGTTGAAAAAAGAGCTTTCAAATCGAGCAAAAGCAATTGAGAAAAGTCTTAGGTAATGCTTGGTTTTATTTTTTTAGTTTTTTAGTTTAATTTCAAAGTCTACAATTGATAGAATAGCTGTACAAGGAAGAAGAAACTCAATTCAACCAAATGATCACGAATTGTTTAAGTTTTCTGCTTGATTACATCGAAACAAAAAAATTCTTGGAACATTGAAATGAACTATTGAGGAGTAGACAAGATTTGAATTTTAAAAGTTTCTGGCTTTAAAGCTAATGAAGTTGTTTGAGCTGAAATTCAATGAAATTGAATTGAAGCAATCTGTACAAAAAATGTGAATAAAGTCTCAAATAAACAAATGAAAAGCGTGATTGAAAGTTGATGAGGCGATATAATGTTTGTTACATTCAAAGCCAAAGTTTAGTCAAATCAAAACTGTTTTTTAGGAACAATGTACCCTTGAGGCTTTGCTAATTGAAATGAATCTAGCCTTGATTCATTGATTCAGTTGAACCAAATGAGACCTCACCTGTTAAAACCAACATTGCCCGATTACAAATCCGCTTTTTGGTCTTGTGCTACCCCATACGAGGCTTACAACTGGACTGACCCAAAGGGACACAATAGCATAACGGTACGACTTTCCGTCGGTATAAGGGGAAGCCGTTGACCAGACGGCGAGCGATTACACGTCGGCACAAAGAGCACCTGGCGGCCTTTTACACAATCTTCTTTTGCTCTAAAACTTGCGCCCAGATAAGATTTAAAACTATTTTATTTTCATAGGTTTATAAAGGACACTTTAGGCTTTAAAATGATATAAAGTTGAGCTTGATTAGATTGTTCAATTTCATAAAAATCAAGAAACATTGGGTTGACTTCTTGGTCGAGTTCTTTGAGCTGACTATTTTACTTTTAGAAAGCTTTCTATAAGAATAATCGCAAAATTGAATCGTTTTAGTTTTAAAATCAATAATCATTCTGCTTCAGAAATTTTAAAGATCAAATACGTGGAATAACAAGGCCGAACTGTACTATCCCCATTGACGTCATTTCTTAAAAGATAGAAAGCGTTCAAGTGGAAATAACGGGTAAGTCACCAGTCGAACGGGGATCAAAAAAGAGAAGAGAAGGGGATTTCTCTGTACTACACTTTGTAGTTACAATTAGTGAACCCCTTATAGTCAAAATTGAATCATCTTTACCATTGAATCGCCTTGATCTTCAATTTGAAGCAAAAGGGACTTGAGTAACCATTTCGTTTTAAAGTAAGTTAAAGTACGGCTAAAGTACGTTAAAGTAAGTTAAAGTACGGCTAAAGTACGTTAAAGTATGTTAAAGTACGGCTAAAGTACGTTAAAGTATGGTTAAAGTCCGTTAAAGTCCGTTAAAGTACGTTAAAGTAAGTTAAAGTACGTTAAAGTACGTTAAAGTACGGTTAAAGTACGTTAAAGTACGGTTAAAGTACGATTAAAGTATCTAGTAATAGAAAACAGCCATCTAATCCATTTTAAAGTTACAAAATATAAATAAGATCTCAAAAAGACTCAAAGAAGGCTCGAAGACCCCATTGGACCGATTCTTTTTGGTGGTTGCCATGTACTACGTACGTTAAAGTACGGTTAAAGTACGTTAAAGTACGTTAAAGTACGGTTAAAGTACGGTTAAAGTATCTAGTAATAGAAAACAGCCATCTAATTTATTTTAAAGCTACAAAATAGAAATAAGATCTCAAAAAGACTCAAAGAAGGCTCGAAGGACCCATTGGACCGATTCTCTTTGGTGGTTGCCATGTACTACAGAAGAGTCGACAAAAAGTCGGAAAAAGGAAAGGAATAGACCTGGGTCCTTAGGGGTTCTATGTCTCACCTCACTATACATCTTTCTCTCAATCTTTTTTTCTTCTTTTTTCTCTCACCAATCTCTTTCAACTGGCCGCTAATTGCCATTTTCATTTCCGTCAGCGTTTGAAAGCACATGTCTCAAATGAGTGGACTGCTTTGATTAGAGAATTTCAGAAAATGTTTAAATTATCATGCTAAAACATGATAATCTTTATAAGACAGCAATACAGTGCGCAGAAAGATCATAAAAGTAAGATGTTTCTGAACTTTGGTGCCATAAAGCTACAATCAACTAGTCATTGGCATTGCTGCTAAGTCTAATTTCAGATTTCTAGAAAGATCAATGAAATGAAGATTTTCATCCAAACAAATTTATTCTATTCCACTTAAAAATAACCATAATGATGTCAAATTTTAGAATCTAATCTCAAAAACTTTCCCCCTTCTGTCCATGCAATTTTTGCATTTTTTGTAATTTTTGATTCCATCTTTGTAGTGATTATTGTTGGTTTAGATATAATCTTTATTACAGCGATAATAGTTGGTTCAGTGGTTTGAGATTGGGAGAGTAGAGACACGGCACACCCCGGCGGCAGCACATCCGAACATAGCAAAAAGTTGAAACTCTGTAAATTAAATTCATGATTTATTTTAGGCATTTGATTCGAGAAAAAGTAATTGATCTCATTGAATTTTTGATAGTTTTGGTCATTCCATGTTTATGTTCATCCCATGAGAAAGTGTTGGAAGAGTTTGAGGTAATGGCTTTGTTTTTGAAGTTCGCTAAAAGTCTTGAAAGTTTTGAACACGTTTCTAAAGAAGTCTTGAAGTTGGTTAAAGAAGGTTAAAGAAGAAGAAGAAGCTCGTGAAAGCTCAAAACTAACAGGTTAAAGAAGAAGAAGCTGGTGAAAGCTCAACACCAACAGGTTAAAGAAGAAGAAGCTCGTGAAAGCTCAAAACCAACAGGTTAAAGAAATTGGTTAAACTGCCGAGCCTAAAAGTGCTAACATTTTAATCACTGATTCTTGTAATCATAAGAATATATTCAAGGATATTGTTGACTTCTTTATTTGATTCCATCTTCATCCGAACACGGCAAAAAGTTGAAACTCTGTAAATTAAATTCATAATTTATTTTAGGCATTTGACTCGAGAAAAAGTAATTGATCTCATTGAAGTTTTGATAGTTTTGGTCATCCCATGTTTATGCCACACCCCGTGTTTGCTTATTTCCATCCATGTAAAAGTTTGAAGATTTCCTGTTTGAACATATGTGTTCAAAAAAATTAGTCAGATGTCGTTCAATTTATAAACGAGGAGGTTGGAAAGATGGATTGATTTGAGAGTCATTTGGAACCATCATGGGACGACTAGGCCACTTGGCGGCCACGATAATAATCGCGTTGGTCTGTCAGCAAGCTCAAGCTCAATTCACTGCTTGGCTCACCGCGAATGCCGCTTGCTCGGTAAGTGAGAGTTGGTTAAAGTTTACAGCCCAATAATTGACTTATCATAGATTAGGACTGGGCTTTTTGTTGTTTTTTAGCTTCACCGCTTTTAGACTTGCACCCCAGCTCCAGCTTTTGGTGCAATGAGCATTCGGCTTTGCAAGGAGAGCACAACTGGCGGCGGTTGTGGGTGAGTTTTCGCTCAACATCTATTTTTGGTTTTAAAAACTTCAAATCCAGATTCTAGCCAATGTTTTCTAGACCAGTGAGCAGTTACATTCAATGGACACCCTGTTGTGGGAGCACTGTTGTGAGCTGGAGTCCTTGGGGTGCATGGAGTGAGTGCACAGCCGCGTGTGGAGCGTGTGGACGGCAAACGAGATCCCGTGTCTGTGCAGCTGCGAACGGATGTCCTGGCACTTGCGCGTAGGTTTTATTGGGTTAGAATTTTTAGCAAGAAGGCTTTTGTTGAACTTTTCATGACAAATTACAAACAAAATAGCTTTTGAGATGTTCTGTACGGATTTGGACACTAAATAAGCCTTAGATTTACTCAAATATCAAATACCAGCGGAAAATCAAATACCAGCGCTCACTAACGTTCGCGTTTTTCACTGGGGAGGTCCACGTTTTCCGCGTAATCTAAGCCCTGCCCCTTTTTGCTAATGGCTCCGCACAGACGGACAGACGGACAGACAGACGGACAGACAGACGGACAGACGGACAGACAGACGGACAGACAGACGGACAGACGGACAGACAGACGGACAGACAGACGGACAGACAGACGGACAGACAGACGGACAGACGTCTCTTCTGCTTTATATATAGTAGATTTTTCTGATCGAACTTCAACTTGTCAATAGGATTTCAAAATTTCAGTGGAAACTCGAACGATACAAGCGCAACACCGTGTGATGCAACAACTGGCACAAACATGTATTCAACTTGTGTCTTTCCTATGCCTTCATGTTGTGGTTCATACAAACGAAATCTTTCGTTAACATCGAAGAAATACGTCTGTATGTAAATGATGAAGAATTCAAACTCTCAAGTTCAAAAAAATATCTTGCCTGTACATTGTAGAATAAATGTCCCACATCGTTTGCTATTGATGACAGCTGTAATCTGTAATATTTTTGAAATTAAAGCCTTTATTGATCAAGTAACAGTAAAAGAAAGCCTTAAACGTTTTCATCACACAAGTGATTTTAAAGAAATGAAATAGAAAATCAAGATCATGAAATTCTTTAAAGAATAAAAATGAAGTAATGATTGGAAGAAAGCACTAATGAATTCTGGCTCTCACTCCGGCTCAAATAACTCAATATCTTCAAAATTTGAAAGAAAACACTAATATTGTCCATCTCCGTAGCCTCGGGGGCCGAATTGACAGCCTTTGAAAGATCAGACTTTCATTCAGCTTTCAAATGTTCAAAGCAAATGCTGGGAGAAAGAATGAAGAACCCTTTCTCGAATGCTCGGTTGGTAGCAAATTTTGGTCCTACTTTTTGAGAAAATCAACGAAATGGAAACAGATTTGGATTGACGAGTCGATTTTCTCGATTCCCTTGATTTCTGAGATACTTTTGTGGAATTTGTCATAGTCCTCTTCTTTGGCGATCTTCTATCAGCTGTATAATGAATTCGATGAATGAAAAAGATATAGGTTGTCACTTTTTGTAAAGTAGCTTGGGTAAAAGCTTCGAAATAAACTTTCAGATCGTTAACAATAAAACGGAGAACGGAGAGGGAGATGTAAATGACAAAAAACATCCAATCTTTTGGTATTCAAGAAAGCGATCGCTTCATTGATCTGGTATTGGCTGGTTTTTGGGTAGTTTCAAGGCAATTCACTATTACTGGACCGTAAGGAGGATCAATTTTAATTTGAAAGCACAAAACAGAGATTGAATTTGAAAAATCTGATCAAATGAATAACGAAACCCACAAAAAAATTGCTCAATACCTTCAAATTTTGAAAGGAAACACTAATATGCTTTTTGGGGATCGCCTTCGATGTCTCGAATCGATTGTTTAAGGGAACACCGCTCTCTTCTTATTTCCCATTTCTATTGATGCAGTTGCAGAATTCTGGCTCCCACTCCGGCTCAAATAACACAATATCTTCAAAATTTGAAAGAAAACACTAGTATGCTTTGTCCTTCTCCGTAGCCTCGGGGACCGAATTGACAGCCTTTGAAAGATCAGACTTTCATTCAGCTTTCAAATGTTCAAAGGAAATGCTCATAAATTTTAAAGTTGACAGAAGATTTGTTCGTGAACCCACAGCTGCAGTAGAGCATCACTCCTTGCTCGCATTGCAGCTTCCAATCGTTTATTGCATTCAGTGCAAAGCTGGTTTTGTGCCAGACCTGATTGGCAAATCGATCGAATTTTTTCGAAACAATTTACTTAAATTTTCGAAAAATCAGAGTCCAAATTACTCAGCGATTTTGAGTTTTTATAAAAATTTTAGGACTATGAACGATTTGAGAGATTTATTCGGGGCTTAAAGGTATCTACAAAATAACATTAAAACAGTCAGATTCTTATAGGAAATTTTGTTAATGCCATTAATAAAAAGCTTAAAGGCTTAAAGGTATCTACAAAATAACATCAAAATAGTCAGATACTTAAAGGAAATTTTGTTAATGTTATTAATAAAAAAATGCGTTCAAAGACAACTTTTTATCAATAAAAAAATAAAAAAAGTTGAAAAAACTGATAAAAATTCCAATTCGAATTCGAAGATGACACCTGTCAACTCGAGTCAAATAAGATAATTCTTCTCTCAAACGACAGCAGCGATGGCCGAGTGGTTAAGGCGATTGACTAGAAATCAATTGGGCTCTGCCCGCGTAGGTTCGAATCCTGCTCGCTGCGAACTTTTTGTTTTTTAATTTGTTGCTAAATTTTCGTGTTTTATAAGTTTTAATTTTAACAAATTGCATAATTTTAACTTTGTTTATTTGAAACTTTTTTGTGTGTTAATTATTTTTGAAACAAATAAGCTTTAAAATATAATTCTGTATCAAAACAAGAAATAAATCAAAAGAGAAAGTTTAAATTTGGTTTTATTGAACCAAATCTTGCTTTCGTTAACTCAATTTTAATAAATTTTGTTTTTTTTCAACTAAATCTCGATCATTTTAACTCAATTTTGATAGATTTATGGGGGTGAGACATTTGCGCACCTTTTTTTTGCTGGAAAAGGCCTTAGGCAAGGCCGTAGAGCTTCGAAAATATTTCCATATCGGGAATCGTATGCGTAGATTCCGAATTTCGACAAATCAAACCTCGCTGACACGTCAAATTTGGGCTAAAAGGCAAAAATTGCGGAAAAGCGTTAAGTTGCGTAGTTTTTGCCTTTTAGCCCAAATTTGACGTGTCAGCGAGGTCTGATTTGTCGAAATTCGGAATCTACGCATACGATTCCCCTCCATGAAAACATTTTTTGAAGCTCTACGACCTTTCCTAAGGCCTTTTCCAGCAAAAAAAAAGGTGCGCAAATGTCCAGGTGCGCTAAAAAAGGTCGCACTTGTCCCACCCCCCAAATTGCATAATTTTAACTTTGTTTATTTGAAACTTTTTGTGTGTTAGTTATTTTTGAAACAAATAAGCTTTAAAATATAATTCTGTATCAAAACAAGAAATAAAATAAAAGAGAAAGTTTAAATTTAGTTTTATTCAACCAAATCTTGCGTTCGTTAACTAAATTTTGAGAAATTTTGTTTTTTTTTCAACTAAATCTCGATCATTTTAACTTAATTTTGATAGATTTATTGAAGAAAGCTTTTTTGAATCTTTTTTTTTGTAAATTTACATACATATTGTACAAATTGAAAACCAAAAAGCTAGAATTTACGTTGAGTTCTAGAATTTACTTTGTGGCAAATGGTAGGCAAATGGTAAGCAGAGTTCTAGAATTTACTTTGTGGCAAATGGTAGGCAAATGGTAAGCAGAGTTCTAGAATTTACTTTGTGGCAAATGGCAAGCAAACTTGTTGTTCACCCACCCCCGCTTTTCACAAGTACTTCCTTTTTTAAATGATCTCATTTTTAACACTCCATGCAAATAGAGAAATTTGAGAACCCAGGTCCATTGGAAGTGAAAAAAAAAGGGGAATACTACGCATTCACTTGTTTGTTTATGCCAATTTTTGAAAGCGCATGGTTTTTGACTGAATCGTTTCACGGTACTTGTGGAGTATCCGGGGGGGTCTTTCAATATCCGGGGGGGTAAGATTTTAAGATCCGGGGGGGCAAAATTTTAAGATCCGGTGGGGTAAAATTTTAAGATCCGGTGGGGTAAAATTTTAACTTTTTTATACTTTTTTTTTTACTTTTTGGCCATTCTGCTACTTTTATCAATCTTTTGCACCTATCGCTTTCAGAGTTTAAAAGAAGAACGAAAATATTGCTCATGATCTGATTAATGGTCTAAAGATCAATAGATTAACGCAAATTCCGTGAAATTTTACATTTACCATAGGCTTTGTAACTAAAAATGAAATTCTTGAGGCAAATGTTTAACCTTTTGTTAAACCCTTAAACTTAAACCTTTAAACTTATATCATTTTACGTTAATTTTAGCGTTTTAAATAGAATTTCATCAATTTAGTGTGAAAATGTTTGCCGCCAACTAGGATATTATCAACATTTCTAATAATGACATAAAAAAAATTTTGTAGAAGTTACGTTTTTGATCGAGTATCACCTCGAATCACGTAATCAAGTAATCACCTCAATAAATTGAATATCTTTACATTTGAAGGGAAATTGCCACCAAATCACTTAAGCGGCTGAATATCTTTAAAAGGGGTCGTGTATAACGTATATAAAATTTTACCCCCCGGATCTTAAAATTTTACCCCCCCGGATATTGAAAGACCCCCCCGGATACTCCACAAGTACCCGTTTCACTTTTTCCCCCAAAATCTATTTAAATCAATAAAAAATAACTTTTGTGGAGCTAATTTTCAAGTAGCTTATTGTTTTTGTTTTGTACTTTAATTTGTATGTAATGTATACAGATAAATCTTATATTCTTGAAAAGTCGAGTCTTATAGGTAGATAAAAATACCCTACTCTTTTTCTGAAATGTCGATTTTGCAAGATTTCCTTACAAAACATACTGTTGGATGGCAATGGGGCATTACTTTTGTAAATCAATAAAAAATAACTTTCAAAAGTTTTTGTGATCAATTCTCGAGATCAATCAAATTCTTGCGCAAAATTTTTTATTCAATCTATATCTGTGTAGATAAATAATCCAACAGACTCTTGCTTTCAATAACCATCGAACCCATCCTAAGTCTAATCCTATTTTAGTAAAGCTTAAGGTTGTTGCAAAAAAAGTTCCGACGAGCCCGACCGGAAGTTTGGTCATTAGCTTCAAACATTTAGTGTTCTTAGGACATCCAAAAGCAGCCGCAGAACGCTGCATTTGTTCCAGAAGTTCCCAAAGACCCCAACTCACTCAAATAGATATTCCCATTTTCCAAATTTACATTCCTTTTATCCTCATTTCCCCTCTCCATCGTTCGCGTTTCGCATAAAAGATTTCGCTGCAAGCCGAAAAACAAGAGGGGAAACATTTGAATAAAAAACGATTCTTTCATTTCCATTTACTGAAAAGGGAATATGTTTTTTCTGTTTCAGTCAATGAAGAACGAAACCGAGTCGACTGGATGAGAGCCGATATCTCTGCGCGATTTTCTTTTCTCTCGTCTTTCCCGAGAATTTGATGAGAAGAGGATCTGAGGGTGAACGTGGATTTCTGCTCAAACAACGCTCAAAAGAATGGACACCCAAGTGAGAAGATCCTCCTACTCCGAGGTAGAAATCTTTATTTTTATTTAAATGTATTATGGCTCTCTACCGATAATGTGGTCTTTTCAAAATGCACCTTTTTTGGCTACTTTCTTCTATGAAAAATTAACAAATAATTAATCTAAAACATTGTATATCAGAACTTGATCCATGCTACATTTGAATATAGAAAATTATAGAAGAAATAGACACTTAATAGAAGAAAATTGGTTGCCATTACGGCATAGGCCACGTTATCTGTATAAAACCTAACCTGTATTATCAGTGTGCTATGCTAAAAATAAGATTTTCTTGTTAATTTTTGACCTGAACAATTAAGCAATGATTAGTAGTAGTAGTAGTAGTAGTAGTTTTTGTTGTTTGTTGTTGTTATGTTGTTGTTATGTTGTTGTTAGCTTAGTGTTAAATCAAAAGAGACAAATTTGCGATACCGATAACGATATTCTGTTTGCTATTTTAGGCAAATCGCTCACTCGATGTCTTCCCGGAGATTTTCGGAGATCCGATGTTCAAAAAGAGCTCAACAAAAGTTAAAGAAACGTCTAAAAACGCTAATCTGTTCGCCGAGGACGGCTGCTATTTGTTGGACCGAGTGTCGGGGATTCCGGCTGAAAAGCAATTCTACGAGTTTCAACAAGTGGGCTTAAATCTTATCTTTTAAAATTTGAATTAGAAGTAAAATAAATAAATTTTCATAGATTAAATCTTAATTTTTAGGTGCTCAAATGGATGGGTCTTCTCTTCGAAGCGAGCTCAACTCAAATCACTCGAACTTTTCAATATTCATGGTTGACGTTCCTTCTATTTATAAGTCAGTTTTAAAATTTCTTTCTTAAATTTTCTGCTTTCAGGTTTTTACACGGTTGTTCATGACTTCTATTTTCTGGCCACCGATTTCCACTCGAATTTCGCTCCAAGCACTCTTGTTGTTGCCGCCATCACTTTTCAGGGATCGATTTCTACGGTAAACATTTTATACCTACTAATTCTTTTTTCAGTCTTGTTCGATTTTTCAAACATCAAATTTTCGGTTCCGGTTTAAATTGGCTGACTTTCCTTAATTTTGGCCAATCATTAAAAGTCGGAAATGAGAAAAACAAAAGTTACTAAAGTTTTAACTTATGGCCAGTGGCCAGGCAAATGGCCAGTTGGCCGACTGGTTAGGAGTCTTGTCTCCTAATCGGAAGGTCGAGGTTTCGATCTCGCTGGCAAAATCAAGTGTGTTCTTTTTCCCATTAAGTTGGGTTTTTTCTTAACTACATTGTAGGGGTAAAAATTGTGTCCTCCGTTGTGTTGTATCCACTTATTCATGTTGAATAAAGTATCTTTTATTGTCTAACTCGAATATAAACTTTATTGTCTGCTTTTTGACCAAGAGACAAACTTTTAGACAAACTTCTTTGGCCATAACCTTTAAAAACTCGTTTAAACCAAGAGTTTCACTAAATTCTTTTAAAAAAATCGTTCCCATTGAAAGAAAACTTATACAAATGCGGTTACCTAGAGTTTTTCCCTTTTCAGCTTTTCTCTCTTCACTGGCAGAAGAATTTACACTTTCAAGCATTCTTTCACACTTGGCGACATTCACGAATTCCAGACATCGAAAGTTTTGAAAAGGTTAGCTTAAAGCTTTTTCATTAAAATAAGTTCAAACTTTCAGTATGAGAATCGCGTGTTTTCGGGAAATAGGCGACAGTTTTGGGGATTTCAGGTGAGGAAAAAAATTCGGAAGCCAAAACCAGTCAGATATTTTGCGTACAAGTCGAATCAGCGTTATTTTTCAATTGATTTCTTTCTTAATTGTTTAAAAAAACGACTCTAAAAATGAAGATCGAAAAGCTTGAAGCCCAAAATTGAAGGGTTACGCAAGTTTTTCTAATATCAATATTTTTAGAAAAAAATTGAACTCATTTAGGTATACGCCCTACTCTCAGCTTTGGTCTTCATCTTTGCGATTTGGAGTGGGCTCCTGAAGAAACTCGTTCATCCATCGTTTATCACCGTAATGCTTTCATTTGTCTGCTCTTACCACTGAGCTTTCAGGTCTTCTACTGCTCCGAGCTTTGCTACGTTCGGCCGTTCTTTTTCGTTCTCCACCTGTCGATAGTTACAAATAGTGTGCGTTTCGCCGATAACCGTATGAAACTCGCAAATTTAGACCTTGAAACCTATTTATGTCTAACGAATGCGATACATTGTGAGCTGAAAAAGTTCAACTACAAAATTGTGCAGGTAACTAAAAGCTATTAATTTCTAAATCGGTAAACCAAAATCCTTTTAATTGGCACCGGGTTTACAACAAAGCATAATTACTTGCTGGTTTGTTGCAAGCAAAAATTAACAAACCATTTTTAGGATACATAAATTGAAAGTAAATATTTGAGTCAGTAATTCAGTCAGCCATAACACAAAATCAAATCTTGATTTGATTTGTAGATAACTTATAAACTTCATTTTTATTTTCCTTCATCTTTATTTTAATTTTTTAGCTTAAAGAAGTCTCAAGGCAGTCGCTAAAAGATGAGCTACAGAATCTAATTTATCAACACACAAAGATCACGTGCAGTATCCGGTTGATGGACGACTTGTACAAGGTAACAATATTAATTTTTACAGTTACGATTAGGGTGTGGTCCTTCCGAGTAATCACTTTCGAAAGGGAAAGAACCTAACCGCTGGCCGAGTGGCTTGCTCAAGTAATTACTTGCTTGAGAGGTACACAGCCTAGTTAAAGATTAGGTGTACGCATTTATGGTCACAGCTTGTGTCATTCCACTGACCATTTTCGTCTTAACCCTTGTGCTCACGAGGTCATCGTTAATGGAGTTGATGGTCAGGTAAAAGTTCGACTAAAAACGATTTACTTTTTATGTTTTAGCTTACCAACAGTTGGCTTTTGTACGTTTGAACTCTACGCAATCATGTATCCATCGAGGCTATCAGAGGAGGTAAACCCTGCTGTTCTCAAATGCTTAGCACATTTTTTTAGTTCAGTAAATCGAAGTCCCTCCTCTGTATGTGCCACAATGTTTGGATACCGTACGAGGAAAATGTGAACAAAGTAAAGCTGACTTTTCATCGTCTCAATGCAGATTCCTAGATTGCTCAAACTCTGGCCATTCATCTCGATCAACCGGATCTTGGCGTTTCCCTTTGGGGATTCACTCTTGTCACAAAGCCGCTCATTTTGACGGTAAGTATAGCAATTGTGTAGACAGGCATGTTAACTCCGTCGCTTTTTCAGTCCGTTGACAATCTATTTTGCTCGGATCTTAGCCGAGTTTGTTTGTAAAACGTTGCATTTGCTTTCGTTCGACTCGAAATTAAATTTTCTATCGAATGAAAGCAAATTCCATTCCGTTTTTCAAACAAACCCGGTCAAGGTACGAGCAAAATTCGTAGATTGGCAACGACGGAAAAGGGCCCAGACGACCAATAGATCCAGCAACTCTTTTATAAAAGCTTAGCTGGAGTTTGATTTTACTAAAACTAACAGTTGACTTTGAATCGCATTTTGTATTGTACTTTCAGACGGTTTCTGCCATGATGACTTGTCTCGCTTTCCTTCTCGACTTGAGGCCAAAAGAAGAGAATGCAAACGCTTGCCGTTGCCCCTCAAACAGCACGAACGATACTCAGACTTTGTAAAATAAAAATTATCAAATTTATTAGTTTAAACAAAATTAGATAACAAATGCGGCTTTTTTTACAAGATTTTCAAAGGGAAAATTGAAATTTTGAATACTTACATTAAAACTAGCAATTAGCCTGCTGTAGTTATATTTGACATAAGTGGAGCTGATTCTTGAATGCAAAAAAAAATATTTTCACATGTTCACATTAATTAGATGCCTACAAATTGAGCATAATTTTGTTACTGTTAATTAAAAGATTTCCATCGGAAATTCTTTTCTTAGTTTTTGATGTGTTAATTGAATGTGAGAGTGATACAAAATATTGCAAAAATATCCGGGTTTTTGAACAACGATAATAGTCAGCCTCGGGTGAAAGTCAATGTTTAGACATTGTTAGTTCTCTTCTTAGATGATTTACAATTTATTTGTCTAAATATTTTTCAAAGGTCGATCGGGGTCACGTCATTGTCGGAATTTTGAAGAGAAGAGAATAGAAAACTGGAAAATCCAAAGAGAATGAGAGGAGAAGATCCAACAATGACTCACGCTGAATCAACCAATTCACTTTCTCCTTTTTTCTCTATGAAAAGTCACAAAGTAAACGATGAGTTTACTAACTTGTACATTGATTTATTGACTATATGCCATTGGTAAATAATTAAGTGACGTAGGAAAAGTCAACATTTTACGTAGTTGGTGATTAAAGTAGGCTACAGTAAAACAATATCTTTGAGTGTGTTTTAAAGCTAGGAAAGCTACAGTAAAAGTTAAACAAAAGTACCGAGAATTTGGCCTCACTTGGCAGTAATGAGTTTGGACGTTTGCAAAAGTATCTAAACCTAAACCTAAACCCAAAGGTTTGACAATTGTTAACTAAATGACTGATCAAACTATCACTATATCAAATAGTTCTTAGTTTGACCAAGTTTTGCGCGTTTTATGCATAAAATTTAGCCTCGTAAACGAGCAGAACTCGGAGAAATGCTTTCCCCCAATTCAACTGCTCAAAGCCAGCCATTGAAGGCAAACGGCCAACTGACCGATGTCATCGACATGATTGTCGGTCATCAACAATCAGCTAACATCATCACATCAAATCTCATCTCAACTCACACCTCTATCCATCAAGAATCCCCTTCTTTCTTCTTCTCTATTTCTCTTTTGTATGCTGAGACCAGTCTTGGCCCCCTTGTCCCCTATAAGAGTCGAGAGAATGCCGTGTTTCGTTCAGAAAAGACGAAAAGACACAACTGATTTCTCGAGATCTGCTTTACAACAATTCCTCGATGATTAATTTACTAATAATTTTTGGAGTTACCTTTGTGGCGATAGCAAGTGCAGGTAAATTTTTGAGGAAGCTTTCTTGTGCTTTTGATTGAGGAAGCTATCACAATTCCATTTTCTTCTTTTCAATCATCTTTTTCATTGACTATAGAAATGTTCCGAATCTGTAAATTCTTAAGATCTTTTTTCCTTTTCAATAATTCTAAAATTTTAAAATGAAGCCAAACACTTTAGAGCTTTAGTTTTTGAATTTGTAACTTCCTGTTGTCTAAAAAACAGTTAACTTGTTGGCTTGTCAATAAAAAAGCTAAATTCTAATAAATTTTCAAAATAAAATTAGACTATTGTAAGAAGAAGCCATTTAGAAGGCAAATTGATTATAGATTTCACTTGTTCAGTTTCTTAGAAGTTAAGCAACTCCTATTGCAGAAGAAGCCCTTTAGAAGGCAAATTGATCATAAATTTCAATTGTTCAGTTTCTTAGAAGTTAAACAACTCCTTTTAAGCAACTCCTATTGTAAGAAGCCATTCAAAAGGTAAATTGATCATAAATTTCAGTTGTTCAGTTTCCCAGAGGTTAAGCAACTCCTTTTAAACAACTCCTATTGGAGAAGAAGCCATTTAAAAGGCAAATTGATCATAAATTTCACTTGTCCAGCTTCTCAGAAGTTAAACAACTCCTTTTCGAACATAATTTCTGATCTTTTGATTTCTCAAAATCTAAAGTGTCACCAGAAAAAAAAGAGATGGCGATTGGCAATCGTCGGGGTTGGTATCTGTCTCTATTATTGTGTCTTTCTGTTTGTGGAGTGCTTTGTGTGACGCGTCTCTTTCCCTATCTCTCCAATTCAATAGAAAAGATTGACTTCCGCGAAAAAAAAAACTTTTGGCATAACAATTATACGTTAGAATTCATTTCCTAGCTTCAAGGAAGATCTCCGAATTATGGATTTTTTGCGTTTTTCTGTTTGTGAACGATTTGAGCAAACAATGAAGAGGGAAACACGTTTCGGGGCACTCACCTCAACGCAAACAGATCAACAGAGCTTATAAGGCTAAACTGCCAGGGGAAACGGGTTTTGTGACGATTGGGAATGGGTCAAATGGTTTGATAAAAATTTGCTGGGGAAATGGTGCATTCAGCCTTTAAAATAACTTCACAAAGCTGTTTGTGTTAGCTTTGCAAGCTTTAGACTTTTATAGATTTGCATCCAATTACATTTAAACTGAAACATTAAACAAATCCAACTCTTTTAGCCAACAAAAATAGCCTTGATGGTCGAGTTTGTATGACTGTGGAGTTACTGCGAGCGGCTGAGAACTCAAGCCGATACTTGGAATGTGCTCCACTCAGCCAAGAAGAAGTAATGATAAGAAATAAGAATAAGAATAAGAAGATGAAGTTCAGATCACTGGCTACAGCTTGAAAGATAAATACTTGGGTGTCTGGAATCTTCGCGATTGTCCAGCTCAACACGAGTTCGACGAGGCGAAACAGAGATGTGAGAAGAAGACAGCGATGAGGAGACAACAAGCAACGTGTCAACAAAACCCAGCAAGCACTGGATGTTATAGCCCTTGTTCAGGTATTTGATTTTTTTAGATTCTAGTTGTTGTTTAGCCCAAATTCTAGCTCTTGTTTCACTTCTAAACCTCAACTTTAGCCTCTAACTCAAACCCAATCATTGGTCGCGATTGCTCTTGGCGTACTGCAAATCTTCAAACTGATACTCAAAGCAATGCCTATTTTCTGCAATGCGCTCCCACAACAGCTGGGTGAGTTTCAGAAATGAATTAAAACAAAAGCTTAAATTCAGAGCTTCTTGCGGTGAATGGACACGAGTCCCTTGTGCAAGTGGAACCATCTATGACTCGTCGAGTTCAGTCTGTGTACCGTTAAGTCTAAACCAGGTAGAATCTCTAAAACAAGTAGGGATATAGAGTGGAAGTTTGTTTTCCGATCTAAACAAATGATTCAGCCATCAACCTGTGGAGCTGGTTCAAATCCAGTCTGCACTTGCGCCAAAGCGTCAAGTCCTTGCCCTGGAACTTCTTCATGTCGTCAGGTGGCTTAAGACAAGACTTGGGTTTGATTTCGTAAAGAACGCTTTAGAATGCTTGCTGTCAAACGGTGGACATCGCACTCCAGGTCTTGCAAAGCCCGCAGAACTATCCGACTCATGTCCCTCTCTGCCCGGGCTCAAACGTGCCTCCATTGGGTGAATGCAACGAGCCATGTCCACAATGTAGAAATTTATAAATGAATACTTTGAAATTTCCCTCTTTCTAGATTCCGCCTGTTCACCAGGAATCGGCTGTTGCCCAGTGCCCATCAACAACAAACCGGCCACTATTCAAATCAGTGAGTTGAATAAAGTGAAGGAATTTGCTTGGATTCGCTTGATTTCATATCTACTCTCCGAAAAGCTACAAAATTAGATTTTTGGAGAGGGGATTGAACTTGGCTTGGCCTTGGCCGTTCAATTTCCAGGCAATTGCTTTAACCATTTAGCTATTCAGTACCTTAACTTGCCAAGAGAAAGAAGGAAATTTGCTTTTACGATTGCTGAGTCTAGTACAAATACTATAGATAGAATGAACAACGAGTACCTGGCAACCAATGAAAACAACAGAAAAGACGTTCTGCTTTTCCCAGAATTTCTAGAATCAATATGAAGCAAAGGAATTAGCAAGATAAAGTAGATTTCCGTCGGATTGAATCCTCGATCTTTTGCTTCTCAAGCAATTGCTTTAACCATTAAGCTAGCCGGTACCTTAACTGGGGATTGAACTTGGCTTGACCGTTCAATTTCCAGGCAATTGCTTTAACCATTTAGCTATTCAGTACCTTAACTTGCCAAGAGAAAGAAGGAAAGACAAGGGGAAGAAGAACATGAAACAATTTAGAACTCTGCCCCGGTTCCTATTCCCCGCCAGTTGGTGCTTGTGGTGCTTGCCCGCAGGGATCTTCATGCAATACAATTCTGAACGCGTGTTGCCCTTCTGCTCAACAACCGTCAACCGATCTCCTCTATCAAGTTCTCATTCTTTGCCCGAGTAAGTCGAAGTGATAAGATTTTTGGTTTTAAATCGAAAACCCTGGCTTTTCTAGACGGAGCACAACCCTCTTCTCAATGCGGAAATGGTTTCTCATGCCCAAGTGGAAGCTCTTGCTACCAAGGATCATGCTGTCCAATGGAATGCCCTAATTCACAAGTGACTTAATATATTTTCAGAACTTTTCCTTTTATCAAAGTTCTACAAGATCAATTTTTACTGATAACTGGTTTAGGTGGCTGTTGGATTCTGCTCAAACGGCGGTTGTGGATCAGGCTCTTGCTATAAACAAACTGGCTCTTGTTGTCAAGAACAAATCACTCTCCCAGTTTGTTCAAATGGACAACAATCGAATAGAAGGTTTAGAATTGTTTATAGCAAGAGCTTTTTAAACTAATAAAATCGATTTAGATGCTCGGTTGACGGTGAATGTGGCGCTAATGCTGAATGCTCAAATGGTGGATGTTGTCTACGTCCATTCTGTCCGAGTGGGATTCAGGTGACAATTTTTGAACAAATTCACTTAAACAAATAGCTAAAGCAAGACTGATTATCTATAATCTAATGAAATGAATCGATTCTCTTTATCAAGACCTTTTCAGGCTCAATCTCGTTGTTCGGGTAATGGCCAGTGTGTCGGTGGACAAGCGTGCATGGAGGGATTGTGTTGTCCGTTACCCAGATGCCAAGGAGGTATTAAAAGATTAAAATTTGGCAAGAAATATGTCTTAAGCTCACCTATAGTATCTATATTTATGATTTTCTTTCATAGCAAATCGGCTACAACCTTTAAATCTCTTAATCTATTAGGAGTGATCGCTCTTGCCACTTGCACTCGTGCTCTTGACTGTGGTCGACCGGGAATGGAGTGTGTGAATGGAGGCTGCTGTCCTCTGCCCACTTGTTCAGCCGGAGTTTTTGCCACCAGCAGGTAGTAGTGGACAAGAGCTTTTTAAAGCCTCAATTCTAGATGTTCGAATGGACAAGGTTGTGGCAGTGGCACATATTGCAATAGCGGTGGTTGCTGTCCACTTCCACAATGTCCAACAGGCGGGCTTGCTATCTCAACATGTGGAGGTTGGAGGGAATATTTGAATAAATCAACGAAATGCAGGTGGTTGCGCCAATGGTTTCGAATGTTCAAATGGTGGATGTTGCCCGCTGCCAGTGTGTCCAAATGGAATGGTGGCGAGTCAGCGATGCACTGGAATGTCTTGTGGACCGGGACGAGTAAGTCAACAGTTGCTTTGGATTTTGATAGCTGCTCAGCTATCAAAGCTCAGCTCAGCTCAGCTATCAAAGCTCAGCTCAGCTATCAAAGCTCAGCTCAGCTATCAAAGCCTGCTCAGCTATCAAAGCTGCTCAGCTATGGCTTGAATTCAAAGGAAAATCTCAATTTTCTTTGTACTTTTCAGCAATGCGAGAACGGTGTCTGTTGCCCGATCCCAATGTGTTCTTCCGGAGCGATTTCAGTCTCAATGTGTGGTGGAGGGAATTTGTGCCCAATTGGATACGTTTGTGAAGGTAGAAACTGAAGAAAATCGAGTAAAATAGAGGAAATGTTAGGCTTTTCAGAAAGTTTTTTCTTTTCTTTGCATACTTTCGTTGAAAAATAACAAATGCATTTATTAATCTATGGTTTTCTGTAAATCAAAGTGTTTCTTGTTCAATTTCCCATCTTTTTAAGTCAATTTCGGTTCACTTTCAAAGCAAATTCAAGAGTGATAAAAAACAAAAAGACTTTCTGAACAGCTAAATCTCAAAACAGAAGTTATCAAATTTTTCAGGACGTGGCTGTTGTCAAGAGCCGCTTCCATTATGTCCAAATGGTGGCCGAGCGGCGTCTCGTTGCAATCGGGGATCCGATTGCCCGCCCGGATATGGATGCAGCGCTATGGGTGAGATTTTACCAAACTTTTAATATCTATAAAAAGGTTGAAAGAAAGTTTTTAAACTGACAAATGTGAAAGTTAACAAGGCAACAAAGCAACAGGCGTCTTTGAAAGAGTTGGCAAAGCATTCTAAAGCAAACAAGAGTTGGCAAAGCAATTCTAATTCTAATTAAAACGATTCAACTTTAAGAAGTTTGCAAAAAAAATTCTAATAGAATGAGATCTGTTAATTCCAGATTTTTCTTTAAAACTTGGCTTCAATTACTTCAATTTTTGAAATCTAGGTGGTTGCTGCTTGCTCTCAATGGATCCAGTCTGTCCCCAAGCAATGAATCCAGTTTGTCAATGTTCTGCCAACAGTGCTTGTCCTAATGGAGCTTCTTGCAATATGGGAACCTGTTGTGCTTCTACAGGTTTATTTATTCACTGATTTAAATCAAAAGAAAAATTAGCTGTTGCAAAATTCGCGCAAGTGCCCGGTACAACTTGCAGTGGATCTTCTCAATGCAATGGATTCATTTCACAATGCTCCCAATGTCAGCAGAGTGTCTGTGTCTGTGTGAATGGAGCTCAAAGCAATGGTTTGAATCAATAAGATCACATTGAAATCTAATAGAAACCAAAAATTCTATCGAAATTTCAGGAGCTACTTGCCAGCAAATGGCTCCAACAGTGATTACTTTAGCGAGAAATGGTTGTGATCAATATGGTGAGTATTAAGCTTGTTTATCTACGAAAATTCATTGCCAAGCCTACCTATTGTTACTGAAAGTTACAGTAAGTTTAAGTGAGTTACAGTAAGTTACAGTAAGCTTACAGTAAGCTTAAGTTTAGTCCAAGTCTTACTGTAAGTCCAGACTAGCTTCAGCATAGCACTGATACTGAAAGTACTTTACCTGAAAGTACTTTAGACCTGTAAGCCACAGATCAAAGTAACAAGTATAAATTTAAAAGTAAGACATAAAACCCTTTCGTGATGTCGACGGGTAGCTGTCGGTATAGCTCATTGGTAGAGTGTTGGATCAGTAAGCCAGAGATCGCGGGTTCGGATCCTGGTTCAATCATCTTTTGGATTCCCAGTTGAAATTCATAAAACATCAAACTAAGCCCAAGGATTAGCGTGCTAATACTATAAAAATTTGATTTTTGTTTCTAAAAATTGAGAAAATCGATGAATTCAGGCTCTCCTTGCCGTTTCCTTCTCTCATCGGCTCGCCGTAAGCCAATCTTTGCCCCATTGACTCCGATCAATGAAACAACAAAGCCAAGTGAGTCTAGATAGATCATAACACTTTGATAGCCATTCAAATTTGCATATTATACTCAAATCAATACAAGCTCTTAGTTTTCTTTAATGTGGCTGCTCCAAGAAAGTGTATAACGACTGGAGAAATCGATGGTGATAACACTTGTCTCCCCAACGAGAAATGTATTGAGGGAAAGTGTAAATCGTGAGTACTTCATATAGCTTTTGAATTCTTTTCAATATATGTATCTTCTTCTTTTTTTTCTTAGCAAACTTTGGCCGGGTGAATATGGCTGTGAATCTGATGAAGAATGCTCATCGCGATGCCCGAACACGTATTGTGAGAAAAGAAAAAGCGATAAAAATGTGGCTCAATGTCAATGCAAAGATGGAATGCTTTTATATGGAAGATGCTGTAAGTGCAGAAAAGTTTTTCACAATGATGAACAAGAAAATCAAGCTATAGAACTGATAGCTTGAAGTTCTATGGCTTGAAATTAAGCTATAGAAGTTGTAAGGCGGGTCAGGCAATGTCAAAAGCAAAGCCAAGACGAATCTTGATTCGTTTGATCTCTAGAAATTGCCTGAAACAATCGTCAATTGGCAAGCTTCAAGAGATTTCTTTGAGTATCCAATGTTCTTATAAAAATACTCATTTAATTGAATAGCTTTAAAATGAAACTTATATAGCAATTACAGTTTCACAATGTCCGAAAGGTTTTCACGAGAGCGGCGCCTATTGCACTCACGACGACGAAGAGAAATTCTGGGCGAACGCTGATGCGCAAGACAATCTCAAAGCTCTTCTCAACTCTGGTTCATGTTAAGAAAAAGCTTTAAATTATCAAATACTGTATACCGTATTTTCTCTAATAGTAGTGCACCGAGTCGAGCCAAGTTGGTGACTATTTTACGGTTTCCAAGCTTTTGCAGAAGCTCAACACTCTAATCCTCTACTAGATCATCGTCAGCTACATTTTCCGAGCTCACATCGATAGGTTCTGATAAGCGGTTCTCGAGATTTTGAGGAATTTAGGCAACGCTCAGGGTGCGCTACTATTAGAGAAAATACGGTATATTGTCTTTTATTTCCTCCATCTCGGTGCTTTCCCTTCTCGGGTTTTCTTTTTCATTCATCTAAACCTCAAAAAATGTCTTTAATTACGCAATTTTTACAACTTATTCTTTAGTTTTCGTGTTTTATATTATTCTCTTATTCTTCCAGTTATTTATTTTTTAGTTTACGTGTACCGCAATTATATGTGGATAAAGATTTAACACAAAACGAGCTCAAAGAGGACAATATACCGTATTTCTTCTAAAGAAAAAGAAAAAACACTTAAAAACACAACACAAAACAAATTTCGACTTAATTTTACTGTAACGGATTTATTTTCTTTGTCATTTTCTTGAAATTTTCAATTTTTTTAAAAACTCCGATATTATAAGATGGGGTTCCTCGTTTTTTTTTGAGGCTTTTGCCAGAAAATTGTGCCGATAGAAGTTCGGTGACTCCTGCTTTTTATGATACCCTCTACGGCCATAGGTGAGAAACTGCGCGCTTATCGTACCCAGAGAGTACAAATCACCTCGACTTCCAAAAAAACATCTTCTGGCACATGGAAGCTTTTTCAAATGATTTAATTACTCAAGTTTCCAGAAGACGCGCGTTTATGTGCATTATCAAAGTATCCTAGGGTGCCCCCATCCTAGGATACAAATGACATCCTAGGACTAGGATGCCCCCATCCTAGGATACAAATGACATCCTAGGACTAGGATGCCCCCATCCTAGGATACAAATGACATCCTAGGACTAGGATGCCCCCATCCTAGGATACAAATGACATCCTAGGACTAGGATGCCCCCATCCTAGGATACAAATGACATCCTAGGACTAGGATGCCCCCATCCTAGGATACAAATGACATCCTAGGACTAGGATGCCCCCATCCTAGGATGTCATTTGTCATTTGTCATTTTCTTTGTCATTTTCTTGAAATTTTCAATATTTTTAAAAACTCCGATATTATAAGATGGGGTTGCTCGTTTTTTTTTTGACCCTTTTGCCTGAAAATTCTTTATTATACGGCTTTTTTCTTATCAGTTCTCGTTTCTTTCAACTCAAATAAAACATTTCGAATTTTTCGTCTTTAAACATCCTTTTTCTGACTTAATATTTTCTGTTTTGTGTTCAAAAAGCTGAAATCAGAATCAAAAGCGGATTTTGATGACGAATTTCGTTTCTGATTGTGAAAAGTTGCGAGTTTTGGGCTGAGTTTTGTGTTAAATTACACTTTAAAGCAACTTTTGATTCATTTCTTCATTTTTGGTTCATTTTTGTAAGTCTTGTTCGTTGAAATTTCGTAAAACTTTGACAGTTTTTTTTTCGGAGTCAGTATTGCGTGCATTTACAAAGGTTAAATAAAAAAGCTAATCGATAAGAGCTTAAAATTTACTTCAAATTGCTAGCTTTGACAATAAAGCTCAGTCATTGTTTACTCAGAAATAGCTCTGGGCAGCGGGTCGGATCGGGTCGGGTCGGGTCGGGTCGGGTCGGGTCGGACGGGCGGACGGGTCGGGTCGGGTCGGATCGGGTCGGGTCGGATCGGGTCGGGTCGGATCGGGTCGGATCAAAACGGACCCGCTGACCCGACCCGCGACCCGGCTTTTTTTTCCGAATTCTGAGTCAGAATCTGATTTTTTTGCTGAGAAATGAGACTTTTAGGCCAAGCGTTTCGAAATCCTAAACCTAGATGCAGTATCGGAATCGGAAATCGGAATAAAAGAGAAGATTTTTAAGATTTTGTTAGATCTGATGGGTTAGAAGGTTTTCGAAAACGTACTGCGAGGAAAGAAAAAGCGATAAAAATATGGCTCAATGTCAATGTAAAGATGGAATGCTTTTTATATGGAAGATGCTGTAAATGCAGAAAAGTTTATCACAATGGTGATAACACTTGTCTATGGTGATAACACTTGTCTCCCCAATGAGAAGTGTATTGAGGGAAAGTGTAAATCGTGAGTACTTCATATAGCTTTTGAATTGTTTTCAATATATGTATCTTCTTTTTTTTTCTTAGCAAACTTTGGCCGGGTGAATATGGCTGTGAATCTGATGAAGAATGCTCATCAAGATGCCCGAACACGTATTGCGAGAAAAGAAAAAGCGATAAAAATGTGGCTCAGTGTCAATACAAAGATGGAATGCTTTTATATGGAAGATGCTGTAAGTGCAGAAAAGTTTATCACAATAATGAACAAAAAAATCAAGCTATAGAACTGATAGCTTGAAATCAAGCTATAGAAGTGGTAAAGCGGATCAGGCAATGTCAAAAGCAAAGCCAAGAAAAATCTTGATTCGTTTGATCTATAGAAATTGCCTGGAACAATCGTCAATTGGCAAGCTTCAAGAGATTTCTTTGAGTATCCTTAGAAAACCTTAATCGCTTTCTTATTCATTCATTCATTACTCAATCTTTTTTTTAGCTTTATGATCAATTGTTTTTTTATCTATTGTCAAAGCAATTCTGCCATCGTCAGCAATTCTGCCCTTTTCAAACTATCGAAGTTAATTCCCGAGTACCGGGTTGAAGCTGGGTATAGAGGAGCGGCCGTAAAGTCGCCTTATCTCGCAGAACAATGCGGCCAGCTGATGGGAGTGATCTGAAGTAGAAAAAAGAAAAGCTAAAAGAAAAAGAAAAGTAAAGAGCTTACACTTTTCCCTTTCCTGATATGGAAATCGATTTTATATCGCCTTCTCTTTGATCGTTTTTGGTCGCAACGATCTTTTCTCCTTTTCTTTAACTTTTTTAGTCACATTTTTATTGCCTTGGTTAGGGTTTTTATTCTTAATTCTTCGCTTTGGAATCAATTTTTGATTTTATGAAATCTAATCGAAAGCAGATTAATTGAAGAGGCAAAATGAGGCCTCTTTTGAACGATTTTGAATATTTTTTCTTTTGGTAATTAATATTTTCAAGAATTAGTTTTATAGATTGGTGCCAATTAGATTAAAATTTTCAAAAGCCGGTGTGCCTGATAGAGTTTTAAACGCTGATTTCAAATCGTTATTAACTTTTTCAAAGACTTTTTGACTCGTTTCTTGAAGCTCTTTCTATTTCCTTTGATTTTAGTTTCCTTTATTTTTTCTGTACCTTAAAATTTACTTTTAAAATTGGTCTCATTCTTTGAGTCTGATTGGTTTGATTCTATAAGCTTACAGCATCAAATTTTAGTTTATTCTACAGTTGATGAATCTCTAGGAATCGAATAAATCAACAGAACAGACAAAATGGAGTGTTGCTTGAGAACGGCTAACAAACAGGTAAATGAGTTTTGAATTTTGTTTATTTTGTTCTTTTGTTTTTTGTTTTTTTGTTTCAATTTTGCTCAGTATTGCGTAAAATCTTAAAGCTATTCGATCAAAATGCTCAAAATAAAAATTCCTTTCGCTTTTAGGTGGCAGCGTTTGTGGCGGCGCTTCTCTCCTTCATCGCTCAAGTTCTCAGCGCACTCATTATCCAGGTGAAGTCTAAATGAGCTAATTATAAATTCGTTTGAATTTCTTTAAACTTTTGAATAGAAACTTTAGGACACTGGCTATTTCTTCGGCATAATCACCTTTTCCCTGTGTTGCCATGCGCTCTTATTTCACGGGATTCGAAAGCAGAAGATGAGCTTTATGATTCCTTATCTTGTTTGTCAGGTTTGTTTGATTTGAAAAATTTATATTATGGGTTTCAATAAGCTCTTAAGGATTCTAAAAAGAAGGCAGAAAAAAGAAAGAAAGAATCTAAAAAAGAAGGAAGAAGAAGGGGAAAGAAAGAAAGAATCTAAAGAAAGAAAGGAAGAAAGAAAGAAAGAGAGAAAGAAAGAAAGAATCTAAAGAAAGAAAGGAAGAAAGAAAGAAAGAGAGAAAGAAAGAAAGAATCTAAAGAAAGAAAGGAAAAGAAAGAAAGGGAGAAAGAAAGAAAGAATCTAAAAAAAGAAAGAATCTAAAGAAAGAAGGATCTAAAGAAAGAAAGAACTAAAGAAAGAAAAAGAAAGAAAGAATCATTCCAAATAAACTTTTGCAGATTGTTTGTGCGGCCTATGTGTTGGGTGAGACGTTCAACTATGCCCGTGGATTGAGTGATGACGAAGGAGTTGTAAGTTGATATTAGAATTGTTTAAACAAATAGCAAAAGAGACTTACAGTCAAGAATGCAACTAAAATTATACAATACAGGATTTACTTTAGTCTGGCTGCTTCTATCCTCAAGTGACCAACAAGAACAAAGATCCATCGTGTTCAAACTATTATTGGGGATCGAAAAGTGATTTTAATGATTACGCCGGGACTTATTCCTCATACAATCTCACATGCCTTGAGTGTAGAACAGGTAAGCATTCGAGAAAGTTATCTATTAAAGAAATTTGATCACAATCTTCCTCTCCTTTTCTTGATCTTTACAAAAATTCTTCAGAGTTTCGCCACTATGCAATTCTTGTCGTGGTCAGTCAGACCGCTGTTTTGGTATCTTTTGTTTTAACTTGGAACATTGTTCTTCGCTACATTCTCTTCTTGAGAGCCGAGAAATTGCGGTGAGAATCTCTTTTTAAAAACAATATTTTAACAAGACAATCTATAACAATATTTTTCTTTTTTTTTAGTCAACGATCCCTTGCCCCGCGCGTCTCTTATTTCAATGAAGGAATGCCGCGAGCTGATGTAATCCCCGAGAATCCTTCTCGACCACAAAATGCTCCACCCCTCTACACAGAAAAAGCTCAAACTTGTAAGTTATTGCAATAAGAAACTTATTACCGTATTTTCTTTAATAGTAGTGCACCCTAAGCGTCGTCTAAAGTGCTCGAAATCTCGAGAACCGCTTATCAGAACCTATCGATGTGGGGTTGGAGAATGTAGCTGACGATGAGATCTTGTGGGAGATTTAAGTGTTGAGCTTCTGCAAAAGCTTGGAATCCGTAAAATAGTCATCAACTCGGCTCGACTCGGTGCACTACTATTAGAGAGAATAAGGAGATTTTGAGAGAATACATTTGAAACAAAAGAGTAAAGGAACGGAGAAAATTTTTGGTTGCGTCGGATACAACGGATAATTAAGCAAATTACCCGCTCTTTTTTTCTCACAAACAATGAAGCTTTGGTTCATTTCTAAGCAGCTCATGATCAATTTGGCTTTAGGAGAGTTTTAAGCAATACCTTTGATAAACAAAATCTGCAAAATCTGCAAAAACTTCTGCAAAAGCTTCCGCGAAAGCTTGGAAACCGTAAAATAGTAACTCGGCTCATCGGGGTGCACTACTATTAGAGAAAATGCGGTAACAAGCTATTAACAAGTTCAAAGTGTAAACTTTTAGTGGACGTCAACAATTTGTCGGTGACTGAGCAACGGGAAGCAAGGTGCGAAATTTTGAGATATTGTAGTTACCGACCAGTACAATATACCAAACAAATTACCCAATAGATAATCTTTCAAATGCTTTATTTGAACTAAAAGTATTTCACTTTGTGAACCGTAGTAGCCCTTGCAAATCTATTCAAAGATTTAACAATTGAATCCAAATTCTAGAACCAACAGCCTGCCACCTTATGAAGAAACTCCCGTCATGGTCACCTCACCCGCTTCCAACGCCAACGATTCGGTGTACGGGAATGTCGACTCGGAAAACCATTCGACCGTTTATTCAATGGCTCCATCTGTGATCAGTGACAATTCCCAATCTCACCTCCCGCCAAACACAAATCCTCAACAACAACCCGCTCGTCCAGTCACCGTCGATGATCTGCTCTAATTTCTCAACGATTTTCTAGTCATCTCAATAAAGCTTTGCACATATCCAAACTTTATTCAAGTGACGATTCAAGTATACAAAATAAGAGACGTTTAAGCTCTTTGCTCTTTGGCTCTTTGCCGCTTGCCTTTTATTCTTTCCTTTCAGCTCTCCTGGCTCGATTTTGTATGCTTTCTGGTGAATTTAATTTACGACCGTATATACTCTAATAAAACGTCACCTCCTTGCGTAGTTTAACTTCTTTTTAGAAAAAGAAAAGAAACAGAAAAACACATTTTTTCTCAGCTCCTAGATTTTTCCGAACTACCCTTTTGGTACCTAAAGATACTAGATTTCAAGGACTATCATTTGACACGGAAGCGCACACTGTAGCATGCACGGTTGTACGCGGTTGTACGCCAGTCATATAGGGGTGGTGTTAGAGTATTACGATATTTATCTAAAGTGAGTCAGACAATGAATCACCAAACAACAATATTTATGAACTTTGGAGAACTTGTTGGTGAAATGGGGACGAAAATCCTCATAGAGACAAGAAAATTCGAAGTTAAATAGGCTTGAGCCACAGTATGCTTCAGTTTCGTCTGACTTTCAGTTTAGTGCGTTTTAACTTGTATTTAAATTGGCTTTCATCGTTGCGCAAATGGCTTGTGCGCAAATGGCTTGTGCGCAAATGGCTTGTGCGCAAATGGCTTGTGCGCAAATGGCTTGTGCGCAAATGGCTTGTGCGCAAATGGCTTGTGCGCAAATGGCTTGGGCGCAGAAGGCTTGTGCGCAGAAGGCTTGTGCGCAGAAGGCTTGTGCGCAGAAGGCTTGTGCGCAGAAGGCTTGTGCGCAGAAGGCTTGTGCGCAGAAGGCTTGTGCGCAGATGTATAAATTAGTTACAATGAAATTTTAAGAATCACTTGATATTGCATTAAATTTACCAGCATTTAGTTGTTAACATTTCAAAGTTTTACTATTTTAATGCTAAATCTTCTTTCAACTTTCATTCACATATGTTTAAAGCATTTTGACCAAAATTGAATCACGGAAACTAGATGAAAATCAAATATTATTATTGAGGGGAAAAGGGAGAGAATTTTCCATTCAAAAGGGGAACACAATTTGAAAAGAATGAGCAAAAACACGTGGAGATTGGGGGGAAATGGGGACCTTCATAGGAAAAAGGGGAAAAGAGAGCAAGGCCTTGCAAGGCCAGACACATCGATTCCCTTCCCTTCTGAAGAGCTCCCATAGAAAGCAGTTTTCTAAACCAAATTGCTGTCAAGTGTTTTCGTCTATATTTTCTGATTCTCTGCATCAATCTCACTATAGTAAAATCAATTTTGCCTCGTTTACTTTAACTTGTTAAAACTCTTGTTTTAAGTGACAATTGGTTCAATCGAAGCTAGAATTTGAAGCAAAAATCGGCCAAATTTAAGGCAAGAATTGTCCCAGAAAATTGAGCATAATGACGCCCAAAGAGCACCACCGGTCCTTTATGAATTCCAAAAGGAAAGCATCTTATTCTAGAGGCGTTTGCCAAGTCGCGAGCGATTATGCAACCTCACAAAGAACACTTTTTACATAGGGAAATCTTTTGCTTTGGAAACTGACGCCCAGATGAGATATAAAGCCAAAAATTTGTACCCAGAGAATTTCGGGGTCGAGGAATTGATTGGTGATGGCCATTTTGTCGCATTTTATACCAAAACGGTCACTTTGGGTAGTCTTACAATTAGGTGATTCTTTTATCGTTCTCTATAATAAATATCTGACTTTAAATTCTTTTTATCATATCTTTCAACTTAGCCCTAGAATTTACATAAACTAGATTAGTTAGAAGAAATAGTTTTCTATTTCATTTCCTGTTTTGAAATGAAGCTTTTTGGGTTCGAAGACGTGAGATCTTTAAGAAAACCCGCGAAATTCTCGGCTTTTTCTCTCTTTTCATCTTGTCACTCATTTGGGGAAAAGAAAAACGAATTTGGCTGAATGCCATTCTTATTTTAGGAATATCTTTAGCTCTCTTTAGCTCTCTTTAGCTCTTTTTGTCTATAGAGTCAGCCATTTGATTTGATTTCACGTAGTACACAAGAGGAAAAGGATAAGAAGAAATCTTGACTTTTCTTCTAGACGCTACAAAGTTACAAAAGTTCTTTAAAGTTTTAGATTTGGTACTTAACTTTAACATTCTTGTGTATATTACTAGTATTGTTATTAATATTTTCCACCATTTCTATCCTACTTGGCTTGCGTACTGACTTGCCGCACATGGATTACTGTAATCGGCTTACTGTAGCCAGCTTGTTGTAGTTTACTGTAGTCGAATTCCTTTACTCCGTTCAAAATCCAATTTTTGAACAGTTTACTATACTTGGTTTGTTCTAAGCCTTTTGCTGAACTTTATATTGGGTTGGTGAATTGAAAACTGCCGGCTATTGTTATATGTGACGGTTTGAGCACTTTCTTCAAAAGAAACCCATTTTGGTGTCAATGGAAAAGTTGTAGAGAATCAAAAATCAAGCTTATATCCAAATTTTCAGAACAATTCAAAAACTGCTCTTCAAGAAATGCCAAATTTACGAATTTTCACAAAACTTGCATTTTAAGCGAAACTACTAAGTGTATCTTTTTGGAAATTTGGCTATAAGCCTAATTTTTGATTCTCTACAACTTTTCTATTCACACCAAAATGGGTTTCTTTTGAAGAAAGTGCTCAAACTGTCACATATAATAATAATAATACTTTATTCAAACGATAAAGTGAAAGAAATCATAGAGAAATGCACAGTGATACTTAATCATACAATACATACTGAAATCAATAAGCCAATTACTTACGGCAAAGAGCCACTAGATCTAAAGCATCGATACGTTTCTTGAATATGAAAAGCGACTGAATTTCTCGTATGTCGTTTGGGAGCAAGTTCCATAATCTAGCGGCTCTAACGGGAAATGAATTTGATAAAGAGGCATTGGAAGCAAAGGGAATTTGCAAAAGGAATGAGCCACTTCTGGGCCCTGACCGCGGTTTAAATTTGAAAAAGTCTATAAACAAAGGGCTAATCTGTTTACAACGGAGGATTTTGAAAGTTTCGACTAAATCAATGACAAAGCGACGATGCTGTAAAGTTTTTAGTTCAAAAAAAGCAAGTCTCTCCTCATAAGTAAAGCTAGAATATTTAGAATAGTCAATTTTCCATAAAGCGACTTTTGTGAACCTCCTCTGAATTTTCTCCAAGCGTTCAATAAAGACTTGTGCGCGGGGAGACCAAACAATAGAAGCATATTCTAAGATGGGCCGGATATAAGTCGTCAAGCATTTGCGGTAAGAGTTTAGGTTAGGATGAACAATTGATTTGAGAATACGGCTAGAAACATGAACATCTCCAGTCCTCCATTTTTGAGTCTCACACTTGTCTCACACACAAACCAAAATCCTACGCAGAAAGAGGAATCCGCAAATTGCCTGTAAAATGCGCAGAAGTCGTCAATAATAATGGTAATTATTTCGAATGAATTTATGGTTTTATTTTGAGTAAATTTTAGTTCAAAGTCCCGCAGTTTTCAATTCACCAACCTAATAGTTTATGAATGTCTATTAGATGGTATTAACTATTGTTTTGATATTAATTGTTAACAATAATTTGATTATTCATTGAAAACCTTGACCATTCCTTCCTTTTTCGATCCTCGTTCATTGATTCAATAAATTTTAGTTCAAAGTCCCGCAGTTTTCAATTCACCAACCTAATACAAGCCAATGATTGAGCTTGGAGTCGGATAAGAGTGCTTAAAACAGCTTATCGAAAAAAGAAAACTTTGTTGCAACCAAATCTCAACTAGTCAGTTTTGTTTATGTTTAAGACAATAAATATAAGACTCTAACAGTGACGTCGATCACAAAAACAACGAAAACACGTGAGGATTGCTGGGAGTTCATTGGGACTCGTGTGAAATCAGAGATTCGAAGGAAAGCGGTTATCCGGATGTTTCTCTTTTCCTTAACCCAAGCCATTCTCCAGTTTTTCCAGCAATTAGTGACGAGAAGAGTTTTAGACAAAAACCGAAAACAGAATTTAGTTGGGTGTTTGGATTTTGTTTCATTTTGAAATTATGAGTTCTTCCTCATTTCTTCCAGATTTACTTAAACTCTTTAAATTCAGAAATCTAGCTTTAATAGTATCAAAGTTGATAACTGAGCTTGTAAGGTGTTTCTTTACTGTTTGGAAAAGCCATTGTACTCATTTTACTGTACTCACTACCCTTGGTCGACTTTATTTCTTATTGTCCTTGTTTTACTGTACCTATTGGACTTGTAAACTATTTGTTTAGCATGCACAAAGTCCTCAAGAAACTAGCAAAGCAAATCAAAGCAAAGCAAAGCTCAAAGATTTTTCAAGACGATAATTCAGCGAATGAGAACAAGAATTTTCAATATAAGATTTTGTCACTTTAACATTGTCATTTCTTTAATTTCTTTTTCTTTTTCTTTCTTAATTTCTTTAAATATTTTCTATTTAACACATTCAGAAATCTAGCTTTAAACTATTAAAGCTAGATTTCTGAATGTGTTCATTCCAAAGTTCATTCCAAAGTTTATTCCAGAGTTCATTACAAAGTTTATTCCAAAGTTCATTCCAAAGTTCATTCCAGAGTTCATTCCAAAGTTCATTCCACTTCATTCCCATTACAGTTCTTTCCAAAGTTCATTCCCATTACAGTTCAAAGTTCCCAAGTTCCTTTTCCCTGCATCTCCTCCATTTCTCATCTATTTTTTTTTTGAAACTTAGAATAAATGACTTTTCTCTTCAGAATCACCGATTATCATTTTAGAGAAAGAAATAGAATTGAAAATGAGACAAAAAACATTTAAAAATAGTCATTTTACGTCAAAAACTTTAGAATATCATCAAAATAGGCGGATTAGCATTGGATTTGAAAAGAGAACGATTGTTCGCGATTGTTCGCATCTAAACTGGGAAAGGAAATTGAAACTTTTATTGTAAATTCACTTTTCAAAGTGATTTTGAATTTTTATTTTGATTCCTTGTTAACATTTAGCTCATTTAGCTGATATCCGCTCACTAATTGGTCCTGGGAATTTCGATTAAAAGTCGAGGAAAATGCAAATTAACCAAATGTTGACTGAAAAGTCGAATGTTAATGAGTTTTCACAGATTTTGACACCGATTGAGTCAGCTTTTTTTAGAAATTAATTTGTCTACATTATTTTAAAATATATGTCGTAGCCGATTATGAATTTCAGCCGATTATGAATGAGTGGGTCTAGGAGCGTCCAACCATCAAGTATTTAGTATCATTCAACGCAGAATCATTGATAATTATGTTAAATTTTTTAAATTAGCAAGATTTGATGAAAAGAAAAAAAATTAAAGCAAAAAACTGTTTGTTCAAGAGAAAACTTTGAAGCCCCATAATTTGTGTTATGAATTTCAGCCGATTATGAATGAATGGGTCTAGGAGCGTCCAACCATCAAGTATTTGGTATCATTCAACGCAGAATCATTAATAATTATATTACATTTTTGAAATTAGAAAGATTGGATAAAAAGAAAAAAAATTATGGGGCTTCAAAGTTTTCTCTTGAACAAACAGTTTTTTTGCTCTAATTTTTTTAAAGGCTTGCTCTACTAGACAACTCTACTTCATAATCGGCTACGACATATATAACCTTGAACTCTTTGATAGTTTACGTTACAGTATGCGTTACAGTTACGGTTTATGCTACAATGCGCGCTTAGATATCAAAAAATAGCCCTGAATTTCAGCTATTTTTTGATAACAAAGACGCATTTTTTGATACCAAAGATGATGACGGTGCGGAGTGTTGCGTAGTCTAGCTTTGAACGCGTTTTTCTCGACACTGGTTTATAATACAATGTGCGTTTAGGTATCAAAAAATAGCCCTGGATTTCAGCTAATTTTTGATATTTAAACGAGCATTGTAGCACAAACCAGTGTCGAGAACGCGTTCAGCTAGGCTACCACACCCACGTCATTTGGTATCAAAAAATAGCCCTGAATTTCAGCTATTTTTTGATACCAAAGACGCATTTTTTGAAAGTACGGACGCTTTGAAAAAAATGAAATACTAAAAAACTTTTGCGACTACGCGACTGTACGAGGGGGCTGGGGCACTATTACAGTGTTTACGGTAGGTACATGCATAAGAGGAGATTTACAACTTTCAGAATAGTTTATAACATTCATCGATATCAGGTTTCTATCGTTGGAAATTTATGAAAATGTTGAAATTCGCATTTCTTATGCATGTAATCTAATAGATTAAATAAATATTAATAAAATAAAACGCAAGAGTATCAAGCATTTATAAAATAAAGTTTTAAAAAGATTTAGAAAATATTTCGTATTCATCAATGACAATCAATCACTTTGATACAGGAAATTCATTTGCTTTGTTTATTAAATCGATCTTAATTCATTCAACCACAAAACAAAAACAAAAACTGTTATCTAAACTTTCTCAACTTTTAAAAGCTAAGCTGAGTTGAGTATCAAAGAGTTGATTCAACCTCTCAAATCCCATAAACAACTTGATGAATCCAATCTCTTTCCACAGCCACGCCCATGTTTTTTGAACACTAAAATAAAAGGAATGAATCAAAAGGGACAAAGACTAGAGAAATCCCCTTTACAATTCATTTTGATCTCCTTGAGGGGAAAAGTTCTCGCTTCATTTGCTATTCACTTTCCGGGGGCACCTCATTTTTCTGGCGTTCTCCATCTTTTTCGAATCGATCGTTTTTCTTTTCTTTAACTTCTAGAACCTCTAGAAATCATTAATCTTTTGCAGAAAGATTTTAATTTTAATTAAACCTTGCAAAAGAGAATCTAAATGAAAGAATTCGATTTGAAATAGATAAAACCGGAAAAAAATTGTTTTTTTGAATGTTGGGTAAAGGAAAGAAAAACAAATTTTTGTCTAAAAAAATCTCATTTAAAAATGAATTGAAACTAGTTGACATTCAATTTTCTTTCTTAACAAATCTAAATGATCGATTCAATTACTCTTCATATATTCTTTTTTGGTTTAATTATTCAACTTTTCAGCTATAAATTGCAAAATGAATGGTCGTTTAATTACGGTTTATTTACCCAACTGTCCAAATGTTTTTTTTGTTTAATTATCTAATTTTTATTAACTACTGTAGTGATTATTGTTGGTTTAGATAGAATCTTTATTACAGCAGTTGAACCAACTGAACCAGTTGAACCAACTGAACCAGTTGAACCAACTGAACCAGTTGAACCAACTGAACCAGTTGAACCAACTGAACCAGTTGAACCAACTGAACTAGTTTGAACCAACTGAACTAGTTTGAACCAACTGAACTAGTTTGAACCAACTGAACTAGTTTGAACCAACTGAACTAGTTTGAACCAACTGAACTAGTTTGAACCAACTGAACTAGTTTGAACCAACTGAACTAGTTTGAACCAACTGAACTAGTTTGAACCAACTGAACTAGTTTGAACCAACTGAACTAGTTTGAACCAACTGAACTAGTTTGAACCAACTGAACTAGTTTGAACCAACTGAACTAGTTTGAACCAACTGAACTAGTTTGAACCAACTGAACTAGTTTGAACCAACTGAACTAGTTTGAACCAACTGAACTAGTTTGAACCAACTGAACTAGTTTGAACCAACTGAACTAGTTTGAACCAACTGAACTAGTTTGAACCAACTGAACTAGTTTGAACCAACTGAACTAGTTTGAACCAACTGAACTAGTTTGAACCAACTGAACTAGTTTGAACCAACTGAACTAGTTTGAACCAACTGAACTAGTTTGAACCAACTGAACTAGTTTGAACCAACTGAACTAGTTTGAACCAACTGAACTAGTTTGAACCAACTGAACTAGTTTGAACCAGTGGTTTGGGATTGGACGACATTAGAGACGACTCCACGGCAGCTCGTTCAAATTCCCGTTTCATATTTCTTTATCCATTCTCCAAAAAGAGGTTTTATGGAGAATGGGTGGAGATATCGAGCTATTTCTTTTGCAATAGAAAGACCACATTGGAAGAAATTTCGAGGACGAAATGCGAGTGATCAAAAAAACGAATCGAATCACTTTACGGACAAGTTTAGTGTGCTCAAAATAGAGTTAGCTTCCCAAAATTGAAGATTTAAAAAAAGGATAACTATACACTGTGGTGCAAAAGTCCTGACCGGTCGCACTGTCCTATCAAGTCTGAACCATTTCGCCAGAAAAAGAACGTTAAAATTTTATGGTAAAAACGTTTTTGGATAGCTTAAACCTTCTACTTTTATAATCCAAAGAATGAAAGCAATAACATTTTATTTAACAAAAAATTTTGACAATATTCCGAAACGACTCAAAAAAACATGGTGCAAAAGTCTTGACCGGTACAAGAAAACACAAGAAAATTCAATACTTCGTAGGTCCTCCTTTTGCGACAATGACTGCCTTGATGCGTCTAGGCATCGAGTCGACCAAATCACGTAGAATTCCCAAAGAAAGTTGTCTCCAAACATTTCTGATAAAGAAATAAGCATCGACCTTTGAGTTGAACCGGCGTCCCTTGAGTTTGGCTTTTAAATGGGCCCAAAGATGCTCTATAACGTTCAGATCCGGCGAATAGGGAGGTGCTTTGATCAATTCCACACGATGAGCAGCAAAAAAGCCGGGCAGGCGAACTTTACCTCCATTTGCAAGCCGGACAACTCGACCCATCAGTAATTGGCTTTTGTGGCAAGGGGCGTTGTCTTGATATAAGGCCCATCCTTGTGGCATGTTCGTGTTTGCAAATGGAAGTAAGTTGTTCTCTATGATTGACTTGTACCTTTGAGCGTCGAGATTTCCATCGATAAACACTAGCGGTCCCGATACACTTCGATTCATCGAGCCTAAAAAAGACAAATCGTAAGTAAAAAATAGGGCGAACACTTACCCCACAACATAATACTCCCACCACCGAATTTGACCGTTGGCTTAACGTATTTGAGCTTATAACGTTGTCCAATTGGTCTTCTGATTAAATGGTTACCGTCCGGGTAGAATAAATTAATTCTAGTCTCATCGGTAAAAATGACTCGGGCCCAGTCATCGGAAGTCCAACACTCGTAGTTCTTTGCAAAATCATATCTCAGCTTCCGAGTTTTTGCAATGGTCAAGGGTCGTTTTGCTGGTCTTCTTGCATGCAATCCTGCTCGAATCAAGCGACGGTTGATGCTCCATCGGGAAATATCCTTGCCAGAAACAGCTTTCAACTTCTTGATCCCATAGCTCGACGTTAGATTAGGGTTTATTCGGTGCTCCCTGATGATCGAACGATCCTCATTTGGTGTTGTAATTGGTGATCGACCTCTTTTTGGGGCTCTATGAACGTTTCCTTTTGATTTGAATTGCGCCACGAGACGTCTCACTGTTTTTCAGAACACTTGAACGTTTCCATCACATTCTTCACGCGAACGCCTTTTGTTCGATTCTCGACAATTTTCTCTTTGTCAGGCGTTGATAGATATCGTCCTGGCATCTAAAAAAATAGAATTAGAACCAAAAAGTTTATGCAGAAAGACAAGAAATACCAAAAAAAAATCAAGAAATAAAAAACCGGTCAAGACTTTTGCACCATGTTTTTTTGAGTCGTTTCGGAATATTGTCAAAATTTTTTGTTAAATAAAATGTTATTGCTTTCATTCTTTGGATTATAAAAGTAGAAGGTTTAAGCTATCCAAAAACGTTTTTACCATAAAATTTTAACGTTCTTTTTCTGGCGAAATGGTTCAGACTTGATAGGACAGTGCGACCGGTCAGGACTTTTGCACCACAGTGTATATGAATTCATTTAAAAAAGTCTAACGGAAATGCATTTACAGAAATTTAGATAGAGCGTAAGTTCAAAACCCTTAAAATTGTCAAAATTGTTGAAATCCGCATTTCTTATGCATGTACCTAATAGTATTAGTGAATTGAAAACTGCCGGCTATTGTCATATGTGACAGTTTGAGCACTTTCTTCAAAAGAAACCCATTTTGGTGTCAATGTCAATGTCGAGCTATTTTCTTTTGCAATAGAAAGGCCACATTGGAAGAAATTTCGAGGACGAAATGCGAGTGATCAAAAAAACGAATCGAATCACTTTACGGACAAGTTTAGTGTTTCACAAACCCTAAAAACACCGTTTTTTGGTTACTGGATTTTCTCAACAAAAAAAACTAAGAAAGAAAATTCTGCGACCGTTTCACATTTCTTTATCCATCCTTAGGAACTTTGAAAATCAACGCTTATTTGATGTTTGAGTAACTCAAAAACGGTATTTTTAGGGTTTCACAATGTGACCTTTCTATTGCAAAAGAAGTTGCAAAAGAAAATAGCTCGATATCTCCACCCATTCTCCATAAAATCTCTTTTTGGGGGGTGGATAAAGAAATATGAAACGGTTGTCGATTGATCGATTGATAAGCTGTCGATTGTTAAGCTGTCGATCGATAAGCTGTCGATTGATAAGCTGTCGATTGTTAAGCTGTCGATTGTTAAGCTGTCGATTGTTAAGCTGTCGATTAGTAAGCTGTCGATTGTTAAGCTGTCGATTAATAAGCTGTCGATTGATAAGCTATATTTTAGCAAAAGTAGAATGAAATTAAACTTTCAAATCACCAAAAGCTTTTCAAGTTTCACAATTTCACAGGTAAATCCATTTGTTCAAGTAAACATTGGCTCAAAAATTGAAGGAAAGTCTTTGTTTTCGGTTTTGTTGAATTGAATTTCATTGAAGAATTTCATTGAAGATAATTCACATGGTCCAATCACATGAGTGAACAGAAAGCGAACAAGTGAACAGATGTAGAAAAGGAAAATGAAAAAGAAAAAGAAAAAGAAAGGGGGGTCCACCCACAATCCTTTTTGTTGAGCCTTCGAAAAAGAGAGTAACGAAGCTAATCAAATGGAATGCCGCTTTTACACAAAACTTTTCAGCTTTACTTTATTTTGAAAGTAAAGGATTTTAAAACAACAGTTAAATGATTTCTTTTGAATTCTTTTATTCTTTAAGTCTTCTTTAAATCTTCTTTAAATTCTTTATATGATTTATAATTTATAGGTACAAAACTAACAAAAAAAAGAACTTTCCAAATTTCAATTTACTTTTTTGAGCTCTGATTCCAATTTTGAAGATGAAAGAATGGTTTTAAAGTGGTTGCAAGCCAGCTTTGCAAGCTTTTTCTTTTCTTTTCTTAATTTGATGGCTTAAAATACTAGCTATAGTGCTATTATTTGATACTCCGAAACTTCATAGTACATCCGAAACTCCATAGTACATCAAGTTTCAAAGTTTTGTGTGTAAAGCTTAAGTTTACTTTATATTCTATGACTTAGTTACAATTTTCTTTTGTTATCCTGTAAAGATTTCTAAAGTACTACTATTTGATACTCCGAAACTCCATAGTACGTCAAGTTTCAAAGTTTTTAAGCTTGTTTCAAAGTTTATAAGCTTGTATCAAAGTTTTTAAGCTTGTTTCAAAGTTTTTAGGCCTGTTTCAAAGTTTATAAGCCTGTATCAAAGTTTTTAAGCCTGTTTCAAAGTTTCTAAGCTTGTTTCAAAGTTTCTAAGCTTGTTTCAAAGTTTTTAAGCTTGTTTCAAAGTTTCTGAACTCTTTTTTAAGCCTGCTAATATTGATTATTTATAGATTAAATATTAAGTTTCCTCGACAAATTCCCCAAAAAAACTTCATTTTTACTGCACCAGTTTTTCGTTATTATCGCCTTATCATTCCTCTTTTTCTTGAGTGAGTGAAAATGATTGACAGGGCTCAAGTAGAAAACAAAAAAACGTCTTGATCGCTCACTTTCATCTTTAACTTGATTGACATTTCATTTCATCGAATCACTACAAATTTCTTTGATCAAGCTTTACGTTTTGAGATCGAATTTGCTCATTTTCTTTTTTTATTTTACTCATTTTATTTTGCTTATTTTATTTATTTCAAAAAAGGAAACCAATTTTTTTTTATACAAGGCAATTAGATTGTGAAGAATCTAAAAAAATGAATATCAACTTCATTCTTAGAACCAAGAATTTTCCAATCGAGTTCTAGAGACTGTAAGCCAGATTGGAAGACTTGCCTGGATCAGATCAAAGCCAGTTTTAAAGCTAAATCAGATCAAAGCCAGGTTTAAGGCTAAATCAGATCATTTTATTTTGCTTATTTCCTTTTTTTAAAGCTTGTTTTTAATTAATCAATATTTCTTTTATTTCTCTTTATTTCTTTTATTTTTACTTTATTTTTATTGAAAATAAAGTTTATACTTTATTTTCAATTTTCGAAATCTCAAGAGCTTTGAGAATCACGTCGTTTTCGTTTCTCCGTGAAATTTCGTCTTCATTCAAAAAAAACCTTCTCAATTTTTCTCGAGAAGTAGAGCAAACAGAGAGGGGCCCTCAGGGTTTCTGATAGAGAAAAATAGAGAAAAACCTTGCTTCATATCTCAAATTACATAAGAGAAAAAGAGGAAAATGAAAGGATAAAAGGAAAAAGGAAAAGAAAGGTCAACGTGCTGATAGAAGTAACAAAAAATGAAGTTTTAAAGTTTTTCAGACTCTCAAAGTCCTTCTGTTTTTCCGATCAGGGTTTTGTCTAATAAGAAAAACAATTTTTCCGGTTCAAACTAGGCAAGGATAAAGCCAGGTTTTACCTGGCTTTGTTGCAAATTTCTGATCTGATTTATCCTTAAACCTGGCTTTGATCTGATCCAGGTAAGTCTTCCAATCTGGCTTACAGTCTCTAGAACCCGATTGGAAAATTCTTGGTTCTAAGAAGTTGATATTCATTTTTTGATATTTAGATTCTTCACAATCTAATTGCCTTATATAAAAGAATTGGTTTCCTTTTTTTGAACCAAATGTTTTAAAATGCCAACTCATTACTTTTTCAAGCAAGCAAGCAAGCAAGCAAGCAAGCAAGAAAGCAAGCAAGCAGCAAGCAAGCAAGCAAGCAAGCAAGCGCAGCAGCAAGCAAGCAGCAAGCAAGCAAGCAAGCAAGCAAGCAAGCAAGCAAGCAGGCAAGCAAGCAAGCAGCAAGCAAGCAAGCAAGCAAGCAAGTAAGCAAGCAACAAGCAAGCAAGTATATAAAAGAATTGGTTTCCTTATTTTGAATCAAATATTTTATTGCCAACTCATTACTTTTTCAAGCAAGTTCTGTGCTTTTTTCTGCACTTTAGAACCAAAATTATTGACTCTTGGCTCTGAAATTGATGTGGTATTCAAAAAAAATTCCATTCTCATAACTCATAACATAATATAACTCCATTCTCATAACTCTGTGATTTTTAGCACTACTTTCATGACTCATCCACACATTCTCTAGTGGTCTGATCATTTTTTTTTTGCTGAAATGCCATATTTTTCAAATTTCCTCACCTTTTTTCAACATTAATTTGACGAAAAATGTCAATTTTTCTCATTCACTCCTATCTGTTTTGTCAATAAAGTGCAAATCTTTTTAAAAAAATCTTTGAGAAAACGAAGAAACAAGTTTTTGAGACCCTAAAGTTTTCCTTGTCTACTTTGAGAACTCTTTGACGAATTTTAGCTTAAATTTACTTTATCTTCATTTCCCTCACATTAGATAAAGCTCTAGTTTCTTTTGAATCTAAATTTTCAATCTAATCTAAAAAGAAACTTTAAAAAAGAAACTGTTAAAAAGGAATTTTTAAAAAGAAATTTTTAAAAATAAAATTATTGGTCTAGTTACCAGTCTTAAAACTCTCAAAACATAGCAAATTTGAATTTTATTTTTGATCATTTTGTTGTAAGAGTAGCTGTAATTTTTCTTTTCTCAAATTCTACAAGGTATCAGTTAGAAAGTGTTGAAAATTGAGGGGTTCGTGAGGAGGGATGGATGTTAGAAGGAGGAGGGGAAAAAGGGGGAGCTGGGGGAATGAAGAAAAGGAGGGGTCGGTTTTTTGCTGTGTGCGCAAATCGATCTCCGAGCAGCAGAGAGAAACACGAAAAGGGGGACTTTTTTTGATGGGAATGGAGGGGGAAAAGGAGGGAAAAGGGATGGGGACATGCACAGGAATTGGATCGGGGCTATGTGTGGGGACATCGTTCCCCCATCCGCCTCAAATTCCCCTACGATTGACCCGATGACCACGATTATATTTTTGATGTTTTGCTTCTAAACCATTGAATTTCGAAATACTTAAATTTTCGAGCTCTAGAAATTGAATTCTTTTGATTTTAGCTGGTTTTCATTGTTTTCTTTCTATCACTCTTGAATCCTTCAACATGTAAAGCACTAGAAAAGGTGTGTTTCCAGCTTTGAGCACAAAGTACTTCAGTACAAAGTATAGTTTAGGAGTTCTTTTAAACGCACCTCATCTGGTCAACCACTGGTTTCTCTAGGTTTAAGGCCAAACTTTGTTTTGTTTTACGGATTTGAAAATAACATCTTTATTTATAAAATCCCCTTTCATTCCGCTTTTCTAGACATACATGAATTTAAATTTTCTTTGAAATTCTCTTCCTCAATATGGAAAAAGCTTTCTCCTTTTTTGAAAAGTCTCTAAATTTTTCACTGACTTTCCATTCTAACACACCTCAGCTTTTTATGTATTTAGAATCGCTTTTGAATGAGCGCAATAGTTCTAGAAAGAATTTCTCAATAAGTTCTCAGTTCTCCATGGCAATTAGAAGGAAAGTGTTTCATTTTTTGGTGCTTAGAAGCGTTTAAATAGTGAGAAATTCTAAAATAGTCTTGGTAGTATTGAGCGCAATAGTTCTAAAAAGAATTTGTCAGTAAAATTGTCAGTATTCTGTTGTATTCTTCTATAAACTTTGTAACTTTCGAGGTATTTAAAGCTTATAGGACATGATTTTATATTGCTACTTGTTATGAATTCATTGCAAAACTGCAAACGAATTCCCGTATCTCATGTTGTTTTGTGGTTTGTCAATGGGTGTGTTGTTGTGAGAAAGGAAAAATGGAGTGAATGGGTCCATCCATCGTGGAGAGAGAAAGGGATTGCGTGCTGGCCAGATCATTGTTTTTCTTCTCTTTTTTCCCTTTTCATTCATTCATTGTGAGCACCTAAAAATAGAAGTGCTTTTTCACACATGATTTTCTGATGATTAGTTTTTGCTTTGTTTTCATTTCCGCAGTATAGTTGAATAAACTGAGACCAGTTGAAGAGCTTCTTTAACCAGTTAAAGATCTAACCAAGAAAGCCAGTCCTAAAGCTAAACCCAGAAAGCTTGATCTTGAAAACTAACTAACTGAACTCGGAAAACACGCCGATCCTGATTATGAATTGAATAAAAAGCTGAATAGAAAAGATTGAACCCCGCCGGGAATCGAACCTGCGACCCCTCACCGCCACTCGTTTACCAGGCGAACGCCCTACCAATCAGCCACACCTACGCGTTTCCCATTGCCGTCACGAATGGGTCTTATGCCTTACAGAGTGATTCTAGAATTGCAAAAGATTTTTTTCAATGTAGACTCTAGTTTATTACCTGAGATCGATCTTTGAATGTCAATACTTAAAGTAGTTGGACATCGAAGTCTTAGATTTCCCCGCAATACTGCCCCACAAACGGCTCAAGAGCTGTTTTACCTTAAAGTTCTTAAAGCCATATTAGTTCAATAGTAAATGTTGTCCCGCAATTGTTGCATCTTTGTAGATTTGATGTAGATTGCGATGAATCCCGTGGATTCCCTGATCCCTCTCCTCCATTGGTCTTTTCCCCCAATCCATCGCCTTGAATAAGGAGTGTCAAAAGTTGATGGATCTCTTTTGAATGGACTTCTCTTTCATTTCTCCTTTTTGCTTCTCTTCCCAATTTCGGTCTCTTTTCCCTTTCTCATCCACCCTCACCCCATTTTCTTCAAATCCTCAACGCCAAGCCTTTCCCTAAAAAATTATATGTCCAAAATTGGGTTTTCTCTTTTCATTTATTTGGCAAAGACTTTGAAATAGATATTTTGATGTCTAATAGATTTTTGAAAGTTTTTTTTGCGATGTTTTTAGCTAAAAATCTAAACATATCTTTTCTGGTACACAAAAATAAATGATTAATTGCACTAGCTGTGTTGTGTTTCAGTTTTAAGCACAAAATACAGATAAAGCTTCTTAGTTTTCCCCTCATTACCTTAATTTATCCCATTTTCAACTCAGTGATTTTCGAATAATAATCTTTTATTCAAGGGAAAGCGTTCATTTCCTTTTTGCTCGATTTCTGCGGGGAATTTGTTGAAGCCAAATGAGTGGGCAGAGGAAAAGTTTGCGAAAATTGAATCCAATAATCGGCTCTCTCTTTTCTCCAACAATTTCTCTTTTCAATGATCACCTCCAGACTCACTTTCACCTCAATCAAATTTGTATTCATAATTTGGGGAGTTTGGGAAATGGTTCAAGTTTTGGGATTTAGGTTTTACCGAGAATTTGCTGGCTACCGAGCTGGCTTTGGCCTTAGCCCAGAAAATAGCTTTTACTTGTCAACTTTTCCACTATGATTTCATTAACAAGATTGCTTTTTGAATCTCTTTTTGAATCTCTTTTTGAATCTGCTTTTTGAATTGAATGTCCAACTCTTATAGGCCTAGTTTTTATTTATCAAAGTAAATTGAAACGCTCAACTTTTCAAAGATCACGAAAAAGCAAAATGGCTACCCAAGTTCGGGCTCGAACCACGATCCAAGTGAGGGCCTAGCTCACTTACCACTCGGCTATAACGATAGTTTGTCGGCGGGACGCAAGATCGCTTGATACTCACGCGGTTAGCTAAATAGGGCAACACGCAAAAACTTTTTTGTGTAAAAAAAGCAAAAGCTTCTTTTACACGGATTCAAACGGATTTAAATCGAAAATTTGAATCCATTACACGCAAACGATACAGATATTCAGAATCAGCAAAAAATTTGCTACAAAATAGGCTACCGTAAATACTGTAATAGTACCCCCTCGTACAGTCGCGTAGTCGCAAAAGTTTTTTTAGTATTTCATTTTTTTCAAGGCGTCCGTACTTTCAAAAAATGCGTTTTTAGTATCAAAAAATAGCCCTGAATTTCAGCTATTTTTTGATACCTATACGCGCATTGTAGCATAAACCAGTGTCGAGAAAAACTCGTTCAAAGCTAGACTACTCAACACTCCGCACCGTCATTATGGGGGTGGGGCACTATTACAGTATTTACGGTAGGTGGTAAATAAACAACGATCCCTAGTTAGCTCACAAATAGCTCTTTACTTGTCAAAACTTAACTCTATCCACTAAAATTTGATTAACTATCAGATTGCTTTTTTTAAATCCTTTCCAACTCTTATAGGTTCAGTTTTTATTTTTGTTTCAATCTTTCAGAAAGTAAACTGAAACGCGCAACTGTTCAAAAATCTGAGAGTGTGACGCAAGTTTGAAAATATGGAAATCCGGAGAAACGAAAAGTTCAGTTGTGTTCATTTTTGCCAAAAATGATCATCATCATCTCGAAATAAGGAGTTCTTTTATAAAAATTGCCAAAATCAAAGAACCTCTTAGTTTTTGTGAAGTCAAATGCTTTGTGAAGCTATAAAAGCTAAGAAATTGTAAGATAGGAAATGTTTAGAAATTGATTATCATTAGCGATGATGCAAGAAACCCAGACTAACCATTCTTTTCAACCAAATATTCTTATAAAGTTTCATTTCTTTCCATTAACGTTCTCCTTTTTCTCCTTTTTCATTGGACGCCGGAAACTTCAGTCTCTTTCTCGAATGTGAGGATTTCCTCTTCACTTTCCCTCAAATATTCCCATTCTTTTTCTTTCTTAACCAGACGGCTCTCCGAGTATGCATTCGTTACTCACTTCACCCCTTTTTTTCTCTTTCTTTTTTCTTTAACCTTTGAATTGAGGTAAGAACTTTCAGTTCAAAGTACTAAGCTTTTGGAGTTGATGTATCAATGTATCATTGACCATACAGCTTGTTATAAAATAAAATTTCAAAAAGCTTATGTACTATCACAAAAATGAGAAATGCTCTCAAGTAAATATCAAGTACAGTGGTTAAGTATCTACATAACAAGTAGATAGTATCTATCTATTTGTAGATAGTATCTATCTATTTGTAGATAGTATCTATCTACTAGCTCAAGTATCTACTTAACAAGTAGATAGTATCTATCTATATGTAGATAGTATCTATCTACTAGCTCAAGTATCTACTTAACAAGTAGATAATCTGAAGACGTTACATAGTGATCTGTCAACTTGTCAACTTGATCTTGTCAACCGTTTACACACAGCGAATCTGAAATACACTACTGGACAATGAAATATGATATTTGAAAAAAGATCGTCACTTTCGCGCGTCTGTAACTCCCTTGTCTTTACCGTATTTCTAAATATTAATATTACCATTGTGTAGCCCTTGAAAAGAGCTTTCAGAAAATGTATAACACTAATAGTTTAAACTCAAAGACAAGGGAGTTACAGACGCGCGAAAGTGACGATCGTTTATTCAAATATAATATTTCATTGTCCAGTAGTGTAGATTGCATTTTTTGACCTTTTGCAAAATTTGAAATATTTCTCTTAGCATCTACTCAACTAGAATCTCATTGTTGCAAACCCAAATTTGCTAGGCAATTAAAGCACTAGAAAATGAATGCAAAACAATCTCGTTTTCACTAAACGCAACTTCTTAGCCAGATTAGTTTAAAGTTTCTAACGATATTGATGTTAGAAGTTGAATAAACTGTATCTTTTTTAGATTTAACCCTTGTAACTACAAATTTACAATTAAAATTTTCGATTAAACAACTATTTTTTTTTGCTTAATTGATCCTCCTTTCAATTCAAAAATTCAAAAATTCAAGTATTAAATGTGTTTTTTTATTTTCTAACTTCTGAAAGTTTTCTTCTAATCGTTTTCTGTAGTTTTCTCATAATAGCAAAATCTCAGCGTCTCTCAGTCTACCAACTTTTTCTCATTTAATTTTTTCGACTTAACCTTTCTCTATTTATCCGTTTGAGTTATTTTGTGAGCCGATTTTGATCAATTTTCTTTGATCCAAGTACTCAAAGCAGTAATTCTTCAAAAAAAAAAAATTAAAATCCCTTTCGATTTAGAACTTTGATGTTCAAATTTTAAAAAAATCGTTTGTTTATATATTGAAGATCGGCAAATTTTCGCAAAATTTCCAAAAAACTAATGAATTTTTCGTTTTGAAAGCAAAGCTCTTTTATTTAAAGTTTTTAAATTCATATTTCTTCGCTTTGAATTTTAAAAAACAAAAACAAAAGAGTGTTAAGATTAGAGTGCGTTCCTCGCGAGTAAATAATTACTCGAGTAAAATCTTCATGAGTAATTTTTACTCGATTAATCGACGTTTTTCATCGAGCAACTACGAGTAAGCCTCTTTACACATCGAATAAATTGAATATCTTTAAATGTGAAGGGAATTTGCCACCAAATCAGTTAAACGGTTGAATATCTTTAAAAAGAGTCTTATATGGGGGTGGGACAAATGCGACCTTTTTTTTTTGCGCACCTGGACATTTGCGCACCTTTTTTTTTGCTGGAAAAGGCCTTAGGAAAGGTCGTAGAGCTTCAAAAATGTTTGCATAGAAGGGAATCGTATGCGTAGATTCCGAATTTTGACAAATCAGACCTCGCTGACACGTCAAATTTGGGCTAAAAGGCAAAAACTACGGAAAACTTAACGTTTCCGTAGTTTTTGCCATTTTAGCCCAAATTTGACGTGTCAGTGAGGTCTGATTTGTCGAAATTCGGAATCTACGCATACGATTCCCTTACGTGGAAATATTTTCGAAGCTCTACGGCCTTGCCTAAGGCCTTTTCCAGCAAAAAAAAGGTCGCATTTGTCCCACCCCCGTCTTATATAACTCGTCGCTCGTGATTTTTTGCGCCAATTTTTTGCAATAACTTTCTCTAAAAGTAGGGTAATTTTTCCTAATTGTGCGTTTTAAAAAAACGCATTACTCGTGTAGAAAAGACTCTAGTTAAGATGTCTGTGTCAAGGTCAATGGTGTTAATCTCTTGACTTTAAGAGTTGAACAATTGATGAAACAAAAAATAAAAACATTTCTGCACTTGATACAATATCCAGTTCTTTTAACATTCGATGAAGCTCTTTTCAAACAAATTCTTCTCGTCTTTGATCTCTCTTTTCCATTAGAGTGACCCTCTTTTCGATCTCTTTTGATTATCCTTTCCTTTTTTCTTTTCTATGAGTGTTACACCAGAATGATCTCCCCTCTTCACCTCTTTGCCTCTTCTTGATCTCAATCTTTTTGATCGAATGATCACCTCCTTCCGGTTGTTCGTTTTTCGACAAAAACTTAGCGATAAAGCAAAAAGACGAAACAATCTCGAAATGATTTCATGATTTTTGATGCTCTAAACAAAGCAATTCAGCACTTGCTATTTGGATTTTTAAAGTAATTTTTAAGTGTTTAGGCTCAGGATTTCTTGGATTTCTTGAGCTTTCTTGGGACTTAGATTTCTGTAAAGTAATTCTTAAGTTTAGCCCAAATACCTGGATATTTTGGACACTAGATATTTTGTACTATGCTTCAAGCTCTAACTTTTGATTCCAGATTTGCCATCCCCATTTTTCGTCCCACTTTTGCCCCACTTGCCCCACTTGACTTTTGACTTTAAACCTTCATTTGAATGACTGTTATTCACTTTTTCCTGTTACTATGTCTATTTTTCATCATTCTGCCTCTTTTTTTTGACTTTAAACCTTCATTTGAATGAATGTTATTCACTTTTTCACTTTTTCCTTTTACTATGTCTATTTTTCATCATTCTGTCTCTTTTTTTGTTCTAAAACGAGTGCCTCGATTGTAAAATGAGAGCTGAAAGCAAAAGATTTACAATCACTTTCCATTTTTGTTCATAAAATTGTATCGGTATTATTGAGAGGCAGAAAAGGGTAAAAAGCTCAATAATTGGGACATCAAAATTGTTGTTTTTTTTATGAAAAATCAATAGCATTATGTTTTCAAGTTATTTGATTAAAAATTCATATGAAAATTGACTTTTTTTTGGAGATCTTTGAGGTTTTTGGTTGTTTATGCTCTTGAAAATTTTAAAGACTAAAAATTTCTCGCCTTTTTGAAATTATTGATAACAAGTTTTCTCAGAAAAAAGAAAAATTTGTAGTTATCAAAGTTCAAAAATTCTTCAAAACTTCCCGCAGATTGTAAAAACAATAAAAATCTTCCATTTTCTTTTTCATTTCTCGATTTTGTCGCCATTTTTGGTCATTTTGTGAGCTTTTTCCACAAAAGACGGAGAATTTTTTGATATTGGGGAAAAATGAATCATTTTTTTTTGTGTGTCGTTCAAGACATTCACACCTTTGCAAAACTATCTGAGACGGAAAATCCAAAACTATAACACGTCAAAACTTTCAAAACACTTTTTTTTGGACTTTTATATATGTCGTAGCCGATTATGAATGAGTGGGTCTAGGAGCGTCCAACCATCAAGTATTTGGTATCATTCAACGCAGAATCATTGATAATTATGTTAAATTTTTAAAATTAGCAAGATTTGATGAAAAGAAAAAAAATTAAAGCAAAAAAACTGTTTGTTCAAGAGAAAACTTTGAAGCCCCATAATTTGTGTTATGAATTTCAGCCGATTATGAATGAATGGGTCTAGGAGCGTCCAACCATCAAGTATTTGGTATCATTCAACGCAGAATCATTAATAATTATATTGCATTTTTTAAATTAGAAAGATTTGATAAAAAGAAAAAAAAATTATGGGGCCTCAAAGTTTTCTCTTGAACAAACAGTTTTTTTGCTCTAATTTTTTTTCTTTTTATTCAATCTTTCTAATTTTAAAAATTTAACATAATTATTAATGATTCTGCGTTGAATGATACTAAATACTTGATGGTTGGACGCTCCTAGACCCACTCATTTATAATCGGCTACGTGGGTCCCGCCGATTTTGAATGAAACGTTGTAGCGCCGGCAATTTTTAACCTAAACTCACAAATTTGGTACCAATCGACGCAGAATTCAATTCACTACAAGATGATATAATATTGTCCTCATACATTAAAGGGTTGCTCTACTAGAAAGATTTGCCAAAAAATTTCATTCCGAATCGGCTACGACATACAGTGGCCCACAAATGTATTGTCCCATTGCCATCCAAAAGTTTCTTTCGTACGAAAATATATTTATATATAGATACTTTATTCATATTTATATATACTAGAAATTGTATGATTTGTATTTATATATAGATACTTTATTCATGACCTGAGATGCGCGCTAGATTTATGATTAATGAATTCATACGCATAACACGAAAAGGGCCGATAAAAAGCAACACAATAAAATAGATGTAATATATGTATATATCTATGCTACCCATATACAAAATGTATGTATATGGGTAGCATAGATAACGTCAAGGATCCACTAGAGCTTCAAGAAAAATCTAAGAACTATAACATGTCAAAGCCTTTAAAACACTTTTTTTTTGGACCTTTATCTAAATTTTTGAATCATATTTTGATTAGCTTTGATGAAAGCTTTCGGATGAATCATTTTCAAAGCAAATTTTTCATTTTCGAAGCTTATGACTCAGTTTTGCATTTCGCTAGACGATAAAAACAAAATTTTAGTATCAATCGATTTTCAATTGCTTAAAGTTTGATTTCTAAACTTTTCTTCGCTATTTTTTTTGTCAAATTTTCTTGCAAAGATAATTGTTACCCAGTAATTCGAAAAAGGCGTTTCTCTGTAGCGATTTGCTGCCTAAATATACTTTTTTTTTCGATCGACAGATGCAAATACGATTTTCCTTTTTGCTTTTTCAATATTTTGTTTCATTTTCTGAGACTTGACTGAAGTTTTTGACTTATTTTTGGGGTAGGCTAATTTCCGCAATTTTTTTTGCGCAACTGGGCCATTTGCGCAACTCGCCATAACTTTCTTCTAAGTGGACCAATCTTTATCATTTTGGTTTCATTTTGTAGATCTCAAAAAGTGTAACAAAATGACACCAAAATCATAAAGATTAGTCCACTTAGAAGAAAGTTATGGCGAGTTGCGCAAAAAAAAATTACGGAAATTAGCCTACCCCTTATTTTTATCTTTTGAGAGAATTGAGAGACAAAACTCAAGTTAAATCGTTCTTTTTCAGTTTTGCTCCTGTTTAAATAACAAAGTTCAACAGGATCTAGAATTTAAAACAAAAAAATAGCCAAATTTAAGGCAAAAATTCTTAATAGCAACCTTTTCAAACAATCGTGAAAACTTTTCATCCATTTACTCTGCCGCATTTCTCTTTACATGCTTTCTGAATTTGTTATCCTGTGAATTTATAGCTTTTGTTTATGATCTTCACGTAGATTTGATGAAAAACGAAAACATTGTGACATTCCATCCCAAACAGGTGCATTCATCGGTTTTCGGTGCTCGAAAAGCCATCCCCCTCCCATTTGCTGAATAAAATGAACATGTGGCGCGATCAATTTCGAACCCAATCCCCTTAAAATCCCCGCTTTCGATTTTGAAATCAAATGCGTGATTTGATTGTATTGAAAATATGTTATTTAGATTTATGCAACGGATTTTTGTTCTTTACATTACTTTCAGATTCATTTCTCTCACTTGGGAATTGAAAAGTTTAAGTTTTCATCGTTTTTATCTATTTTCAATATCATTTATGATTTATTTGATTTTTAAAGATTGAAATTTTTTCATCAATTACTTGTTTTACTTTTCAGATAATGAAAGATGATGACGAGGAACACGCAGAGACTCGATCAGCACCCGGTGATTTGAATGAGGAAGCGGCTGAGGCAAGAAGTCGAAGGGAAAGGTTTGTGGAAGAGATAAATCTAGATTTAGATTTTGAATTAGATTTGAAGGTACTTGTGGAGTATCCGGAGGGGGGGAGGTCTTTCAATATCCCGGGTGGTAAAATTTTAAGATCCGGAGTAAACTTTCAAAAACCAACCAAATGCGCAAAAATGTTTTTTTTTGTTAATATGGCTTTGCCGCTGTTTGCGTGTGGGAACTAAATTTTATAACTATACCAGCAACGAATAAACAAGATGCCCGAGTAATGCAAGAAAATAAACATAAACCAAACTTAATAATTAAATAAATTTGTGAAGTACCATAGTGACTATTTGTAACAGTGACAATGTACTTGTATTTTTACAATACTACTTGTAAAAACCTATCGAATTTACTTCTAGGCCAGGAGGCCAAATATTAACACATAAAACTACCCCAAAAAATGGTTTTGAAGAAAAAAAAGTGACCCGCCAACTAGGATAGTATCAACATTCCTAATAATGACATAAAAAATTTTTGTAGAAGTTACGTTTTTGATCGAGTATCACTTCGGATCACGTAATCAAGTAAAGACCTTGAAGAAATTGAATATCTTTACCTTTGAAGGGAATTTGCCACCAAATCACTTAAGCGGATGAGTCATCTTTAAAAGGGGTCGTATATAACGCATATAAAATTTTACCCCCCCCGATCTTAAAATTTTACCACCCCGGATATTGAAAGACCTCCCCGGATACTCCACAAGTACCGATTTGAATTTAAGAAATGAATCAACATTTACCTTTTTAGATATCAACGACACCAAAGAAATGCCCCTGGATTTACCTCCGGTCCTCCATGGCCCACTCACAAAAAGGAGCCCTGGCAGCGGGAGATTGAGGTGGGATTTGAAAAATATAAGAAAACTTAATGATAGAATAGCTTTAAATCTTACTCAAATTTATCCGTAAACTTTAGGTGAAACAAGAACGGTTAATAGAAAAGGAGATCCACGTGCTGGCTCAAGAATCTCAGTGTGGGCTCGGAAAATGGAGGTGATAGCTTTTACCAGAAATTTCATAGCAAGTTCTAGGCCAAAATGGATGCAACGATTCGCGACAAAGCATTGGATGTTATTATGGTTGTGTTGGTATTGCACAGTTCAAGGGTTAATAGTGAATGGATTGGTTCCCTCTTCGATTACTTCCATTGAGAGACGGTTCAAGCTCCCGACGAGTACGATTGGACGGATAATGCAGGTACAAGAATCTTTGAGTTGATTGTTTAAAGAGATTGTAAATTCTTATTTTTAGTTCTACGACTTTGGCTACGTGCTTTTTTGTATCCCGGTTTCGTATTTTGGTGGTCGACACTCGAAGCCAGCCGTTCTCGCGTGTGGACTGATGCTGATGGCTTTGGGTTGGTTTTTTGTTTCGATATTAAGCACTTTTGACTTGCTCTGATCCTAAAACAAGTTTAAACTTACTAAGGACTTACTGTTATTTAAAATAAAGCAGGATTTAAGGTTTATAAATTGTAAAAAAGTGAAATCAAACAAATTATAGGCTCATTGCTTTTCTCCACTCCGCACATGATCGCCGACTCTTACACGCAAGCAACAAGCGGTGATGAGGCCTATGGGAAATGTGCTAGTCGTAAGTTTTAAAGCTTTAATATCTATAGAATAAGATTTTATCTGCATATATCAAGAAATATTATATAAGATTACAATTCTAGCATTGACCCTCTTCGCCAATGGATCCACAGACCCGGTAGCCAGCGTGGCCGCTAGTCGGCAGTGTCCAGCTCCAGAAAATCAGGTTGGTAAATCTAATTATTAATATTAATCGATAAATTTAGCCTGGCACCTTCCGATATGTGTTCCTCTTCTGTTTGGCTCATTTTCTGCACGGAATCGGCGCCACTCCACTCTTCACAATCGGCGTTTCGTTCATCGATGAGAATGTCGGTCCAGCTTTGTCATCGCTTTTTGTCGGTACGTAAGAATATCAGATTTCTAAATAGTATTAACTACTAAACATTATTTCAGGAATTTTCTACGCTTTTGCCATCTTCGGCCCAGCTTTCGGCTTCTTGATCTCCGGGAATTTCCTTCAGTACCACACCGACTTTTTGCATCTGCCACCAGAGCAATTCTTGAAGTAAGACCAATCAATAACCAATCTTTAATCCGCCCTCATGGCCGACTGGCTAAGAGCTTTGTATCTTAGTCAGGAGGTCAAGGGTTCAATCCCGCCAGTTAGATTATTGGTTCTTGTGTATAGGTTTTTTCCCGACATTTAGGGCTTAGGAGCTGTGCTTTTGTATTGTTTGTACGACATGAATAAATGTTTTTTGAAACTTCTCAATGTTGATTTCAGAGTTGTCAACTTGGAGGAGACCGATCCGAGATGGGTTGGCGCGTGGTGGTTGGGCTTTCAATTAGCAACGGTGATCGCTCTCGTGGCCGTGTTCCCGATTATGGCCTTACCGAAAGTGTTACCGGACTCCTTGAAATGGCACAGGTAAGTGAATACTAAATAAATAAAGCTTACAATGTCGATAACAGTCGATAACAGATAAAGATAAATCTATTGCTTCGAATGAAAGTTGTACCTTTAAGGCTTGACCCAGAGAGCCAATGCTCAGGCTCAGGTACAGGGGTACAGGGTGTTCAATATTTATGGGTAGATTACTAGGTTTAAAGCTCATTTTGTACAAAACAAATTTTGAGAGCGCTAAAGGACCTGCGAGCTCAAAAGTTCTCAGAAATATTGAACACCCAATATAATGCTCATTAGTCTAAAATCAAATCTGGCCTTTCAGATCCCGTCTTCGCAATGAGACGTTGACGGGCGGCAAGAAAAGAACTCCGGAATGTTGTGGAGTGCCGGCAAGTGGGAAAACGGCGGCAATCACTGGAGGCGAATTGTTGTTAGATGGTGAATTTTGGAAAAATAGAAAATGGATACTCTATGCAACCTATAGCATCTTTGCTATACTCAAGGTTCAGATAAAGCCGCTTCAAATGCTTTACACGACTCAATGCCGGCAGTCACCGCGCCGAGGAAAGGGCCACTTTGGTATCAACTCTGGTTGGATGTCAGGTAATAAAGTAAAGAATGGTAAAAAAAGATTTTCAGAGAGGGGATTGAACCCTCGGCTTTTTGCTTTCCAAGCAATTGCTCTAACCACTGAGCTATCCGTTCTGCTTGCTAGAGAAGAAAGAGTAGGAGATATCAAAGTTTAAAAATTGATTGAAACTCTATGAGTATTGAATCGGACTGATTTTCAGACACATTCCAATCGCCATCTACCGCATTCTCTCTAATGGTTCCTACATGTTAATCACTCTGGCGATGGCTATTGATGGTTAGTTCATTTAATAAAGTTTTTGAATATTTATTCTATATTAATCTTTCCTTTTCTTTGGTCTTTCTTGATACAAATCAATAGTTCCGAATCTCATTCCACCGCCAAATAAGTAAGCACCTCTTCGCATGATTAAACCGGTACGATAGATTGGAGAGTGACCGTTATCTGAAAATTAAGATTTGAAAAATATTCAAATCAAATTCACCTTTGAATTTTAGTGCTTTCGGTTTCCCAAAATGCCTCGAAAACGGTTTACGATCAATTTTCGGAAAATCATCTAGCTTTTTATCAATCTTCTTCTCCAACTTTTGCTCAACTTTTTGCTCAAACTTCTTCATAAACTTTGGCCTCTTCATCAATTTCTTCTTTTCTTTGAGAATTGGTGGATCGGATAAACCTAAAATTTTTGTTCTATGGCCGATCTTTGCACTACCTTCAATTCTTCTTTTCTGGACATGGAGTTGAACTGGTTCAAGAACTCGTGTTTGCTTAACTCCGGTAGAAGAGACTCGTGTTTCTCTTTGTTTTACTTTGTAGTCTTCATAGTCTAGGGATGGGTCTCTTCCTGAAAATGATATTGATGTCACAACTTGAAAAGGCTTAGTATCTTGAAATTTGAAATCTTGGAAGCTATTGCTAGTGTAGAATGGTAAAACAAATGATATTACTGGTGCAGAATGGTTGCTGTTTTCTATTGCTAACGCTGTTTTCCCAATAGAATTGATATTTTAAGAATAATTTTAACAGTCAAGAGATCAACCGGTTTTCATCAAAAAAACTTTTCCATCAAAATGTCGAATGCGAAATTTCGTACTGATGGGCTAGCAATTTTGAAAGTTTTCAACATCTCCTAGCTAACTATAAGTGCATTGAATAATCCATGGCATTTGAGAATTGAAATCACAGTCAACAAGTTTGTTTATTAAGTTTGTTAAGTTTACGTGCTGAAATATAAAAAAAAACGTTGCAAACCTTTCTTTGCGTGGCTCGATTTCGCCTGCACACCACCAATAAACAAGACAAAAAATAATAACCAATTCATTAACATTTTGAGAGAAAATTTTCCTACAACAGTAACAATTGAACTGACTTCCAAACTAGGTATGATTGTCTCGATGGGTTGACCGCTTGTCACTTCATCATTTCATCCTATTCAATTTCTCTCTCTCTATCAATGATCTCTTTGTCATTGAATGAAAAGGTGAGAAAAGGAAAGGAAATGAAGAGAAGAAATCAAGCATGTCTAATGTTCTTTCAAATTCTTTTTCTTTTTCTCCATTCCATTCATTCACCTCATAACTCAAAAGCGGAATTCCATTTCAATGGAAAAAGTTGATCTTTAGTGAGAAAGATGAGAACTTTATAAAAAAAAAGTAACTTTTTGTAAGCTCAGTGCATTGTTTTTCAAAAGGTTAAGACTTTTTGCAGTTATTGTGGAAAAAAGATGGTAATTGTTCAAAGCCTAATAAGCTTTAAAGATTGTAAAATGTCAGATTTCATTGATAGTAATGAAAGGTGAATGTTTGAAATCTAAAATTGTTAATTTTAGGTCTTGTTGTGACAGGAGCGAGTTCATTCATGTCAAAGTATCTGGAGAGGCAATTCAACGTGGCTCCCAGCAAGGCAAATGTGTTGATCGGTGAGGGAATTATGATCTGATCAAAGCTTTAAACTCTTGATAATTTACTGAAAAATATAGAAGATTTCTAAGCTTTTCTCGCTTTCTAAGCGTCATTTTTTCTCTATAAAACCTTTTAGGCTGTATCATGGTTCCAATGGCTGGAGTGGGCACGATGCTCTCCGGTTTCATTGTTCAACAATTCCGACTCAGCTGTGTGAAGACACTCAAATTCTCGATTGGTCAGTGTTGATTTTTGCTTAATCTTTGCTTAATCTTTACTTAATCTTTGCTTAATCTTTGCTTATTCTTTACTTAATCTTTGCTTAATCTTTACTTAATCTTTACTTATTCTTTGCTTAATCTTTACTCAATCTTTACTTAATCTTTCCTTAAACATCTCTTTCAGCTCTTCTCTTCTTTTCACTCCTTTTAACTCCGATGTATCTCATCTATTGTGATCATGATCCACTTGTTGGTGTTGAGGAACATTATCCTGGAAGGTAACTAGTTTAAAAAATCAAATTTATGCTTATATATACATAATTTTAGCCAAGAGGCTTTTGATTTCAAGTCAGATCCTTCAAAAGGTCTCTCTTTGTACAGTCAATGCAACAAAGAATGTGATTGTTTGGAGGCTGAATATCATCCGGTAAATTTCTATAGTAAACTTACTTTGAGACCTATTTCAATCTCAGGTATGCGCTGAGTTCACCGACGGAACTCAGAAATCTTTCTATTCACCGTGTTTTGCCGGGTGTCCTGATGCTTATCAAACATCGAGAAAGGTAAAAAGAAATCAATTTTCGTACAAAATTGTTTACAGTTCTATGACAATTGCACCTGTGTCCCAAATAATACAAAAGGTGCGCCAATGCGTTTGAAGAAAGGATTCTGTGAGTCGAAATGTTCGGGTCTTTTCGGGTTTCTCGTTCTCTTCGCTCCGCTCTCTTTCTGCACTTTTGCTGTTGGTGTACCATTGATTTCCGTGGTTCTACGGTATGTGATGAATTCAAAATTTTGCAAACAAAAAGACTAGATTTAAGTCTAAACCTTAAAATCATAGTCTATCTTGTTTTGGTTTTATAAAATATTATACAACTGAGACTACACGACAAAAAGCCACGTTTTGGCCACGTTTTGGTCTTCGGATAGCTGAAAATTATGACTTTCTGATTAATTAATGAATAGTCTTTTTTAAATCCTAATTCTATTAGATTGGAAAGAAAGTTCTCGGAAAAAGATCACTTATCATTGGCTACATCGCGTGTTCGAGGAATTTAATAAACCAAAAGCTAAAAAAAAGATTCTGAGAACTTTCTTTCCAACCTGATAGTTTGGATCTCGTCACGTGAATGTTTTTTGACTGAATGAACTTTCGCAAAGAAGTTGTTAAGCAAAAAAAGTCAAAGTTTGAAATAGTAAAGCAATTGAAGCTTCTAGAGAATTAATTTGGGAATTATTGAAGAATTAAAACAAGATCACTTATCAGCGGCTGCATCGCGTGTTCGAGGAATTTAATAAACCAAAAGTAAAAAAAAATTCCGAGAACTTTCTTTCCAACCTGATAGCTTACTATCAAAGTCTTTAATCTACAATATATTTTAAACTCCAGTTTGTCTACTTGGAAAAGATTTGTAAGAGGTTTTAAATGAAATTCTGAAAACAAATTCAAAACAATCTTTTGCATTAGAATCAGCAAATCCTTTCAGAACCGTTGACTACGCTGAACGATCATTTGCCTTGGGTATTCAATGGATTCTTGTTCGGGTGATTGGCACAATCCCTGCACCTGTTTTATTCGGTTGGATGTTCGACGTGAGCTGTATCCAAACGAGTAAAGATGAATGTTCTGGAGAGGTAGTTTTATCACAAACATTATCAATGAACCGACAGGATAAGGGCGGGTTTTTCTGGCTAGATGCCGCGTCCTCGTCGTGGTGCAGTCAGCAGCACGCTTGGCTATGGCTCACACGATCCGGGTTCGACCCAACGTGGGCTTAGGCTTAGGCTTAGGCTCAGGCTCAGGCAGCGCGCTTGGCTATGGCTCACACGATCGGGGTTCGACCCCACGTGGGGCCACTTAAGCTTTAATTTTTATTTTAAATGCTAAAACTATACTATATTGTAAGACTTTTAAATAAAATAGTTTTTTGGCCTAAAGACGGCTCGTACAGACGGACGGACAGACAGACTCTTTTATATAATAAATTTCAGTCTGGCAGTTGTATGTTGTATGTAAACAAGTTGTTGGCCGATCTTTTCTTAACGTTTTCTATCATTGGACAGGTGAGTAACTCTAATAGTAAAATGGAATTGTTGTTATGAAAATATTATTTTAGTCTCTTGCAATGGTCATCTTGATTTGTGTGCTTGTTTTCTTCGGAAGTTCGATGAGAGATGAGGCATTGCCGATGAAAGCTGAAGAGACGGAAGGTAACGAAATTTATTGCGAAATCTAGAATTTATTGAGCTCAAAACTGTATTTTAAAGGGCTTTGTCTGTCTAGTTTTTACTCTCAAACAAAACCTTTACAATAAACATCACCAATGCTTTCAGTTTGTAAAAGGTTAAACTTTAAAAGTTTCCCCTGCAATTCCCGATTCCAGGTGCTGAAGTAGAAGCTGGCGAAATCGAGCATGAAATCCCCGAGAAAGAGCCGCTGACAGTTGGCAGTGAATAGGCTTTTTTTGCATAGTTATTTATTTCTCGCTAGTCATTTGTTCGTCTTTTTTTTTCATCAAGTACTAGATGATTGACACTAAAGAGCTTTTTTCAAATTTCTTTTAGCTTTGCAAAATCTCAGCTAATCTCAGCTAAATTTTAGCCTTTAAACCTTTAGAATTCAATTTAAAAATCATCGATTACTTGTCAATTTTCTGTTTTTTTATTTTATTAATATTTCGTCCGAGTGTGCTCTGAAAGAAATCTGTGATCGCCCGGTTTTCCCTCACAAAAATCTTTTTTTTCTCGAGTGGCCAAACGAAAAGTTTCTGGGTATATTTTCATTTTTTTGTTGGAAATTTTATTTTTTTGATTTCTACGTTTACTGAATTTTTTATTGATCTAGAGATAAGAAACCGAATTTAGAGAGATAAGGAACCTAATTTAGCGAGATAAGAAACCAAATTTAGCGAGATAAGGAACCAAATTTAGAGAGATAGGTTCCTTATCTCTCTAAATTTGGTTCCTTATCTCGCTTAAATTTGGTTCCCTAATTTAGAGAGATAGGGAACCTAATTTAGAGAGATAAGGAACCTAATTTAGAGATAAGAAACCAAATTTAGAGAGATAGGTTCCTTATCTCTCTAAATTTGGTTCCTTATCTCGCTTAAATTTGGTTCCCTAATTTAGCGAGATAAGGAACCAAATTCCTAGAGATAAGGAACCAAATTTGTAGAGATAAGGAATCAAATTTAGAGAGATAAGGAACCTAATTTATCACCCGGTTTTCCCCTCACAAAAATCTTTTTTTTCTCGAGTGGCCAAACGAAAAGCTTCTGGGTATATTTTCATTTTTTTGTTGGAAATTTTATTTTTTTATTTCTGCGTTTACTGAATGTTTTCTCGATCTCGAAACGCTCATCCAATAACAATTTTACTGTGTTTTTTAGAACTAACAAGCTAGAAGACTAAAATAATCCTATAAAGATGAATATTGTTTTTAAAAAGCTCGCAAAGATTACAGTAACTATACAGACTAATGATTACTATCGTAATTGAAAACTTAGCCTAGTTAAAAGTTACCGTAGTCTGCCATAGTCTACCGTAAAACCCTCGTAGCCTAAAAGCTACAGTAATCAAGCATTAACCAAAAGATACTGTAGCCAAAGTTACTGTAGTTGAAAAGCTGATTGTAAAGGATTACGATGACTGGTGATGTCTTTAAATTTCATTTCTACTACTAGTTCTAAACTTAAAGCAATCTTTAAGCGTTCTATTAAAACACGGTATTTATTTAAAGTCAAATTAGCATTGATTTCCATTACCAATAGCCGTAAAACTTCTCCCCAAATCGGGTACTTTTCTCCTTTCCTTTCGAGTCTTCATTTTCCCCTTTTTGAGGCGATTTTCCTATCTTTGGTGCTTTTTTTTTTCTAGCTTTATGTAATATTTTCTTTAATTCGTAAATAATCTTTAATCTTTTTGTGCAATTTTTGATGCCGGTTACAGATATGAAAATTTTTTTTATCGACTTTGACGTGTTTTCTCTCATTTTCCCATTTTTGAAATGGTTTTCTGTGTTTTCCTTTAAGTAAACCGGTGACAAAAATATAATACGAATGAAAAAAATAAATATTTTCAAAGAATTTATTGACTAATTCGAAGAAAAAGTTTTAATTTAATGGATGACAACTCAAGATTTCCGAGAGTCGATCGTGTTCTAAGTGATAGCCTTCGGTGAGGGGACCTTTTCTAAACGAGAACTCATTAAAAATGATCGAATTAAGAAAAGTTCTTGTTATGATAAGATAAAGATAAGTTCTTGGCTATTTTGATCAACTTAAACTTTGTTTTGATATCATTTTATAGATCTTATCAATGTTATCAAATATTTTCTTGTTAAATCATCTCAAATCTTCTTAAATTTCTTGTTTGAGTTGATCTAAAAAGATTACGATCAAAACCAGGCAGGTAATCCATGCGTACTAGTCAATTCTAGTTCTAGAATTTGATTCAACAATGTTCATAAGTCAAAACTTATAGTCAAAGCTATTTAAAAGCAAATCCAAAGCTAAAAAGCCTGCTACAATCAGAGCCAGACAGGTAATCCGTGCGTACTAGGCAATTATAGTTTTAGAACTTGATTCAACAATGTTCACAAGTCAAAACTTATAGTTAAAGCTATTTAAAAAACATCCAAAGCTAGAAAGTCTGCTACAAGTTGTAGCTTTTATCATCTGAACTAGTTTTTATATGAATTACAACAAATCCTCTCCCAAACATCCACTAAAATTTACAATTGTTGTCGTATTCGAGCGATAGCCACCGCGTCTCTGATCGTTGGATAGAAATGCTCTTTTGGCACGTAAGCATAGAAACCGGATGATTCAAAGAGCTCTCGGACTGGGGCTGAAATCAAAGCAATTAGATTACAGATGTCAAGTGAACCTTTTGGAGCAGCAAAATACAATTGAACGCCTCGATTCTTCATTTCACTGAATACCTAAACAATGGTAAAAGTTCTGTAGAGTTGTAGTAGTAGAGTTGACCTCTTTGATCGCGCTGATTCCCATATAGTCGACAAAAGTGAATCCAGAACAATCGATGATGAAATGCCGAGATACAAAATCGTGCTCTTGAAGAGTGCTTTTCTGGAAGAGTGATCTTGAAGAGTGCTTGCTCTAGTCGTGGTAAAGTCGGGAGCGCTCTAGTCGTGGCAAAGTCGGGAGCGCTCTTGTCGTGGCAAAGTCGGGAGCTCTCTTGTCGTGGCAAAAAAGGGAGCGCTCTTGTCGTGGCAAAGTTCTCTTGTCTACGACTCACACAACCCGAGTTCGACTCCCCGTAATGCCACTCAACTTTCATTTTTCTAGTTTTTTTAGATCCCACAACTATATTACATTTAAGAGTTGTAAAGAGTTTTATCGTTAATTTAAGGGTTGCAAAGAGTTTTGAAGAGTTGTAAAGAGTTTTGAAAAGTTTTTATAATCAACTACAGTAGGGGTCATAACTTTGGACACACCTCGCGCGTTAAACTAGAATTTGTTCGTTCTTTTTGCTAATAAGAGCTTTTTCTACCGAAATCGACTATTTTATACAGTTTTTAGCCCTTTTCATTATTTCTGCATACGGTAGGTATCTTTTAATCTAGCTTACTCTAGAGACTCGATTTTATGCTTGAAACACAACTTTTTTCACTAGATCTCTTTTCTCTCAAATTTTCATACAGCCTATCAGTTCATCGACAAGGCTTTACGTCTATTTTTAAGCACAGAGTATATTTCCAGAACCTTTAACGGATTATGACTAAATCTTTACATATTCACCCGATCCGGATCTCCAAGACTCATCAACATATTTGCTCTCTCGTGTTTCAAAATGTAGTACTCATGCGATTCCTGCCAGGCACTAAATGCCTTTTGCACACTCGCTTTGAAATTCTCGACGTTCGTGAATAAAAGCGGAGAATCGAAACGGAAAATGCAAATTCCCTGAATAGCAAATCATTTAAGTTAACTCTAATCAATTTACGTTGAAAAAGTAAACATTCTCATATCGCTCAGAATCTCGGAAGTCAGCTGTTCCCTCAACGTTACCGAGTAGATGCCAGCGAGGCCTGGAATTGGACTTGTTAAGGATTCAAGAACTACTCTAAAGAACTAAATTCATATTGTTTAACAGAATACTTTAACTACCGTAAATACTGTAATAGTACCCCACTCCCCTCGTACAGTCGCGTAGTCGCAAAAGTTTTTTAGTATTTCATTTTTTTCAAAGCGCCCATACTTTCAAAAAATGCGTCTTTGGTATCAAAAATAACTGAAATTCAGGGCTATTTTTTGATACCAAAGATAATGACGGTGCGGCGTGTTGCGTAGCCTAGCTTTGAACGCGTTTTTCTCGACACTGGTTTGTGCTACAATGCTCGTTTAAATATCAAAAAATAGCTGAAATTCAGCTATTTTTTGATACCTAAGCGCGCATTGTAGCATAAACCAGTGTCGAGAAAAACGCGTTCAAAGCTAGACTACACAACGCTCCGCACCGTCATCATGGGGGTGGGGTATTATTACAGTACTTATGGTAATTTATTTATGAAACTTTACCACTGTTCTCGCATGATTGTTGTGAAGAGTGCATATCCAATAGCGATGATTAATCCCTCAGTCACATCGATGAAAGTTGTCGCCATAAAGGAAATCACCCAAATACTCTAAAATGAGAAATATTCAATAAGAACTTGATATTCTAAATAACAATATTTATATTCTTTAACAGAATTTATGTTAAAGCTTTTTTATTTGATTTGTTCACTTACAAAATCGATTTTCGAAAGCGGCCACAGAAGTCGCAAGTCGGCGAATTTGTCAAGAATTCCTTTTAAAGCCACAACAACAATCGCTGATAAAGCACACTAAATTTTCATAAGAAACCTTTAATAGAAAGTATCTAATGTAAAAGAAACCATCGGTAAAGTTTCCAGAAATCGTGCAAAGTAGAGCATCACGGAGAGCACCAAGAGAGAAGAGAAAATTGAGGAGAGCTAAAAGTTTGCTAAGCTAATAGTTTGCTAAGCTAAAAGTTTGCTAAGCTAAAAGTTTGCTAAGCTAAAGGTTTGCTAAAAGCTAAAAGTTTGCAAGTTTCAATGCGATTGGCTTACTTATTTTTTAAATTAACTATAGAAATTTGAAAGCTGTACGAGAGTTAAAGTTTAAAATAAAGTTAATATGTATACTTGGGTTTTCGTTCCAGCAGCCACATTGACTAGTGTCCGTCCTAGTGAACAAGCCACTGGGTAACAAGGGAAAGCCGAGGAGCCGATTGAGGTGAGACCGATAGCGTAGAGTTCCTAAATAGGAAGAGTACTTGATCAATGAATTCTAGCTGATGAAGAAGCTCGTATTCATCAGGAAAACCAAAAAAGTATCATCTAATCGTCTAAAGTCATCTCTTTTATCAAAAAATGTTTTCAGATCAGTTTACAGATCAGTTTTCCGCTCAAAAGGGAGTCTCATTATACCTTAGGGGTTTGCCAAGTCGCGAGCGATTACGCCGGCACAAAGAACACAAAGAATCTTTTGCTTACAATCAGGTGAAGCCTTACAATCAGATATGAGGCTAAGAATTGCAATAAATTGCACCTAGGGATTTTCCGGGTCAAGGAATCGATTGATGGTTTCATTTTATCGCATCTTATAATTTTTATATAGATAAACCTAATTTACTTTAATCATTTATAAATAAATTTTTCTTAGATTTTCATTTTTACTACCTTACCTGCCCAGCCAAAACCTCATACTCCTGCTTTTTTGCAAACATTTTTGCGAGTGATATATGAACGGCCATCGAGACGATGGCTATTGAGAACGCTTCAGGGATTACATAGGGAATAAGACGAAAATCTGGGAATGAAGCATTCGGGAGACTGAAACAATTGTAAAGCTCAGTTTCAAGACAGTCAAATGCTTTACCCTGTCGGTATCTTGCTTGCAATCTTCATATTGTGAGAACCATTGAAATCCATCAAGTAGGAGGTTAGTGTGCCGCCGACAAGCTATTTACGTTTAATCAAAATTTCCCAAACATCAAGTAGTATTAATCCGTACAATACTACCGTAAGTACTGTAATAGTACCCGACCCCCATAATGACGGTGCGGAATGTTGAGTAGTCTAGCTTTGAACGAGTTTTTCTCGGCACTGGTTTATGCTACAATGCGCGCTTAGGTATCAAAAAATAGCTGAAATTCAGGGCTATTTTTTGATAAAAAGACGCATTTTTGATACCAAAGATAATGACGGTGCGGAGCGTTGTGTAGTCTAGCTTTGAACGCGTTTTTCTCGGCACTGGTTTATGCTACAATGCGCGCTTAGGTATCAAAAAATAGCTGAAATTCAGGGCTATTTTTTTGATAAAAAGACGCATTTTTTGAAAGTACGGGTCGCTTGAAAGTATGCTTTGAAAAAATGAAATACTAAAAAACTTTTGCGACTACGCGACTGTACGAGGGCGGTGGGGTACTATTAAAGTATTTACGGTAGATCAGATACCTTTGTATTGATCAATGTTGCATAATCTAAGTACTAGTTTACGGTAAGTATCAATGAAGAAATTCAACTCACCACAAACAACTCAAACGGTATCGGAATATTGATGTTGAAGCGCTTGTTCAGCTTAGGATTGACAAATTCTTTTCCGACAATAAGTATCGTCATCATAATTAAAGAAATAGAAATAGAAAATAAATTAATATCAGAAAAACGATCAATGAAAAGATCGTAGAGTCTCTAAAATCATTTAAAGGCATTTGAAAAGCTATTGGACATTTGAAAAGCGCTCTTCTCTTTTCCCTTTTTCAACTTTTCACTTCAACTTTTCTTAGTGTTAAGCTATTCAATTTCTAAATTCCAAATATTCATTGGATTCGCCTTTGCTTTCTCTTTCAATTAATATAAAAACTATTTACATTGAACAGTCGAACACCAAGAAATTTGAGTTCAATTGGAGCTCAGTTGGAGCTCAGTTGGAACTCAGTTGGAGCGCAGTTGAAGCTCAGTTGGAGCTCAGTTGGAGCTCAATTGGAGCTCAGTTGGAGCTCAATTGGAGCTCAGTTGGAGCTCAGTTTCGAATGGTAAAGGGGCAAGACGCTTATCAAATGTCCCACAATTCATTTAAATGCCTTTCCTTACCATCACAATGTATCCAGGTCCTTGTCTATTTCTCAGTTTTCGAATTCCAAGTAAATCTTTGATTTGAGAAACAAGAACATGACATGAAGCACCTGTTGTAAACCCAGCTACTACCTGAGTTTTTAGTTTAAAAACTTAAACATTTGAAATCACTCACTTGATCTGAAAAATAAGTAATTATGAAATCGAGTCCCAAGAAGCCCATAAGGAACTGAATAATTTCTGAAATTTCTCGGCTTTACCAAGTCACTCACTTGCATTAGTCCAACAGATAAAGTTATTGAGGCAGCGACTTCAGATGGAGTGTACCCTTGCAAATTAATCGTCTCGTTTAAATTAAGAAATCCATCTTGGATTTCGGTCACCTAAAAACCCCCTAAATAAGTTTGTAGATACTGTAGTTAGTCTAGAGTTACAGTCGACTCACACTTATCCATTTAATCTATAGTAATCTCTAGTAAGACGAAAGGCTTTCAACTCACATGTGTTATTCTATCAACAGCCATTCCAGTCATCAAAGAAACAACAGCAAAAGAGCCTGAAGATTGATTTTTGTTTCAAAAGAAAAATTATGATTTGAGAAACCTATTGAATTGTGCCTTGACATTCCGAAGATCATGTATAAAAGTGTGGGGAAGAGGGAAGTGTAGAGGCCATTGACTGGGGGAACTTTGGCGAGGACGGCGTAAGCGATGCCTGGAATAGAACATCGATTGTGAGCAGTCATGTTTGGTTCGTTTGCCTGGTTAGTTTGCCTGGTTAGTTTGCCGTTGCCTGGTTAGTTTCCGTTGCCTGGTTCGTTTGGCGTTGCCAATCTACATACCTTGACTAGGTTTCTTTGAAAAACGTTTAATTTACTTTCATTCGATAGAGGATTCGATAGAGATTTGATTCCAAGTCGATGAAAGTAAATTCAACGTTTTACAAAGAAACCTGGTCAAGATACGAGCAAAATTCATTGATTGCCAACGGCAAACGGCAAACGGAAATTTGCTTTGTGATCCTGGCATTGTCCCAGTTGAAGCTCTACTTAAAGTAGAGAGGATTGAACTCTCGCTTTCTGAGCAATTCCTCTAACCATTGAGCTATCCAGTACCTTTACTTGCCAAGAGAAAAAGGGAAAGTCAATGGAAAGAAGCTTACCTTGTGGTACATGCATAATTCCAACAGTTAATCCTCCAATCACATCATTCACAAGGTTCTCTTTGCAATTGTAAGTCGGCAACCAATTTGTGATTGGCAAGAAGGACAGCAGATTGTATCTGGACAATTAGTTACAATTACTTATCAAAGTTTTACTTAAAACTTACTTGAAAGCCGAGAATGAAGTAAATGGATGAGTGTATCGTTGAAAGTATTTCTTCGCATGATGCACAAATGGATCCTCTTGTTCGGGTTTTTGATAAGAGAATTTCTCATCGAATTCTACCTGAAATTTAATTTGAAAGAGGTTTAAGATTTTAAACTCAAAGAGCAGAACAAGAAAGAAAAATAGAAAAATTTTGTTATGATCGTTATGATTAGAGTGTGTTCCTTGCAGACAACGCGTTTTCTAAAAAGCTACCGTAACCCTATGCTTTGCACGTCAAATATAAGCGACCGTAACCTTATGCTTTGCATAAGCAAACTTTTCAAAATGCAAATGTACATAAAAATTTTGCACTTTTTTTCTCTTTTTCAAACAGGTTAAATTGATAATTAGAGATTATTATTTACGAATTTACTAAGCCGATTGTCTACATTTGCACTAGAACGATTCAAAAATAAATTCCACTCCCTAAAAAACCTAAAAACCTTAAATAAAACGATCCATTACTATATTTAAAGAAAATTTTGCACATTTTTTTCGCCCGGCTATTTAGAGTAGCGTGTAGAAAACCGTGTGATTGTGAGAGAAAAATGGATGCTTAATAATACCATATAGAATCAGAAGTCGATAGCCTGAGCTTTAAGAACTTTGCACAACTTATCGCGATTAAGAACAACTGCGAACAGTGTTCCAAATTCTTAAGTAACCTAAAAAAACCAAATCGATGAAAAATGGATGCTGAAAAATGATTGAAAAATGGATAATAGGAGAAATTCTAGTAATATTAGGTTGTCCGGAATGAAAATACCCTTTTAATGAAAAATAAATTGATCTCCACAAAAAGAAAACCATGCGATTTAATCCAAAAGATATTCTCCTTTGTTGGCAATAGTCTTTCTCCATTTTTCTTTCAAATTTCGGATCCCTTTGCTGAAGAAATCCTGAGGCTGCGAGTCGAAGTATTGGCCTACCCAAATTCGGACTTCGTCGTGATCCTTGAAGTGTTTATCGGCCAGGAAGTGCTGCATAGGTCGAAATAAGTGGTAGTCTGAGGGTGCCAGATCTGGACTATACGGCGGATGCGGGAGACATTCCCAACCCAATTCCTCGAGTTGCCTTTACGCTTATAAATCATTTTTAGAGTTTCGCAACTTCTTCGCGTAGACCTAAAATGCTCTCACTAGCCTGGGGATTTTATGTCAAAGTATGTGGGCATCGCAAAGTATGTGGATGTGAGCAGCAAAAAGACTCGAGCACATCGCAAAGTGTGGAGTGGCAGCAAAGACCGAGCACACGCAAAGCATGTGGATGTGAGCAGCAAAGACTCGAGCACACGCAAGTTGTGGTGGAGCAGCAAGACCGAGCACACGCAAAGCAGTGGAGGGCGCAAAAGACTCGAGCACATCGCAAAGTATGTGGATGTGAGCAGCAAAAAGACTCGAGCACATCGCAAAGTATGTGGATGTGAGCAGCAAAAAGACTCGAGCACTCGAGCACAGCACTATGCCCCAGAAAAGCAATTGCAAATGATTTTAAAATGCTGTGTAAAATTAAAGAAAACATTTAAAATAGAAAAAGTTAAGAAATGCTATTAAAAACTTATATTATTTACGAATTTACTAGGCCCATTGTCTACATTTGCACTAGAACGATTCAAAAACAAATTCCACTCCCTAAAGAACCTAAAAACCTTAAATAAAACGATCCATTACTATATTTAAAGAAAATTTTGCACATTTTTTCGCCCGGCTATTTATAGCTTTGCTTAAAAAGTGCACCTTTTAGAAAACGTATTGTCGGAAGTTTGTCGGATCAATTGTCTTCATCAATCAACAAAAAGCTGTCAATACAAATTTGTCTGACAAATTGTCTGTCAACAAGGAGCACACTCTAGTTATGATCACCTTGATCATTGAAAAAGATTGCACTTTTGTTTATAAACCTGATTCATTGGCGGTCGGATATTTCTCCCAAAATCATCAGCAATCGATTTTTTTCGCGTTGACGGTGGGATCTCGTCAGCTAGTGAAGAGCGACGAGATTGAACTGACTAAATAAAATTTCTAATAGAATCTTTACGGTAACTGTTTGCTCTTAGTACTTGTTACTTACTGTTACTGTTTATAAAACTAGAGCTGTAAATGATTGATCAAAATTTCAGTAAGCTGGGGTACGACACTTTTGTCAAAGCTGGCTGCCCATCTTATGAATGTCAATTGTGTAAAAAGTACTGTAAGATCTGCTCCTAGGTTACTGTAGTACTGTAGATTCTTTACAGTATCCAAAAATCTGGTATTTTTCCAGCCGAATCCATATCGAATGCCCAAAATCTTTTATCAAGTAATGCGCTTTTCAAAAAATAAACCTTCTCAAAGTCTTTTGCTAAAATGCAAATGTAAATTTAGTTTAAACTTAGTTTAAACAGTTTAAAACAGTTTTAAACAGTTTTGAACTTAGTTTAAACAGTTTTAAACACTTTTAAACAGTTTTGAACTTAGTTTAAACAGTTTTAAACACTTTTAAACAGTTTTGAACTTGGTTTAAACAGTTTTAAACACTTTTAAACAGTTTAAAACCTTCCAAAGCTTCAGCACTTTTTAAACTAATATTCATAAACTGTAGATAGTGATTTTATTGGGTTGGTGGATTGAAAACTGCCGGCTATTGTCATATGTGACAGTTTGAGCACTTTCTTCAAAAGAAACCCATTTTGGCGACAATGGAAAAGTTGTAGAGAATCAAAAATCAAGCTTATATCCAAATTTTCAGCACGATTCAAAAACTGGTTTTCAAGAAATGCCAAATTTACGAATTTTCACAAAACTTGCATTTTAAGCGAAACTACTGAGTGTATCTTTTTGGAAATTTGGCTATAAGCCTAATTTTTGATTCTCTACAACTTTTCTATTGACACCAGAATGGGTTTCTTTTGAAGAAAGTGCTCAAACTGTGACATCTCCAGTCCTCCTTTTTTGAGTCTCACACTTGTCTCACACACAAACCAAAATCCTAAGAAGAAAGAGGAATCCGTAAATTGCCTGTAAAATGGGCAGAAGTCGTCAATAGTAATGGAAATTATTTGGAATGAATTCATGGTTTTATGTTCAATAAATTTTAGTTCAAAGTCCGGCAGTTTTCAATTCACCAATCCAATAAATTCAGTTTAAACTTTTAAAACTTTCCAAAGCTTCAGCACTTTTAAAACTAATATTCATAAACTGTCGATAGTGATTTTAGATTTGAAAATAGTTTAAAAAAACTCACTCTTGGCTTAATTCCCGTTTCCACCTCAGTTGGTGTGATTTTCGAGGAGTTTGGTGGCATGTCGATCAAATAAATCACTCACTTTAAATAAATAATCTTCGTAGGGATAATTTTTAGAAACTGAAATTGATTTAGAAGAAAACTATAAACAGTAAAACTGCTTGCCAACAAAACCTCTTTGAACTCACGACAAAAATAGAGAAAATTCTCTGTTTTGAACAATTTTTCTAATCTCTCAAATCAAAAGCGCAAAGAAAAAAAGAAAAAAATTGTTTCAACGTTGGTTGTTGATTAGAAAATTGACAAAAAAGGAAGGAAATTTTGCAAAAATTCGTTTGATCTTTGTCAATTTTCGGTATGATTAGTCTTGCAGGAAACTAATCACATTCTATCATTCACAAAGCACCAAATTTTAAATAGATTTCAATCTTACAAGAAAAAATGATGATGTTGACCTATTTAAAGTGAATAAGTGGACAAGATTAGTGTTGGTTTTGAATAGGGAAAAGTGGGTAAGCTGAAGAACGTGAAAAACCTCAAAACAAAAGCTTTAGAGGTGAAAAGCTTGAGTTGTCGTAGTCAAAAAGATCCAAGAATTGTATCAATCTTTTAGGGAAGAAGGGAAGGAAAGGGAAGAAGCAGATTTGGTTATTCCAAAAGAAGCCAAGACCAAGACAAAGCCAAGACCAAGACAAGGCCAAGACCAAGACAAAGCCAAGACCAAGACAAAGCCAAGACCAAGACAAAGCCAAGACAGAGTTTGCTCTTATTATCATTTACATTAACGTCTAAGGAACTAATTGTGAAATAGTCGTGAAATGATCTTAATGCTAACCTTAATCTTAATCTAAATCTTAATTAAGGCCCTACTCTGGTGGCAATGGGATACGTACCGGTGTAGCTCATTGGTGGAGTGTTCGCCCGGTAAGCAAGAGGTTCGAATCCCGGCGATGACTATGTTTTGGATTCCCAACCCCAACTCATAAAAGAACCGGCGTGTCCAACTTCTTATTAGTTGGAATCCAGTTGAAAAGTCCCTTATGATGCTACAGAAAGTATTAGAATTTACTACGGTTGTCAAAAAAGTCTTGGCCGGTCAGTGATCGATTGTTGGTAAGTTGGAATCGATTGATTTGAATGCAATGTAAAGGGAGAAGACTTTTTTGACGACTGTATCTTCGAGTTAGCTAAAAACATAAACTAATAGCTTTAAAAAGAAAAGAATAGACGTTTAACAATGAAAACTTTTGCTTTTGCTGTTCTACAAGTGCATCAATGTGATGTTGGATGCCTTTTAAAAATCAAACAACTAGTGTAAAGGCGATTTCTCTGTTTTCAACAAAATATCGAAGTACTTATGCAGGTCTAATTCTGCGATTTCCTGAAATTTGCATAAATCAGCGCTTTCGATTTCGGACGTCAAAAGAGCTGAGAGCATTTTATAGAAAAATCATCTAAACAAAATCCATAAGCACTTCATCAACACGTGGTTTTTATGAAAACTATCTTTGAGGCCGAATAATAAGTTCTGTTAACTATTAGGTGACTGTCAATTTTCTCAGTAACAACGCGCCAGCACACACGGCGAAAGCTTCTTGTATGGAGTTAGAGGAATTCGGATGAAATGTCTTACCGCATGCGCCATACAGTCCAAACTTGTCACCATCTAAGGGGATCCGCAATCTGAAGCAAGGTTAGAGGGATGTTATATTAGGGTGGTGCAAAAGAAACAGCCGATTTGACGGTGAATTCAAAAAAAGATGGCTTTTGATAGTGACATGATCACAATGGAATATTTTCGCAAGATCTCGAGCTGATTGGCATGGATCGGCCTGAATAACGTCCCTCAGCTTGGCTTCGTTCACGACTTCTGGCCTCGAACCGTGCTCGCAATCTTCCAAAGTCTCGTCTCCGTCTCGGAATTGTTTAAACCAAGTCTGACACCGCCTGAGAGACAAACTGCCATCTCCGAAAGCAGCACAGAGAGAACGATGCGATTCGGCAGCAGACTTTCCAATTTTGAAGTTAAACAGTAATGCTGCTCGTAGCACAAACTTTTGCTCGACCATGATCTAAATAAAAAAACAACAACCAAAAACTTCAAATGTCGAAATAAATAGCAAACAAATAGGCAAACAAAACATAAAAAAAATCATACCGTTAGCATCGCTCGTTTCTGATAAATGAGAGCTGATACCCATCAGGAGTTTCTTTTGCACCACCCTAATAGTTTAACTTGAAATAACTAGTACAAAGTGAAAAATCCACTGCACAATACCACTTTTCATTTTCGCCAATCAATGTGTCAGATAGGGTGTGCTTTTATTGGCACAAAGTACAATTAACAAATGCATCAATTTACTAGCATCAATTTTCTGATAGTAAAAGACAATTATCTTAAGTAGCACATAGACAATTCATCTTTTCTTATACTTAACTTTATTCTTCAGTTTTACTCATTCTAATTCATTCTAATTCATTCTATTATTCAAAAATGCCCTCTTTTCCATTCACCAGTCTTCCCAACAAACTCCAACACTTCAATTTTATTTTATTTTAACACTTTGAAGCTCCGCAAAGTCAACATCAACTTTTACCGTTGAACATTGAAGAAAATCGAGTATTTCGAAGTTCTTCTACTGATAAGCAATGTTGAAATCTAAGATAAATTACAATGCTTCAAAATCAAGCCAATATTTTCTTCAGTTTCAGCTTTTATCCATCACTTGCCTCGTTCATTATTTGAGAGAGACTCTCAAGCTTGGCTCAAGCTTGAGCTCGTTCATTATTTGATCTAAAAGGTTCCAATACGGTTCCTATTTTGATCCAATACGGTTCCAATACGGTTATTTTTCGATCTAAAAGGTTCTAATACGGTTCCAATACGGTTCTTTTTTTTGATCTAAAAGGTTCCAATACGGTTCCTATTTTGATCTAATACGGTTCCAATACGATTCCGATACGGTTCCTATTTTGATCCAATACGGTTCCTATTTTGATCCAATACGGTTCCAATAGCAGCGACCCAAGCTTGGCTCCTTGAATCACGAGTAGAACAACTTTAAATAAATCAAAACAAACAAACAAACAAACAAACAAAAATAAATCATATCCAATTTATTTAAAAGCCTGCAAAACCCTCAGTTCTACTTTGATCATGAAATCAGGACTTGGCTTTGAAAGTGGGAAATCATCGATGAATCTAAAATTTGCCCAGACAATCACTTACGAAACTTGCGCTATCATGGATTTCATCATTTCTGTGATCTTTTCATCGTAGAAATCGATCGTTTTGACCATTTTTGTGTTTAGACTACTGATTCCTATGAGATCTCGTTTTCCGATGGCTTGTTCACTTGACAAGGAAAAATATGTGATCGAGAAGCTGAAGATCATGACAAAATCTTCTAAATCTGTTGATATTCACAATTGTCAACCACCTTTCATCAAAGCCTTTCAACGAAACAAATCTTCATTGCGATTTACGGATTTGAGAGCTTTCTTAACTGCCCAATTTTCACTCCCATCACGTCTCCATAAAGGTTCCGAGCTTCTCTTGAAAATCCCAGACTAACTTCTGATCAAAAGATTGCTCAAATGGGTATTATTAAGCAATTGCTTGAAGGAAATGAGCTTTCATGAATGTTGGAAAGAATGGAGGAAAGGAAAGCTTACTAAAGTTTTATTCAGATGAACAGGCCATCTACGAAAGTGCAACGAGAAATCTGATAGTGATTTTGTTTCGCTTCTCAGTTACTTGTCCATTTTTTTTGATAGCCATTTGTACTATAGGATTTCTAAAGCATTTAGATTATTTTCTGAACTAATTCCAGATTAATTTAATTAACCAATATTCATTCTATTTTTCATTGCAAGTTTCTAGTTTTCCATTCCATTTCATTCTATTTTTTTTAAAGTTCAAACTGTTATTTATAATTTAAAGTCTAGTTTAAGTTTAAGAAATCGATGTTTATTTAATTACGAATTGCTTAAACTTCAACCAATTTAACCACATATTTCGCTGTTCACAGTTCTTGTTGAAAATTTTTTTACCATTCTTGTTATTCTTTTATGTCTTGTATCTTGTAAATATTATGTATTGGATTGGTGAAAATTTCGCGGGACTCGCAGATAAAAAAACAACAGCATTGAACCAGCTGAAAGGGGGTTTGGTTACTTCAAAATTTCCTCAAATTATTGCGAAAAAATTATGCTTCCAGCTTTTTATTTTTTGGTATTTTTCTTCACTTCTTCTATTGCATTCGACAATCTGCCACCGGGACATATTCGTCATGTCATGCTTCATGAGTTCCTACAAGAGCACAGTGCAGGCTTAGCAGCTGCTAATATTAAAGAGATATATGGGGAGGACTCACCTTCCGAAAGAACGTGTCGAGTATGGTTTGCCAAGTTTTGATCTGGGGACAAATTTTTGAAAGATGCAGAGGGCCGTGGAGCGGCACCCCAACTGGATGACTTCAAATCACTCGAACACGACCATCGGGTGTCATCGCGTAAATTGGGAGAAGAGTTCAGGGTTGATCATGCTACAGTGCTAAGACACCTTCATACCCTTGGATTTAAATCGAAACTTGGGGCTTGGGTGCCCCATGACCTCAATAACCCCCAGAAGTGGCAGCGCGTCGATCAGTGCCGTCCATCTCTCACAATACAAAAGAAAATCTTTTCTTTCTCGAATTGTGATAGGAGATGAGAAATGGGTTTTATCTGTGAACTTTCAGAGGACGTGGCAATGGGTGGGACCAGGCAAGAAACCTGAAAGTGACCCTAAGCCCGATTTACACCAGAAGAAGCTTATGCTCTACGTTTTCTGGGTTATGGAGAGAGTGGTGTACTGGGAGTTGCTGGATAGCAAGACTGAGAGTTGCTGGATAGTACTGGGAGTTGCTGGATAGCAAGACGACCCTTAATGCAATCAAATACAGTGAACAGCTGGAAAAGGTGAATGAATCCCTGAAGAAGAATAGGCCCTCCAAGTCAAAGATCGTTCTCCTTCACGACAACACGCATCCTCATGTTGCAAAACTGACTCGCTCTAAAATAAATAGCCTTGTTTGGGAACTTTTGTTGCATTCCCCATACAGTCTGGACCTCGCCCCTTCTGATTACTATTTATTTCGGATCATGAGTGATGAGCTTGCGGGAGAACACTTTGATTCGGAAGAAGCGGTCAAAAATTGGCTTTGAAAGTTTTTCGATTCAGAAGCAAAGCCTACTACGAAAAAGGAATCCGCAAATTGCCTGTAAAATGGACAGAAATCGTCAATAATAATGGAAATTATTTGGAATGAATTTATGGTTTTACGTTGAATAAATTTTAGTTCAAAGTCCCGCAGTTTTCAATTCATTAACCCAATATTTTGAAAAAAAAAACTGTTAAAATCCATGTTTTCAACAAAGAAAATGGCCAAAAATCAATTTGAAAATGGCCAAAAATGAGTGAGCAGAGGAACTAAAAAGGCTCACAGAAAGGCCTATGGAAAGGCCCATGGAAACAAGGCCTTTGCAGGAGGAATGAAAGAAAGAAAAGAGGCTGCACACAAAAAGCAAATAATGGCTTGACCTCACTATTTAAAGCTAGATAGTTTGAAATGAATATCTTCAATATTTCTAACATTTTTCTTTCATTAGAGACTTGTTTAGCTTTTTATGTTAAATCAAACTTTTAAATGTTAAAAAATTCGAAGTTAAGAGTTTTCTTAACACTAGATTTAAGAAATTGAATAAATAAAACTTTTAAAGGAAATTAAAGCACTGAAATTGTTGTTTAGGAGTTCAATTTTAGCTTAAAAAATGAAATTTAAAGATTGAAAAGTGTAGAATTAGTAGCTTTAAAGTAATAATTGTTTCGTTTTAAGCTTTAAGCTTTAAGCTTTAAACTTTAAGCTTTAAGCTTTATCAGTAGCTTTAAAGTAGTAATTGTTTCGCTTTAAGCTTTAACCTTTAAGCTTTATCAGTAGCTTTAAAGTAGTAATTGTTTCGTTTCGTTTTCAAATTTTCAATAAAAAATCTCTATCCTTTAAGCAAATTATACAACTTTTTATGTGAATATTTTAGATTTTTTAGCTGTTATGGCTATTTAGGTTATTATTTTGTTTGATTGCAAGTAACTTTTGATTTCTCTTTGATTTCTCTTTGATTTCTCTTTGCTTTGATTTCTCGCTTTGATTTCTCTTTGCTTTCTCGGGCAAAAACCATCAGCTTTCCAACAAATATGCAAAACCCGAACGGAAAAAATTGAAAATTTATTTTTTCGTCACTGTTTTTGAGACTAAAACATTGTAGTTTTTGCATTTTTTGCAGAAAAATTAAATAAAGCAAGATGATTAGCTTAAAAATTAATGGTTTTTATTCTGTACTGCTATACTTTGTGCTCAAAATCAGAAACCCAAACTATCTGGCGCATTGGCTTGAGTATTGTTTCCTAAGACTATGAGTAGTAGACTACCGTATTTACTCTATTAGTGGGGTCCCCCACTATTTTTTCAATCCCCTTCCAGACGACCCCACTATTAGAGAAATTTAAAAGAACATAAAACCAAAGTTTTAAATTGAAAAGATATCAATTTTTCTCCGAAATTCTTGACAAAACAAGTTTGGCTTCATATTTTATTTAGCTTTAACCGTAACAAAACATTAACAAACAGTAAAAGAACTAATCCAAGAGATCAACAATTGATGTATCACTTTCGTTACCAATATCTTCTTCCAATTCGAGAGGACCCCACTATTTTTTCAACCCCCCTCCAGACGACCCCACTATTAGAGAGGACCCCACTAATAGAGTAAATACGGTATAGACTATTCTGGTCATTGATTTCCTTGTTGTTACAACGTTCTTTGAGGCTAATTCTCTTATTACGGTATTAAGTGTAGATTGTGTATTCAGCTTAGAATAGGGTATTCATTAGCTGGATTCCGGTATTAAGTCTAGATTGGTTATTCAGCTTAGAATAGGGTATTCAGTCTCTATAGCTGGATTACGGTATTAAGTGTAGAATGTGTATTTAGCTTAGAATAGGGTATTCAGTCTACATGAGCATATCTGATAGTCGGTAAATGTTAGGTGTGTGAAAAAGTAATCCACGTTTTTAACGTTTAAATATAATAGACCATAAGTTTCGTTAAATAAAATTCATGGCATTCAAGCGTTTCCTTACGGTTGATCCATCACAATTTAATGTAAGACCTATTTCTGAAGAGGTTGGACGAGGGTTTTCGAGAAGACAGCGTCTTATTTGGTCATCCGAACAGGTCTCAGGGCGACCGCCACGTGGTTCATCTTCTAGGCTTCCATTACCACCTTTGAATCGTCGGAACCAAAACCTAGCGGTATCATCAATAACGGCGTCTTCGCCAAACGCATTCCGAATTCGACTTGCAGCCTCCGCAGCTTTCAACCCATTTTTGAACTCATAAAGCAAATTTGACCGAATAACGATACTTGTGTATACCATTTTCAAACTAAAATGAAAGTAGTTTATTGTCGTCCTTTTAACAAAATGAATATATCATTCGAAAGAGGACAAAATAAGCTTTTAAACGATATAATAGGTTGATGCATAAGTCTTTTCGTTTTTTTCGTACTTCTGTTAAAAAGTAACAAATTCACCAATTAATCTATAGTTTGCTCTATAAAAAAAGTGTTTTTTTTGTTCAATTTGCATCTTTTTAAATGAATTTCGGTTCACTTTGAAGCAAATTCGAGAGTGAAAAACGCCTTTTTCGTAAAAATCTATAAAAAACTCTACGGAAAAATTGGCTGAATGAATTTCTCTGAAATTTTGGCGAAATATCAAACGTTTTTTTTCTCTATCTTTTATCTATTGACACGAAGATAGGTTTTCTTTAGCTAAGGTGTCTAAACCGCATCATCGAGTTAGCCCTTTTTGACTACCCGACTTCATACTCTCAAGAAAATCCAGGCATTAAATATTTTTAAACCCGTTTTAATGTTATTTTGCAGAAAAATAATTGGTTTTTCTAATGAAATCAACCGTAGTTTAATTCGTGCATTTGTTGTCTTGAAACGGCAGACGAAAAGGAACAAAAACACTTGTGCATCAACCTAATATATATCGTTCACAAAAAATTAAAAATTGTTTAGATATATTTATTTAAACAAAATAAAAATAAAAAACGTGGATTACTTTTTCACACACCTAATAGTATGTATTCTAATTTTGAGTACAAAGGAAAGCTCAGTTTTAAACTTAACTTCTCCAATGAAAAATTAAATAAAGCAAGAGGATTAGCTTAAAAATTAATTGTTTTTATTCCGTAGTACTCCTATACTTTGTGCTCAAACGAATATCATTACAAAAAGTAAGCAGTTAAACATTTTATTGGAGAAGTTAAGTTTAAAACTGAGCTTTCCTTTGTATTCAAAATTAGAATACATACTATCTATCGACTGTCAGATATGCTCATCAGCTAGATATCAGAAACCAAAACTATCGCACTGTCTTGAGTATTGTTTCCTGTATTCTGATCATTGATTTCCTTGTTGTTAAAACGTTCTTTGAGGCTAATTCTCTTATTTTAGCATATCTGACAGTCGGTAAATAGTATGCGTTTCTAATTTTGAATACAAAGGAAAGCTCAGTTTTAAACTTAACCTCTCCAATAAAAATGTTTAATTCTTTACTTTTTGTAATCAAATTCGTTTTAGAACTGTAAAAACAAGCTCTTCAATTCAACTCTGTTTTTCTGTTCTCATTCTCGAATTTCAATGTTTATCAATGGAACTTTCAACTTAGAAAACGAGACGAGAAAGCTTTTGTCTTTTGGTCGAAAAAGAATTCTTTGGTGTCTCTTATCAATTCTGCTTCCTACCCATCACCGGATCCAGAATTCAAATCATTTTTGATTCTTTTGTCTTTAAAACGTGCCATTTATCAATTTGATTTATTTAAATGACAATGCCAAATATAAACTTCAACAACTTCTTACTTTACTCGAGTTATTTACTGACTTCAATCGTGAGTTCATAAATATTAAAGCCTTAAATAAACCGATAAAAATTATCCATTTTGAAATTTTAAAAAAATCTTTAGGAAGATCGAGCATGGTCATTTGCCGTGGCTCTCACAATGCAAGAGTTGGGTGGGATGAGACTTGTGTCGATTGAGCAATTCGCTGAAGGACTTTCTTGTATGGCATTCTCTGGAGCACTTGGAAAATATTGTGATGATGTTACAAGAAAGATTGGTGAGTGTCAGTGACTTATAATGGCAATCTAAAAGTAATCTGACAATTAGGATCGTTTTGGGACTAGATGGAATTTATAAAATCGATCACAGATCACAGAATTTTAAAATTTTGAAAAACCAGCTTTTGCAATCAGAAATCCGTGTAAATTGTATGAATTTATGAGTTCTATAGATCTAGATCATTCTATTTCTATAGATCTATAGATTCTATAGATCATTCTATCGATCGAACAAGTCGAGAAACGATTAGCCATCAAATTTTCATCTTTTCTACCAATTGTACCATTCTAGCTCTCAATTTTGCTCAGAAAATCATTTACGAAACTGAATTTCCAGCACTATCAACTGCTTTTTGATTATTTCTTTGTACAGAATTGTACAATTGATACAAGTGGTTTACCCGTACAGTTTAAATCTTAAAGTGCATTGAAAGCATACGAATCTTTCCTATTTCAGGCATCTCCACAGTAATCCCAATGAACAACTTCTCCCTTCTCGCTTCTTGTGTCGCTTTTGTAACTTGTTTATCACTAAACGAATCTTCAAATAAAGCTCTATACACAAGTAAGCATTTTATTCAAAAAATACCATCAAAGAATTCAGTTTTACTTGTCATTGGTATGATCCTATGTGCGGTGAATCGTCTCGGGATCAATCAAGAGAAAAACTGTTTGGGAAGAGATTGGGTGATCGTGCTCAGTCAAGGAGACAAACTGTCAAGTGGGTTAAAATCGTGAAACAGTAACAAAACAGTAGCAAAACAGTAACAATCTTCTCCAGAGTTGAACGCCATTTTGCTGACCGTTGATCAGTTGGCCAATGTTATCTCTCCGCTAGTCATTGGTGGATTGGTTTCACTTATAAAGTAAGAAGTGTTTTTTCAAACTAAGCAAAATCGATTTCAGTCTGCGAACAGTCTTGATCATTTTTGGAGTCTACAGCTGTGGCTCAATCATTTTAAAAGTCATTGTTTTAAACATTTTGCTGACGAAAGAGCCTAGATTGTTAAAAAAGCAGCAGAAAGCGAATTTTGATGGTAAAATTACCCTTTGCATTAAACTGATTAGAGTAAAAGTTTAGAAAAGTCTTTAAAGAAAAGTAAAAACGGCTTTTTCACTGTTATTGGAGTGTTCTGGAGACAAAGAATCTTTTCGGCTGCACTTGGAATGGCTTTACTTTTCATGACTGTTCTCGGATTTGATGGGGTTAGTCAAATTGAAAGGCAATTCGACTTTAAGGCTTTACACTTTACGGAAGTTTACAAAAGCTGTTTAGCAAGAATATCTAGCTGTTTAGCAAGACTTTAACTTTAATATTTATGCAATTCTTTAGCTTGCAATAGGATACGGACAATCTTGACAAATTTCGAAGTCATTTAGTAATGGAAGCAAAGGCACGGCTTTAAAAATAATAAATTAAGTATGACAGACTGTGAACTTCGGAGTAATTACAGATTAACAATTGCAAGTCGCATAGTTGAAAAACAATGAAATACTTTCAAAGTTTACTATACAATTTGATTCCCTGGCAAATTTTCCTAATGAATTGAGTGAAAAGACTTTGTTGTGGGAATTGAAAGCTGAATTAGCTCAACTTTCGCAAAAAGGAGCAATTCTTTAGCTTGCAATAGGATACGGACAATCTGTTGGTCTTCCCGATTCTCTGATCGGTGGATTCAGGTAGAAATTCGTCAATAAAACATTTTAAATAAAAGAAAGCAGCTTTCTGTTGTGGTTCGCAGCTTCTAAACATAATTCAGATCTTTTGGCTCACTTTGTGGAATTCTTGGAGCCATTTTCTATGCTTATTTTGATCAATTGATGGGCGTTCGAAAAACGGGAGTTTTTGGTTTAACGGTAAGTCTAAAGTTGTAAATTGAGAAATTGGAGGTAAACTCTTTAACTGGGTATTGTAAAGCGTTTAAGTAAGTTTAACGGTGAGTCTAAAGTTGTAAAGGTTTAAGTCAAAACAATTTACTTGAAAATGTTGAATATTAAATTCTATATACTATAGAATATTTTTAGTTTCAACAAATTTTCCTCCTTCTGGCCATCTCCTCAATTTTTATGCCTGGATCGCCGACAGATTTGCGGGGATATTTCGACTCATTGACTGCTGATGTAACTTTTTGCATTTCTCATTACACAAATTAAAATCTTCCTTTAATATTTCCAATGTAAGACTCTCAATTTTAGAAATGGTGGTCCGATTTTAAGGACTCTTTCGCTCCAGTGTCAACGATAGCGCCAGTGAACTCGACTGACACTGGTTCGTTTGTGTTTCTAAATCTAATTCTAAAATGAATCGCAAATTTCAGGAATTGATTGGAAAAATTTCAAATCAAATGGTCACAGTATGATGAGCATTTTCGCTTTTCTGATTGGAATTGCCACTGCGAGATTTGGTCTCTGGATGGCTGATCTTGCAATCACTCAAGTGATGCAAGAAGGAGTCGAAGAAGGCGAAAGGAATACGGTAAGTGATCCCTACTAGAGATGGGGAAAATTTTAAGCCGTATCTAATTCCACCTTCGTTTTCTTGGCCGTTTCTTGGTCGATTGCTCTGGAATTTTGCCTACAAGCTTTCAATTCTGTAGACGAAATTTCAAAGTAATCAGCCGAGAAAACAAAGGTGAAATTAGGTTGGGTTTGGAATTTTCCCATGTCTAAACCCTGCTATAAGCTCCAAGGCAGGATTTTGTTCAAAAATCGAGCAAAACCAGTAGCAGACTTGACTTTGTTGCAATCATTTCCAGGTTTTCGGTGTTCACAACGCTTTGTGTCAAACATTTTCCGTGCTTAAAGACGTGATGGTTATTTTATTACCAGAGCCTTCAACTTTCGCCATTTGTATGGTCATATCATACTTATTTGTCTTCTCAGGATTTCTTGCATATATCTACTACTTACTAAAGGTAATATCTATTCTGAATAGTTTAAGAATTTGTGCTTTATTTCACTTCACTTAAAAAGTCTTTAGTTGACAAGATTGAATATATTGTAAAGAAGATCCGATCTGATTTTAGTTCTAGCATATTGTAGTGGCTTAGAATACCATGTTTTTATTGAGCAATGAAAATGTAAATCATTTATTCAGACTCGAAACGATCCTCGCCCGATTAAGGCCTCAATATATGTCGAAGATGAAGATTGCGAAACAGAGAAATTATAACAAAAAACAACAATTCACATACACCGTATTTTCTCTAGTAGTAGTGCACCCTGAGCGTTGCCTAAATTGCTTGAAATCTCGAAAACCGCTTATCAGAACCTATCGTGTGGAGTCGGAAAATGTAGCTGACGATGAGATCTTGTGGGGGATTAGAGCTTCTAAAAAAGCTTTGGAAACCGTAAAATAGTAATCAACTCGGCTTGGCGGGGTACACTACTATTAGAGAGAATACGGTAAATATTCGTATTTTATGAGAGAAAGTGAAATATTTTCAAATGAAAATCACAACTCGTCAATGCGAAACCCAATAACTGAATAGCTGAAAAAGTATCACAGAAAAATCAAAACTGAAATTGAAATGGATAACCGAATTTCTTGAAAACACCCGTAAATCGATCACAACAATGGGGTTTGCACGAATTTTATAGACTAGTTTGAGGAATTTGAGGTAAACTCTTTAACTGGGTATTGTAAAGCCTAGGCTTAATAAAATAGAACAAGTCTACGAGATTAGGCACAGCTAGAGTGGGGTTTTTCGCAAGTAAAGCATTTTTTTAAAGTGGATGGTTTTATTAAACTAAATTAAATTAAATTAGATTAGATTATCGTAATCGAAAGGTTACAGTAGCTTTCTAAATTGTCCACCTTTAAGAAAGTAATTTACTCGCGAGGAATGAACGCTACTGAAAACAAAAAAAAACTGTGTAAACGCAAGCCACCTAGTGCACTGATTATTTAGACTTTTATTTAAACTTTCTAAAATCCGTTTTCTATTGCTGTCAGTTTGAAAGCTACCGTAGTCTTATCCAATCTATCTACTTATTTCGATCTAATTCTCTAAAAGTTCAAAAATGACCTGAAAAAAACGATATGGATTGTTGTAGTTTCAAAAGTTGACATTTTTAGGAAACGAGTAAGTCAAAAGAAACACTTTTTGGTTATGAAAACAAGTACACTAGGTACCGCGCCTTTACACAAAACTTTTGATAAACGACTAGTTTTCGATTGAGTATTTTTTAGAAAGTGACCTTCAAAACCAAGAAATCCATGACCGCGACATCAAGATCGACTTTGTCGATGGTGTCCTCTTTGTCCTTTCCAATCACCTTCACTCCGCTGAGATTCGTCCGAACCACTTTCGTTGCACCCATTCCCTCCAAAAACTCTCGGATTGACCCCTGAATTTTGTTATAAAAAAGTTTTCTATAACGTCACAAAGTCACACTTTAAGAATTAGGAAAAAAACGGTTTAAACACCCAAAGAAAACGATCTGAACAAACGAACCTCAAACTTGTCATGGAGCTAGAGAAAAGGAATGTCAAATGAGTGAAAGGAGATTAATTAAATGGTGTCAAAAACTACCTTGAGTCCATTTGTGATGCAGTGAACCATCGATGCTGAGCCGACATCGATACCAGAGCGATGGATAACGATGAGAATGGCCTCACTTGGGAGGGAAAGACGGCGCATTGAGATCAACTGGTATTCACAGGGAAGCACGAGTTGAGGGATTCCTGAAATGAAATTTTGTAGAGAACCAAGTCAAATCCATCATCTGTCCCATGCCAAGACAATAAATTGGGCTTTGCCGTTTTCCTGAGCACAGCCCAGAAGAAATTTCATTTTTTCTTGATTCTTTGTCAGATTCAAGGAAACAAAACAAAAAACCTCCTTAATCTAGATACAAATCTGCTATAGTTGTTGCAATTTTTTAAAATTTAATGGAAATCTAATCCATTTCCAGTCATTTATTTCCAATTTCCCCTGCAACTAACCAGTCATTGTATCCTTTTGCTCGCCGGCTGCCGCCATGAGAAGCGGTGGATAGAGCATAGTCAACAACGAGAGATGGCCACCCAAAGAGTTGTAACTCAAATGTTCTGACTAAAAACGTATAATCAATAGTTGAAACCGGTTCACAGTCAGCTTTCTTACCCTTTTCTTTTCAGTGACTTGTTCGAAAAGCAGAGTGAACTCCATTTCGACAGGCAATAAATCATCGGGGATTCCATCATCAGCCGATCCGAGTCCCTTTCCATCGTCTTGGTTAAGCATCCGGTCTGAAAATTTACTTTTATTACCTATTATTATATATCATTTGAAAGCTGCGAATCTTCTCTCCAAGATAGGCTGATAAGTTTCCGAGTTTCTCAAAAAGTTTAGACCAATAAAATGAATAGCTCCAATCAATTTTTTTGACTCCAAAAATTTTTCTGGAAACTTTACATCCCGTTGAAACTAATAGTAAGATGGTAAAATTCATTGAACTGATCCGAAAGGGGATTTTCTTTAATCTTTTAATACCTAATCATAATTTTAGATAATTGTGCTTAATTCAGACTTCTCCTTCAAGCTTTGAAACTTTTTAAAATCTAAATCCGCTCACCCAACATGATTTCAACGCTGCCATTTTTCGGGAACATTGCGCCGTGTTCGACGTTGGAAGCGATGGTTAATCTGAACTAGTACAGTAAAGCTTTGTAAACTCTTTTAATACCGCACCTCAACGCCCGATCATCCATCACGACAGCAGTCGGCATTGGATAGTAGTCAGAGCCGACCTCATGACCATGATATGGAGCTCGCTTGATCAACTGGAAATCTTCAAGTGAAAATAGATAAGGCAAAAAGATACCTGTAGTCCGACACTGTCCGTGTAATGCCAAGTTGTGTTTACGTTCAGCGCCGAATCGAATCGAACACCCAACTCAAAATTCTTCCTCTTTGTGATGTCCAAAAGGATTTTCCAATGAATTCGCTCGCCGGCACTGCCTGAATTTGGAGTTTTGGGAAAATCAAATCGATGTTTATCAAGAATAGTATGTGAATCAAGAACTCACCCAGCAAATTATTGATCGTATAGGATTGTTGAATGACATCTTGTTCTCCCAACACGTAAAGCACTTGTCGAATGGGTCCTTTCACGAGGATCACCTTGGCATTGGGAATACTGTGAGTCTAAACAAAGCAAATAAGTATTCAGCCAAATAAATCTAACTTACCGCTCCCGGTTTTGATCCGGAACTCAAAATGTAGGCACCACCGTGAGCGTTTTCGTAACGAACAAACGTTTGGTTAAAGGAGATCGGCTCATTGGTAGCTGTTGGAGAGTAGACTTTCTGAAATCTCAGCCATAAAATGTGATAACCTTTTTTACAGCTTCTGGGGATCACTATGAGTATCTTTTTGGAATTTTACACTCTTTTAGGGCAAATCTTGATTCAGAAACTGGCTGGGGAGTTGGCAACCACTCGTTTCTGGATCAAGACTCGTCCTAAAAGAGCGTAAAATTCCAAAAAGATACGCATAGTGATCCCATTTAATCTTACCCTATGCCTGTTTACTAACCAATCCTCTTTCTAAAATAATTAGACACAAAACTCATGAAGAAAAACCCCAAGAAGATCGCGCCGATTTAATTTGGTAGATTTTGTGCGTTTTAGTTGAAAGATGATTGGTTAAGCTAAGTTTATGCGGCAAGCAAAAAAAGATTCGAAAAAATGGAGTAGAAGGGAGCAGAGAGAAATGAAACAAAACCATTTTAGAATTTTAAACAGAAAACATGAGCGGAACAATCTAACAGGAAAGGAATGTGCGGAGGAAGGTAAACTTAAAACGCTTTACAAAAGGGGGAAGAAAACTTATGTAAGACTCGAGAGATAAACCGGACAACCTTCACGATTCCATCATGGAATTGGAAAATGAAAAGAATGACAAAAGAGGAATTTTTGTGCGGGGTACGGTAGCGCACCCTCTAGAAAGCACGCCGCGCGGCTTTCGCGCCCGTTACTTAAAACCGTACGTCAATAGGAAACTAACTGCGGTTTTGAACCGCTTTTACCCGAGGTAACTCACAATCAGTGGACCAGAAAGTATGCGTTTCCATTTTTGAATCCAAAAACTTACCTTGATCGAACCATCGACATTATGCTCCGTTTTCAATCGATCCGATTCAAGCATAATACCATCAATAAAGCTCAATTTGCTGGCTGTGACAGAAAAGAGGCTAAATATTGAATTGATATCGTTAGATTTATTCAATTCAATAGATTTTCATTTGATTACCTGGGTAAAGCTTTCCACACCACATCATAGACGAGCGGAGAAATGGAAAGTGAGGCTTCGGTCGGGGTGATGTTTTTGTTCTGTCCCTTTCGAGTGATATCATTCTTGGCGAGGAGGGTGAAAAGTGAACGGGACATTGGCAGGAGCATTACTTCAAAAGCAATCTAAAGAACAAAGTGGGTTTTATGAATTCTGTACACTGAATGATTAGAAAAACATTTTTTTAAGGAAATTTCTGCAATAGACTGCTTTAGACTGCTTTAGACTGCTTTAGACTGCTTTAGACTTCCTTAGACTTCCTTAGACTGTCTTAGACTGTCTTAGACTGCCTTAGACTGTTTTAGACTGTCTTAGACTGGTCCAAATTGTGTACAATAAACATTTCAAAAACATTTTTTAAAGAAATTTCTCTACCAACCGTGTACGATTCATTATCCGGATGCCCACTTTGTATGTACGGTTCCACTTGGGATCTCATGACTTTCCCATTTTGCATGATAGCCACATCGGGCTCACTCACGCGCAGAGTCAACACCTCGGCTCGTTGATAGGGTAGCTGATTGAAGACTGATATTGTGCTAAAGAGTTTTCGATATTTCTACTGGAAATAAGTATTACAGCGGCTTTCCAGTGTAGACTTTGAGGACCGCTGTGGAGAGCGTTTGATTGTATTCGGTGGGTTTTTGAATCTGAAAATGGTGTTGTTGGAGTGCTTCTTGAAGTGGACGACTTTATTTCAAAGTTACCAACCACTTGGAAATCGTCTTGCAACTTTTTCAGCAACTCATTGACGGAAGTGAGTGCATTGAAGAGTTGAATCGAGTAGTCTTTCATCACCGATTTCTTGCTGGTACCTGAAATAAAATCCATATTAGACTGTTCAGAAAGTCTTTTCGTTTCTTTTCCAAAAAATTCGGTGAGTTTTTAGATCTGGATTCGTTTTAGGTTTTTTCAAAACCTGTGATAGCATCATGATGTTGGAAGAGTAGAAGAACTCGTCTGGCTTTTGTCATCGTGTTCACATATTCTTTTCTCTCTACTGGTGAGATTGATGACCATTTAAGGACCAAAAAGGAATCGACTGCATGGATTGTTGACTGAAAATATCAGTTATAAAAGTTTAAGAAGAGACTAGTTAGTAAGTTATAAGATAACCTACTTCAAAACTACAACAAATCAGTTCTGAAGTAATCGGTTCTACACTACTGGACAACGAAATATCATATTTGAAAAAAACGATCGTCACTTTCGCGCGTCTGTAACTCCCTTGTCTTTACCGTATTTCTAAATATTAATATTACCATTGTGTAGCCCTTGAAAAGAGCTTTCAGAAAATGTATAACACTAATAGTTTAAACTCAAAGACAAGGGAGTTACAGACGCGCGAAAGTGACGATCGTTTTTCAAATATCATATTTCATTGTCCAGTACTGTATCTGCAGTATATCTGCAGTATATCTGCTATTATAAGGTTAGTTTATTGGCAACCAGATATTTTATCCAACTCACATGCAACAATCGTCCTTGTCTCTTATAAAATGGCCTCGTTGTAAAATAACCAGTCCAGTAAGTGCCCATCGCGCATTGATAAGGGAAAAAGTCGCCAGCGATTTTCGCTGGCGTCTTTTTCTTGTCTTTATACCATTTTTCTTGAGCTGTGAAGTAATCATTAAATGTTCCAAAGCTGAAAAAATTCTTCAGTAAAATCAAAAACTTTCCTTTTACCGAATTTTCACATCATCTCCTTTATTGATTTCATCAAAAAGCGGTTGTAGATTGTCGAATTGTTGATGCCATTCCTAAAATTCCTATTGGATAAAGCTAAAAGCTTATTCTCTAACTTCTCTAACTTCTCTAACTTCTTCTAGTCAATTTAAATTCAGTCAAACCCACACTCATCAACTCAAAACGGAAATCATCGCCGTGCATGACAAGGAGAACGTTCGACTCGTACATGTTCGACATTCGCTTCAGCTCATCAACAAATGTGGATGCTCTGAAAATTAATTCTTTTAAAAGCTTGATCTTGTCAGATTGATCTTGTCAAAACTTATACAAAATCTTACTTTGATCTAACATTCTCTGAAGTAATCGGTACCGGATTTGTCCCACCACAACCCCATTGAGTCATTCGTCGGAAATCAAATTGACAGCAAACTCCCTAAAGTCAAGTTAATCCAGAAGTTATTAAAGGCTTTAAATAAAATTTTCAAACCGAATCAGGACCGCAAGAGTTCGGAATATCGTAATGGGTATAGGGAAGGATTTGGGTGAACATTTCGTCGTTTCCATTCTTGTCTGAATTTTGTTTACTTTATTGGCTGTAGCTGGATTTAGCTGTAGTTTGATGGGAGCGGATCCTGATTATTCTATCATATTCAAAAATGGGGGTAGGCTAGTTTCCGCAACTTTTTTTGCTCAACAGGGTTATTTGCACAACTAGGTCTTTTGCGCAACTCGCCATAACTTTCTTCTAAGTGGACTAATCTTTATGATTTTGGTGTCATTTTGTAGATCTCAAAAAGTGTAACAAAATGACACCAAAATCATAAAGATTAGTCAACTTAGAAGAAAGTTATAGCGAGTTGCGCAAAAGACCTAGTTGTGCAAATAACCATATTGCGCAAAAAAAGTTGGCGCAAAGTAGTCTACCCCCAAAAATGTTTTTACTTATTGCTATTGTAACCAGAAGATTTTGAATTCTTTAAGTCTTGATGAGCTAAAACCAATAAAACTGGAAAACTTTGCATTGAAACTCACCAAAGTATTGTCTCCAATGAAATGGGATTGCTTTTTGTCCTTGTAACCATCGTTTCATCGGGTGATGGATTCGATTGATCACTGTTCTTTTCACACCAGCTTTCACAAAGAGATATGGAACTGAGTGACTGTAGCCGAATGGATCATTTGACCACACTGTTGATGGAACTTTGCCTGGAAACATACCGTAGCATAAACCAGTGTCGAGAAAAACGCGTTCAAAGCTAGACTACGCAACGCTTCGCACCGTCATTATGGGGGTGGGGTATTTATTAGAGTATTTACGGTATATGTATTTTTAAGCACTCATCAAGCACATCAAATCCCTCACCAAATTCCGTATTCAGATATTGATGTCCTTCAACAATATTGTCGACAGAGACTGGGAAATAGGCATTTGCTTCGTCAGTCATTACCCAAGAGCCTGACGCTAGTTCTAGATGACCATCAGATACCAATCTAAAGACAATGGTATTCAATTGTAAAAGATCTCAATTAAATTTAAAGAAGAGGTCAAAATTAGGATCGATTCTCACTAGAGCCAAATTATTCAATTGTAAATTTGTACAAAAATATATTACAATACCTATAAATTTAATTAATAATTTGGTTTCAGTGAAAATCATTCTTAATTCAGATCTCTCTTTTAACTAACTTTTTCACTCCTGTCTTTACTGTATCGTTTTGTTTTGCCCACCATCGCTCAAAGAAGACAAACTCTGCCCAAAGGAATCTCATTGTCTAAACGGATTTTTGAAAATCAAGTATTGCTTTTAGATAATGAATAAGCTAGAAAGTACGCCTACAATGAGAAAGTACGCCTAGAAAGTACGCCTACATACAATTAACACTAACAAAGAGACTCAACAGTGATGAAACAAACCTTATGTTTCTCCTGTGACATGAATTCATAAACATTGTTGAGAATCTTGTCCGTTTCTTCACTATATGAATCGAAAGTTCTGAGCCATCCTAGAAAAGACAATTTTTTTGAATTATTTTTAAGAAATTAACCTGGATCAACATGTGTGAAGGGTAAAAGAAAGACTTCTAGCTTTTCTTTAGTTTGTGGAGGAACAGCACGATTTCCTGTAGCTTGACCACTCTTTTGCATGGTGTTGAAGATGTCATTTGACTGTAATATATAGTTTTTGAAAGAATTGAATGAGTTATTAGGGAAATTTACATGATAATCAGCTGCTTTCATCTCCTCTTCATAGCTCTGATAGATTGCGTGTTTTGCTTCAACCGGCGAATCGATTGTTTCAAGTTTTCCGAGTAAATATGGAGGACCACCGTGTTCATCTGAGATTTCCTGGAATTTTGTCATCAAATTATGCTTAGAACTTGATATTAATTAAGATTAATTCTTAATCTTTACTAAGAAATGAAATCAACTTTGTACCTTTCACAACTATGGACAAACCAGCCGAAAAATGTATTGTTTTGTGGTTTTAAAACAAGCCAAAAAACAGCCGATAGTGCTTTTTTCTAGCTGGATGTTTTCGGAAGATGTCTAGCGCGTTGTCGTCATGGCGCAGTTTGCAGCGCCGTTTTCTACAGCTCACACAACCTGGGTTCGACTCTCTCGTAATGCGATTCACTTTTGATGTTTTAGTTTTTGATTTTAAATGGCATAACTACCGTATTCTCTTTAATAGTAGTGCACTCTCTAATAGTATTGCGGTCCAGGAGGGGGTTGAAAAAATAGTAGTGCGCACTACTATTAGAGAGAATACGGTATATTATATTGTGAGAATTTTTACAAAATTTCAGTTTTTGTTGGCTCAAAGATGGCTGAGAAAAAGACCGGAGAGACACAGACCGGACAGACCGGACAGACATCTCCGTTATGTCCATGTCCGTAATGATCATGTGTCTCTATAGTAGATAAAAGCATGTGGAAGTCTTGTTCACTTAGAAATGCTTTGAGTAAAAAAACCGAAAATCTTATTGTTAGCGTTCTATTCTTCTCGTTAGTATGGGTAATCGTGTTTGTTAACTAAATCTATTGATAAACCAAATAATCTATTACAGTCAGTCTAAAGTTGGCGAAGTGTCATGCTCTTTATGTTAAAGAAGTTGTGTTAGTGAAAACTAACAAGGTCAACAACTGGAGCTGCCGGCTCATGCACTTCATTGTGTTTCTTCTCTCCGACATCATGATCCACATCTTTGTGATCTCTATGTTCATCTTGAGGTTCATGCTTAACATCTCCGTTATGTCCATGTCCGTGATGATTATGTGTCTCTATCCGGAACACCTCAGCAATGTTTCTCTGAATAGTTTCAGTAACCAATGATGTTAATAGACTTGTTTAGAATAGGGTTAACAAAATTATAAAATCAAAATTAAAACAGATGCTTGCAAGTGTTAGTTTAAGCAGTTTTTCAAAGAGTCAAAGCTAAAAAAAACCTGTGATTTCTGATGAAGCATAAGTAGGAGACATAATGAAAGAAAAACGATCACGACTAACAACGATTTTCGTCTCCGAATCACCATTCTGAAACAAATTTCAATTTAAATTAACACCAGAAATCCTAAAAAGCTTTTAAAATCTTTTTCTTACTTCAAAGAAACGGCGGTGTTGATTTTGCCGTTTTCTTGTCGAGATCTCTTTGTCCTGTAGAGGAAATCGTGGTGATCTAGAAGAAGAAGAAAATGGATTAATGAAGAAGTCTCATCAGATTGTAAAATATATAATATTTCAGAAGATGAGTTAACAATGAGAATGGGTTTTTGAATAGATAACAATAAGAAACTATCAGAATGTATCACTCTAGATTTATCAACATCAATATTTTGACTCAAAAAGCTGACTTTAATGAAGCTCAAAGCTTAAAAAGCTAGACAAAACTGGCTTAATGGTGATCTAGAAGAAGAAGAAAATGGATTAATGAAGAAGTCTCATCAGATTGTAAAATATATAATATTGTTAACAATGAGAATGGGTTTTTGAATAGATAACAATAAGAAACTATCAGAATGTATCACTCTAGATTTATCAACATCAATATTTTCACTCAAAAAGCTGACTTAATGAAGCTCAAAGCTCAAAAAGCTAGACAGAACTGGCTTAATGTAAAAAGTTTTCAAGAAATCAAGAGTAAAAGAATGTTTTTGATAGGATAAGGATTGAGTTTTGAAATCCTAAAGCTTGCGATCAGTTCAATAACTAAAATCGATACAAATCGATAACTTTATGGTTCTATAAAAAGCAAACAAAAAAAGAATAGAAATTTTTCAATTCAGCGGATCAATTTCCTTCAAAATCTCATGAAAAAGCTTAGAAATCGTCATATTGGCTTAGCTCATGGCTTTCATTTCTTATCTTTTCTAAAACAAGAGTAAAACAATTTTTTTGATAGGATACGAATTGAGTTTTGAAGTCCTAAAGCTCGTGATCAGTTCAATAACTAAAATCGATACAAATCGATCAATTTATGGTTCTATAAAAGCAAACAAAAAAGAATAGAAATTGTTCAATTCAGCGGATCGATTTTCTTCAAAATCTCATGAAAAAGTTTAGAAATCGTCATATTTCGTGGCTTTCATTTCTTATCTTTTCTTTCTTTGCCCATTTTCGACACACCCCTCTGAATAATATCAAAACGATTGAAAAAGGGAAATCGGAAGAGCGTTTTAGAACACTTATCGACTGGGGCTGAATGGTTGCAGGAATTCTGATAACATTTTCCCTTGTCATTTTCTTTTATGTCCGATTTTATGTCATCTATTAATCTGCTAAATCTATCAAACTAGCTTTTTGAAAAATCAATTAACAATTGTAAATTTTTTGAGGAAAAGTTATTTTAGTAGACATCAATTATAGGCAACAAACTTTTTTTTTGTGCTTTTTTTTGATGAAAGAAAGTTGAATGGCTTCACAATTCGCGGCGGTTTATTGCGGATTTCATTTGGTCACAACAGTCGAAAGAAATACAATTTTTAATTGAATGAAAATGGAAATGAAATGAAAGTGATTGAATAGTTGAAATGGAACGATTATATAATTGTAAATATAGTTAGTTATTAAGTTGTTAATATATTTGTGGTTTTGAGTTCATAAAGTTTTTCAAGTGTAGACTAAAGAGATATGGAACTGAGTGACTGTAGCCGAATGGATCATTTGACCACACTGTTGATGGAACTTTGCCTGGAAACATATGTGAATTTTTAAGCACTCATCAAGCACATCAAGTCCCTCACCAAATTCCGTATTCAGATATTGATGTCCTTCAACGATATTGTCGACAGAGACTGGGATAACAATTGTAAAGTTTTTGAGAAAAAGTTAATTTAGTAGACATTAATTATAGGCAACAAGCTTTTTTTGTGCTTTTTTTTGTGCTTTTTTTGATGAAAGAAAGTTGAATGGCTTCACAATTCGCGGCGGTTTATTGAGGATTTCATTTGGTAACAACAGTCGAAAGAAATACAATTTTTAATTGAATGAAAATGGAAATGAAACTAGTGATTGAATAGTTGAAATGGAACGATTATATAATTGTAAATATAGCCAGTTATCAAGTTGCTAACATATTTGTGGTTTTGAGTTCAAGAAATAAAAGAATATCCGAGGTGAAGTGATGCGGATTGGAAGAGGGAAGGATCTCTTGAGTCTACACTTGAAAAACTTTATGAATAGTTGCAATGGAACGATTATTATGTAATTGTAATAGTTGTTAACATATTTGGGGTTTTGAGTTCATAAAGTTTTTCAAGTGTAGACCAAAGAGACCTTTCCCTCTTCCAATCCGCATCACTTCACCTCGGCTATTGTTTTATTTCTTGAACTCAAAACCACAAATATGTTAGCAACTTGATAACTGGCTATATTTACAATTACATAATAATCGTTCCATTGCAACTATTCATAAAGTTTTTCAAGTGTAGACTAAAGAGACCCTTCCCTCTTCCAATCCGCATCACTTCACCTCGGCTATTGTTTTATTTCTTTGCGAGTTTTTGAGAAAACACTGCTTTTTGCTAGTAGAATCTTTATGAATATGTTTTGTCTTTGTTTTCGATTAAAGATTAAGAACATTATGTGAATTTTGGTAAATTCATTTAGCGTTTAGGAAGCGATTAGTTTTTCTTTGCTTTCTTTAACTGACTGACTGCTATTAGTTTTTCTTTGCTTTCTTTGCTTTCTTTCCATCATATCTATTATAATTTTGAATGTTTTAATGAAAATTCGAAAATTTTGATGCAAGCAAATTCTTCTAGCCAATTCTTATTTTTCAAATTTCCTTTGACAGCTTGACAATAAGAAAATGGAGGTGGGCTTCCATAGCAGCCGAAATTGGAAAAAGGGAAAAAGCTGGAGAACAGTAAATATTCATTTTGTTCAGTAAATAGCCAAGTAAATATTCATTTTGTTTTGTCGGAAGGTGAATAATAATAATAATAAAATAATGAGATATTGGTCAGGTGAAAGATCATTAAAACAAAAGATAAACTAAATCAACAAGACGAGGATTAGATAAAGGAAACTTGATGGAATTCAAAACGGAATATCTTCTCTGTGAAGTTCAAATTGATCATTATAAGATAACCAGGTGAAAATTATAAATTTCATAAAGCTTTGACATAAAAAGACAACTCTTTACTTGTTATAAGCAAAAAAAATTCAAAAGTTATGGCTTAAGTTTTTAGAAAATCGGGAATCAGTGACGTGCCGAGTCATAATTTTTTTGTAAATCGTGTGATTAAAGTTTGGAATGCCCTTCCCGACAAGTTGCGTTTGATCTCCACCGTGTCTGATTTTAAAAGGACTACTTCGTTGCATTTTAAGTGACTTTGTGATCTTTTATCTAGTACATTTTTCGTTTTTTCGTCGTTTTCGCACTTAATTTCTTTCTAAATAAAGTATTTATATATATATTTTATTAGGTTGATGCATAAGTCTTTTTGTTCCTTTTCGTCTGCCGTTTGAAGCCAACAAATGCACGAATTAAACTACGGTTGATTTCATTAGAAAAACCAATTATTTTTCTGCAAAATAACATTAAAACGGGTTTAAAAATATTTAATGCCTGGATTTTCTTGAGAGTATGAAGTCGGGTAGTCAAAAAGGGCTAACTCGATGATGCGGTTTAGACACCTTAGCTAAAGAAAACCTATCTTCGTGTCAATAGATAAAAGATAGAGAAAAAAAACGTTTGATATTTCGCCAAAATTACAGAGAAATTCATTCAGCCAATTTTTCCGTAGAGTTTTTTATAGATTTTTACGAAAAAGGCGTTTTTCACTCTCGAATTTGCTTGAAAGTGAACCGAAATTCATTTAAAAAGATGCAAATTGAACGAAAAAACACTTTTTTTATAGAGCAAACTATAGATTAATTGGTGAATTTGTTACTTTTTAACAGAAGTACGAAAAAAAACGAAAAGACTTATGCATCAACCTATTATATTATATATTAACAATTAATTGTCCATTAACAATTAATTGTCTCTGACTCTGGCCTCTCCTCTGACCACTCTTCTACCACCATATTTCATACCAATCAACCCAATAGTAAAAGCGGATAATAAAAAACTGAATTGATTTACTCTAAAAAAGTTATAGACTTTCTATCCACGTTTCAAATCATTACAAAGTAATTTATGAAGACATAATAGAACGGTATCTCTTTAAAATCCCAGAGAAAGTGTGGGAAATCTTTTGAAATTGTTTGATATAGGAATCGAAATCAAAAAAATTCAATAGAGAATCAGTAAAAATTCAAAAGTGAACTTTTCAATGAGAGATTGAAGTGAAATGAGAGAGTGAATGGTGGGAGAGAGAAATGAAATGGAAATGGAAAAGGTGAAATAAAAGAATAAAAGATTTGAGGGGAAAAGCCGAGGGTCTCCCTTTCCCTCCCGCTCTGCCACGTGTGTGCATTTATAATATTGTGAACATAAAGCAAAATTTTCAAGCTCAATACCTCCGATTTGTCGGTCCCTTTTGCGGGGGATGATTTGTGAGATGAGTGTTTGAAATTGAGAGTTCTCAGAGTTGATTATTGTCATACGTCGACTCCAGATTATTATCAGAGTTGATTATCGTCATACATAGACAGTTATCTATTCAAAGATTGTTTGAGCAATTGTAAATTTATTGAATTAAACCATTTTAGAATTTGTACCGAATTTGAGAATCGACATTGTTGAAATTGAGATTTTCTAAAAAATTCACAAATTTTTGTTTTGTCTACAAGTTTTGTGAAGAGAAAATGTGTGAAAAATGCATTTATTTTCAAATTATCAACACGGGAAAAGTACGTACCGTAAAACACGGGAAAAGTACGTACTGTAATAGTACCGCATCCCCCATAATGACAGTGCGGAGCGTTGCATGGTCTAGCTTTGAATGAGTTTTTCTCGACACTGGTTTATGCTACAATGCGCGCTTAGGTATCAAAAAATAGCCCTGAATTTCAGCTATTTTTTGATACTAAAGACGCGTTTTTTGAAAGTACGGGCGCTTTGAAAAAAATGAAATACTAAAAAGTTTTTGCGACTACGCGACTGTACGAGGGCGGTGAGGTACTCTTACAGTATTTACGGTATGTAGTATATGGGTAGCACAGATAACGTCAAGAAACCACTAGAGCTTCAAGATCAAGGTCATCTACAGATAATTTAAAAGTTTCGAGACTATTGGACTCTCTCAAAACTCTGCGGGGGATCGATTCCAAATTCTGGCAATTCTTATTGGAAAAGAGTTATAAACAAACTAATTGGAGGTGACTGGAATTTCTAAAACGAAAGAACCTCTCCTAGAACTAAATACTAAAAAACATTTGCGACTACGCGACTGTACGAGGGAGAGTATTTACGGTAACAAGTTTTGATCTTAAAATTTGATCTTAAAAATCTTTCTTTTTTTTACAGCTTTCTCTTGTTTGCACTTTTTACGACCCGAGATACGAGGAGAATGACATATGGAGATTGTAAAAGAAGAAAGAGAAAGAGAAGGGAAAAGAGATTACTCAACGGCTTAACTATTAGTAATTATTGATCTAAAGATATTAACAACAAGTCTAGTAAAGAAAATAGTTATAAAAATCTAGGAATAACTGTTATAATGTATGACTGAAAGAATTGATCCGTTCAATTCTTTCAATTCTTCGAATGTTGACTCAAATGCTAGTTGAACTCTTGCAAAAAGTCCTCATTTCTTAATCCAATTTCGTTTTTAAATTGAATTCTCAACAATTCATTTATTAAATCTGTATTTAGTTTTAGAATTAATTTATTAATCTTATATTTTGATCATTAAACTAACTATACTACTGGACAATGAAATATCATATTTGAAAAAACACTTTCGCACTTTCGCACGTCTGTAACTCACTTGTCTTTGAGTTTAAACTATTAGTGTTATACATTTTCTGAAAGCTCTTTTCAAGGGCTACACAATGGTAATATTAATATTTAGAAATACGGTAAAGACAAGGGAGTTACAGACGTGCGAAAGTGACGATCGCTTTTCAAATATGATATTTCATTGTCCAGTAGTGTATTTCAGATTCGCTGTGTGTAAACGGTTGAGTAACGGTTGTAAACGGTAACCTAGCTCAAAACTACATCAAATCAGTTCTGAAGTAATCGGTTCTACACTACTGGACAATGAAATATCATATTTGAAAAACGATCATCACTTTCGCACGTCTGTAACCCCCTTGTCTTTACCGTATTTCTAAATATTAATATTACCATGGTATAGCCCTTGAAAAGAGCTTTCAGAAAATGTATAACACTAATAGTTTAAACTCAAAGACAAGGGAGTTACAGACGCGCGAAAGTGACGATCGTTTTTCAAATCTGATATTTCATTGTCCAGTACTGTAGATCTTGAAAAGAAATTATAGAATATGAGAGAGAACAAAGTTAAAAATATAAACAGATCCGTTTGTTTTTTTTTTGGCTTAATCCAAGTGTAAAAACAATAAAACAAGATAATCAATAAAGCTTTAAATAAATTTATTACGATTATCCAAAAAGTGATCCGATTTAAAACCTAGCTTGTTGGTCAATCGTTGACCACCTTTCATTCACAATGTTTGCACAATGAATAACTTGAATGTGTCTATTATGTCTGTGTGCGAATTGACCAAAATCGATTTTATTTTTCAAAGTTTCAAGTTTACTAAAAATAAAAAAATCTGACGCAAGTGAAAGGCTGAAAATTTAGCTAAAAGTTATTTAAAAAAATGATTTAACAATGCAACTTTAACATTACTCTATTCAACATTAGTCAAAGGTCTCAAAAATTAGATTGTATTCTAGTAAATAGCTTTTAAATGAGTTAAAAAGTTTATTTGAGAGTAGCTGGTAGACGAGTGAACAATAAAAAGTAGAGGAAAAGTCAATAATGGAGAAGAGAAAGAAGGGGAAAAGAGACCAAGTAGCACAGAATCGACTAAACCAAAGTAAGAGGAAGTAAACAGAGCAAAATGGATACCGTATTTTCTCTAATAGTAGTGCACCATAAGCTTTGCCTAAATTCCTCGAAATCTCGAGAACCGCTTATCAGAACCTATCGATGTGGGGTCGGAAAATGTAGCTGACGATGGGATCTAATGGGGATTAGAGTTTAGGGCTTCTGCAAAAGCTTGGAAACGGTCAAATAATCATCAACTACACTACTATTAGAGAGAAAAACTTCCCAGAGAATTTTCTACTCAAGTCAAGCATTTGTTGAAACATTAAAACATTGAAATTTTAACCAGCCAGTACTTTAAACATTGATTATAGGCTTTTCAATAGAGACAACAATAGTTCACAATAAAAATATACCGTATTTTTTCTAATAGTAGTGCACCCTGAGCGTCGCCTAAATTCCTAGAAATCTCGAGAACCTCTTATCAGAATCTATCGATATGGGGTCGGAAAATGTAGCTAACGATGAGATCTAGTGGGGGATTAGAGTTTAGAGCTTCTGCAAAAGCTTGGAAACGTTAAAATAGTCATTAACTCGGCTCACCGGGGTGCACTACTATTAAAGTAAATACGGTATAATTCTAATAGATATTATAAAATCCTAGTTACAAGTATCCTGCCAATAAAACTGAATATCTTTTAGATTCTTTGAACTTCATTTTTCTATCTGAATCGGTATCTGTGGTAGACAGACAGATGGGTTAAACTTTTTATTAACATTGTAAATTTGAAGAAACACAGTTGTTTTAGGTTCTGTGAATGGTCAGAGACAAGCCGGAGAGCTTCGATTGATCAGCTAGCTTGGCTTCTGATTTTGTCGTTTCAGCTTAGTCCAGAAGAATGCTTTTGAAACAACCCTGATTAAGAACAAATGGTCAGACTTAAAGTTAACAATTCATTACAATGCCAAGGTAAAAATCGAATAAAAATAAGAAATAAAACTGGTCGAGTGGGTAACTGCCTGGGCATTGATCCGTCTCCCAGGGCTTCTTATTCCTTCTTTCATTCTATACTGACCAGTGACCCTTGTTGTCTTTCTTCCTTCATTTCCTTTCTCAACTCATTGATGTTTACATTCTCTCGGTCATCTCCACCACTCGTCATTTCTATTGCAAACAAAGCGCCGCCACTGTGACCCCAAATTTGGTAGTCATTTAGTAATGGAAGCAAAGGCACAGCTTTAAAAATAATAAATTAAGTATGAAAGACTGTGAACTTCGGAGTAATTACAGATTAACAATTGCAAGTCGCATAGTTGAAAAACAATGAAATACTTTTAAAGTTTACTATACAATTTGATTCCCTGGCAAATTTTCCTAATGAAGTGAGTGAAAAGACTTTGTTGTGGGAATTGAAAGCTGAATTAGCTCAACTTTCGCAAAAAGGAGCAATTCTTTAGCTTGCAATAGGATACGGACAATCTGTTGGTCTTCCCGATTCTCTGATCGGTGGATTCAGGTAGAAATTCTTCAATAAAACATTTTAAATAAAAGAAAGCAGCTTTCTGTTGTGGTTCGCAGCTTCTAAACATAATTCAGATCTTTTGGCTCACTTTGTGGAATTCTTGGAGCCATTTTCTATGCTTACTTTGATCAACTGATGGGCGTTCGAAAAACGGGAGTGTTTGGTTTAACGGTGAGTCTAAAGTTGTAAAGGTTTAAGTCAAAAAGATTTACTTGAGAATGTTGAATACTAAATTCTATAGACTATAGAATATTTTTAGTTTCAACAAATTTTCCTCCTTCTGGCCATCTCCTCAATTTTTATGCCTGGATCGCCGACAGATTTGCGGGGATATTTCGACTCATTGATTGCTGATGTAACTTTTTCATTTCTCATTACTCAAATTAAAATCCTCCTTTGATACAGTCATGGACAAAAGTCTTTACCCCTACCGAGGTCAGCTTTTAAAACGCAAAATTTTTCAACTTTTTAACAAGTTTTAAAAATTGTTTTCAAAGTATTTTGTAGCATTTTTACTCTAGTTTTTATATCCCATAACCAAAAGAAACAACGAGTTATTTTAGGCAACAAAGAACGACGTTAACAAAAAAAAACCCTCAAAACAGGTGGACAAAAGTCTTTACCCCTCGAACAAAAAGTGAGAAAAAACCGAGTATTTTAATATTTGGTAGGGCCTCCTTTTGATGAAATTATTGCTTGAATCCTTCTCGGCATTGAGTCGACCAAATCCTGTAAAATTTGAGGACCGATCTTTGTCCAGACGTGTCGAATGAAGTACCATAGCTCAATCTTGGTATTGAAGCGTTTTCCCTTCAATTTCTGCTTCAAAAACGCCCACAAATGTTCGATAACGTTCAAATCCGACTGTAGGGAGGAGCAGATACGAGCTGAACTCCATTCGATCGGAACCATCCGGGTAGACGAGCTCTACCACCGTTGGCAAGGCGAACAACTCGTCCCATTAGCAGTTGCGACTTGTGGCATGGAGCGTTGTCCTGGTACAGCAACCATCCTTGTCCAATTTTTGTGGTCGCAAATGGAAGAAGATCGTTCTCCAAAATCACCTTGTATCGTTGAGCGTCCAAAGTTGAATTGAGAAGAACGAGCGGACCTGGTGAACTTCTAGTCATCGCTCCTGAAAAAAAAAAGTCAATAGGCATCAAGATAAAAGTTTCTTACCCCACAACATGATTGATCCGCCACCAAATTTGACTGTCGCACGAAGGTATTTGGTGCTATATCGTTGTCCGACAGGTCTCCGGATCAAATGATTTCCGTCGAGATTGAAAAAGTTGATCTTCGATTCATCGGTGAAGATGACATTGGCCCAGTCGTTGCTTGTCCAACTTTCATACTTCTCGGCAAAGTCGAGTCGAACCTTCCGGTGTTTGGCGACCATCAGGGGCTTCTTGGCAGGTCTTCTAGTCATCAATCCTGCATGAATCAAACGTCTGCTTACTGTCTTTCGATTAATGTCCTTGTTAAATTGATGCTTGATTAATCTGAGTCCATCGGAAGCATTAAGATTTGGATCCTTTTTGTGGGCCAAAATTAGAACCTTGTCTTCTCTTGGTGTTGTGACGGGTGGACGACCTATTTTGAATGCTCGGTGAAGAATTCCAATCGTTTTTTCTTTCTTGCAAAGCTTTTTCACCGTTTCGGGGCTGCGTTTGAATACGCTCGCAACATCCTTTACTTTGTCGCCTCGTTTCCTTGCTTCCATAATCTTTTCTTTGTCGGGAGTGGTCAGATAGGCTCCAGGCATCACTAGAATTAAAAAATAATAAAGCATTGTTATGTGAAAAATAACGAAATAACAGCAAGAAAATAAAAAGTTGAAAAGGGGTAAAGACTTTTGTCCACCTGTTTTGAGGGTTTTTTTTGTTAACGTCGTTCTTTGTTGCCTAAAATAAATCGTTGTTTCTTTTGGTTATGGGATATAAAAACTAGAGTAAAAATGCTACAAAATACTTTAAAAACAATTTTTAAAACTTGTTAAAAAGTTGAAAAATTTTGAGTTTTAAAAGCTGACCTCGGTAGGGGTAAAGACTTTTGTCCATGACTGTATTTCCAATGTAAACTCTCAATTTTAGAAATCATGGTCCGACTTTAAGGACTCTTTCGCTCCAGTGTCAACGATAGCGCCAGAGAACTCGACTGACACTGGTTCGTTTGTGTTTGTCTAATCGTTTTGTCTAAAATTTTATTCTAAAATGTTCTCTTCTCTTTCGCTCCAGTGTCAGCGATAGAAAAGTTTACTATACAATCTGATTCTTTCGCAAATTTTCCTAATGAATTGATTGAAAAGACCTTGTTGTGGGAATTGAAGGCTGAATTAGCTCAACTTTCGCGAAAAGGAGCAAATGGGAAACTTCACATCCGCTCTTGTTTTGTGTCCTTTTCACCCAATCAACTCTCTGGCCTTTCTATGCTAAATTGAATAATGTTACCTTTTAAGTTTAGTAGTCACAGCTGAAAATGAAGCTTTGAAAGGTTTACTGTATTGGAGTCAAAATGGGTTGGGAACAGAAGATGTGGATCTTAAAAAGCAAACTAGATCTGGATCCGGATTATCCAGAAAGAAATGTCGGAATCCGGTTCTTAAAGACTAATTTTCATTAATTGTTTTATATTTTGATTTCATTTAGATTCAAAATTTTTTTTAATTGAGGTAAAGTTAATAAGTTTATAAGATTTTATCATTAAATTGTTAGCATAAATTGATAAAATTAAGTAGAATCAAGTGGTCATTTCATAGAAATGGTTTAACTAAATAAGTTGGCAAAAGGTAAACGACAAATTGACTGCGAGATAGAATACAACGCTTCATTATATTGGCCGATATACTACTGGTGAAAATTTTGACTAAAGATCTGGATTCGATCCGGATATCGGAATTACCGTATTTTCTCTAATAGTAGTGCACCCCGGTGAGCCGAGTTGATGTCTATTTTACGGTTTCCAAGCTTTTGCAGAAGCTCAACACTTAAATCCTTCACTAGATCTCATCGTCAGCTACTTTTTCCGACCCCACATCGATAGGTTCTGATAAGCGGTTCTCGAGATTTCAACCAATTTTAGAGATTTTAGGCGACGCTCAGGGTGCACTACTATTAGAGAAAATACGGTATATAAAAAAGCAGTTTTATTGACAGGAGACTTGTAACTAGGATTTTATAATATCTATTAGAATTATACCGTATTATCTCTAATAGTAGTGCACCCCGGTGAGCCGAGTTGGTGACTATTTTACGGTTTCCAAGCTTTTGCAGAAGCTCAACACTCTAATCCCCCACTAGATCTCATCGTCAGCTACATTTTCCAACCCCACATCGATAGGTTCTGATAAGAGGTTCTCGAGATTTCTAGGAATTTAGGCGACGCTCAGGGTGCACTACTATTAGAGAAAATACGGTATCCAGAAAAAAAGCCTGGATCCGGATTCGGATGATCCTGATCTCTGGTTGGGAACTAGACAAGTTTGCTCTTAATTGTTATTTTTTCAAACTAATTTTGTGATAAACATAAACAACATAAAGGTATTTTACCTAAATTTGGAAAAAAACTGCATCAAGTCAAGTTCCTGAAGCTTACAGAACAATATTTTTGATGAAATTTATTTTCTCTAATCAGAAACAATCAGAAACGACTTCAGAATACACGTAACAAGGTAAATATGCTCGACATTGATAGAAAAATAGAAAAAAAAATACAATTTCAATAAATGAGATCTCGATTATCACAGATGAACGGAATATTTGAAAACTATTTACAAAGCCAGAACAGGAAAATGTTTAGCTTTCATTGCAAACTTTTCGCGAAAGGAGAGCTTGTTTCTCGTCGTGGGTGGCACAGATTGAACGGGCTCTCACCAAACCAAGACTGTGTTTATCTGAATCGTTTTCTCATTACTTTATTCTATTTGAAGATCACAATCATCTTATTCTTAAAAAGAGCTTCTGTTTCAAAAATTTCTCAAACTCACTGCTCTTTCGTCTCTCCGTGAACACACGCACAATGCTTGATGGAAGCTCGGTGGAGTTTCGGGTCGTTGTCGTGCTTCCATTCTGAACATTTTGCATTGTTTAGGTCAAAAGTCTAAACAGGCCTTTGACCCTTTGGTTAAGCCTTTGACCACTAATAAAGCTACAGTTTTGGCATTGGATACGAGAAAACTAACTCTAACTAACTAACTCGACTTTTTGCTTTCACGTAATCGTTTATTATCTGGCTCAGTGATTAGGATTAGTTACCCAATAGCAATCTTTTTTTTACATCTAAGAAGCAGTCAACTTGAAATCCCTTTATTCAAACTTAGCAAAACTTTATAAAATTGACTTTTTATTGTCTAATTGTTATGGCTTTGACTGCAAAACCGCTTTCTGTGACAAAAGTAAGCCAGGAGGTTATCTTGGATTTCTTGGATGTGAAAAAAAGATTGCTATTGGGTAATTAATCCTTTTTTTGCCACTCAGCCAGATAATAAACGATTACGTGGCAGCAGAAAGTCGAGTTTTTTCAGGTGGTTATTTAGGTCAATTGAATGGCCTCAGGAATATCTCAAAATATGAACAGAACAAGCTTTAGCTAGCTACCCAATTGAATAAATCCAACTCACCATCGTAGTGCCAGAGTCTTTTTGTATGAAAGACTCAGTGACCACTTCAGAGTGACCGTTTATTGCCATTCGACTGCATGACGAGTACGTTGTTGATCCTGAAATTGAGCAAATCAAAAAGAAAAACTATCCTAGCTGGGCACAAGTTTGAAATATTAGAGTTGAGCGTTTTTCGAGATTAAAAACCTCTGGATTTTTTTTATTTTTTAGAGGTAATGGAGTAATGGAATTGTTAGAACGGTACTTTTCCAATATCGGGGGAGCGAAATTAAAATCAGGGAAGCAAATTTTGCCCCCACGAAAAATGCATTTTCAGGAGTGTATTTTAACTGCAACGCTTTTTTAAACTTTAACGACGATGCGCTTCTCCGACATTTGTGCGTTTAAGGAATCGATTATTTCGTCACCAAAGGAGTCATCCAGTCGTGGATTTGCAACTGTGACAAATTGATGGAAGTCCGCTCAAAGGGAAAAGACCTATTTCGCTGGGTATTTTAAGTCACTTTTGTGATCTAATATAAAGGTTGTGAGAATAACGGGTAATTCGCGGATTTTATAGTGATAATTTGTATAATATAGGACATATGTAGCGCTGGTAAAATTTGCTCGCCTGATTTTCATTTCGCTGCCCCGATATTGGAAAAGTACCGTTAGAACTTGTAGTCAAAAATGTTAAAAATGATTTGCAATACGTAAAAATGACTTACTATATTAAATTTAGCTTTAAAAAGTTAAGATTCTCAATCTCAAAGGTTCATTAAATATTCTAGATCCAGAACTCTTCACTGAAATCATGCGACAAAGCGGGGGAAAGGATAGAGCGAGCTTTGTGTTGAGCTTCATTTCAGTGATTAATCAAGCCATGCATTCGATTAAAGCAAGGATTTTCAAAGATATGAGTGCCACTCTTTTTGCGAAAATTCTCATTCATGTCAGTGTCAACGATTTACTTTGCATGACCCCTATATTCACTTGGGCTAAACGAGAACAATCGTCTTGGGGAAGCGCCACGTTGAAGCAATTCACTCGTGAAAAAAATCGGCGACACTTGGGTTGTGTTGGCTAAATGGTTTCGGTTTTGGAAAAGATTTGAGGAAAAGAATTTTGTGATTTATTTTTTGACAATAGGAAAAGTTTTTGGGAAAAGGCTTTGTGAACTTTTTTCTTTCTTCCGCCTTGTCATCCCTTTTTCTCTTGGCCGGTTAAGGGACTGGATGGCTCAGTAGTTAGAGCGCTAGCCTGGAAAGCTCGAGATCGAGGGTTCAATCCCCTCTCCGGAGGTCTTTTTCCTTTTTCTAATTCCTTCACTTCTTTATTAAAAAATCAAGTCTTTCGCTAACTAGAACTGACTATTACTCTCAAAATTAGATTTCCATTGATAACTTTATACTTTCAAATACAATATTAAAATTCTATTGAAGAAAAGGACAAAATCCTGTCGGAATTAACTATTACTGGTAGAAGCCAGAGGAATTTTTCAACTCAAACACATTTTGTTTAATCGATGATCAAGCTTAACTCTTCCGAATCTTAATGAAAAGCTATTTAAGTGTAAAACTTGAATTTGAGAGTTTACAATTTAGCGTGGGGGAAAGTGAAGCTTAACAAAAAATTACCAATTTGTGAGTGATTTTTTCCTGAAACATTTTACAAGATGAACTTTTAAAAGGGCGAATTACAAACCACTTTTCGGAGCTCCACAGAAGGCACGCTGTACATGGGATCGATTGAAGAAAATGTAAATCCACGGATTCACACAGGAGTTCAGATTTCCCAGAACGACAACATAGGCCATCACGGATGGATCTAAGAATTGATACATTGAAAAGATTGATTGATAATCGATTTATAAGAATTGATCTAAGAAGTGAAAACGTTATTGTTTCTTTAAAAAGCTAATAAGTTTATTTAGAATCTTTACTATTGGCATTTTACTGTTTCAAATCCTTTCAAAGCAACAGTTTTCAAGTTTCGTTTTCAAATTTTGTCTGTTAAGGTTACCTTACAATCCTGGACTTTATAACAAAAGTATACAATTTAATTGATTGACTTAAAGTCAGTCAGAGAGCCAGTCAATGAATGAAGTACACAGCTGCTATTATCAAGTTCAACCGCAATAGTACAATAGATTAGAGTGTGTTCATCTAGAGTAATGCGTTTTTTTTAGAATGCATTTATTTGAGAAAAGTACCGTAATCAAACCAAATCAAACATTTACTTTTTAATTCGTCCGATTTTGGTATCATTCAATGAGGAATTACAATGCTCATCAGGGAATCTTCCCAAGTTACCCGCGAGTTACAATATGAGGTAGGTGCAAAAAGAAAGGCCTGAAAATGTACGTTCAGAAACCGTTTTCAAAAAGCGCTAATCGGCAAAACGCACAAAGTTACAGCCATTTGAATCTCGAAAAAATGAAGGATTTTCTCGAATTTCTGGCACACTGATTTTTGCCGGCGAAAAGGCTTTCCTTTCGCCCGGCGAAAAGGCTTTTACTGCTATCGGATCCGAACCAAGATCAACCAAGATGCCTGCGCTCGGAACTCTTTGATCTTGGTGCGGATCCGCTAGTAGTAAAAGCCTTTCCGCCGGGCGAAAGGAAAGCCTTTCTTCCGGCCTTTCCGCTTTCCGCCTTCATTTTTTCGAAATTCAAGTAGCTATAACTTTGTGCGTTTTGCCGATTAGCGCTTTTTGAAAACGGTTTCTGAACGTACATTTTCAGGCCTTTCTTTTTGCACCTACCTCATATTGTAACTCGCAGGTAACTTGGGAAGGTTCCCTGGTCAGTCAATGATACCAAAAACGCGCTGATCGAATGTAAACTAACGGTTTGGTACTTTTTAGAAAACGTATTACTCGAGAGGAACACACTCTACAATAGATTATTAGTGTAGAATTTGAAATTTATCCATTATCTTCCTTACTCAATAGATTCGGTGCATTCGCTTGCAGAATGTTCACCATACAAAACGGTGCCCACAAGAAGAAATTGCAGGCAATGATCGTAAGCGTTAAACGAACGGTTTGTATTCGTTTTCGATCGAATTCTAAAAGAAACTTATTTAAGCAAATAATAATTACCGTATTTTCTGTAATAGTAGTGCGCACTACTATTTTTTCAATTCCCCTCCAGCCCCCTATAAATAAAATTATAGTAGATACAGACTAAGCTAAACTAAGAAAGACATAGTTTTAGCCTTTGTTTAGTCAAGTGCTTAAATGTGCGGTGGGTAAGACCCATAAGTACCAAAAGAAAAAGTAGCAATATGTCAATAAGTTAATTACAAGCACAATATGTTAGTCAGTACTATTAGGTTGATGCATAAGTGTTTTTGTTCCTTTTCGTCTGCCGTTTCAAGCCAACAAATGCACGAATTAAACTACGGTTGATTTCATTAGAAAAACCAATTATTTTTCTGCAAAATAACATTAAAACGGGTTTAAAAATATTTAATGCCTGGATTTTCTTGAGAGTATGAAGTCGGGTAGTCAAAAAGGGCTAACTCGATGATGCGGTTTAGACACCTTAGCTAAAGAAAACCTATCTTCGTGTCAATAGATAAAAGATAGAGAAAAAAACGTTTGATATTTCGCCAAAATTTCAGAGAAATTCATTCAGCCAATTTTTCCGTAGAGTTTTTTATAGATTTTTACGAAAAAGGCGTTTTTCACTCTCGAATTTGCTTGAAAGTGAACCGAAATTCATTTAAAAAGATGCAAATTGAACAAAAAAACACTTTTTTTATAGAGCAAACTATAGATTAATTCGTGAATTTGTTACTTTTTAACAGAAGTACGAAAAAAACGAAAAGACTTATGCATCAACCTAATAAATAAATAGTCACAATCTCATAATAGCATCTCATTTAGCTACCAGTATGCTTTTAAAACAAAGGTAGTCAAAGTGAACAACAACAGAGCAAATTTTAGCAGGGTGCACTACTATTTTTTCAACCCCCCTCCTGCCAAAACACTACTATTACAGAAAATACGGTATTAATTTTAAAGAATTCAATTAAAAACCTGATGTTTGTCGCCGAATTCCCGAGGATTTATGTCTCAACTTTTCCACATAGCTTTGCGTTTCGACGCTGAAAATATTTGTAAATTGTTTTAAAGAGATTAATACCGTAAATGCTTTGTATTAGAAGATAAGGTTTATTAGCTTTTCTCAGTCATTTAAAAACCATTTTTTAGTTAAAAGTCTATTTTTCAATCCCAAAAAACAATGAAAAGAAAAATCGACTGATTCAAAAAGTAGATAAGGGATCATATGAATCAAAAATTTAGAATTTGTTTAAAACTATTTTAAATGATTACCCTTTATCCAAAACGTACAAAAAAACGGGGGTGGGACAAATGCGACCTTTTTTTTGCGCACCTGGACATTTGCGCACCTTTTTTTTGCTGGAAAAGGCCTTAGGAAAGGTCGTAAAGCTTCAAAAATGTTTTCATACAAGGGAATCGTATACGTAGATTCCGAATTTCGACAAATCAGACCTCGCTGACACGTCAAATTTGGGCTAAAAGGCAAAAACTACGCAACTTAACGCTTTTCCGCAGTTTTTGCCTTTTAGCCCAAATTTGACGTGTCAGCGAGGTCTGATTTGTCGAAATTCGGAATCTACGCATACGATTCCCTTATATGGAAATATTTTCGAAGCTCTACGGCCTTGCCTAAAGCCTTTTCCAGCAAAAAAAAAGGTGCGCAAAAAAAGGTCGCATTTGTTCCACCCCCAAAAAAACACGTTTAAAAGTAACACAAGAAAATAATTTTACTTTTAAACACATTTAAAAGTAAATTTATTTCCTTACCCCTTTGAATCTTCAAAAAAATCCATTTGAGTAATCTTTATGATTTGTTTTTTAAAAATAATGTTTTAAATTGTACTGCCGATAAAATATTATTAGGTTGTCCAATAAGTAATGCGTGTTTTGACACGATTTTCAAAATATCACAAAATTAACAAAAGAGAACTTTATTAATCGATATATTCTCCACAACAATCAACAACATTTCTCCATCGTCCGAGCAAAGAGTGAAGTCCGTCATAATAGAATGAAGCTGGTTTCGATGAGAAGAAATCGTCGAGCCATTTTTGCACCTCGTCAACACTTTTGACTCGTTTCCGTCCGCAAATCGTTTAAACCAGCGCTGGCACTGGCTGATTGAAATTGAATCCTCTCCAAATGCGGCACAGATAGTTCGATGGCAATCCGCTGCAGTTTTAACTCGTTTGAAATCATACAGCATTGATGCGCGGACAACAAACTTTTTGTCTTTCATCTGCAAAACAACATATCTATTATAAAACAAAGGCAAATGAATAAAATAATATATAAAAATAAACACAAGATGCTGATGATTAAAAAGAGCATATATTTGCTCGAAGCGATTTCGCAATAGTTTCGAAATAAGTAACACGCATTACTTATTGGACAACCTAATAGTAAGTTTTAAGCCTAGATCTATCCATAGAATCCCCAAAACAAGGTCTAAATTCAAGATTTCGAGGGATTTCATTCTAATCCAGCATTTACGGTTATAAACAATCACCAACTTGTCACAAACATTCAGCTTTGTCGTTGTCAAGTCAAGTGTCGGTTTCGAATTGTGCGACATCCAGACAGCTTTACAAACAAAGTAATAAAAGAGGCCAGCCATCGTCGACGGGAGCAACCAGGCGATTGTGTTAAAGACTGAATAAAGCTTTATGTCTTTGTATTTACAATTCTCCTTAATTCCCAAGATCAACGTGTTGTTGTCTATGACTTAAACCCGGCAGTCATTCTCTTTTCTCTCTTTCCCATTCTCTTTTCCAAAATTCTCCATTTGACTTTTCATTAAACCCATTTGGAGTCAAAAAAGGAGTCATTTTAAAAGAAAAAAAAAAGAAGCATTGAGTAAATAAGAATATCGATTTTCTTTAAAAACCAACCAATAACATAAATGCTTTTGAAAATTTGATTATCCCGTCGATAGAAGGTCACACATTGCTCGACTCTAAAGATCAACCTTTAAAAAGTTACTATATTCTTCAAAAATTGGACAAAATCTCATGATTTATATGGTTGTTATAAAATTTGGATTACTTGGGAAAAGTCTCCTCTTTCCTCCAGATGAACGCTTGTGGCAGTGAGCAGAGAAGAGCCAAACCCCAAGCGAACATCGCCAAATAAGTCGGGATTCTGTATCGACTTCGACGGAAATGAGCCAATGGACGACATATTGCCTAAAGGGAATTTAAACAAGGGAATGTTCTTGTTTCTGGAGTGGAGAATTGACTCGAAATCAAGTGCATCTTATAGAATCGACATGCTGATTTCGAATCTCCAAAAACTAGCTGCAAACTCGCACGCAAACTCGAGAAATTTGGCATAGAAACATCGCTCAAGTTTCTCTTTATGGTGCTTCTTACAGACTATTTATGACACGGCCACAAGAGACATTTCAACAGCTTCTCTGGTATAGTGGATAGTGTGTTAGTCTACAGAGCGCAGAGAGCTTTTTTGGCTGGGGTTCGAACCCCCCTGACCGATTTTTTGGTTCTCGGCTTGGGTTCGAATCCTTCCCTGACCGATTTTTTGGTTCTCAGCTTGCGTTCGAACCCCCTGATCGATTTTCTGATTCTCGGCTTGGGTTCGAATGCTTCCCTGGCCGATTTTTTGGTTCTCGGCTTGGGTTCGAATCCTTCTCTGGTCAGTTTTTTGGTTCTCAGCTTGCGTTCAAATCCTCCCTGGACCAAATTCCTTTTTTGACTCATTCTGACGATTTTTGAAGAAATCTGGCATAGAAAATTCACCTAGATTTTGGATTTAAATTTCCTTATGGCCGCATAAAGAGTCTGAGTTGCTTCTCAACTTCCCATTGTAGGCTAGCTTTATGAAATTTCTTACTTGATATCGATCAGCACTGATGGCAACGAGAAGGAATGGACTTGCGTACAAAGGTACCATTTGAGCGTATCGAACAAGCTGAAATTTGAGGTGATTGTAATGAGATTTAGCATGTTTTTTTAACAATTTATGGCACTGAACATCAAATTTTATTGACAAGATAGTTATTTAAAAGAGTTTTCACATTCTTTTACTTTAAAAATTCGTTTAACAATTAATATTATAGTTGATCGTTTAATTATTATGAGTTTATATAAAAATATCTTTTGATAAATATATCTGTTTAAGAATTTTAGTAATTTTAGTAGATAGGTTTAGAAAAATTTGAGTTTTCTTTGATAGACTCAACTTTATAAAGATAAGGTTTAGATTTAAATGTTTGACTGAAGTGGAGAAGTGAAGACAATAGATCTACAATAGCTCTACAATAGCTCTACAATAGATCTACAATAGATCTACAATAGATCTACAATAGCTCTACAATAGACAATAGATTGCCCAAGTGTCATTGATAAGTTTTCAAAATATTACTTACTTTACACAACCATCCAGGCCCGATGAAATGTGGATAGTGAAATAATAAGAGAATCTCGGTGCCCAAACTGCACACAGCAAAGAGAAGATCAGCCGCACATGTGTGTAGTAAAAGAAGCTAAATAAAGTTTACAAATTTCCCTCTATTTCTTAGTTTCTTACGATTTTGTAGTTCTCATTTATCTTTTTATATTTGTTATTTTATGGAACGGATTTATTTCATTCATTTCATTCATTGTCGTCTATTGGTGAAGAAGAATATATATACCGTATTCTCTCTAATAGTAGTGCACTCTTTAATAGTAGTGCACTCTTTAATAGTAGTGCACTCTTTGATAGTAATGCGGTCCAGGAGGGGGTTGAAAAAATAGTAGTGCGCACTACTATTAGAGAGAATACGGTATATGTTATGTCCGATTTAGATTTTCGTCCGATTTAGACTCAATCTAAATCAGACGTCCGATTTAGATTATGAAATCCTTCAGCAAACACACCGAAACCTCGGTCATGCTGGCATTGGATTGATGTGGCAACATCTTAGGATTTACTACGGGATATCAAAGTTCGTTTTTGAAACATTGTACAAAAAATTGCAGTTGTTGCAGTCTAATTTAAGTTGATTATGTATTGTTCAATTTTGTTGTTTTTGCATCTTTTGTTGTTTGTTCTAAAAATAAACTTCTTTACAATTCACAACCGATAAAAAAATTCTGAAAACTTCTGTAAAACATAAACAAACAACTGAGTCTAAATCGGACATAACATATTAGGTTGTCCAGTTATGAATGCGCGCCTGCTCTTGAACAGCGTACCTTAGGGATATACAATTTTATCAAACCCTATTCTCTATATGTTGTTCAAGATTTCTTATTTATTACAACTTTTCGTGTTTTTGACGTTAAACTAATTCATTTTTGATTTAATTTCCGTGTTTAAATGACCGAGACGAAGTTTCGTCTTCGTGCCAGTCTTTGTTATGACTTCAAATTGGGCAAAAATGCCGTTGAATCCCATCGAGATCTCTGCAAAGTATTTGGCGAAGATGCTATTTCGGTCGCCGATGGTTTCAACGATTTCGAGAAGGAAATGAATCTTTGGAAGACGAAGACCACCAACGACGACCTCCTGCGATCGATAATGCACTACTGAAGCAGGCGATAGAAATGGATCCTCGACAAACGACGCATGAACTTGCAGAAATATTTAGAGTAAGCCCTCAAAAAATTTCCAAGCATTTAAATCAATTGGGGAAAACAAGCCGACAAGGGAAATGGGTTCCTCATCTTCTCAGCAATGCCAATAAAGCTACTCGTGTCACTATGGCGGGTATTCTTCTTCGTTTGGCAAAAAATACTCGGTTTTACGATGAAATCCTTACTTGCGATGAAAAATGGATTCAATATGATAATTCTACACGAAAACGGCAAAGGCTAGAACCTGGTGTGGAGCCAATACCAACACCAAAACCCGACTTCCTTGACAAGAAAGTAATGCCTACTGTCTGGTGGAATTCCCAAGGCATTGGGTATTTTGAGCTGCTTAAACCTGGGCAAACAATCACGGGTGAAACGTATGCACAACAATTGGAACGAGTGAACAATGTATTGCTACAAAAAGGCCTTGATCCTTCAAACATAAAGTTCATTCAAGATAACGCCCGTCCACACGTTGCAAAGATTGTTCAGGAAAAACTCGAAGAGTTGGGCTGGGAAACTCTCCCGCATCCGCCATATTCTCCGGATATTTCTCCTTCGGATTACCATTTATTTCGCTCAATGCGAAGCCACTTGGCCGGAAACAAGTTCAAAGAAGTTCAAGAGGTCGAAAAATGGATAGCCGACTTCTTTGCCTCAAAACAAGCCAATTTTTACGCGGAGGGAATTCATTTTTTGCATGGAAGATGGAAACAAATAATGTTAACAAATGGTGAATATATTGTTGATTGAGCTGTTAAACTGTTGGTTTTAAAATAAAGAGTTGTTATCTTAAAAACGCGCATTTATAACTGGACAACCTAATATATATATATTCTTCTACACCAATAGACGACAAAGTATCTATACATATATTTATATATAGATACTTTATTTAGAACCTGAAATAAAGTGCTCTAGATTTAAGATTAATACACATGAATTCATACACATAACACGAAAAGGGCCGATAAAAAGCAACACGCTATACAATGTAATATATGTAGTATATGGGTAGCACAGGTAACGTCAAGAATCCACTACAGCTTCAAGATCAAGATCATCTACAGATAATTGAAAGGTTTCGAGACTATTGGACTCTCTCAAAACTCTGGGGAGTCGATTCCAAGGTCCCAGGTCCAAATTCTGGCAGTTCTTATTGGAAAAGAGTTATAAACAAAATTATTGGAGGTGACTGGAATTTCTAAAACGAAAGAGCTTCTCCTTGAATTAACCGTGGGATTAACTTTGAATAAATCTCGAAAAAGAGGGATAGGTTGCCTGTCCTTTACAATTTTCAAACACTCTATTAAAACCGTGACCAAGCGGCGGTGTCTAAGAGATTTAAGATCAAAAATTTTGAGTCTATCTGTGTATACAAGAAAAGTTTATTTGAAAAGTTCGAAATCTTAGTAAAAAGTACACTTTAACTTAAGTATTTGAGCAAATTGAATTTGAGTGAAAATAAAGTACATAAAAGGTTTTGTCTACTTTATACCTAACACATTAAACTGTACTTTGAATCGAAAGAGGCTCAGTTTAACACTTTTCAACTCTAGAACTTTATTTTCACAAGCAAGCAATGCCTTGTCTAATAAATTGATCTTTCCTTAACGTTTTCACAAACCTGAACCGGTGAAACCCTTCTCCGGATGGCTTTATTCCCACGCCAGATGACGAAAATCATGAAAAGATTTCCGGCAATGGCCAAACTCATCGTGATTGTCATATGCACCACAATGAAAAAAACCTAAAATACTTGATCTTAAGATATGAATGGATTAACGAGATTCCCACTGTCCCTATCTACTATCTAGCGAAGCCACAGCCAAAGAAATGGGCTTGGCAAAAACAATTCTATAGTTTGCTCCTAAGTTTGCTCTTAAATAAGGCTTAAGAAAAAAAAATATCTCTACTTGTGGATGCATTTTGTGTTTGAGTTCGCTTCAAGTGGCGCGTCGAAGCCAATCTAGATCGAGATTAAGAACAATATTTAAAAATTGAAAGAAAAAGAGAAGTATAAGATAGGTAAGACACAATAGGCGGAATAGAAAATATATTTGTGCAATAGAATGAGCTGCAATAGAATGAGCTATACTTGCCCTTTCAGCCATTCTTTGTGCTTTGACACCGTATTTCTGACGCACTCAACTACCACATTTCTTCGAATAGAAGACCGGGTAAAGAGTATCATCGCGTACTCCTGCGTAGCAGCCCTTTTTAAAATTTCTTTTCTGCATAGAAGCTTTCAATCAAATGCTATAGAGCTGAAAAATGTCTCAAAAATCTGTTAGCTCATGTGGTATTTTTGAGCCATTTTTCAGCTCTATAGCATTTGATTGAAAGCTTCTATGTAGAAAAGAAATTTTAAAAAGGGCTGCTACGCAGGAGTACGCGATGATACTCTCTTTACCCGGTCTTCTATTCGAAGAAATACGGTATTCAGCTTTTCAGTGCATCAGAAAGAGTCTTTATGCTCATTTTGAGCATAAAGACTTAAGAAAAAAAGTATATAAAAAGAAAATTTCAAACAAGAGTTCGGTTAAACTTTAAAAAAAGTATCTAAGCTTCAACTTTTTTTACTTCTGCAAGTAGAATATGGGAGTCGAGTTTGAAAAGATGAAAAAAGAAAGGGTAAAGGGTTTGGAGGGAGTGGTCATGAAAAGGAGAAACTGATCTAAAGAGGACTTGGTCTAAAGAAGGTAAAAAAAGAAGAGACATAACTCATCTCTCCAGTCATTAGTCCCTCCAGAACTCCCACCACCAAACAAGGAACCCCAAAAATGAACTTGGGCAAATCGATTGCATTTACACGTGAATAGGGTTTAAATATAAACAAATTCCGTACTTATCGCTTTTAATATTTAAGGTAGACAAAGAAAATTGATTATTTAATTAAGTATGATCGGTTTTAAGAGCTTTACAGAGCTTTAACCAATCTGGAAACAATGTTTTGAATGACTAGGCTATTAGGTAGACAAAGAAAATTGATCATTTAATTAAGTATGATCGGTTTTAAGAGCTTTACAGAGCTTTAACCAATGTTTTGGTTGGTTAAAACCAAAAACCAACCAAACAATGTTTTGAATGACTAGGCTATTGAATTGTTTGAATCAAAATTAAATCAAAATTAAATCAAAGCTAAACCAAAACTAAATCTAAATTAAATCTAAATTAAATCTAAATTAAATCAAAATCCAACTTTTTAAACCGATAAAGCTTCTAGAATAGAATTTTCGGAACAATTTCACATGAGGAAATTAAGGAGATTTCCGGTTGAACGATTGAATTTATGAAAATAAAGTAGTTTACTACATTAGCTCTGTTTTTTTGTGTCTGTTTTACTAAATCACCTTTAAGTATCAATGTTAAATCTCAATTGTTGACGAGTAAGCGGCTTATTTTAGATTCAGTGAGGAGAGGAAATCAATTAGAGAATGAAGAGCTTTTCGAGAACTGACCATCGAATGGAAATAAAGTCTTCACCAGGAAAAACAAAAAAATAGAGAATTTAGCCTTAGCTTTAGAAAATGAAAACTTTGGTTACAAAAAGAAAAGAAGAAAATGAAGAAGAGTAGGGTTTTCAATATAATGTGTAAGAGCAAGATTGTTTTTCCTGGTGAAGACTTTATTTCCATTCGATGGTCAGTTCTCGAAAAGCTCTTCATTCTCTAATTTTCTGTAATAAGCCAAGCCAAAACCAAACGGATTTACAATTTAGCTTTGCTTGGCCTAACTGGAATTCGGTAAAACGATCAATTTGATTCAAATTTGGAATGCAATTTAACCTAAGAGTTTACTAGAAGTACGAAAATTTATATAAACCAAAAGGTTTTATTATTAATGTGAAGGAAAAAGCGATATGCCTAAATTGTATTACAAGAAACTTTTTCCTTTGACAACAATAAGTCAGTAAAGTGTGAGAATGTCCTGCTTGAACTGTTAATAAGCTGGGAAAAAACCTGAATCATTTTCATGGAAACGGCAAGATTTTCTTTTCATAAAAAGTTTCAAATTCAAATTCTATAAATTGAAAATAGTTGCTATATTCTTGAGTTTTTTTTTTGAAGTCGCAATCCCCGGAGACCCAATTAGAGTTCGTTAGAAAGCTTCTCTTTTTCATCCATTGTCCTTTGTACTGTTGCCAAAGTTGGCAACTATCTTGAAAAGAAAATAAAGGATAAGAATTGGGAAAATGAAAATCTTTCTGCAAGTAGTAAGCTGCTAAAAGCTGCTGCTATAGTAAGCTAAAAGCTGCTGCTATGAAGAGTTAAAATACTCTAGTTACCGATAAGTCTACAAATTTTATATTTTTAAAGAATGAACCTTGGAAAGTAAGTTATCAACATTAATCTGTAAGGGGAAAAAGAAACGAAAAGACTTTTCAGAGAAACTGATACTTTGACTTTGACTTTGACAACTTTGACTTGCTTGGAGCTCTTTTTAATCTACAATCCAATAGGTGATTAAAGCTAAAATCAAGTGAAACTTAAAGCTCAGAGAAAAAGGAGGAACTGAAAGCTTTAGAAAGAACTATTGAAAGCTTTAGAACGAACTATTGAAAGCTAAAGAACTATGGAAAGCTTTAGAACGAACTATTGAAAGCTTTAGAAAGAACTATTGAAAGCTTTAGAAAGAACTATTGAAAGCTTTAGAAAGAACTATTGAAAGCTTTAGAAGAAACTATTGAAAGCTTTAGAAAGAACTATGGAAAGCTTTAGAACGAACTATTGAAAGCTTTAGAACGAACTATTGAAAGCTTTAGAAAGAACTATGGAAAGCTTTAGAAGAAACTATTGAAAGCTTTAGAAAGAACTATGGAAAGCTTTAAAACGAACTATTGAAAGCTTTAGAAGAAACTATGGAAAGCTTTAGAACGAACTATTGAAAGCTTTAAAATCTTCCAACCAACAATTAATTCAAAAGAAGACATCCTTTCTTACAAGAAAACCCATTAAACTACGCAAGTAAGAGAGGGAAATGGAGTGAAAATGTTTAGAAAAAAAAAACGGCAAAAATTGTGTCATTTTAATTAGCCTTCAGAAAAAAAGAGATGAGCTGGGAAAAGAAAAGAAGAGGTTCAAGTGAACGAAGCTTACCTACAGCTTTTCCTTTTCTTTTCTTCTCCTCCCACCCTCATCAAGAAAAAAAAAAGCTTTTGCGTAGTTTCTTTAACGAAAAAAGCCCCAGGTGATCAAGTAGCCGGTGTCCGATTACAAGGAATTTTTTCAGGAATTTCAGTGAATCAGTAGGTTTAGAGGAAGTTCTGTAATCGAGAAATAAACATCATTGGATTATTCAAAGGGAATTGGCTAAAGTTTAGAAATTAGAAGTTAATTAGATGATAGGCCAAGGTGAGATCAGGTCCTGGGTTTGGTTTAGCTTTGTTGGAAGTCTGGTCTGGCTTTTACTAAAGGCTTTTGAAAATAAAAGGCTATTGGACCAAGATTTGATTCTAGGTTTTTGACCAACTCTGGTCTTGTAAGCCAGTCACGTTTGAAAGGACAAGTCCTAGAGACAGTTGGATTACTGTTAGTTAAGGCACTCAATTCCCCTACTAGTTTGTAAAACCTAGCAATGAAAAGTTTAGAGGAAGTTCTGTAATCGAGAAATAAACATCATTGGATTATTCAAAGGGAATTGGTTAAAGTTTAAAAATTAGAAGTTAATTAGATCATAGGCCAAGGTGAGATCAGGTTCTGGCTTTGTGATAAAAGCTGGCTGGATCGGCTAAAGATAAGTAATGCAAAATGAATGCTTTCTTTGCAAGATCTCGCATCAATCGTTTGTTACTGTATTATATTAGCTTTAACTTTTAGCTTTGTTGGAAGTCTGGTCTGGCTTTACTAAAGGCTTTTGACAATAAAAGGCTATTGGACCAAGACTTGGTTCTAGGTTTTTGACAAACTCTGGTCTTGTAAGCCAGCCAGCAAGCAAACTTGTAAGCCAGTCACGCTTGAAAGGACAAGTCCTAGAGACATTTGGATTACTGATAGTTAAGGCACTCAATTCCCCTACTCGTTTGTAAAACCTATCACTGAAAATTTAAAGTTTAAAACGAAAGACTATAGTTCAAGTATTGAGCCACAATAACACATGACCTCTAGTATCTATTTATTCTCTAGTATCTATCTCTAATATCTGAGTATCTATTTATTCTTAAATGTCAATAAACTGTGCAAGTTTTCGAACAATATTTACCAAAAAGATCCACGATTTCAAATGAATCTATTTACTCAGGCTTATAGATTTCAAATAATCTTTCTAAAAAACTTTGTTAGAAAATATTTTGCCCAATCTAAGCCAACCCAACCCAATCTTTAAATCATTTTTCAGAAAGAGATTTCAGTCGATTCAGTTTAAAAGAGAAAAAGCAATAAATTCTCTCAAGTTTGTCATCATTTTCAGCTATGGGTAAATAAATTTCGCTCTCGTTCGACATAAAAAGAAATAATTAAAAAAAGGTGAGCTGAGTGGGCTGAATATCTTGAAATTAATCGGGTAAGGATAAAATGGGAAAAGAGATTGAATAAAGCTTTGCAAAAAAAAGCGTTGAAAGTCGGTTATTTATACATAGAGAACGATACTCGCAATTAGAAAAAAGAATAATCTAAAATTACTACCCAAAGTGACTGGTCTAGTATAAGATGTGACAAAATGAACACGAGCAATCGATTCCTTGACCCCGAAAATCCTTGGGTACAAATTTTTAGCCTTAAATCTCATCTGAGCGCAAGTTTCAGAGCAAAAGATTCACTGTGTAAAGGGCTGCGAGATGTTCTTTGAGTGGCCACCTAATCGCTCAATGTCTGGCCAACTGCCTCCCCTGATAGTGAGATCCAGAAAATGCTGGATCTAAAAAGAACCGTATTGGAACCGCATTGGATCTAAAAAGAACCGTATTGGAACCGCATTGGATCTAAAAAGAACCGTATTGGAACCGTATTGGAGTTTATTGACATGAACAGGGGGCTGGCGAGAATTCTCTGATGGCTTTGTCGGTGCACCAAGGACTTGTCCATAAGGTCGGCAAACTACAGCAAGACAGCGATCAATATGGTAACTCTCAAGCAAAGTCCTTCAAATGGAAAAAGAAAAAGCTGCAAAAATTTCGTTTCACGCCGAGAGCACAAATTAAAAAAGATTTCACTAATAGATTAACTGGTAAAAAGAGAGTAAATAATTGCCGAGTAGCGGTTGGTCGTTGAAAAGGAAACGTGAAGATTACTCGGGTTTAAAATCTCACCTATTCAATTCTTTGATCCAATTATAGGATGAGAAGATCGGTTTAACGAAAATAGATGAAAATGTAAATTGTTCGGTAATTTTTTAGTTTTTAGACTAAAATAGGATGAAATTTGTAGCATTTTGGTACAAATTAGTTATTTCCTCCTTTTCGGTGTTAAAGAACTGACTCTTTTACAAAATACATGGTGGCTCATAGCTAAAACTAAATCCAATAGCAACTACAGGGTGAAATGCTATTTAAGCTTGCTAAGAAGGAAAAATAAGCTTGCTAAGCAGGACCGAAGTGCAGAAAGTCCCTAGTATTGAACTTTAAAATGCTCAAATTTCAATAATACTACAATTTTAAACAGATCGAAAAAGCACTTTAGTACTCGTAAAGTCTAGCAACAAAGAACATTAAACCAAACTTCAAAAATGAATGCGAAGCAAAGTTTTCCGGAACTTTTCCCCTGCAGCTCAATGTATTGAAAACCTCAAAAAGGCTCATGATATTGAGCAATTATCTCAAAAGTATTTGAGAGTATTTGGGTTTGAGTCAGCTTAGAAAGGAAAAAAAATGAGAGAAATAGAGTTTTTGTGCTTTTTTTCCTCCTCACTTCATCCATCAGATCCACAATAATTACTTTTGATGGGGAAGAATAGTTTCAAAAAGAAGGTTTTCATCAAAATGCCATGTTGATTTTCGTTATAATATTGGTTTTTCTGTTATCGTCTGGCTTCTTTTTGAAATAAATAGTTGAAAGTTTGAAAGTTGAAACGAGGAGGCTCAATTTGACTTACCGTATTCTCTCTAATAGTAGTGCGCACTACTATTTGCGCACTATTTTTTCAACCGCCTCTCGAACCGCAATACTATTAAAGAGTGCACTACTATTAGAGAGAATACGGTATGTGGAACGAATGCGCATTGCAAGTCGACATGGACTCTGTATTTCACGAAATTGCCTCAAAAATCCACTATTGAACCGCACCGAGACAAGGTCTTACAAGAAATTATAAAGATATTATTTTTTTAACCCCATCTCGGACCGCAATACTATTAGAGAGTGCACTGCTATTAGAGAGTGTACTACTATTAGAGAGTGTACTACTATTAGAGAGTGTACTACTATTAGAGAGTGTACTACTATTAAACAGTGCACTACTATTAGAGAGAATACGGTATTTGGAGAGTTTAGAAGACAATTAAAATCACATAAAAATAAGCGAATGAAGCTCTTTTGATAAAATAAGTTTTGCTTAAAGATTTCTAAGCATAGGCGCTATATTTAAAGCTCAACTTCATTTGTATTCTATTAAATATACCATTGAATATGAAAAGTTTTTCGTTTTGCAAGAATCTGATCGCTTAAAAGATGGAATTCATGAAAAATTCAATGAGACGCGTGAATGGAAAAATTCAAAGATTTTATCGGAAAGTGGAGGAATGAAAATTTGAAACTTTTAATTCCTGTGCTGTAGGTATTGCAATAGTATTGGTACTTATTGATTACACGGCCCGTTTTTATGCAAATTTAAGTTTTTAATTACACAACCTATTCCCTCAATTTTCATTTCTAAAATTCAATTATAAAAAATTGAAAATTGAAAGCAACAAACGCTACACTTAATTTCATATTATTCTACACACAATTCGCTATTCATCTCTTCAATTTGTTCCATGAAATTTGTTTGAAAAAATTTCGATATTCCATGAAAGTCAAGGCGTTAAAAAAGGCGTCGTTAGTCGTCGTCGTACTCGTTTAAAACATCGTCGTTAGGCGTCGTCGTAGTCGTTTAAAACGTCGTCGTTAGTCGTCGTCGTAGTCGTTAAAAACATGCCGTGTAATCAACATAATACATTCATACTAATTTAGAAAAACGGACCGTGTAATCAATAAGTACCGTAGTACTTTATAGTATATTGTAGATTAAAACAACCATAGAATTGTTGTACTTTTCCCAAAGAAAAGATTCTCTTTGAATTTCAGCAACATTAGCTTTCAAAGTTTACGAGATTTGTGAAAGAATTGACGTGAAATCTAACTCATTTCTAACGTTTGAATATCGCTTTTCAAGAAGTCTTAAATAATTGTTGTTGAAGATTTTAAATAGAAGTTATTTGAAATCACAAAAAGAAAGAAATTTAGATTTGAAAAAGTAATTCTAACTATAAATAACAAGTTAAAAACAAATAACAAGTTCTTAAACGATTAGAATCCTTGTTTGGATTAAAATAGCTATTCAAAGCAGTATTATAAACAAATCTACTGTATGGAAATCAGCTCATCAAATAAAGAAGCATCAACTGGATTCAATCAACTAGATTCCATGAGTGTATTGTTAAGTACTTCCTGAGTGTATTAAGTACTTCCTGAGTGTATTAAGTACTTCCTGAGTGTATTAAGTACTTCCTGAGTGTATTAAGTACTTCCTGAGTGTATTAAGTACTTCCTGGCCAACATCAATCGACAGCAAGCCAAATCAACTTGCTATTACCAGACTATTCTTAAAGCCATGATTAAAAACATGAAAAGAAATGATACTATAATAAAGAAATGATACTATAATAAAGAAATGATACTATACCCTTCATAAACTCATCTAAAAATAGCCACTAATAAAAGGTAAAAAGGATCTAAATGTCTTTAGATGAAAGAAAGAGGAAAATTCAGTTTTAGTGAAGGGTAATGATGAGCGATGACGACATTTCATCTATTGGAAAGGGATAATATTCCCCACTCGATCCTTCATAAAATAAGCCCTAACTTTTTTCATTCACAAATTTTCCGGCAATAATCGCCCTAGGGCCAGTCTCCTTTTTTCATCAAAATATTTCTTTCCCTTGATGAAAATACGGTGGATGTGTTGGATTGTGATTGAAATTTATGAAATTCTATGATGCAAAGTTCATTTGGAAAGTTCTTGAATCTGTATTAGTGATAGAGATGACAAAAACTCAATAAGATACCAAGAGAAAGTTGAGGAGGGCTAAACCAGAAGCCAGATCTATGTTTAGTTTCTTGTCAGCACAGGGACCTGAACAAGACTTGCGACAAAGCGAGGCCAAGGACCAAGTCCAGGTCTGACTTCTGATGAAGTTACTTATAAAACAACTCTGAACAGATCTTTGTCCCTAGTTTTGGTGTGAGACTAGAGTTCACTGCACTAGTTGTGCACTAGATAGGCTGAGTACAGCTTTGAACACTAGGTACAGCTCTTTGAATAAAGGTTTAGGCTTTATAACTTCTCAGATTAAAGTAGAGCTTCTGTTCAGATCAGAAGTCAGAATCAAAGCTTAGCTTAAGAAAAGACAATAAAGTTTATATTAGGTTCAATAGATGTATATATTTTTCAAAAATCTCTAAAGTGTAGGTGTATCTCGTATCATTTTACTTGTCATTCACTAAAAAGCTAATCGAATTGATTAGTATTCGCTAGAATATGATGAGATTCAGATAAACGTGATATCTGATGAGATCTTGATGAGATCTCTTTTCATTTCTGAGGCTTATGAATAATTGTTGAGCTTCAAAGAAAACTCTGAAATTAGCTGGCTATTCATTTGAGAATATTCGAGAATAAAAAGAACGAGATCTCTTGGCAATCTTGATGAATTACACGAGTGAAAAGTGAGTTCGAAGAATTCTTAGAATAACTTCTAATGAAAAGATCTTGAAGAGTGAAAGAGTCAATTTTTGAGTAACTGAATAGAAAAACGTACAGAAAACGGAAAAGGTACTTCAATGAACAAAGCTCCTTTGGTGTTTTTCAATCGTTTTCACAACAATTACAGAAGTAGACTTCGGAAAACAAAACTTAACCAAAACCAAAACAAACCAAAACCAAAACCATAACAAAACCAAAACCAAAACAAACCAAAACCAAAACCAAAACTAACCAAAACTCGCCAATATCTCGCGACTGGGAGGAGCTAGCGAAAATCTGTTTGCAGATTTGAAATCAGCATCCAAAAATCTATCCCATAGGCTATTTTTTGTTTCGAAATTTCGAGGTCGTGTTTTGGTCCTTTTTTCGGCCGCGAGATTTTGTGGAGTGAGAAAAAGTGAAAGCCAAATTTGCATTTTACAATTTTAAATTTACATGTTAATTTATATGCGAATTGAGTTTTGGTTTGTTTTGGTGTTTTGGTTTTGGTTTTGGTTTTGGTCTGTTTTGGTTTTGGTTTTGTTTGCCGAACTCTATACAGAAGTACAATGAGATTTGTTCTTAATGAGATTCAAAATTCGACAACATAGATAGATAAATGATAAAAACTGATACTTGTACTTTGTCATTCTCTCTGAATTCTCTCATTCTCATAAATGCTATGAAGTTTCCGGTAGATTAAGTTAGTTTCCATGCCATGTTTTATTGGGTTGGTGAATAGAAAACTACCGGAATTGAAAACTAGTTCATTTTTAACCGAATGACAAATTTACATTTGATTCAACGATTGTAAACATTGTTTTGCCCATTTTGTGTTTTTAGTCTTCAACTCTTATGAAAGTTAGACAACTTTAAAACTTATTAAGACCAAAAAATTAGTTTAACAGCTTAATGTTCACCTTTGTTTTACAATTCTGAGCGTGATTGGTAGAAAATGAATGAAGTTACATTCAACAATTCAACAAATAACGAATTATTCAACAATTTTGAGTAAAAAGAGAATTTCGATTAGTAAAGAAGCTATTATTAAAATTTTGAAAAAGATTTTGCAAAGATAGCTATGAACAGGGTGCAAAGATTTCTTTCTATCTTAGTGTTCTGAAAATTCCCTGGGGATGAAGTGATGTTTGGTGAGGATGGATTGAAGATTGATGAGAGGAATGCAAAACAAAGAAAAAGATAAGAAAGGACAACGAATCCACGAGGGAGTCCCCTTCACTAACGAGCCATTTTGAAAAGGTTTAGCGTCTTTTGAATTCCCGGAAGAGTTTTGAAGTCCTTGACTTGGTGGTTCAAATGAATTTAGGTACTTGAATGATGGATTTAAATCTTTGTATAAGATTGAATAGTACAAGGAATTGAATCTTTGTCTAAGATTGGATCGTACTAAGAATTGAATCTTTGCCTAAGATTTGATAGTACTAAGCTTTAGATCTTTGTCCAAGATTGGATAGTACTAAGCCTTGAATCTTTGTCTAAGATTGGATCGTACAAGGAATTGAATCTTTGTCTAAAATTGGATAGTACTAAGCTTTAAATCTTTGTCTGAGATTGGTTAGTACAAGGATTTGAATCTTTGTCCAAGATTGGATAGTACTAAGCTTTAAATCTTTGTCTAAGATTGGATAGCACTAGCCTTGAATCTTTGTCTAAGATTGGTTAGTATTAAGCCTTGAATCTTTGTCTAAGATTTGATAGTATCTTGTACAGTTTCATATCTATTGGGTTGGGGACTATGACTCGGCGCCGATATCAGTAGAATGGTTAACTAATTCTCTACAAAATGACATTTAAAAGAAAATTCAACAGCGCCTCCGCTCAAGAAAAAGCCATTTTTTCACAAAAACTACAAACTGTCATCTAGAAAAAATCATTGGTGGGATCTTCCTGCAAATTTGGCAACTTAAGTAATTGAATGTGCTCTATCTTTTTTATATAAACACCAAAGAAGGTTTATGTGAAAGAAACTGTTCAAATGATGAGTCGGGCTCTTTGCCATTTTGACTAGCTGTGTTTGGGAGTCCATAAACTCCACGAAAGAAAAGCTTTGTGGAATCTCTCAAAAGTCATTTTGTAGAGAAATAGTGGATCCTTTTGATGAAACCAAACGTATGTTTAAAGAAGGCTTTATGTGTGCAAAAAGTCCCTTTAAAGTTTGGCGCCGAGTCATAGTCCCCAACCCAATAGTATCTAGTACTATTGTCTTGAGTAGTTTTACTCTAGTTTACAGTATCTCAAAAAGTAAAGTAAATCTAGATTCCAAAGGTGTGCCAGACAAGCGTTACAGTCATTTAAAAAAAAAAACTATGGTTAGATTGTAAAACTTTTGATTGTGAGCTGAGTAAATATATTATAGCTAAACACCTATTAAACTATTCAATAACAGTTGCCTATCCTAACAAACTTTGGTTTGAAGAATGATAAAAAGCTATATCAGTGCCGCAAAAATGACTGATTGTTGGTATTTTGACGTATCCGAATCCTAATCAATCAAAAAGGTTGGCTTAATTTTTATTTCACTTTACTTTCTATATAATCAAGAACCAGAATTAAATTCCTAAAAGAATTTCATCAAAAAAACTTTTATCGGAATGTTGAGTTATTCGAAGAATTCATTGGTTCAAGAGGAAAATTTGATTTTCGGGAATATAGAGAAGCTGAAAATTCCGTAGAAAACTCATTAAAACATTTTGTCTCAAAGTTTTACAATAAAAAAATAAGGAAAAGGAAAAGATCCTTGAAATCTGATCCTTGAAAGGATCAGATTTAAATTCCAAATCAGAATCCAATAGATTTAAATCCAAATCTTCAGAGAATACTGTTCTTTCAACGTCATTTCCTTGCCAAAATCTTTTTTTTCAACTTTGATTGCCTTCATTTTCTCAAAAAAACAGGTAGAAAAAGTCAAAAAATAGCTCACTAAGCATTGAAACAAACATATTTTGAATGAATTTTTTGAATTTTTGAAAGAGTGAAAGAGTGAAAGAGTTGAAATAGGAAGCGAATGAGTTTTTTGTGGGGGAGGATTACTTGTTCAGCTCTTCACACACATGGTTTCATCCAAATTTGTCGCTTTTTCAGTTTACAGAGTAAAAAGGTTCAATTCTAGATATTGATTAAAATATTTTTCTCAAAATAATGACAAATCTTTAACTTGATTAACATTTTAAAAGTGATGAACTTTGAAAAAGATTTGTTATTTGTTAACATTATTCATATTTATTTACATTTAGATTTATAATAATAAAAGTAAAAGCTTTTACATACAAGTAAAAGCTTTTACAGACAAGTAAAAGCTTTTACAGACAAGTAAAAGCTTTTACATAAAAGTAAAAGCGTACAGGCTTATTCACCTGATCTGGCTCCTTCAGATTACTTTTTGTTTTGGTCGCTGAAGCACTTTTTGGAGGGAGAAAAGTTAGATGATCATGCTCAGGTCATAAAAGCAGTGAATGACTACTTCGCCTCAAAAACTCTCAAGTTCTTCGAGGATGGGATCCGGGATTTGCGCAGAAGATGGGAAGAAGTCATAGATACTAATGGAGAATACATTTCGAATTGAAAGCTCTTCTTCTGTGTTTTTTTTAAAATAGATGATTTGTTACATAAACGCGTCATTATTAAGTTGCCAACCTAATAATAAAAGTAAAAGCTTTTACATGCAAGCCAAAGCTTTTACATACAAGCAAAAGCGCACAGGCCTAGCCAAGTTTAGTGAATTCAAGCGAAAGCACACTAGCAATTCCTCATACAGAGTAAATTAGTTTTGATATGGAGAGAATATGTCAATAAAAATGAAAGAGTTAAAGAGGAAAGTGATTTATTAAAGCTTTTAGCTAATGAATCATATTGTTTAGACTGTTTAGAAGTAAATTTAACTTTGAAAAAGATTTGTTATTTGTCATTTGAATATTAGATTGAGATCATGTGAAAGATTGTGACAAATATTGAGCGAGAAGACGGAAAAGAACGAGAAGAAAATCTCCCGTTGAACGGACGGATGCATTGCTGATGAAGGGATCATTTCAAATGAGTAGAGTGTGACGAGTCGCCACAAAAGCTAGAAAGCTAATAAGACACCAGAAATACCGTACTCAAAGCAATGTCGTGCTCACACGGCCTCCATCTCTATTTAGTCAGAGTTTTCTCTCATATTGTCTTTTGAAATTTGGTTTCTTTTGTTCTATTGGGTTGGTGGAAAAGTCCTTTCGGATTTTTTGAGAGAGTACCTTAAATTTGTCCAATTTTGACGTTTTATAGCTCATCCTAAAGCTGAATTCAAGACGGATCGATTGGTAAAAACCGTTTTGAGATATCTCTGAATTCAAGCGAAAGCACACTAGCAATTCCTCATACAGAGTAAATTAGTTTTGATATGGAGAGAATATGTCAATAAAAATGAAACAGTTAAAGAGGAAAGTGATTTATTAAAGCTTTTAGCTAATGAATCATATTGTTTAGACTGTTTAGAAGTCAATTTAACAATTAGACATGATAGCGTCAGTCCAGCTTCAAAGTTTTCATTCAAAGTTTAAACTAACAAGTTTTATACTAAAAAAAAAAACGAAAATTTAACCAAATTCAATAATTTTCTCAAAGCTTTTCAAACAATTGAATTAGGATTCAAAAGAGCTCCAAAATTTGCACCAAAAAGAGCGTTTTTTTTCGTTTTGATTTTGTACTTTGTGGTACGCCTTAAAAACAACAAAAACTATCTTTAGTTTATAAAATAAAACAAACAAAACTTTTAAGTTTATAAAATAAAGTTAATAGTTTGAGTCTTGCTTGCTAAAGCCAGCTGGATTCTTTACAATTGATGTACAAAAGAGATGTACAAAAGAGATGTTCAAAAGGGATGCTCAAAAGATACTCTTGATGACCTCATTCTTTGAGTATCCAGCAGAATAAAACTTATTTGAACAAATCAAAATGAATTTTCTGGAAGAAATTTTGGGTAAAGTTTCTTAGTTGCTAAAAATGAACCCTCTGGAAGTCTAAAAAGAATCTTGTGTAGCAAAAAGAAAGCGGAAAATTCCGAGATTGGATTTCATTTTGGATGAAGAAGGAAGCACTCCCTTGCAAACAAATAAATTCTAGTTTTTTTTTACACAATTTCGTCTCCAGTGGTTTACAATTAGAAATAGAATCTTGAATAACAATAGTCCGTTGAATATCTTTATTTTAGTGGTCGGAAAACGACTGTAATATTATCAATTTATTCCTTATCCCGTTGCGTCAACTTTGTCAACTCTAAAACGTTTCACCTTTCAAAAAGCTCAATTTACAATTTACAACTCTAATGTTTTCCTTTGAATTACTGTCTTCTAAAGTGGACCCATCTTCAAAAACCTACAGTAATCTCATCTCTAATTCATCTAATCCGTCGAAATTTCGTTTTAAACTCTTGACTGAATTCTTTGTGTTTTACTGATAAAAGAATAAACTTTTATTAAAATTTTGAATCATATTTTATAAGGGAACTTTGGATACAACTTGGTTAACTACACTACAACTTGGTTAACTACACTACAAATTGACCAACTACACTACAACTTGGCCAACTCCACTACAACTTGGCCAACTACACTACAAATTGACCAACTCCACTACAACTTGGCCAACTACACTACAAATTGACCAACTACACTACAACTTGGCCAACTACACTACAAATTGACCAACTACACTACAACTTGGCCAACTACACTACAACTTGGCCAACTACACTACAAATTGACCAACTACACTACAACTTGGCCAACTATTTGACCGTTAATCTAATCCGAAACTTTAATTTTAGGTTTTAATATAAAAACTGTCACCAATGACTAGCTTTTCTTTGTTTTTTGAATAATCAAATGTGATGATTGTTAGCTTAAGTTTACAGAGAGTCTCCAGCATTTCTTTTGTTCAAATCAAATGATAAACTATTGTTGAAATGATCTTTTGAACATCTTTATTTGATAAGATTTATTCAGTCACAGTATATCTTATCCTTTACTATCATTTAGACACAAATCAACGAGGTGACGATGAGAAAGCTGAACAGGATTAAATGCTTTATGTCATAACTTTAAAAACTTTAGCTTCTACAGTAACCAGATTGTATGATAACACAAAGATATAACAGATATACACAAAAGAAAGCCATACTAAAGTATACTTCTCACTTACACGAATAAGCAGGCGTAGACAAGCATTATGACTGTAGTAAAAGTTCATATATTCTAGCCGATTATAAATGAAAGTTTTTTTCGTGAACCTTTCTAGTAGAGCAACTCTTTAATGTATGAGGACAATTTTATATCATTTTGTAGCTAATTAAATTCTGCGTCGATTGGTATCAAATTTGTGAGTTTATGTTAAAAATTGCGGGCGCTACAACGTTTATATACAGGGTGACCAGAAAATACGGCGAATTTTTTGCGCATCGTCAAATTTAGCCCTCAGCACTTTTTAAAAAGATTTATCTCGAAAGTTTAACAAGAATTAACAACTTCAAGCTCAACAATAACTTTTCTATCAAAAATTCCTACATTAAATGTTCAAAATTTCCACCTTTGGCCTCAACACATTTGCTAAGCCGCTTCGGAAAGTTCTGAATGATGGTCGCGCATTCTTGCGTTGTAATTTCGCTCCAAGCGCGAGTCAAGGCCGTTTTCAAACCGGCAACCGTGGTTTATCGATACTTGCGAAGCCTTTCTTCAAGAATTGACCACACAGAAAAGTCCAATGGGTTCAAATCTGGTGCGTTTCCCGGCCACACATCCTTGTCCCAAAATCCAGGAAAGAGCTGCTGACAGAGCTGTCGAGTGGAAGTAGCGCCATGGGCTGGAGCCCAGTCTTGTTGTAGAACAAAACCGCTTTGGCCAAAGTGTTTTGCAACCCAGGGAACTAAAACATCCTTTAGAACCTTTTGTTGATACACGGAAGCGTTGATTTTGACGTTGCGATCGATGAAGACAAGAGATGTCTTTCCGCTTGAACACACCCCGGCCCATACCATGACAGAAGCTGGAAAATGACGCCTCACCATAATTTTTGCTGCAAAAGTGTTCTTAAGACCTTTCTTCAACTGCTGGCGATGATTTTGAAAGTTGTGCTTTGGCTCGATGGTAAAAATATTTTCATCTATGAATAAGACCTTATCAAGATTCTGTCCAGCGACCAGTCTCTTCATCAATCGCGCTCGCTGTAGTCTCTTTGCTTTCATAGGATCGTCCAAGAAGTGTGCCCGGGCAATCGGAAAGACCCTAAAATTCAAAGATTATTAATCAGAACAACGTAAACAAGCATTATAGAAAAGAAACATCACAAAAACCAAAGAAAAACTTGATATCAAAAGGTCGAGAAAAAATTCGCCGTATTTTCTGGTCACCCTGTATGTTACTATATTGGGTTGGCGCCTATCGAACGTTGGATTTTTCAAAGAGTTCAAGTTCTTTGAATTTCCTGTTTTTGCTGCCCCTGCGGACCGAAATCCTTGGGATGAATCCAAAAATTCACAGCGGCTCCCTTCAGCACCCTTTTACAGGCACTTGGGATCCCATTTCGACCGGCGGAGAACCCACCATTGTGGCCAAAATGAGCCGGAACTGGGTTTGCCAGTTCTACAGCCGAGGTTAGTTTTGGGAAGCGGTGACCACATGGGGCAGACAACGGATTGGTTACCGGATGACCCAAAATGGACGCTTCCGATTGGATGAGTGAAAAAAAGACGATATCTGCTAATGCAGGATGCCAGATCGAGTGCGATTGTGTGCGCGCACAGGGAACACACCGGGATCCTCTTTTTTTGCATTTTAAAGTTCAAAAACTTCAAATTTTTGAAAAGAGAAATTGCACCCGGGGTTTTCGGGGTTTGGAGAATCGTTTGACAGTGTTATAACAAATACATTATAACCAAATTTCAAAAATTTGATGCTTTTGAACTTTAAAAAGCAAAAACGAGGATCCCGATGCGTTCCCTGTGCGCGTGCACAATCGCTTTTGGATTGTGGACTTTGGATTCATTTTTTTGGACACAAGATTTTGAATTCATTTTGTAGATCACAATAATTGCAAAAAAATGAAACCAAAATCATAAAGATTGGTCCACTTAAAAGAAATATATGGACGAGTTGCGCAAATGACCCAGTTGCGCAAATAATTGCGCATAATTTTTGACTTAAAGCTCTGTTTCAAATCGAAATTCTTAAGAAACAACTTTACAAGAAATCATTGGCTTTTCTAAATGCTAAAAAGGAGATTTTCAAAGTCTATTGGTTAGAGAAGTTCTTCAAGAATGTAGAAAATCTGATCCAGAAGATTTATTGAATAAAGCCAGGTGACGAAAAACAGTAAAGAAAGAAGAAAGAAAATTGAAAGTACAATCAGCGCTTGATGAAAGTTTTGCAAAAACAGAAATTACCGTATAAGAACTTTTTTGTAAACATCTCTAATTTCATCCTTTCTTTAAAAGTTTTGTGCCTGAACTTGCATTTCTTTGCTCAAATTAACTTTGTATGATTTATAGTTGGTAAACGGTGTTCAATCTCGTTCACAATCTTTGTCTAAGATTGGATCGTACAAGGATTTGAATCTTTGTCTAAGATTGGTTAGTACTAAGCTTTAGATCTTGGTCTAAGATTGGATAGTACTAAGCCTTGAATCTTTGTCTAAGATTGGATAGTACTAAGTCTTGAATCTTTGTCTAAGATTGGATAGTACAAGGATTTGAATCTTTGTCTAAGATTGGTTAGTACTAAGCCTTGAATCTTTGTCTAAGATTGGTTAGTACAAGGATTTGAATCTTTGTACAAGATTGGTTAGTACTAAGCCTTGAATCTTTGTCTAAGATTGGTTAGTACTAAGCCATCAATCTTTGTCTAAGATTTGATAGTACTAAGCTTTAAATCTTTATCCAAGATTGGATAGTATTTTGTGCCTGAACTTGCATTTCTTTGCTCAAATTAACTTCTTATGATTTATAGTCGGTAAACGGTGTTCAATCTCGTTCACAATCTGACATAAATTGAGGATTAGGGATATCCGGAGGAAAACACTTCCCACTCGAAATCTTTTCATTCAGAAATTTGCGTGGATTATTCACGTCAATAGATAACTCTTTCATTTGACGTTTTATAAGTTTCAAATAAATTTTTTACAATTCTTTTTAATCAGTGAATTCCCAAGGTGACTTTTTTCATTTTTTAAAGGTTTTGTGATCAAATTTTATAATCATCTTCTGTGTTTTGATGTCAATTTTATCGTCACAAACTTTTTTTTGCCTTCGAACTCTGGATCCAGTTTTTCTGGATTCAGATTTTGTATTAACTCTTTACTAATTGCAAGCAGTCAACTAAATACTTACAGTAACAAAATAACTTCTTTAAGTTAAAGTTTACAAATTGAAATCGTTTATTTTTAAATAAACAACATCACAAACAAGATTACAAAATATTCTGATTACTTTACTTTCATTGCGCCTTTAGGTTTTCCACCCAATGACTCGTGCATACGCAAGACTCCTTGGTCCGTGCTTCAAGACGGCTCGGATAGGTGATCGACTTGCACACCGAATCACGCTAGTCGCGACATTCTGTTATTCTGATATTCTGTTGTTTCTCCTAAAGTTTTTTTGAAAATTGAATGGATAATCGTTTTTTCTTTAATTTTTAAATCCTTGCTCAGATTCAAATTTCATAAAGATTTCAGTTTAAACCAGAATTTTTCGATTTCGAAAACTAATCTACTAATTTGTCTGAAGTTTTTTTAAACAGCCCATGACATATTATAAATCATTGAATTCATCGTTTTTGTTAATGTTAAAACTAGTAATAATAAGCTCTTTAAATCTTTCAACCGTTTGCAAATTGGTCAAATTTAAACCAAGATATACAAAGATCAAACTTCTAAAAACCAACGTTAAAAGACTTTTGTTCATGACTGTATCTTTACAAAATTTTATTCTGATTGTTTAAGGCTCATGACACCTGAGAAATTGTCAATTGTCTTTTTGTCCAAATCGATCTTTTTGTAATGTTAAAATTAGAGATAATAAGCTCTTTAAATAAAAATTTAAACAAAAAGAACAAATCTTTTAATTGTTTGGAAATTGATCGGATTTGGATCAAGATATACAAAGAACAAACTTCTAAAAACTGACGTTAAAAGACTTTTGTCCATGATTGTATCTTTACAAAATTTTATTCTGATTTTTTTCTTCTAAAGTTTTTTTGAAAATTGAAGAAGAAAGTGAGAAAATTGAATGGATAATCGTTTTTCTTTACTTTTTAAATCCTTGAGATTCAAATTTCATAAAGATTTCAGTTTAAACCAGAATTTTTCGATTTCGAAAACTAATCTACTAATTTGTCTGAAGTTTTCCATTGAAAATTCTCTAGGGATTTTAAAGAAAAAGTGCTTTAAAATCTGCTTTCAAATCTGCTTTAAAATCTTTCAGCTATAAGTTCTCAAAAAAATTTTTGGAACTTCTTTTTTGTATTAAAAATGATTCTTATTTTGCTGCCTAGTGAACTTTTCTTTCTCTCTCTAAATGAAGATCTTAATTGAGTAAAAGAAACATTGCTTCTTCTCATTTTTACATCGACTCTTTTCTCTGAAAAAAAAAGTGAGAAGCAAAATGAGAGTTATGAATAAACGAGTCAAGGGAAGACTCATATTTCGCGACGAACACGATTCAGATGAATGGAGAAAAAAGGAAAACAGAGAAAACACTTCTTTTTATCCTTTTCATCCATCACCCACTCATTTCTTTACCATTTACACCTTCTTTTAATCTATAGATATAGATATAAACATTTTATATTTATAGATATAAACAGAAAGTTGTTTTCTTATAGACAAACATTTCATTATATCTTCACGATCTTTTTACTATTTCTAAACTTCTTTTGTTTTGAGATAAATGAATCTAGCAAGATGAATTGCAATTTCACAACAGACTTATCAGCTAACAGACAACAGACACGCAACAACAGACAGACTTATCAATTATCAACTTGGGATCTTATCTTGCCTCTTCTTTATCTAATTGTTGAGGCTCAGATTCTTGTCTCCAATTGCTTGATAATCTGTGCAAATGGGGATTTGATGATTCTACATGTTTGCAAATGTTTCAATGTTTAGCTGATCATCAGAAATTTAGATGAAAGTTAGATTGATCTGGACTTCATTAAAAGGATCTGAGTAGGATGAATACAGATGCATTAAACGCAAGCATGTGTCATGTTTTTAAAGATGAATTGTCTAAAATCATCAAGCTGTGGATTATTGAAGATTTTTTTTGATTATTCTAAGATCTTTAGATGACTCTAGCTTTGAGAAGTGAACTGATTGAAAGTAAAGTTCCATGTTTTATATAAGAATTACTATAACAATGCGAAAGATCTTGAAAAATGTTGCTGGTTATGGAAACTTATGGAAATCAATCAAAGTTTATTAATTTATAATGCTATGAGAATGAAGAATGCACAGAATCAAAAAAATCTTCAATAATCCACAGCTTGATGATTTTAGACAATTCATCTTTAAAAACATGACACATGCTTGCGTTTACTGCATCTGTATTCATCCTGCTCAGATCCTTTTAATGAAGATTAGTCTAACTCCAGATTAGTCTAACTTTCGTCTAAATTTCTGATAATCAGCAAAACATTAAAACATTTTCAAACACGTAGAATCATCAAATCCTCATTTGCATGTGAATCACTTTGCCTTTTTTTCGGTTTCCTCTCAAAAACAACCCAAAGCCTAATGATGGAAATGGTTGTTTTCTGAAGTTTTCTTGAATGGAGATGTTTTTAGACATTTTTCTCCATTTCCTTGTTGACTAAAGTCTAAATTATGCTAAAAATACTTAACTAAGCTGATTTTTTTGTTAGCTTTTTAACAAGTTTTATAACATTACTATAAAACTTAATAAAATCAATTTTTTTAAAGGTAAATTTTGAATTCGTTTGATCTCGGAATTCGTTTGATTCGTTTGATTTGAATTCGTTTGATTCGTTTGATTTGAATTCGTTTGATCTCGGCTAGCTGAATGGCACTACTTTTCCAACTGAAATGGTGAACAATTGTACAATCGTGTGTAGAATGTAGAATGTAGAATGTAGAATGTAGAAGGTAGAAGGTAGAAGGTAGAATGTAGAATGTAGAAGGTAGAATGTAGAAGGTAGAATGTAGAATGTAGAAGGTAGAATGTAGAATGTAGAATGTAGAAGGTAGAAGGTAGAATGTAGAAGGTAGAAGGTAGAAGGTAGAAGGTGGAATGTAGAATGTAGAATGTAGAATGTAGAAGGTAGAATGTAGAATGTAGAATGTAGAATGTAGAAGGTAGAAGGTAGAATGTAGAAGGTAGAATGTAGAATGTAGAATCGCAGTACAATCAATGTAGAATCAACACGAAAATAAACGAAAATAGATGGTACAAAAAAGAAGATATGAGCTGAGCTGTAAAGTTGTACCAAAAAATTCGACTACTATATTGAACTTTATTTTTGCAATTTTCTTCTCATCATTTTCCCCATGAGTTCTATCCTTTTCCTTCCAAATTCTCTATTTCTTGTCCCTAAAGAATTGCAATTCTCAAATTTTTCTTTTTCTTTTAAAATTCTATGTAAATGTTCTCAAATTTAGCTTAAAAAAATCGAAATTACAATTTCAATCGAAAAATTAGCCCTAATTTTAAATATCAAACTGATAATTTCAAATTTCTAAAGCCAACAATTTAAGTTTTCGTTTTTTCAGCTATCACTTGACTTTACTTTATTCTCTTTTTCCTGATTTATTTCAATGATTTTCATGATTTATTTTAATGTTTTTAAATTCAGAAAATGACAACTGATGCAGCTTCATACATAAAATTAACAATCGCATTTTTGGAGATTTTCGTTGGAATCTCGTGGATTCTTCTCTTCATTCATATTCTCTCCTTTCAAAAACCACGAGCCAATTCACCATTCTACACAATGTTCTTAGCAAATAGTAGGTTTCAAAAAAATCTGTTTCAAGATCGATAGCTTTTAAAAGCTTAATATGCTTAATTCAGGGGCGAATAGAAGCGAATCAGATAATCATAACCGCATAATATATTGCTAAAATACTTTCACAAAAAAGAAAGAAAACTAAAACTGGTACAGTAAGACTAAAGTTAGGAAACACATGTACAAAAAGATTAAAATGTAGAGCAGATTTGACATGGCAATAAGAGATCAAAAATCATAGTAAGTTCCGAAAAATCTGACTCAAGATCGATAGCTTTAAAAGCTTAATATGCTTTATTCTTCTATTCATTCATATTCTCTCCTTTCAAAAAACACGAGCCAATTCGCCATTTTATACAATGTTCTTAGCAAATAGTAGGTTTTAAAAAATCTGACTCAAGATCGATAGCTTTTAAAAGCTTAATATAAATGCTTTATTCAAGGGACGAATAGAAGCAAATCAGATAATCATAACCGCATATAATGTATTGCATAGAGATCAAAATGCATGAATCAAAAATCATAGTAAGTTCCGAAAAATCTGATTCAAGATCGATAGCTTTCAAAAGCTTAAGCTCAATCACAAAAATACTTTAAGATTTTAAGAGATTTTAAGGTGTAATCAACATTGTCTACTTGTGGTGTCACTCAATGCATTTCTCTCTTCAATCAGCACACGCATCGGAGTGGGCAATTTGGTGGTTGTGGATGATGTGGGAGAGCTCGGTGATCGCTCTTCATATGGGCGTCGTTCTCACCGCATTCAACCGTTTCTGTGCCATCGTTCAATATACACAATATAAATCGGTTTGTTTTCAATGAGATAATGAACTTTACTATCAGATGACTGAAACAAATTAGTTTATAGGATTTAAAGATGAATAAGATTTCAAAAGGATAGTTTAATTGATTTCTCTTAGACTTTTCAAAAAGTTTTTTCATTTCTTTCTATACTTTTATTAAAAAATAACAAATTAATCTATAATTTTCTTTTAAAAAAAGTGTTTCTTATTAAAATTCCATCTTTTTAAATCAATTTGGATTCATTTACAAGGAAATTCGAGAGTGAAAAGGAAGAAAAAGTTTTTTCTGAATAATCTAAGAATAATAATAACTTTCCCTGTACATTTACAGCTCTACATTTGTGTAAATATTTATAAACAATTATATATTAGGTTCTTTCCGACCCTGGAACTCTCACTTATATCCTTTTGGTTCATTTACAGGCAAATTCGAGAGTGAAAAGGAAGAAAAAGTTTTTCTGAATAATCTAAGAATAATAATAACTTTCCCTGTACATCTACAGCTCTAGATTTGTGCAAATATTTATAAACAATTATATATTAGGTTCTTTCCCGTCGTGGAACTCTCACTTATATCCTTGTGCAGTTAGGCACGGCGGGAGTGGTTCGTTTCGTTCTTCCACCCGGTAATCATCCAGAAAAGCTACAGGGTGGGATAATCGATCGGGATGTTGTGGTAAGTTGTAATGTAATGTAAAAATCTCAAATAATTTTGATTCCAGTTGGGTTGCAGTATTCATTTTGCTTGCTCAAGTGCTGCCGTTCTTTTATCGGGTCCTCTTTACGTGAAAAGTCTTCAAGCCTTGTTCTCCAAGCAACGAAAGGGGTAAGTTAAGCTTGATTATTATAGATTTTTAATCTTGATTCTTAGATTTATATATTCAAATGAATTTTAGTTGGAAAAGTAGTGCCGTTCGGTTAGCCGAGATCAAACGAATTCGTTTCTGTCTGGCTTCGCTGATCTTTCCTCTTTTTTACTCGATTCTACAATTGTTCACCATTGGAGTTGTCGTGAAAAATCATCAACGATCAAGGAAACAATTGGAGATATTGGTTAGAGAAATGAACTTTTACTTGTGCAATTAAACAGTTCAAAGCTTTTTGAACTATTTCAATTCTGAAAGCTTCTAAACTTTACAGGTTTTACATCAAAAAATCACTTTTAATTTCTCTAGAAACTGATGAATCAAAAGTTTTGATCAGAAGCTCTGTTTCTTCAGTAAATGAATAATAAAATGATTTTAAAAGCTTAGAGCTAAAGCTTAGAGCTAAAGCTTAGAACTAAAGCTTAGAAAATAATGCTAATCAAGGAATTCTAGGGTTCCTTCTTGATGCTTCTCTTCGTCTCATCTCAACCAATTTCTGTCGTTTTTTTCCTCAATTCTCCCAAAAACATCACGAAGTTGTTGGCAAAAAAACCGAGAAACGAAATCGCGATATATAGATGGAATCTCAAAAGCTCTTCCGCAAAAAGAACCGATCGAAGTGAACAATTCAAATCCGAGTACAAATGATTGATGGAATAAAATATTTAGAAATGAATTGAAACAATTTTGCACAAAAAAAGACGAAGATAAAGGCTAAAATGACTAGAAATCAGTCATTTCAGTTAACACAGATCACAAAAAATCGCTGAAAAGATGCAATGTGCAAACATTTGCTACTAAAAAGAAAATGGATGTAAAAAATGAGAGAAATTTCATGATATCACCAAAAATGAAACTTTTTATAAGTTGAAAAAGTAATAGAAAACTTTAACTAAAAATTAGATTTACTGTAAACTTAGCTTTGTAAATTTGTACTAAAAAATAAAGACATTTTATCAAATACAAATACTGTTTTGCCCAGTTTGAAGTGGTAAAGTAGGCAGACGCGAACTTGATATTGGAAGTGGGTCATTTAAAGCTGAAGTCATAAAGTAGGCAGACGCGAACTTGATATTGGAAGTGGGTCATTTAAAGCTGAAGTCATAAAGTAGGCAGACGCGAACTTGATATTGGAAGTGGGTCATTTAAAGCTGAAGTCATAAAGTAGGCAGACGCGAACTTGATATTTGAAGTCGGTCATCTAAAGCTGAAGTCGTAAAGTAGGCAGACACGAACTTGATGTTTGAAGTCGGTCATCTAAAGCTGAAGTCGGTCATCTAAAGCTGAAGTCGGTCATCTAAAGCTGAAGTCATAAAGTAGGCAGACGCGAACTTGAAATTTTTGAAGTCGGTCATCTAAAGCAAGAAAAAAAGATCTTAAAAATAAGAAATTATCCATTTAAAAAGATTCCAAATATACACAAGATAACGTACTTTTAAATACAGAAAGACAAAAGCAAAAAGCTTTTAAAAAGCTTCCCTCATAACAATAAATTTCGTAACGCTTGTTTATGTCCGAACAACCTAATAGATTTTGAGCATAAAGTGAATTGCTAAGCTTATGACATCAAATTGACTGTGCCAGAAGGTTGTGTTTCTACTTTTAATCATCAAATATCTCGCATAACTCTTCATCTCTTGATATCAATCGGATATGATATCACTTTTCATCGATGTGCAGTTCATCGACCAATTTAATCCCTTTTCGGAGTGATTGAGCGATTGATCTTTTTAGCAGGATTTCCTCTTTTTTTTCTTGGATCTTTCGAAAAAGATTTTACACTCCCAATCTGTTCTAATGACGTCATGAATCATCATCGCAAACGTGGAAACTCTATAAAACACTTGAAATTGCAATTGATTCAATCTCACTTAAATCTAACGTTTTCTTTTATCTAAAAGGACTTATAGATGTTTTTTTCAACTTTTAAATATACAATTTAAAAGCCGAATTTAAGTTTGCTTTAATCAAAGAATTTTATAAGAATTATTTGTCTAAGTAACGTTAAAAATTGCTTATTATGAAAGAAATCAACGAAACAAATCAACGAAACAAATTTCATTTTCAAAATCACATAGAAAATTTGAGAATTTTTTCTTTGCTACTTTGAAGTCATCACCAATTTTAAGTCACTGTAATTTTTAGAAAGACATATTTTAAAAGCTTCCCTGATAACAATAAGTTTAGTAACGCTTGTTTATGTCCGAACAACCTAATAGATTTTGAGCATAAAGTGAATTGTTAAGCTTATGACATCAAATTGGCTATGCCAGAAGGTTGTGTTTCTACTTTTAATCATCAAATATCTCACATAACTCTGATGTTTTCTTGCTACTTTGGAGTCATCACCAATTCCAATTCTAATTTTTAGTAAAATCTTAGAGTAAAATGGTAAGTACCTATTGAATTTGTTTTGAATCAATTCCCCGGTTTTGAATCGTTTTAAATCGACTTCTAGTTTCAGAAATCATTTGGAGAAACTTTCCCACTTTGGATTTTATTTCTTTCAAGCAAAGTACAATACTCATTATAAGCTTGAAACGATAGTTTTATCGACTTTAAATTCTTATCTTCGTTCAATTGAATGAAAAGATTGTATGACGAATTGAATCACACAAAAACACTTCAATTCTCAATGTTTTTAATATCCTATGAGTCAAAAAACCCCAAAGATCATTGGTAAACAAAATCCCGAAATCTATTTCATTGATTTTCTTTTGGATATTTATTTATTCGTCAAAAGAAACCATCTGGCAACCATCGGACTTGTTTAACATTGAGAAAAATGAGTTGCTTGGGAAAAGTGAGTAAAGGAGTAAATAAGAATTTGGGAAAAGGGATCAAGAAGGCAAAAAAGAAGAAGAAAAAGAAGAAAAGACCAATTTCTTTTCTTTTTCTTCTCATTTCTGTGTGTTTATGAAGTGATTTTTCATCGCGTTTTACTCCTTGTCTAACCACGAAAAGATTTGCTAAAGAACTTTCTCTTGAACCATAGAATTTTTTTCTAGATTCATGTACTTGCTCGATTGTTTAAAAGCAGCTAAACTCAGCTTTATTCTTGTTTTCTTGTAACAGCTAAAGCAACTCACTGATGTAGAGTATTAAACTTGAAAAAGATAGACAAAGATATGATTGAGTAGTAAAGATAGACAAAGATATCCTTTAAGTAAAACAACTCTTCAAATCTAGCCGACTGGTTAAGAGTCCTGTATCTTAGTCGGGAGGTCAAGGGTTCAATCCCAGCTAGATTCTTAGTTCCTTTTCCTATTTCCTAAAAAGTCAGTTCAGCGCGATTTTTCTTAGAATTTCTAGTGGCTCCTGGTGGTTTTTGTGGTGATAAAGTGAATATTTTGAGCGGGGAAATTTTGTGACTTTTTTCCGATTTCATAACTTTTCTATACATGAAATTTCTAAGCCACCATTGTCACCACCACCATGAGATTTTGCCGTAAAATCAAAACTTTCTACTAGCATTTTGGTGTCATACTATAGTTTTTGTATCAATCGATAGAGAAAGATTTGGCGCATCTAATGATACCAAGAATATTTAATTTGGACCACCCAACACCAAAATATTTGAGCGGAAAGTTGGATTGCTAATGGGAAAAGGGGTATCAAATGTCCGACAACCTTTTCAGGGAGCTGTTGTCACCGGGAGCTCTGTGATGACAGTATTCACTTCGACACAAGTCTTTGATTATGATAAATTTCTCACAAACAATTATCTTTCAAATAAAAAGAAGTACAGTAATATTGTAACAGTAATGGGCCAGATGGCCGACCGGTTAGAAGTCTTGTCTTTTAAGCGGAAGGTCGAGGGTTCAATCACGCTGGCAAGATAAAAATTTTTCTTTTTCCCACCAAGTGGGTTTTTTCTTTCACAACATTTGGGTAATAGGGATAATAGGGGTAACGGCCGCAGTGCCATAAAAATTGTGTATTTAGACCGTTATGTCTTATTATGTAACCTTTGTTTGTATCACATTATTGGCTTTCAATAATAACTTTATTATCCTATTGTTATTTAAGAATTGTCAAAGCAATAACAATAGAATTGAGATCTAGCAGTTATCAATTTTATTCTTCAGCAACATTTCCTTCATTCTTTGCTCAAAAAGTGTTCATTTTTCTGATTTGTGTCCTTTTCGCAATATTTTCTGATGCCATTCCTTAGCAATTCTCTTTTCACCCCGAGTTTAACGGTTTGAAAGGCGTCGATGACTTTTCTGCTTAAAATTTCATCACTTAGGCACGTTTCTAAAGATAATAAAAACAGTATAAGAATGAGCTTTGTACTTTGACAAAAAAAGGACTACATCATTCAAATTCATCATCGGAACAAGATCTATTATTCATTTGGCTTCGAAACGTTGACGAATCTTTTAATTTCTTTCAATTTCTAATGTAATTTTTGACTTTTACAAGAGCTGAAAGATTGCTTTTCAAAGCTTAATCTCTATTAAAACAAATTCTTAGCCTTAAAAGCAATAGTCTGTTTTGGATTGATCGCTAGATGTCAGTGACGTTTCCCTATTCCCAATCCAGTCTAGAAGTCCATCTTCTTTTCTTTTCCGGTCTCTAGGCAATGGCTGATGTCATTGTTCAGTCAACAACTCGATCAATTGTCAACACAAAATCCTTAGAAACTTCTTGGCCCCACTTTGTTTATTGAAACGTTTTTATTGACTTTTTAGGTCTAGAATTTTGAGGAGTGTTTGAGAGTGTTGAAATGAATTGAATCCTACACTACTGGACAATGAAATATGATATTTGAAAAACGATCGTCACTTTCACGCGTCTGGAACTCCCTTGTCTTTACCGTATTTCTAAATATGAATATTACCATTGTGTAGCCCTTGAAAAGAGCTTTCAGAAAATGTATAACAATAATAGTTTAAACTCAAAGACAAGGGAGTTACAGACGCGCGAAAGTGACGATCGTTTTTCAAATATCATATTTCATTGTCCAGTACTGTATGTCTGATTGAATCCTATGTCTGATGAATTCCAATCGACCTCGTTTTCCTTAGATTTTTGGTTTCAGGACTTACTTTTCAGCCGTATTTTGTGTTTTCTAGTGCTTAAACGCATCCTTTCTATTGTAGCGATTGCGATTCAAAAGCCAGTGAAAAGAAAAATGGCATAAATGAAGGATGAAGTAAGTTTTGTCACTGAATGTAAGTCCAAAGTAATCTCATTGTTATGAGCTAAAGAATAGATTAAATAATATTCAATTTCATTTATTATTTTGTTCTTTATTACTCAGAAATCTAATTGTCTTGATTTTTTTTTGATTTGATTTAATTTAAACGACTCAAAGATTTTTGTTGTAGTCTATCCAAAGTCAAAATTCTTCTTCTAATCCGTATTTCCTGACCCAATCAAATCAATTTTATTATTTAAACAAAGTCTAACTGTTTTCAATTCCAATCTTAAACTTTTCTTTATTTTGTTGATTATTGTTTATTTCATTTTTGAATCAACTCCCGGCTTTAAATCGTTTTCAATCGAGTTCTAGTTTCAGAAATCAATCGAAGATACTTTGTTACACATAATACTTTATTCAAACGATAAAGTGAAAGCATAGGAAATGCACGTGATACTACATACATACTGAAATCAATAAGCCAATTACTTACGGCAAAGAGCCACTAGATCTAAAGCATCGATACACATAATGGATTTTTTCTCTCAAGCAAAGTACAATACTCTTGTATTTACAAGCTTGAAACGATAGCTTCTAAGGCTTGTAAACGATAGATTTCTCGACTTTAAATTGAATAGATTGAATAATATTCAATTTCATTTATTATTTTGTTCTTTATCACTCAGAAATCTAATTGTCTTGATATTTTTTGATTTTATTTAATTTAATCGACTCAAGATTTTCGTTCTAGTCTATCCAAAGTCAAAATTTGCGGTCTTCTAATCCATATGACCCAGTCAAATCAATTTTATCATTTAAACAAAGTCTAACTGTTTTCAATTCCAATCTTAAACTTTTCTTTATTTTGTTGATTGTTGTTTATTTCATTTTTGAATCAACTCCCGGCTTTAAATCGTTTTCAATCGAGTTCTAGTTTCAGAAAACAATCGGAGATACTTTGTTACAAATAATGGATTTTTTTTCTTTCAAACAAAGTACAATACTCATTACTCAGTGCAATACAAAATTGCTTTTTACGAAAGAAATCAACGAAACAAATTTCATTTTCACTTATAGATGTACTTATAGACTTTGACTTAAAGTACTTATAGATGTTTTTTTCAACTTTTAAATATACAATTTAAAAGCCGAATTTAAGTTTGCTTTAATCAAAGAATTTTATAAGAATTATTTGTCTAAGTAACGTTAAAAATTGCTTATTATGAAAGAAATCAACGAAACAAATTTCATTTTCAAAATCACATAGAAAATTTGAGAATGTTTTCTTGCTACTTTGAAGTCATCACCAATTCTAAGTCACTGTAATTTTTAGTAAAATAGTAAAATGGTAAGTACCTATTGGATTTGTTTTGAATCAATTCCCCGGTTTTGAATCGTTTTCAATCGAGTTCTAGTTTCAGAAATCAATCGGAGATACTTTGTTACACATAATGGATTTTTTTTCTTTCAAGCAAAGTACAATACTCATTATAAACTTGAACCGATAGCTTCTAAGGCTTGTAAACGATAGATTTCTCGACTTTAAATTCTTATCTTCGTTCAATTGAATGAAAAGATCGTATGACGAATTGAATCATACAAAAACACTTCAATTCTCAATGTTTTTAATATCCTATAAGTCAATAAACCTTCAATTTTTCCCCGCACATCAATTCCCTTCTTCAATTCAATTTGATTCGATTTAATTTAATCGACTCAAGATTTTCGTTGTAGTCTATCCAAATTTAAAATTTGCGGTCTCCTTGAAAATCCTTGATCTCCTCCATCATATGACTCCAATTTATTCACCTTGCTGAGCATATCTTCATAGATCTAAAAGCTTCAATTTTATTATTTAAACAAAATCTAACTCTTTTCAATTTCAATCTTAAACTTTTCTTTATTGATTATTGATCATTTCGTTTTTTTTTATTTGTTTTTTGGTGTCAGTTTACTCAAGAAAATAGGCAAAATTGAAATGGTTATTTGCAAGAAAGCTTTTCAAATGAAATCTAAACACTTTTCATCTTTTTTTTAACTTTTTCTTTCTTCTTTTTAAGTTCAGAAATGAAAGATCATTTTCTTTTAAAAGAAAATATATTTTTAGATGCATTTCTTATTCTTGCCAATCTTCCTAGCGATTCTTCAAGTTGATGCCTCTGAATTCGCCTATGCATCAACACTCTCATCGAACGATTTCTTATTAGCTGCTAGAGTATTAGGTAAAATCAAATAACAGCTTTATTAAAGTTAAGAAAATTTAGCTTATCGTCTAAATTCTTTCAACGATTATCCATATATAATTGTGGCAACCGAGGAAATCACAAATCGATCTTTGGAATATTTAAAGAAGATGAATGTGACAATTGTGGTGATGCCAAAGATTGAAACACCATATAAATCAACACATATTGCTGCAAAATATCAAGTAAAACATTGAAATCTTTAAGAAATCAAGTGTAACATGTTGATTTTATCTTTAAGTAGCCGTAGACCGGATAGGAGTCTTGTCTTCTAGTTGGATAGGAGTCTTGTCTTTTAGTTGGATAGGAGTCTTGTCTCCTGGTCGGATAGGAGTCTTGTCTCCTAGTTGGATAGGAGTCTTGTCTCCTAGTCGGATAGGAGTCTTGTCTCCTAGTTGGATAGGAGCCTTGTCTCCTAGTCGGATAGGAGACTTGTCTCCTAGTTGGATAGGAGTCTTGTCTCCTAGTCGGATAGGAGACTTGTCTCCTGGTCGGATAGGAGTCTTGTCTTCTGTCTCCTAGTCGGGGCCAAAGGTTCGATCCCGGTGGCCAGAAAAATTGGTTCTTTTTCCCATCATTATGGGTTTTTTTCTTAACGACATTTGGGTAATAGGGGTAACTAAGGATATTAGTGCTAATTGAAATGAAGCTGACCAACTTTCATCGTTCATTTGATGTCGTTGTGTTTCCTCCGTTGTGTCGTAATTCATTATTCGTGTCGAATAAATATACTTTAACATCAAATGAACGATGAAAGTTGGTCAGCTTCATTTCAATTAGCACTAATATCATTATAGATTCTATTGAGACGTTAAATAGCTCAAGGATTTAAGTATTATTTCCAAACTACAAACTAATACCTAACTTTAGGACTTTTTATCTTGTAGAATATGAATATGAAGAAATTTTAGTATAGCAAGATCAACCTCTGGTCGTTAACCCAATACAAACGAATTTTGCATCTCGATTTGGACACTCTTCCGATGAGACCAATGGGCGAAGTGGGGGAAAATTGACAAAATTTTCTTATTTTATAAATATCTATAGATACTTTTCTATATTTTATATTATATTTAAGCGATTGTCCCTTTAAATTAAAGTCAAAAATTTAGATTTTTAAATGTGGCTCTTTTTGTGTCACTAATCGTCATTCGGATCGCTTCAACACTGGTGTTTTTGTGATGGAACCGAATTTGACTGTAAGTTGAATGAAATTAAAGAAAATTAGAGAAAAAAACTAAAGCTTTTAGATTTATGAAGACATGCTCAACAAGGTTAACAAATTGGAGTCATATGATGGAGGAGATCAGGGATTTTTGAATTCCTATTTCGATCAATTGAAGGTATTTTCTAGATTTTTGTCCTTTTCGCAATATTTTCTGATGCCATTCCTTAGCAATTCTCTTTTCACTCCGAGTTTAACGCTTTGAAAAGTGTCGCTGACTTTTCTGCCTAAAATTCCATCACTTAGGCACGTTTTTAAAGATTGAGTAAAGCCAGTATGAGAATGAGCTTTGTACTTTGACAAAAAAAAGGACTACATCATTCAAATTCATCATCGGAACAAGATCTATTATTCATTTGGCTTCGAAACGTTGACGAATCTTTTAATTTCTTTCAATTTCTAATGTAATTTTTGACTTTTACAAGAGCTGAAAGATTGCTTTTCAAAGTTTATTCCTATTCAAACAAATTCTTAGCCTTAAAAGCAACAGTCTGTTTTGGATAGATTGCTAGATGTCAGTCACGTTTCTCTATTCCCGATCCAGTCTAGAAGTCCCTCTTCTTTTCTCTTTCGGTCTCTAGGCAAGCTTAATCCCTATTAAAACAAATTCTTAGCCTTAAAACAACAGTCTGTTTTGAATAGATTGCTAGATGTCAGTGACGTTTCCCTATTCCTGATCTAGTCTAAAAGTCCCTCTTCTTTTCTTTTTCGATCTCTAGGCAATGGTTGATGTCATTGTTCATTCAACATCCAATTTTTGACTTTTACATGAGCTGAAAGATTGCTTTTCAAAGTTTATTCCTATTCAAACAAATTCTTAGCCTTAAAAGCAACAGTCTGTTTTGGATAGATTGCTAGATGTCAGTGACGTTTCCCTATTCCCAATCCAGTCTAGAAGTCCCTCTTCTTTTCTTTTTCGGTCTCTAGGCAAGCTTAAACCCTATTAAAACAAATTCTTAGCCATTCAAAAATCCCTGATCTCCTCGATCAATATGATGGAGGAGATCAAGGATTTTTGAACTCCTATTTCGATCAGTTAAAGGTATTTTCTAGATTTCTTTTAAAAACCTTAAAAATACAATAAAATTACAGTACTCTAGAAAGCCATTTAAACTTTTTGTCTTACAGTATGCTCCAATGTTTGACGGTACGATGAACTCGTTTCGATTTGAGCGACCCGACGGTCTCCGCTCACTTTCTTGGACTTACAATTATGATGTCGGAATGTAAATTGAAGCTCTTTGTACTTAAAAATTGGTGAATATTTAGGTACTATTTAAATGGTGGAAAGATGTTACTTCAACCAAAGATTATGCACTTCACATTAGGCCCAACGAAGCCATGGCTTTGGTGGACCTATCCTGCATTTGATCTTAATTGGGAATGGCTGGCTGTCAGGTAACTCAATGAAATTCTTTAATTGCTTTTATAAACTCTTAATTGATATAACTCTTATCTAATAAGATTCTAGAATCTCAATGGAAACCGACTTTGGCGCGACAAGAAAAGATCTACAACTTTTTCTCCAAACTTGCATCCTTCTCATACTCCTCAATGTAGCTTTTCAGGTAAAAAAGCATTAAAATTTTGAAAACAATTCAATTTTAGCTCTTTCAATGGAATTTCAAGGGTTATTTTGCTGACAAAGCGTTTACTCGAGGTGAAGCTTATGTGATGCCATCGTTGACAATTCTATTCTCGATCATCGCCTCATTTGAGTTGATTCCCTCTCAAACGCATCCACCAAACGCGTGGCTTTTCTTTTTCACCTATTTGGTAAGAATTCAGGCTTAGTTTTTTTCACCTAAGCCTAAGCCTAAAAATCGTAAAATCGACTTTTTATATCTCAACTTCCAGGCACGAGAGTGACCTGAAATTTTGTAAGCATACTCCCCTTGGGTTCCAAAGCACAAGGGCAATCGGGTGTGCCTTAGCTCCGAGAACTGGCTGAGATTCAGAAAATGGGGGTTCAGCTCAAACCCAAATAGACTTAGCGCAAGGCGCTAGCCGCTAGCCTTCACTCTAAGTCCAAGCCATAGCCCGAAAAAAACTAATAATAAGTTATGGTATTTTGTTGCTTTGTTAGTAAGCTATCATTGGGATAGTTTAGCTATTAGTTTATAGGTAAATAAGGTTATCTAGTTGAGATAACTATTCAGAATTTACCTAGTTGAGTCTGCTAGTTGTTAGTGATAGTAATGCTGGCAGTAATGCAGATTTTACCAAAGGCAAATTTGACTTAACTTTGGAAGCATTTAAGTTACAAAAGTAGCACAAAAGTAGATTGTTTATTCTTGCTTAAAAGTAGACTGCTTAAAAGTAGATTGCTTATTAAGCTTATTGGTTCTTACTAACTGATTCTTTACTAAGAAACACTTACTATTAGATATGGAATACTTGGAAAGATATTTATGCAAAGCTTTTCAGAATCTTGATGTCTTGTCTGAGCTTTATTCTAAGGAACCTTAATTCTAAAGGGATTTTCTTGTCTTCTTAAGCTTGTTGATGATAAAGTGTTTCATTAAATATTTAGATCAGTTACAGATAGTTTCAGATAATCTGGATGGTGTTTATTTCGACTAGCTATCGTCGTGTGCGAACCGGTCAAGTCGTTCTAACATGTGAATCAACGAGATTTGCTTGCATCACTTTGTGCCTTGCTTGTGCCTTTTGGTTGACATTGCTCTCGATTCAGAATTTCTATTTTCGTTCGTTAATCATTTTGATAGGCGTTCCGCTATTTGCTTTCACAACCGGTGTTCATTTGAAGAAATTGATGGGCATTGGGAAAGTTTGTAACATTAAATACGCCCTTATCGATCAGATTCCCCAAATGGTAAAGCTAGCTAAATGAGATTTTCATTTACCGTATTTTCTCTAATAGTAGTGCACCGAGCCGAGCCGAGTTGGTGATTATTTTACGGTTTCCAAGCTTTTTCAGAAGCTCAACACTCTAATCCTCCACTAGATCTCATTGTCAGCTACATTTTCCGACCCCACATCGATAGGTTCTGATAAGCGGTTCTCGAGATTTCGAGGAATTTAGGCGGCGCTCAGGGTGCACTACTATTCGAGAAAATATGGTAAATTCGCATGTTTTATTCGCAAAGAAATGATCTCAATTTCGTTCAAATAAACAATCCTTTATCAAAGCTAAATCCTGTAACTATGCTCAGAATGTTTTTCATTGTTCTTTGTTTATCTTAATTGCATAAATACTTTTTTTTTGAATAATACAGATCAAATGGATCTTAAAATCTCAAAATACAAACAAAAGTTTAAAGATTTTAAAGATAAGCTATAGATTTCACAGTCAGATCAACTAAACTCTTAATTTCAATGCTTAATTCTGTTTCTTATCTAGAGCAAATCCTAGATCAGGTCTAGTTCAAAGTCAGGGTCTAAATAAGCCAAAAACCAGCCTGTCTTTGCCTTGTTTAGTCTAACCTTTAACCTGACTTTTCCTGAATTCATTGATCCTATAAGTAAAAGAATTGAATGAACAAGAACAAGAACAAGAAGAAGAAGAAGAAGAAGAACAGGAACAAGAACTATTAGGTTGTCCAGTTATGAATGCGCGCCTGCTCTTGAACAGCGTACCTTAGGGCTATACAATTTTATCAAACCCTATTCTCTATATGTTGTTCAAGATTTCTTATTTATTACAACTTTTCGTGTTTTTGACGTTAAACTAATTCATTTTTGATTTAATTTCCGTGTTTAGATGGCCGAGACGAAGTTTCTTCTTCGTGCCAGTCTTTGTTATGACTTCAAATTGGGCAAAAATGCCGTTGAATCCCATCGAGATCTCTGCAAAGTATTTGGCGAAGATGCTATTTCGGAAAGCCAGGGTCGCCGATGGTTTCAACGATTTCGAAAAGGAAATGAATCTTTGGAAGACGAGGACCACCAACGACGACCTCCTGCGATCGATAATACAGTACTGAAGCAGGCGATAGAAATGGATCCTCGACAAACTACACGTGAACTTCCAGAAATATTTAGAGTAAGCCCTCAAAAAATTTCCAAGCATTTAAATCAATTGGGGAAAACAAGCCGACAAGGGAAATGGGTTCCTCATCTTCTCAGCAATGCCAATAAAGCTACTCGTGTCACTATGGCGGGTATTCTTCTTCGTTTGGCAAAAAATACTCGGTTTTACGATGAAATCCTTACTTGCGATGAAAAATGGATTCAAGGTGATAATTCTACACGAAAACGGCAATGGCTAGAACCTGGTGTGGAGCCAATACCAACACCAAAACCCGACTTCCTTGGCAAGAAAGTAATGCTTACTGTCTGGTGGAATTCCCAAGGCATTGTTTATTTTGAGCTGCTTAAACCTGGACAAACAATCACGGGTGAAAGGTATGCACAACAACTGGAACGAGTGAACAATGTATTGCTACAAAAAGGCCTTGATCCTTCAAACATAAAGTTCATTCAAGATAACGCCCGTCCACACGTTGCAAAGATTGTTCAGGAAAAACTCGAAGAGTTGGGCTGGGAAACTCTCCCGCATCCGCCATATTCTCCGGATATTCCTCTTTCGGATTACCATTTATTTTGCTCAATGCAAAACCATTTGGCTGGAAACAAGTCCAAAGAAGTTCTAGAGGTCGAAAAATGGATAGCCGACTTCTTTGCCTCAAAACAAGCCAATTTTTACGCGGAGGGAGTTCATTCTTTGCATGGAAGATGGAAACAAATATTGTTAACAAATGTTGAATATATTGTTGATTGAGCTGTTAAACTGTTGGTTTTAAAATAAAGAGTTGTTATCTTAAAAACGCGCATTTATAACTGGACAACCTAATAGAACAAGAACTAGAACTAGAACAAGAACTAGAACAAGAACAAGAACAAGAACAAGAATCCTATAAGTCGGCTGCCAGAAGTCCATAGGCTCGATAAAATGAAGAGGAAGATGGAGCTTCAATCGATTTGCTGTACAAATTTACCAGTACAAATTTACAGCTGAATATCTTCTTTTTATCCATCTAAGAGAAAGCCCTATGTAAATGACTGTCGAACTGTTCTTTGTGCGGCTTTGGGTAATCGCTCACGACTTGGCAAATCCCTTCGGTATAATGCTTTAGTGACTTTAAAGAGCTTTGTTTATGGCAATGGAACTCAAAAAACTAATACATTACTCGAAATAGAGTCAAACCCATAAAAAAAGACAAAAATACGGTACCGGAAAAGTGTAAAAATTGAGAAAAATGCACAAAATTGCTAAATGTATCTTAAGGCAACAAAAGAATATTCGTAATTTTCAAAAATTATAGCTAAATACAACTCTGGGTTCTGGATGAGTATCATAAAAAAGGAATGAGCTACGAGTTGGCAAAGTTTTCAAAGGCTATAGTCAAATTCAAAGGCGTTTTATAAAACTAAAGCCTTTATGGTGTTTGTCTAATCGTGGAGTACGGTAGAGGAGATGATTTGGCGTTCACAGAGCTCTTGACAAGGGCGATAGTTACAGCCACAGATCTTCCGACAAACGTTCAACTGAAAATCGAAAGTTGAAAGTATGGACTTGTTCTAGTTCTTGTTCTTGTTCTTGTTCTTGTTCTTGTCCTTGTTCCTGTTCTTGTTCCTGTTCTTGTTCTTGTTCTTGTTCTTGTTCTAGTTCTTGTTCTTGTTCTTCTTCTTCTTATTCTTCTTCCTCTTATTCATCAAATCCTTTTACTATTCTCACCTGATCTTTAGAAACCTCAATCGGTTTTGTGAAAAGCGTCCAGATGACAGATTCGTTGTATGGTGGAGTGGTTAATGACCCCAAATACGTCACAAAATCTCGTTCACCTAGAATTTAGATCTAGAAACTAACACAAATCCTAGTTCTATGAATCAGGCATCAATTGCTCACCATGATCAGGCATCAATTGCTCAATGGTAAACTCGTGTGGAAGAGCAGCCGGGGTATCGCTTTCATTCGACTGAAAATGGTTTAAAACCATCTATATTCTATCTCTCTCTATATATAATATATAAAATAAGTCGATATTTTATTATTTACCCTTTTAATTGCATCTAATAATGGCTGATAGTTTTCATTGTATAATCCTTCATGTATAAACACTCCAACAACAGCCAATCCGTCCGGCTTCTCCAATGCCTCGTTGATATTTGAATATTTTGTGTTCCAAAAGACAAAGTGCACCTGTAAATTGTTATTTTCTCGACTTACAAAGGATTTGAAGATATTTTTATATTATGAGCAATGATTCAAACGATAGAAGGTAATTCAAACGGTATGCTGCTATAACTAAACAATAAGTCTCCTTATTCTATCAAATATAACTCTATTTAATTTCCAGAATTATTACAAACCTCTACAAATATCTATTTAATTTCCAGAATTATTAAAAAACCTCAGCAGCTTGTGGTTTCCCGTCAATCATATGCTCACTTCCCCTCGTTCCATCGTAACTCCAATGCGCGTGGAATTGAGCCAATTCATACTTTCCCTCAAGGTGAGAGCCGGTGAGAACTGTAAAGCTTGATTTCAAACAAAAAAAACCCATAAGTCTATCATTCTACTTTTTAGCTTATAATTATTCCTCCAAGAGTCAAGAATAATTTTCGACTCTTATCTACAGTACTGGACAATGAAATATCATATTTGAAAAACGATCGTCACTTTCGCGCGTCTGTAACTCCCTTGTCTTTGAGTTGAAATTATTAGTGTTATACATTTTCTGAAAGCTCTTTTAAAGGGCTACACAATGGTAATATTAATATTTAGAAATACAGTAAAGACAAGGGAGTTACAGACGCGCGAAAGTGACGATCTTTTTTCAAGTATCATATTTCATTGTCCAGTAGTGTACTTTTCGGTACATGCATAAGAAATACGGATTTCAACATTTTCATAAACAACGATAGAATTTCAACATTCCAACGATAGAAACCTGATATCGATGAATGTTATAAACTATTTGAAAGTTGTAAATCTCCTCTACAAAATAGGCTAAAACTAGTTATCCTTTTTTTAAATCTTCAATTTTGAGAAGCTAACTCTATTTTGACCACACGAAACTTGTCCCTAAAGTGACTCGATTCCTTTTTTAGTTCGGTTCGGTTCACTCGCATTTCGCCCTCGAAATTTCTTCAATCGTTCGATCAATTGAAATACGTCTTAGCGCATTTTGTAGCAATTAATCATAGATTTAGTCTCACTATGACTAAAAGTCTATCCAAAACAATTCATCGATATCATCTTTCTATCGTTGGAAATTTATGAAAATGTTGAAATCCGGATTTCTTATGCATTTACCTAATACTTCAGAAATGTCTGATCCGCCCATAAATGAGAACTCTTTCGATAAACAACAAAAAGAGTTGCAACAGATCGATCTCTACAGAGATACATTCTTATGCATGTACCTAATAGCTGTATGGCCTGTAAGCTTATTGAAACTGATCAAACAAAAGTTTTTTTTCATTTATGATCACTGAAACACTTTTTTACACTTAAATTAACAAATGTTGAAACTAAAAACAGAGATAAATGGAGCGTAAGAGATTGAGTAAAGTGCATTTATTGCTAAAACCCCGGAAGCTGCGTGTTTCCGGTGAAGAACTTTTTACATTCAAGAAAATCTTCACTAGAGTAGCAGGAAATAGCTTAATCAAGAATTGCTCATGAAAAACCTGTAGCTGTGTTCGTTGTGCTCTAAAATGCAAAAGCAAACTTTCTGATGCAGCTCAGTTCACGCTTTTCTTGCAATGTCAAAGTAACACCGGAAAGAAAAAAGGAACAACAGAAGAATTCAGTGCTCCAGTGTGCAATTTTGCAATAAAGTACATTCCAAAACATTGCTTGAGTCTAACAAAGTTCAAAATGTACTTTGAATCAAAAAAAAACTCTTAAGTAACTCTCAGCTTGACTTTTGACTTCACGACTTTTGATTTTTTTTTTCTTGAAAAGCCGGCTAAAATGCAATTCTTCTTTTTCTGTGAAAATTCTCTATTCTAACAAAAGAATCGAAAATTCTTTACGTTCATTGTTAAACAAAAACACAATGTAGTTCAAAAAAAACGGGAAAAGAGAATTTTTAGGGAAAAAAAACGTTCATTTCCATTTCTATGATGGCATTTTAGCGCTAATTGATCTAAAAAAAGAGTTTATTTTTTTGAAAAACAAAGAACAGTTCAATTGTTAGAATGTTTTTATAGTTCTTATTTCTGTTTTATATTTTTCCGAGATTGATGACTATTCATTAGGATACGTCGGAGATTATTAGATCAAAAAGTAGTCATTAAACGACACCAAAATCCGATTTAGCTTTGGATATTAGAAAAAAAAAGGCGTCACGAGAGGTTTACGAAAGAAAAAGTTGATGCAAGAAGTGCTCAAGAATGAAAAAGTTGACTTAATGAATCACTTTTAGTATAAGAAGCTGTTGTAAGAAAATAAAGAGCCAGTCTACCAGGAAGAATATGTTTCTAATAGTTGATGCACCAGAAGAGCCTAAGCCTGAGCCTGCGCCTAAGTCTGAGCCTGAGCCTAAACCTAAGCCTAAGCCTAAAAGCACAAGGGCAATCGGGTGTCCTTTAGCTCCGAGAGCTGGCTGAGATCCAGAAAATGGGTGTTCAGCCCAAACCCAAAAAGAGTTAGTGCGAGCCGCTAGCCTTCGCACTAAGTCCAAACCTAAGCCTGAGCCTAAGTCCAAGCCTAAGCCTAAGCCTAAGCCTAAGCCTAAGCCTAAGCCCAAAAGTACTCAGACATCTAACAGAAAATTGATTTATTGCAAGATTTGAGTTGTTCTACAAAGTTACTAGCCTATTCTTGCGATCTGATTTTGTCTTGAAAATTCTAAGATAGCTTTGGCAACAACAACACTATCAACAATGTGCTTAAAACTTTTAAAACTAACTCTTTTAAATTTAAGATAGACTTCTAAAAGAGATTTTCATAAATGTTATCTTAATAAATCGCTACTCATTTTTAAATTGCTTTTCAAAAGACTTACAACTCTGACAATTCTTTGCCACATTCACTTTCCATCCCGATTCACTGCACTCCACGTCGACACAATCACCCATTTTATAATCGATATGAAGAGAGTTTACCTAGAAATGTCATGATAAATGTTAAGAATTATTAAAATAAGTTATCTAGATTATTTTACAATATTGGAACTTGAAGAGTTGAGCTTGAAATTGAGTGTTTAAAGTCATGGAAAGATTTCCTCTTCTTTTGATCTATCTATGCATGGCTCGAGCTAGTAGTCTAAACAAAAAGTTGCAAAAATAAGGAATCATTTATCTATGAAAACTTTATAAAGATATTATTTCATTTCACCTGACAAACTTTCGGATCACAACAGACTTTCTCGGTTCGAATGTCGATCGGAGATTGGCGATGCTTCTTGGCGATAGCTGAATAGCTTTTTCTATTTGAAATTTATAAATTTGTGGGATTAAGTTGGAATTTTTAATTCTAAATTGGAATTTTTAATTCTAAATTGGAATTTTTAATTCTAAATCAGAGATAGGCTCCTTTGTGCCAAATTTTTTGGCGCAACTGGGTCATTTGCGCAACTCGCCATAACTTTCTTCTAAATCGACCAATCTTTATAATTTTGGTGTGATTTTGTTGCACTTATTGAGATCTACAAAATGACACCAAAATCATAAAGATTAGTTCACTTAGAAGAAAGATATGGGCGAGTCGCGCAAATGACCCAGTTGCGCAAATAATTGCGCATAATTTTTGACTTAAAGCTCTGTTTCAAATCGAAACTCTTAAGAAACAACTATACAAGAAATCATTGGCTTTTCTAAATGCTAAAAAAGAGATTTTCAAAGTCTATTGGTTAGAGGAGTTCTTCAAGAAGGAAAATCTGATCCAGAAGATAGAATGGCGGAAATTATCCTACCCCCTAAATCATATTCATATCTTTAACTTTAATCTTATCTAAATCAACTTTAAATACTGCAAAACTAGAATGAGATAAAAGATTTTTACTACAGTAAGCTAACTTTAAACTCTCTCAACTATTGCAATTGATTTTTTTTAAAGTTTTTCTTTTGATTTTGTTTCTAAAACTCTTTTTGACTTATTCCTTTTTTGGAAAACTAATAAGCGCTTCAAATTGAGCGCTTCAAAGCAACGTCAACGATCTTTTTTCAAAAAACAAGATTTTCGATGTGAAATAGAAAAATGAACACTAGAAAAGTTGTTTTTTTAAAATCTTTAACCTTGTAGATGCTCAATAAAATCGTGAAACATTTGTTTGATATTTGTAGTGGATAGATATGTTTGATATTTGTAGTAGATTGATATGTTTGATTTTTGTGTGGATAGATATGTTTGATATTTGAAGTAGATAGATATGTTTGATATTTGTAGTAGATAGATACGTTAGAGATTAGAGAGCATAAGATTTTCACCCTAAAATAATAAAGAGACTTGGATAGTAGTGATTAAATAATGATTAAGCAAATAAAATCTAGCTTTATCCAATATATCAGCTTCAAGCTTTGAAAATAGTGTAAAGCTAAAGTAAAGTTAAAGTTAAAGTAACATTGTAAAGTTAAAGTAACATTGTAAAGCTAAAGTAACCTTGTAAAGTTAAAGTAACATTGTAAAGTCAAAGTAACATTGTAAAGCTAAAGTAACCTTGTAAAGTTAAAGTAACATTGTAAAGTCAAAGTAACATTGTAAAGCTAAAGTAACCTTGTAAAGTTAAAGTAACATTGTAAAGTTAAAGTAACCTTGTAAAGTTAAAGTAACATTGTAAAGCTAAAGTAACCTTGTAAAGTTAAAGTAACATTGTAAAGTCAAAGTAACATTGTAAAGCTAAAGTAACCTTGTAAAGTTAAAGTAACATTGTAAAGCCAAAGTAACATTGTAAAGTTAAAGTAAAGTTAAAGTTAAAGTAACATTGTAAAGTCAAAGTCTACTTTTCTAAACTTCAAGCTTTCGGTAACGATTTGCAAGAGATTTAGCATAAATTTAAGATATAAAACCAACTGTTTTATATAAAAAAATATAAAACAAATATAAAAAGCATAAATATAAAACCTTTTTATTTCTACATTTAAACGCCAATTTTCTTATCTTCTTAAAACTTTGTAATCATTATTAAATCAAAAAAAAAAACTCACTCATTCTCCCAGTGAAGAGCTTTGCTTTAGGTAGAAAGTTGTGAAAGTAGAACTCTACAATTAACTCTGGTAATTCGTGAAGTAAATGCGTGACTCCTTCCATTTTTGAAAAAAGAAAATAGAAAAATAGAAAATTGAAGAAATTTAGATAAAGAAGTATCGAATTGACAATTGAATTTAGATTTAGAATAAAAGAATCCAAGTATTGGTTGGGTTTTTTTGAAGAATTGAAGGGATTTGAATCCGGCTGATGTTATCGAAGGGTTTTAGGAAGAGGGGACGAGTTGCGGGGACACAAAACGGAGGGCAAAGCGAAAGGGGGAAGGGCCCCAGCTCCTTTAAAAGCTGCCCCTTTTCTATTTCTAACTCTAAACCCTCTCCTGAATCTTTATATTTTGCAAAATAGAGATAAAAGACTTGCAGAGAATTTGAAGAGTTAAAAATCGTTTTCTTGGTTCTTGTCCAGAGACAAGAATCCCAGAGATTTTTCAAGAATCCCAGAGATCCCAGAGATTCTCGAAATCTCATTGAAGTCCATTGTGAAATGGACTCCATTTTATTCATTGTGAAAACAAAATCTCTTTGATTTCTTTTAGAAGGAAAGAGTTGTTCTTTGACAGAAAAGTTGAAAAGTTCTCTTTCCAAGGCTAGGACAGAGATCTCTTTGCCCGAATCTATTCGATTTCCATCTGGGAATGAGTATTGACTCAACAAGCATAACTCTATATATATACTTTATCCGACAAGGAAAAGTGACAATGCAAACAGATTGAACAGCGTAGACGAAGAAAGATAATTGATATACAAACAAAACTACAATTAGACACGTGTATATATGACATTAAAAACTAATTTAAAATTGACAGAGCTACAAGAACTCTAGTGAATTAGAGCTCTTGAAGTTATCGGAATATATAGAAACTAGTCCAACCTTAAAGATTTTTTACAGTTATCTAACAATTAGTCGACAGTGGAACCGGGATTGTACTAAAAATTTACCTCTTATCTGATAAAATCTAGCAAAACGATAAGGTAAAAGAACGTACATATGTACATTACGTACTGTATTTAGCAAGAAATCTGTAATAGTTTTACAGATGCAAGATTGGATTGGACATTGGACATTGCTCAGTGGACAAACTATGGATAACATCTAGCAAAACGATAAGGTAAAAGAACGTACATAATAAGGACTTATATAAGTCTCAAAAACGTCTCTAGAGCACCAAAAAGTCAAAAATCAATCAAAGCAAAAATGACAGCATCATCTCAAACAGCTTCACTAATGCGACTTCTGATTTGACGCAATAACAGTTCAGTTCAAAGAACACCTACAACAAACAAGACTCAAATCTCGGTCGTGACTAATTCTGTAGGGCTTCACTCTTGGTTCTTTCTCATTTCCACAAATTTTGAAAGCAATCGTAGATAATGAAGTCTAGATCTAGACCAAAGATCCGTTCTTCTCAATTCGCGTTCCCTTCCACCCGATCCTTTTCATTCTTTTCCATTCCTATCCTCATCTCAACCCCGCATTCTCCATCTGCCATCCACAATTTCCCCAATCATAAATAGCTTTTTTTTCCTTTCCTTTTTCCTTTCCTTTTTCCTTTTTCTTCATCTCAAATTTGTTTCCCTTTACAATAAAAAAGCAGGAAATATTTGTTGGAGGGAAGAATTTGAGTGTTCTCATGCAATTCAAACCCAGGAACTTATAAAAGAAAAGAAATTAACAGAAAGAGCTATTGATGAAGCTGAGTTTATGTAGGAAATTCAGATTTTACAAATATTCATTAAATTAGAATGATTATCATTTAATCTTTCTAATCGGCTTAAAAGCAAAACAGTTTGAAATTTTTGCACGTACACTCGTTTCATTCCAATTTTTATCCCTCAATTTTTCCTATATCGTTTCTCTGATTGAAAAGCTACACAATAGTTACCGTATTTTCTCTAATAGTAGTGCACCCCGGCAAGCTGAGTTGATGAATATTTTACGGATTCCAAGCTTTTGCAGAAGCTCGACACTTTAATCCTCCACTAGATCTCAACGTCAGCTACATTTTATCAAAATTTGAGATCTATAAAACATTTCTTTAATTATGGCTCGATCTGATAAATATCTTAAAGAATATTAGGAATGAATACATTAAATTAGAATAATTATCATTTTATCTAAATTTCTTTGCTGGAGAGAAGAATTTGAGCGTTCTCATGCAATTCAAACCCAAGAACTTATAAAAGAAAAGAATTTGCAGAAAGAGCTATTGATGAAGCTGAGTTTATGAAGGATATTCAGATTTTGAAAATATTCTATCAAAAAGCTTCTTTTATTAAGATAAATAAGCAAAATGAAACGTGTTTCCAAGACTTTTTTCTCTAAAATAAACAATGAAACGTCAATTGGATTTGGAAAGAAAAAAAACGGGGAAATGAACGAAAACTAAAATTTTGAGAGGAAAGCTCAAATTTTCTGCAAAATTTGGGTCAAAATGTGCCAAAGAATGGCAATCGGAAGTTTGGGTATTTGAGGGGAAGTTTTTTGAAATGAAAACTTTACAATGGACTTCAAAGACTGAAGGACAATGAAATTGTGTTGCTGAGAAGAAAAAAGAAATTGGAAATTGGAAATTGTTCATTTTCAAGGAAATTTGAGAAATTCTTCATCTTTTCTCTGATTTTCTCAGACATAAAGCTTAGAATTGAAGAAAAGATCAAAGAAAAAGGAAAGATATGATTTAAAAAACTAAAGAAATATTGAAATATAATATTCTAAGAACGAGAGAATAGTTGAAATCAAAACCAAGAATTTCCATAGAGCTTTGAAAGCTTTCAGAGCAAGTGAGCCTGAAATTCATGTAAAATATAGAAGTTTATAAGAAGAATTGTTTTAATTTCAACTATTGAATGGATAAAACTAGAATTTTAGATAGTAACTGGTATGCTTTAGAGTTTAATATAAAGTTAAAATCATAGGCTATGAAGTACTTGGAGATTTTGGTTTTGTTTTTGATTCCCTAGCAAATAGACGAATCTTTTGGGACAAGAACAAAAAGAAAATCACTAAGAATAAAGAAAATCAAGATAAGGAAATGACTAACTTCTAGTTTCTTCTAGATAAAATGTTAGCTTTCTGCTTCTTTAGTCAGCAAGCCATACGAATCACAGATCTCTTTAATATTTAGACAGAAAATCTGGTAGAGTTCCTTTTTTGAATACTTTTTCCTACTACAAATATTAGGTTGATGCATAAGTCTTTTCGTTTTTTTCGTACTTCTGTTAAAAAGTAACAAATTCACGAATTAATCTATAGTTTGCTCTATAAAAAAAGTGTTTTTTTGTTCAATTTGCATCTTTTTAAATGAATTTCGGTTCACTTTCAAGCAAATTCGAGAGTGAAAAACGCCTTTTTCGTAAAAATCTATAAAAAACTCTACGGAAAAATTGGCTGAATGAATTTCTCTGAAATTTTGGCGAAATATCAAACGTTTTTTTTCTCTATCTTTTATCTATTGACACGAAGATAGGTTTTCTTTAGCTAAGGTGTCTAAACCGCATCATCGAGTTAGCCCTTTTTGACTACCCGACTTCATACTCTCAAGAAAATCCAGGCATTAAATATTTTTAAACCCGTTTTAATGTTATTTTGCAGAAAAATAATTGGTTTTTCTAATGAAATCAACCGTAGTTTAATTCGTGCATTTGTTGGCTTCAAACGGCAGACGAAAAGGAACAAAAAGACTGATGCATCAACCTATTAGTTCGATATTGTTATTGATTAAAACATAATTATCAAGTACAAAGGTAGAAAATGAGATTAGATTTCCTTTGAGCAAGAAAAAAAAACAAATTGAAATTAAAACAATTCTTATAAACCTAAGCTACAATCTTCTTTATTTTACAAAAAAAAACGTTAAGCTAAAAAACGTTAAACGAACGTTAAGCTACTCTCAAAACGTTAAGCTACTCTCAAAGCTTTCAAAGTTCTATGAAAATTCTTTAAGCAAAGAGACAACAGAGAAATGGGCAATTCTGATTTTAATCTCTTTACTTAAAAGTCATTATTTTTAAATAATATCATAAATTGAGAAATTTCAATAAGTTTTTTGATAGCTTAAAGAAAATTAAGATAAGGAAATGGCTAACTTCTAGTTTCTTCTAGATAAAATGTTAGATTTCTGATTCTTTAGTCAGCAAGCCATACGAATCACAGATCTCTTTAATATTAAGATAAAGAAATGATTAACTTCTAGTTTCTTCTAGATAAAAAATTTCAAAGATTTACAACAATAATCCTAATTGCGCGATTCTAGAAAACATTTCTGTAGATAAAAGTTTGCGGAACGGAAAACAAGAGGAATCATTGTGTAAATGATCCCTTGTGACTTGAGGAATTCCAGGAATTCAAGAAAATTTTAACAATTTACCATAAATCTATTATTGAATTAAACCAAATGGCTAAAACAATCAACTAACAACTTTTTAAAAGCTTAAATGAATTTTTCTTTCTCAATTCGAAAGCTTAAGCGAGCTTTTTCCTCAGCCAAAGATCTAAAAATTGTCTCAGACTCTGGGAAAATTCACCAATTTCCGCTTTTTCATCTTTTTTTGGGGAAAACATTCATTTATCCATTGCCTTTCAGCGAAAAATGGGTTTAAAAAATGATATCAGCCATAGAGAATCGCCGTTTTTCAACAAAAAACACATGAAGAGATCAATGGAGAGAAAAGTCAAGGATTCGAAGTTCAGTTGTTCAACAGGATTGTTCAGTTGTTCAATAGTTGAGTTGTTCAATAGTTGAGTTGTTCAATAGTTGAGTTGTTCAATAGTAGAGTTGTTCAATAGTTGAGTTGTTCAATAGTTGAGTTGTTCAATAGTTGAGTTGTTCAATAGTTCAGTTGTTCAATTGTTCAATTGTTCAACAAATTGAGATGAAGTGTGATTTTTAAGTTTTAAACTGACAGTCTTTCTTTTGTTTATAGTTCTTTTCTTAGTTATCAATCTTCTATACAAAAATAGCTTGTTAGACATTTGTGTTGCCATAAAGTACATATGGTTTATTCACTATTGAATTATAAAGCTCAACAAAAAGCCAACAACCAATACAAGGTCATTCAAAAAGCCAGATTCTTATATTTTTAAGTTTAAAATGTCAGATAAAAGATTATTTGTTAAGGATTAAGTTATCACTTAATAGAAAGCGTTTAGAATCAAAATTTGAGATCTAGAAAACATTTCTTTAATTATGGCTCGATCTGATAAATAACTTAAAGAATATTAGGAATGAATACATTAAATTTGAATGATTATCATTTTATCTAAATGATTATCATTTTATCTAAATTTCTTTTCATTTTCACAAATTTTGAAAGCAATCCTAGATAATGAAGTCTAGATCTAGACCAAAGATCCGTTCTTCTCAATTCGCGTTCCCTTCCACCCGATCCTTTTCATTCTTTTCCATTCCTATCCTCATCTCAACCCCGCATTCCCCATCTGCCATCCACAATTTCCCCAATCATATATTGCTTTCTTTTTTCCTTTCCTTTTTCCTTTCCTTTTTCCTTTTTCTTCATCTCAATCTTGTTTCCCTTTACAATAAACAAGCAGGAAATAGTTGCTGGAGGGAAGAATTTGAGTGTTCTCATGCAATTCAAACCCAGGAACTTATAAAAGAAAAGAAATTAACAGAAAGAGCTATTGATGAAGCTGAGTTTATGTAGGATATTCAGATTTTACAAATATTCATTAAATTAGAATGATTATCATTTAATCTAAATTTCTAATCGGCTTGAAAGCAAAACAATTTGAAATTTTTGCACATACACTCGTTTCATTTCAATTTTTATCCCTCAATTTTTCCTATATCGTTTCTCTGATTGAAAAGCTACATAATAGTTACCGTATTTTCTCTAATAGTAGTGCACCCCAGCAAGCTGAGTTGATGAATATTTTACGGGTTCCAAAGTTTTCACAGAAGCTCAACACTTAAATCTCCCACTAGATCTCATTTTCAGCTACATTTCCCACCCTACATCGATAGGTTCTGGTAAGCGGTTCTCGAGATTTCGAGGAATTTAGGCGACACTCAGGGTGCACTACTATTAGAGAAAATAAGGTATATGTGAATTGTTGCGAATTGTTGAGCTATAAAATAGTTTTACTTTAGACTTTACATTAGTTGAACAGGCTAAACCTGTGCAAGACATCTAATTTAAGGAAATGCAAATTTTGCAGAGCTATAACAAGAAATTATCAATGAATTTTTAATAATTATTAAATCAATAAACTTCCTTCAAAACAAACATCAAAGAAAAACAAAAAATGGGCCATAGTAAAAGCTTTTCCTTTTCCGGAGATTGGTACAATTCAGCCAAAAGGCTAATTGAGCACAAGTCGATACATTGGGGAGAGCAAAGTAACTAGATTTTTATAGATTTCGAGAGAAATTAAGTTTTTTCAGAGATCTGATTGGAAATGAGTTGATGAGTCAAATAGCAGTTTCCTGTTTGTTTTCTATTTTTCGAAATGACATGAGCAAGCATCGAAGGTGGTTAGTGAGTCAATTAAGTAGAAAAGTTGGAAAGAATCTTAATGTGGCGAATTGCCACTGCTCTGCAGTTAGTCAAAAAGTCAATACAAGTTAAAGTTCAAAGTTGCTGGATAAACTACCGTAATCAGTCACTAAATGATACTCAGCTGTCCGGTTGTTGTAGCTTGTATGCTTAAAAAACCCATTATTTAAGCTTTGCTTTTGAGTGAGTTTGTTGTTCTCCTTTTTTGTGCTTTATCATTCTTTTTTCACATTCAAGTGTTGATTTAATTGTGATAGTGCCAAGTTGCTCTAGTTTGAGCGAAGTTGCCCTAATAAGGGAAAGTTGGATAAATTATTACGTTTTCAAGAAGACCACCATTGAACCACACCGAGACACGGTCTCGCAAGAAATTATATAGATCAAAACATCAACATACATTTCTTACACTTAATCTTTTATTCAAAAATCTTTCAAAATATATTTTTCAGACCTTTTTAAATAATTTTAGTTTTAAATAGTTTTTCAATTGCAGAAAATCTTAAAACAAAACTGATTTAGACTTTAATTTAACTTGAAATTTGTTTCGTTTGCAATAATAAGAGGATAATAAGAGGTGGAGGAAGTTTCAAGTTGAATTAAAGCCTAAATCAGTTTTGTTTCAAGGCAAGAGTGAGAATGAAAATGATTGAAAATCAAATTCGAGTGTTCTCTGATTCGATTTCTAGAGTCATGGACAAAAGTCTTTTAACGTCAGTTTTTAGAAGTTTGTTCTTTGTATATTTTGATCCAAATTTGACCAATTTGCAAACGGTTGAAAGATTTGTTCTTTTTATTTCAATTTTTATTTAAAGAGCTTATTATCTCTAATTTTAACATTACAAAAAGATGGATTTGGACAAAAAGACAATTGACAATTTCTCAGGTGTCATGAGCCTTTTAAACCAACGTTAAAAGTTAAAGACTTTTGTCTGTATCCATGACTGTATTTTCAATTCATGAGTAATAAGAATGACGAAAAAAAAACGGTTCAATGAATCAGTTGAAAAAATGAAAATGACAAAGGGAAATCTACTGTCTATCTACTGAAATCTATCTACTATTTTGTACCTTTGTACTTGCTAAAAATTTCAAAACCAATCCATTCTTGTCTTAAGCAAAATAGAGCTGATTTAGAGCAAAATAGAGCAAAATAGAGCTCAAAATAAAGCAAGAAAAAAAAGCTATTTTCTTTGAATGAAGAAGTAAACTTTTTTGGAATCTTGGAAACTCTTGAAAGTGATTTAAAAGCTTTAAAAGCTTTTAAAGCTAGAAAGTTTCAAACTTTTGCCTTTTTACGTAATGCATTCAAAGATCCCTCGATTTCATTCGTGGATTTCTCGTTTTTATTGCCGATTTGAGTCGAATAAAAGTGGAAACTGGTGACAAAAAATGTTGCAGACAAAAAAAAAGAATTTTCACCAAAAATGATCTTTGTTTTTTTGTGTTTAGACTGGTCAAAAGAAGCAAAACAGAAAAAAAAGACGTCATTTGATGAAATGCAAGCTTTAGTCAGACTTGGAATTGTCACAAAGCACAAAATAAAAATTGATCAAAGAATTGTCACAAAGCTTTGAAAACACGAAATTGTTTAGTCTAAATGAGGTCAAGTTTTCAGTTCTATTATTTAAAACGAAGGTTAACTAATGTAAAAGATTCTCTTTCTAAATATGATAAAGGAAATTTATTTTTAAAATTAATGCAATTGTCATAAAATGGAATCTTTTTGGAAAAGCGGAACTAGCAAAGAGATGGAGAGCATGTGAGTGAGAGGCATTATCAACAAATGTCATCAAATGTCATCAAATCGATCAAATCGATCAAATCGGCCACCCACTCATGCACAATCGTCTCTTTTATAGCAGAGATCACTTCAAGAAATTGAAAATGTTTTGGGATTCTTGGGGAAAATTGTTTTAAAGGTTTAAATTTAAGAAACAAATATCCGAAGAATCATTTTTATAGAATACCCTTTCGAGTACGGATGGTCAAAGTGATTTTTTAAGGCCAAAAAACTTTTGATGAAAACTATAAACCTGAAATTTTCTATTTTAATTTGTTCGTTCGTTCTTTATAAATCGTTCGAATTTTTTTCAGTCACGAGCTTTCATTTCTCGTGCTCAAAAATCAAAAGTTCATCTCTGTCTATCTTGATTTCAACGATTTGCTCAAATGTGACCTTGAAAGTATTATCTCCGTGCCACGATCTTTAACTTTAAATAATAAAACAAAGATCTCTGCATTGAATAGAAAATGTAGAACTGAAAAGCGGTGAAAAGTTAAAGGTTTATAACTTAACAGCTAAAAGCCATGACTATTCAAGCCAAGCCAGGATCTAGCTAAGCTAGAGGAAAGCCATAGCCAAAGGTTGGCTATGCTTTGGCTTAGATTAGAAAATGAAGAACAGACACGTCTTTTGATCTTTAATCAATTCAATTCTTAAAGCTTTTATTAACCAAAAATCCCTAATTTTTGATTGTTTTGACTAAAAAAAGTTTCCCAATCGCGACATTGCAAAAAGCAATCAATCCAAATAATACCTTGTTCTTTGTGGCATTTTGCTGGTTTATGATGCTGGTTGTTAAGCTCTGATAGTGAATGATTTCCTCTAAAAGCTTCAAGTGAAATGAAAAGATAACAAAAAAAAACGAAAATTTGGCTTGTTTCTATTTTGCGATGTTGTTATTTTTCTCTCCTGGTTTCAGATAGGTAATTGAATCGAATGAAGGGCTGAGAAGTTTTGAGTGGAAAAATGTGTCAAGAACATTGCTAGATTAGGTAAAATTCTGTTGACAATTTAATTCCTATTCACTTTTCCTATTTCCTGTCTAAAAGTCTTCAATCATTAGATGAAATCACGAAATTTCTATTTTTGTTTTTTCATTTCTCAAGTGACTTTGATTAGGCAAAGAATACTCGCAATCAGTACCCATTTCAAAGTTTTAAAAGATGAAACTTCCGGAAAAATACCGGAAGTTTCATCCTTTAAAAAGTGACATCCTTTAACGTTAAATTTCTGATTTTATAATGTCTCTAGTAGGAAATTATCAATTTGTTTATCAACCATTTCTTGTTTTGCTAAATTGTTTGACTTTATTGTTTGCTGTTTGTTCGGCTAGACAGGGTTCATCGTTTTATTGGCTGCTTTACTCGCAAAGTGAGTTTCTCTGAAGTAAATATAGCTTTGTCTAAAAATTTACATTTAACTAAGTTTGTTTGTGATTTAAAAACTCAAGGATTAAAGACATAGATAGAATCTAAACCTTCTAAAGTTGAAGTGTTGCATTGAACCGGTTGAAGGCAGTCACCCAAAAGCAGTCACATTTTCAGTTTCAAATCAAGCTAAAACCAAAACAGTAGACTATTTTACATTTACCGTATTTCCTCTAATAGTAGTGCACCGAGCCGAGCCGAGTTGGTGGCTATTTCCCGGATTTCAAGCTTTTGCAGAAGCTCAACACTCTAATCCCCCACTAGATCTCATCGTCAGCTACATTTTCCGACCCCACATCGATGGGTTCTGATAAGCGGTTCTCGAGATTTCGAGGAATTTAGGCGACGCTCTGGGTGCACTACTATTAGAGAAAATACGGTATTCCAAATTGCTTCTGATCACCGGGAAAACTTTAATTCCATCAAAAGATCAATTCGTATGAATTCCAACAAGAATTTGGGATGCACTAGAACTCAAACCTGATCTGTTTCTTACCAAATTTGATCTGACTCTGACCTTGATTACAGGTTCTAGGCCTAGTTAAATACTCCTAATTTTTTAGCGGTAAATCTACTACCGTATTTCCTCTAATAGTAGTGCGCCCCCGGCGAGCCGAGTTGGTGACTATTTTACGGTCCAAAGTTTTCACAGAAGCTCAACACTCAAATCCCCCACTAGATCTCATCGTTAGCTACCTTTTCCAACCCCACATCGATAGGTTCTGATAAGCGGTTCTCGAGATTTCGAGGAATTTAGGCGACGCTCAGGGTACACTACTATTAGAGAAAATACGGTAATTTATTTATTTAGTCTTCTCAATGGGCTGCAATTGTATGATGAGGACTCTTTTGACAGCAACGAGTGTCTTCGAGATTCTTCTAGATAATGGCGTCTTTCTCCTCTTCAATTTCTATTGTCAATACGCCTTTGCTATAATCACTTACACAGGAATTATCATCATAGCCTTGAATCGATTGCTGGCCGTTTTCCATCCGCTTCAGTATTCAAAGGTTTTTTTGGACAATCTGTTTAACTTGATTTTGTACTTCAATTCCGTACCTCACTACAGTATTCTGGGATAGATGCTGGGATAGATTCTGGGATAGATTCTGGGATAGATTCTGGGATAGATTCTGGGATAGATTCTGGGATAGATTCACAAGCTAATGTATTCTCAAGTCAGCCCTAGTCAAACCAAGCTATGACTTAACTAAAACAAATCCAAGAATTGATCCAAAGTTTAAAGCAGTTTTTTCAATCTGAAACCTGCAAATCGCAATTTTAGGTGTTCTCCCTGGAGTTAACCTTTTACTACCTCATCCTGCAATATGTCATTGCTTTTGGTGTGCCAATTTTTATTCTCTTTGGCCAAACCACCGTCACTAAAGTCGGCAATCAAACAATTGCCACGGCAAATGATCTCTCAAAAGTAAGCCAAGTTTTAGCATAAAATGATGAATTATATTACCGATCAAAATAAAATCCCCTCCAAAAAAGTGTCCCTTTTTTGGAAGCTTGTCACATTTTGTCTACTCATCGTACAAGCAAGTGCCATGGAGATTCTAAAAGCCCTTTTTTAGCTCTATAAGATGCACTAGAAGACTTTTAAGAATGCAAAGATTTGAGACGATTTTTGATTTGAACGAAACAACGATTTGAATCAGAGATAAAAATTTATGTGCTTTTCAGGGTGATTTTTATCTATCGTAGACCCATCGAATCAATTTTAAACTGTGTTTTTTGAAAAGAGCGTATAAAATTGATCATAGAAAAGTGTTTTTCGAAATTTTTTAACGGTTCTCACTAGAAAAACAAGGCCGAAATGGAAATCCCCGCCTTAAGCTGCCTTTAGTGTAGCTCTGGGTTAACCACCAAATCCATTAGACGCTTCTCGGACTGTTTGTAGTGATTATTGTTGGTTTAGATATAATCTTTATTACAGCAATAATAGTTGGTTCAGTGGTTTGGGATTGGGAGAGTAGAGACGACTCCACGGCACATCCCGACAGCTCGTTCACATTGCTTTTATACAGAACTTTGGCGTTGGTCTCGTCTTGCACACAATGGAGTTGAACGGATAGCGAGGCTTTTGTGCTAATTAACCTTTTTTTAAGTGTTTTTATTGAATTTAATAATATTAACTATTAATAATAATATTAATAATAATTTAATAATAATATTAACCCCATTTAAAAGCTTCAAAATCTCACAAGAATTCTTTACTTTTGCTTTTCAATAATATTGCAGCTTTCAGTCTTGATGCTAAGCTTGAAAATTTAAAAGTATAACTTGCTAGATCTTAATTAAAGTGATAAAAACACTAAAAAGCGCTTTCAGAATCTTCATGGTAGATGCTTGTAAGATGACTAGACAAAATGTTACAAGCCTCCAAAGAAGGGACACTTTTTTGAGGGGTTATAATTTTGATCAGTACTGTATTTATTTAGGTGATTTGGTGGTCAATAGCCGGAATCCTAGTCTTCTGTATGCTCATTTCAATCATCGTCAATCTGTTGACCGTTTGTACTTTGCGGAGGTCGAGCTTCAAGAAAGCGAGTAAAGTGGAAACGAGGCTGCTCATCGTTTCAATAATCACAACAGCGTGAGTGATCCTGTTCACGATCTGAGACTTGTGGGACATTTCCAACTGTTCTTCCTAGAAATGTACTGTACTAGTGATAATCCGACAAGACTCAAGAGTTACATCATGACTTCAGCTTTACATTTAGCGGTATCAGATAAAACTTCAGAGTCTACACAAATGTCGCCTTGTTTCAAATCTTTGCCGGTTTTGCACTCGTCTTCGGCACACTGGGGCTGATTCAAGTGGCAAATTCGCTGGTAAGACTATTTTTACAGAGTTGGATTGAGAGATGAGCTTTGGTATTGTCTAGAGGTAAAACCAGTAGCATATAATAGTCGGAACACGGTATAGAATTGGTATCTTTGATCAGCTAGCTTCTGACAGCTTACAATTAGCTTATTTTGGTACTTTAGTGTTACGTTTTAGGCTTGTGTGCCTGTGGGAGAGTTGAGAGTAAAAGTTCCAATATCTAAGCCACCAAGTACTGACACCACTTTAGACTGTCGCTGTCCGCGACTTGGCCAACTGTGTCGACTGTTTAAGCATCCTTTGGCTCTGTACAGACTTGCAGAAATGGATCAGAAAAGTCAAATATGTAAAAGATCGACCAAAAGCCACTGTCTTGTCCGTAACCCAACGCGAATAAATTTTATTCTTTATTTCAACAACAAAAATGATAGTTCACAGGCCACCATATGATTGGCGTTGATGCTTGATTGGGATTTTGTAACCATTAATTAGACCGGTTGAGGATTGGAAAGTCTGAGAGATTTTAGAGGAAAGATGGTAGAGCCAATCGGGGAGATTTCGACGGAGATTGGCATCAGTTGAAGTGGGTGGGGTGGGGGTTGAAGTGGGCGATGGGTCGATGCTGACGATGAGAGAGCGGCGATGATGGCGACGAGCGAAAGCTCCAACTTCCTGAAAAGCTTTTGTTAACATAGCTGGATCGATTAATTGTTACTTTATCTGCCATGTATATAGAATACAGTAATCTAAAGTCTTATCCATTCTATTTTGAAGTCTAAGAGGTACAGTGCTTCAAAGAGGTTCGATAAAACACTGAAGGAGGGAGAAGCAAAGGCACACTTCATAGTACCGTATTATCTCTAATAGTAATGCACCCCAGCGAGCCGAGTTGATGACTATTTTACGGATTCCAAGCTTTTGCAGAAGCTCAACACTTAAATCCCCCACAAGATCTCATCATCAGCTACATTTTCCGACCCCACATCGATAGGTTCTGATAAGCGGTTCTCGAGATTTTGAGGAATTTAGGCGACGCTCAGGGTGCACTACTATTAGAGAAAATACGGTATATAAAAAAAAGCAGTTTTATTGGCATGATACTTGTAACTAGGTTTTTATAATATATCTATTAGAATTATACCGTATTTTCTCTAATAGTATCCCAGCGAGCCGAGTTAGTGATTATTTTACGGTTCCAAAGTTTTCACAGAAGCTCAACACTTAAATCCCCCACAAGATCTCATCATCAGCTACATTTTCCGACCGCACATCGATAGGTTCTGATAAGCGGTTCTCGAGATTTCGAGGAATTTAGGCGACGCTCAGGGTGCACTACTATTAGAGAAAATACGGTATATATAAATATGATAATTTTTAAGATCTTAAACGTATCGGAAAGTCTCGGAAAGATTTCTGATGACAGTCACCAATGCAAAGAAAAAGAAACTTTAAGATAGGCGACTAACGGGTCTATGCCTTGTTGCATTTCTCGGTCTCCTTTGCATTCCTCCAATCGAGATTACAAAAGCCGCAAGTTGATCGGCAAACCCGGAAACCAAGTCGATAATGTTCTGTGTCACAAGACCATCTAAAATCTTTTAGATTCTTGATTTTATCTGAATCTTTACCTCCTCGCATTCCAAGCGTCAGTTCCTGTCTGAAATCTTGAACAGTAAGCAAGACTCATTCGATCGAAACAGTTCGTGGTATTTTGAGTCCCAGAGAAGAAGCTGAAATCTAAGATTATCCCTAACCAGTTTGGCATAAACCTGGCAGCTCTTTCTCGGTAATCGGTGCCCATCTCAGTGCAAGTCTTGCAGCAGACCACCAGAGAGAAGTCTGGTTCAGAGGCACATCTAAAGTTAAAACACTTGATGAAATAAAGAAATAGCAAGCAAGCTCACCTTGTTCCAAAGCCTCTTGGATCGTTTGTTTTCAAGGTTCTGCAGAGTGAGCCGCCTGACTCATCCCGACAACATGGGAGTTCACGATCTGAGACTTGTGGGACATTTCCAACTGTTCTTCCTAGAAATTTACTGTGCTGGTGATAATCCGACAAGACTCAAGAGTTGCATCATGACTTCAGCTTTACATCATGACTTCAACTAGGTACTTATCAAGGATAATCTAGTTCTAAAGACTTTCTTGCTTGCCTGAAAAACATGACCCTTAGGAGCGAGCAGCGAGCAACTCTCGGTTACAAAAACTTTGATCCTAGTTCGACTTCCTTGTCGAGAACAAAGAATTAGATTATCTTGACAAATAAGATAAGTTAAAAAACGCTTCAGATTAGCTTTCTGAAGCTTTGAAGCTGAATCTGAATCTGAATCTGAATCTGAATCTAAATCTGAATCTGAATCTGAATCTGAATCTGAATCTAAATCTGAATCTGAATCTGAATCTGAATCTGAATCTAAATCTGAATCAGTTTAACCTCAACAAAACTATTGATTATATTGTACTTGACAAATTTTGAGACAATATTCTTATTCCAAAACGATAGTCAAGCCTTATTCCAAAATAATGACCAATCCTCTTTTCACCAACCAATAATGAAACTCTTCGGGATTTGGATATTCGTTCTTTGAGGTAAAAGACGATAAGCTGGATGTTGATATCTCGGGCGATAAGCAAGCGAGTTGTCGGTAAGATTTTGAGCTAAAGTTGCGTTCAGATATGCTGGGTTTCTCTGAACAAACCTGATAAGAGCAATGGTAACAGTGCTAGTATCCAGCTGAAATCCATGACCTACAAATTGAAAAACATTAAGAAACTTCTAGAAGTCTTCTTCTAGAAGTCTTCTTCTAGAAATCTTCTTCTAGAAGTTTCAAGTCATGAAAAAATAAGCTTTTAGAAGAAAACTGTGGGTTTGCATGAAGATCTCATGAAAATATTTCAAAAGCAAATATCTCGAGTTGTCCGTTCCGCTATTTAACGGACTTTCTTCGTCGGAAAGATGACAGTTCATTGTGGAAAGACATTCGACACGTCATTTTCCGAAATCAAATAAATCTCTTTTCAAACAAACAAACAAGCCACTTCTTGATTCAATAGGAAAAGAGGTGATTTGGTTTTGAACGATGTCGGCTAATCCACAAAAAGTCTGAAGGCCCGGAAGCACGAAAATATTCTCAAGAACTTCCTCTTTTAGATCAAAGACAAAAACGATTTGAAAGGGAATGGAAATAGGCAAAATCTCTAGTAAAGCAGTAAAGTTTAGTAGTAAAGTTTCTGTTTTTTATTCAAAGTCACTGAAGTCACGACTAAATGGAGTTTCCGCTTGAAAATCGAAACCAAACACCAACTACTAGTCAACAATAGTTTTAGAAAAAGATAAAATTAGTTAATTTTAAGTTGGTTTTTGAAATGAGATGGATTAGGGTCATTATTGTAACAAGTATAGTCATTAATAATAACATTAATAACAAGTAACAAGGCATAACTGAATCATAAGTAAAATTCCAGATCATTAACCCGTATACTAAGCTCCAGAAAGCTTTTAACATAGGGTTTTCGCTTCTGTGTTTTCTGAAAGAGCTTTCGGAATGCTAAACGATAACGGAATGCTAAACGATAACGAAGTGCTAAAAGATAACGGAATGCTAAACGATAACGAAATGCTATCGGATAACGGAATGCTAAACGATAACGAAATGCTAAACGATAACGAAGTGCTATACGATAACGGAATGCTAAACGATAACGGAATGCTAAACGATAACGGAATGCTAAACGATAACGGAATGCTAAACGATAACGAAATGCTAAACGATAACGAAATGCTAAACGAAACCAAAAAGGATAGCTTTATAAACAAGGCTTTCGATTTATTAAGCTTTAAATTTTCACTTCAAAAACCATAGTTTGATAGGTGAATCAGGGTGAAAATTTTTCGACTATTTTTCTTGCAAGTTCAGCTTTTTTTCTCTGTAGCTATTTGGGTTTTAAACTTTATTTCAAGGGAATTCAAAGTCTTTTTGAATCAAATATTTCATTTTTTGAGCATTAACAACGCTTCCTTGACCATTCTCTAAGTCGATATCAAATTTTTCCTTTTATCGATAAACGTTTACTCAATAAAACAACAAAAAAATCAATCAAAACTGGTCATCCATGAATTTTTATTTGATATTGATGCGCCAGAAGCTTTACGTTTACAATGTGATCTCCTCATCATTTCCGGAAAGTTTTTAGTAGCTGTTACGCTTTCTTGGAAATTTTTCCGGCAGTATTTCCCGCTGCCGGAAACTTTCCCGGAGCGTAGCATCCGGCCTCAGCTCAGGTCAGGGCTAGCTGATCAGACTTATGGCCTTGATTGCAGAGAGAACTGACCAACAAGAATTTGGGATGCACTAGAACTCAAACCTGATCTGTTTCTTACCAATTTTGATCTGGCTCTGACCTTGTTTACAAGTTCTAGGCCTAGTTAAAATACTTCTAATTTTGCAGCAGTAAATCTATCAAGTCTATCAAGTATCTTCGCAACAAGTGGCCTCAAAAAATCCAGTCAAAACATCGGCTGCTTTCACTGATATCTTTGTCCAGTCTATTGTCAATGAATTTCCTCCTTTCAATCGCTTCCTGGCAGCAATTCTTACCAGTTTCCCATTTCGTTCCGTTCTGATTATTTCAATTCCCATTTTCAGGACTGTTTATTTCTTTATTTCTTTCTGCTAATCTGTAAATAACTGTCAATTTGGGGTTTTGCCCTCGCAACACTCTTCCCCATAAAGCCATTTATCGACACTTAGAAGATTTCTTTTTCTGTTTTTCCACTCGCGACCCATCAAATCGCCCTGTCAATCAAATAAAAACAATTTCTCGCTTTTCCCCCTTTCGCCTCTCTTTTTTTTGTTATGAAAACATAAAAGTCGATTGCTTTTTGTGAGACTTCTCGAAAACAACACCATAAATGTCGAAAAAGATACCAAAATCTTGATTTCAGAATTGTAAAATGGTTTTGTGGAGAAATTCTTGAAGATATCATCAGATTTCGGTGATAGCATCAGATTTTTCAGCTGTTTTCATTAGTCGAAGAAAATCTAAGATAAATATTAGGATAAATTTGCGGGAATTGCGAGATTGCGGTGATAGCATCAGATTGCCTAAGCCTGAGCATCAGATTGTCTAAACCTGAGCACCAGATTGCCTAAGCCTGAGCACCAAATTGTCTAAGCCTGAGCATCAGATTGCCTAAGCCTGAGCATCAGATTTTTCAGCTGTATTCAATATTCGAAGATACAATCTCAGAAAGTCTAAGATAAATATTAGGTTTTCAATCAAATTTTGCATTTTCAGACTATGACTCTTAAAATTCCGTAACTTCTGTAAACTTGTCTGATTTTTTAGGAATCTTTTGACTGGCCAATCCATTGCCAAAGAGGTTGACTCGAAGAAAAATCTGTGCAATATTTGAAAACTTATCGTCTTGACTCTTCTAAAGATATAGAAAAAAAAATGCGCTACATTTATAAATGTAGCGGATTTTTGTAGTTTTCTAGTGATCTAGTGAATATAAAAGTTCTGCTTTACGAGCTAGTACCCAGATTTTTCTATATTTTGATTCAAGCAGTTCAAGAGCTCTGGCTCAGTCTTCAAATTCCCAGCAAGAATGAGCGTCTCCCCAGGAACGTATTTGTCTGAGAATTTCGTAAAATCATTCTTTTTTCCTCTAAATTCTTGGATCGTTCGACGTTAAAACACAGAGAAAAAAAGGCAAATGAAAGGGACGGGGTTTTGACGTAAAAAAGTTGTTTTTCTCGTTTTCGCCGCGTTGTTGAGGAGAGGAAGGGTCGAGAAAAAAGGAAAAAATGGGGAAAGCGCTTTGCAACAACAATCATCCCTAGACATTTAGAAGAAATATTTGGGGATTTCTGGAGGTTGAAGAGATAAACTAACACTAGAAATATTGGGGATTTCTGGAGGTTCAAGAGATAAACTAACACTAGAAATATTGAGCTGAGTTGAAGAAGTTAGAGATAGATCTTTAGAAGTCTAGAATTTGAAGATTTCATAGAGTTAGAGAAGAAAATTTTCAGAAATATCCTAGTTTAGAGAAATTTTTGGTGTTTTTTGAGAGAAAGCGGAGAGAATCAGAGCTCGAGAAGAGTTGGAAAAGCAAAAAAAAAAACGTTCGAAAGATAATGGATAAAAGAGAAAAAACAGTGGAAAAGAATAAAGTTTAGGAAATTGGAGGAAAGTTACCGAAAAAGGAAGTAGAGAAGGAGGGAATTGAGAGAGACAGACTGGTGAACTAGAGGCAAAAGAAATTTGAGAGATTTAGAGTTTTGTGATAAAGATCTTCACAAAGAGAGAAAGAAAAAGAGTCGATCAATTCCCTTTCCTACATACACACACTACGCGACAAAACACCGCTCTTCAGACGCTTTCCTTTTCTCTCTTCTTCTCTTCTCTGTCTCTGTTCTCTGTTCTGTCTCTGTTCTGTCTCTGTCTCTGTTCACTGCTCTTCTCTGCTCTGTCTCTGTTCTGTCTCTGTTCTCTGCTCTTCTCTTCTCTGTTCTTCTCTTCTCTGTTCTTCTCTTCTCTGCTCTATTCTCTTTCAATCCATATATCTCATTTGTTTCTCTAATTCTTTCTATTCTTTCAAAAGCTAGTTTCTCTGGATCCTTTTCTTCTTCTTTCTCTCTTTCTCTAACAAACAACTCTTCTCTCTTTCCCCAATCTTTCCACCTCTACCAATCTTGACTATTTTACCCTCGTTTTCTTTCTATTCACTTATTTTTCCTTAACTCTATCTATACTTCGCTTCATTTCCTTTTCCACCCCTCTAGCCCTCTATACCAACTTTTTCTTCTTCAATTCTCTTCAACCTTTGCTTCAGTCACAACTCCCTACCCACCACTCCTTTCATCTATCATCCTTTTCTCAGCTCTCTTCAATGCTACTCTATCAACTAACCGTTTTCTCGACTCTTTGCCACTTTTCCGAATCTCTCCCCATCACTCCTCTCCTCCTCTTCCCCTCCTCTTCCCCTCATCTACCCCTCCTCTTCCCCTCCGTCTCCTCTCCTTTTTTCGCGCAAGTCGGCACTTTAGTCACTTCCCCTTCCCTTCTTTTCGTTGTTTTCGACTATTTGGTCCGTGTTTTTGTTATAGCTTTCAGTTATTCCTTTTTGAATAGCTTCAAAACCAAAACCAATCGATAAATGAAATTCACGTGTGCTTTCCCTCAACCTAAACCCTCTTTTCATCACGTGCAAGAACGACATTTGCATTTCATTTTTGTTTCAATTTTTCGTAACCATTTCTATATTTGATTTAAAACCTAAAACTCATTTGAATGTGCTGTTTTAAGCTATTTTTTTACAAATTAAAGATGCCTTTCTCTCAAAACATTCTTTGATTTGTTTATCGCAAAATTTGGATTACTTCAGTAAATTCATTATTGTTTATCAAAAGGAACGGTTTTTTTTTCACTGAGCCTCTTAGTAATCCGAAATTTTTGAGGTAAACAATGGGGAAAGATTTCTTAATATCTCTTCTTTCTTGAAGAAGATTTAGAAAAAAGAGAATGAAACATTTAAATTTATAGAATAATATTTGAGTATGATTTTTAGTTTATTAATCAATCAATCAATCAATTCTAGTTTGAATATTCAAAGTAAAAGCTGAAATTTTGATTAGAAGAACCAACTTTAATCATATCTTACTAAGTTTTCTACTGTAAATCTAGAAAGAGATGATTTGGTTTTGAACGATGTCGGCTAATCCACAAAGTGGATTAGCCGTCTGAAGGCCTGAAGTCTCACAACGAAGTCTGAAGGCCCGGAAGCACGAAAATATTCTCAAGAACTTCCTCTTTTAGATTAAAGACAAAAACGATTTGAATCTTATTTTGAAGATATTTATTAACATCTCATAATCCCATTTTTTTTCATTTTCAAATCCTGCTTACACCAAATTGAAGAGAAATTCAATTTGTCTGTGTTATTTTGATGTTTCTCGTCCTTTCTATTTATCAGCTGAATATCTTTATTTGTAGTACATTTCTAAAACAATAAATTGAGTGTTCGAAAGTGTTTCAAAAGCTTACTTGATAAGATTTTCGGGGATGGTCACTTTACGCCAAATTTTTTTTGCGCAACTGGATCATTTGCGCAACTCGCCATAACTTTCTTCTAATTGAGTGAATCTTTATGATTTTTGTGTCATTTTGCAGATCTCAACAAGTGCAACAAAATGACACCAAAATCATAAAGATTGCCCAACTTAGAAGAAAGTTATGGCGAGTTGCGCAAAAGTAGCTACCCACGGAGATTTTGTTAGATTTAGATCTTTTTGATATAATTTGTTCCCCAAAATCAGATAAATGCAGCTTTTCTGATGCATTGATAACTCAAAAAATTCTTACCTTTTCAATCAAATCGTAAGAAATCGTAAGAAAAGTGTGCCGGGAGAAGTGCGTTTATAAATTTTCAAGTTTAAAGTACTTGAGGAACAAGGTTAATGTAGAATTATTGTGGATTTGAAAACTACAATCAACTCTCTCTAGAACGGAATGGAAGAGAGCAAAAAAATTTTCCGTCGCCGTATTTTCTCTAATAGTAGTGCACCCCGGCGAGCCGAGTTGGTGACTATTTTACGGATTTCAAGCTTTTGCAGAAGCTCAACACTTAAATCCCCCAGAAGATCTCATCGTCGTCTACATTTTCCAACCCCACATCGATAGGTTCTGATGAGCGGTTCTCGAGATTTCGAGCAATTTAGGCGACGCTCAAGGTGCACTACTATTCGAGAAAATACGGTATATAGCTTAGCTAAGCTATATACCGTATTTTCTCTAATAGTAGTGCACCCTGAGCGTCGCCTAAATTGCTCGAAATCTCGAGAACGTCGGCCGGGACCAAAATTCCATTCCTTTTATATAGAGTCGACTGTAGTAAGGTTAAATTGAATCTTTAGATTGAAACAATTGAATGAAAGTACTGTTCTTTTCGATCTTCTTTCCAACTTCTACCATTTTGTTATGTTTTTCGATCTTTTCTCCAATCAAAAAAAGGAGATGGCAATCACCTGATTAATTTCAGCCCAAAAAAAAAATTTATCATTTTTGTCGCCGACACCTCTTTTTACCCGTTTTTTCTTCTCGTTAGTTGCTTTTTAATCAAAACAAAGAAAAGATTTCCCTGAGATTCAACTCTTTATTATTATATTGCCTTGTTAGAGTTGTTAGTTCATTTTTTTTTTTTGGTTAATTATTTTAAATCCCAATTGATTTCTGGTGTTTTCAACAGGGATTTCAACAAATTAATCCCCGGATTCCGTCTGTATTTTCGGATTTTATGGATTAAGAAGAGATTTATGGGTTTAAAAGTTTGCAAAAAACCTTATGAATCATTTTTAATATGTCTAGATTTGTTAGATTTTAGAAAAGATTTGAAAAAAACAATTCAGACTCTTGGCTTGTTGAGCTCTGGAATCTGGATTGACTCCTTTACGTGACTATGCACAAAATCCGCCAAAACACCGCACAAAATCCCCACTGAAATCGAAAAACAATTGTCTAGGGCTTCTTTCCAATCGAGCAATGTCTTTAAACAATTGCGGATTCTTTCTGCAATTCCTGTATTCTCACAGATTCTCAAGTTGTCGTTAAATCTATTTTGAAGATTTTTGGCTTACACTTTCTTCTTATTCTTACTGCAATACTCTTTTTTACAATAAGAATACAACTTAGTCAATAAGGAGTATCAATTAACCACTATAGTGGTTAGTTGTTAATAGTGCACTATCCCAGGAAAAGCAATGTCATTCCAAGCCTCAATTTCGATACTATTTGAGAATATCTTTCAAAAATTACCTTAGATATCTTCTTTCTTCTTTCCTTTCTTCTTCCCTTGCTTCTTCCCTTTCTTCTTCCCTTTCTTCTTCCCTTGCTTCTTCCCTTTCTTCTTCCCTTTCTTCTTCCCTTTCTTCTTCCCTTTCTTCTTCCCTTTCTTCTTCCCTTTCTTCTTCCCTTTCTTCTTCCCTTCTTCTTCCCTTTCTTCTTCCCTTTCTTCTTCCCTTTCTTCTTCCCTTTCTTCTTCCCTTTCTTCTTCCCTTTCTTCTTCCCTTTCTTCTTCCCTTTCTTCTTCCCTTTCTTCTTCCCTTTCTTCTTCCCTTTCTTCTTCCCTTTCTTCTTCCCTTTCTTCTTCCCTTTCTTCTTCCCTTTCTTCTTCCCTTTCTTCTTTCCTTTCTTCTTTCCTTTCTTCTTTCCTTTCTTCTTTCCTTTCTTCTTTCCTTTCTTCTTTCCTTTCTTCTTTCCTTTCTTCTTTCCTTTCTCTTTCCCTTTTTCTTTCCCTTTTTCTTTCCCTTTTTCTTTCCCTTTTTCTTTCCCTTTTTCTTCCCTCTTTCTCTTGACAAGTTAAAGTACCGGATAGCTCAGTGGTTAGAGCAATTGCCCGGGTTCAATCCCGTCTCTGGAAATCTATTTTTTCTTGCCAACTTCTTTATTACTATTTTGTTCAATGTGTAAAGCAATTTGAGTTGAAAATTTGGTAACTAAATATACCGTATTTTCAAAAGTCTTTCATTATTGGCACCAAACCAAGTGAACGAGTTATGGGCTGCGGTAACAAAGATCAAACTTTAGCAAATCTGAATTACTTAGTTGAAATTGTAATTTTCCCTTCACTACGAAAAACTCAGCTTTTAATCTAAAACCTAGTTATAATCATAGATAAAAAGTTTCATTGAATTTTTCATCTCATTTCCTTTCATCTTTATCCAATATCCGGATTCTCATGAAAAAAAGGCACATGATTCTCTTTGAGTCTTTTCTTTTTTCACACATCCTCTCCCTCAAACCACCCAAAAGAAGCGGTAAACACGGCGATCACGTTGCAATCGACCACAATCATCAACTTTTTCGAAATCGACACTTGTTCGAGCGATTTCTATAGTTGGGCATGGCATTTTATGGGCTAGGGCTGGGAAAACAAAACATGGTCGCAGACGGGATTCGAACCCGCGACCCCAACCTACCGCTCTACCAATGAGCTACACCAACACGTATTCCATGACCGCCAAAATAGAGCCTTATACCTTACTCTATTTCTTGCCAGTGATATTGATCATGCATTTGTTTTCAAATTAATTTGATTTCTTTTTTACCACTTTTACTTGTTCTAGAATTTTTTTAGTCTTAAAACTATTAATCTTTTCTTTTTTCTAAAAAATTTGCAATTACTAGTTATAGTGATAGAGAGATAAGGAACCAAATTTAGAGAGATAAGGAACCAAATTTAGAGAAATAATCTTTGCAGACTTGTAAAGGATTCATAAATCATTCCCTTACGCCTTTCTGATGCAATTGAGCTCTTTATAAAGTCATTCCTTGTATAATTTATAGTCTTTTTGTAACGAAAGATAAATTTTCTTCATCAGGTCAAACGATTTGAGCGGGAAATGATGAAATTTTTAAAGAAAAGTGATTTTTCAGAGTGATTGAAGAAATTTTGGGTTTTTGAATTCGATTTCTTATGCACTAATTGAATTCTTTAGAGTAATAAGCTGTTTATAATAGTTATTGATAATGTTGTTACTATAATAATATCACTTTTTTTTGTATTTTTATAGCAGCATTGTTCGGAGAATCTCTTTGTCAGAAGTTAACAGATTCAGTGCGCTAGGAATGTTGTGTTTTGAAGTGTACTCTAGTGTACTTTTGAAGTGTACTCTGTTTGGTTTTATTCAATCCGATGTTATCCGAATTTTTGGCCTTTTTCCCACTGTCTTACCTCGTTTTTCAGGTCCATATTCACAGTTTCCCTGCCCACGTGCAATCACTTCAATAAGCACTTTTATCAATGTTCTTCTTTGATTATAATAGTTCACAAAAAGCGGACCACCCGAGTCACCCTGTTAAGCCTAGCTGTATTTTGTTATTTTGTAAATTGCTTCAAGCATCTACACTACTGGACAATGAAATATCATATTTGAAAAAACACTTTCGCACTTTCGCGCGTCTGTAACTCCCTTGTCTTTGAGTTTAGACTATTAGTGTTATACATTTTCTGAAAGCTCTTTTCAAGGGCTACACAATGGTAATATTAATATTTAGAAATACAGTAAAGACAAGGGAGTTACAGACGCGCGAAAGTGACGATCTTTTTTCAAGTATGATATTTCATTGTCCAGTAGTGTACCTTACAAACTCCACCGGAGTGTGCACTCTAGACACTAAAAACGCAAATCTTCTAACGTACACCAATAAGGTCAACTCTCTTTCTCAACTTATCAAATGGTTAATTGAGTACACTAGAAGAAGTAGTTAAACACTAGAAGAGTTTAAGTGCATTCTGCACTTTTCAACACCAATAATCCCCAATTTTAAAAAAATGATTAAAGAAAAGAGATTGGGATGACTAGTTGGATTGATGGAAAAGAAAAAGAGGAGTGAAGGCGGATTGTTTGCTGTTGAAGACAGTTATATAAGAAAGAGAATGAAGGGGAATGGATGGACGACCCCCGTGCCACCCTACACAACGATGATGAGGAGAAGAAATGACTGGAAAAGAACTCACAAAAGACGGAGACGCTAATTTGTGCGCGAGTACTTGTGTGTGCCACCATTGCCCACATCGATTCTTTACCGCCAACAGATTACGATAGATCGATCGATTACCGATTCTTGAAGATTACTTTGAGTTTGGTGTTGTTTTGAATTATTATTCTGGAAATATTCAACATCGATTATCGATTTTTGAAACTATTTTTGTATTAACATCCAAGCTTTATCTTTTTTTTCATCCAGAAACCAAAATTCAATTGAATTCTTGAAACTATTCCAACCCTAATGACATGTTTAATGGTTTTGAGGCTTTTGTTTAATGGTTTAAATGGCTTGAGGCTCTTTTAATGATTTGAAATTTGATTTCAATTCCTAGAAGACTTAAGTATCATCATCTTTAACTGAATCAGCTCAAAATTTCACTGTTTTTTTGGCAATTTTTTGATCGAGACTGTTTCCAGTGCTGTTATCTATTGGAGAACTAGTATGAGAACGTAATTGTCTTTTTATTATTAAAATTCTTGACCTCAGGTTAAACTTATTCAAATCCTAGATCACCTGGAACTTATGAAATTACAGTTAGACTGTTAGTTAGACTATAATTACAGTTAAACTGTTATTCCTATAATCCTACAGTATTCATCAATATCCAAAGCTTGTTTAATGGTTTAAATAGCATTAGGCTTTTTTAATGATTTGAAGTTTGTTTTCAATTCCTAGAAGACTTAAGCCATCCAAATATAAAATTCTTTCATCTTTAACTGAATCAGCTCAAAATTTCACTGTTTCTTACCAATTTTTCGCTCGAGACTGTTTCCAGCGCTGTTATTTATTTGAAAACTAGTATGAAGACGTAATTGTCTTTTTATTATTAAAATTCTTGACCTCAGGTCAAACTTATTCAAATCCTAGATCACCTGGAACTTATGAAATTACAGTTAGACTGTTAGTTAGACTATAATTACAGTTAGACTGTTATTCCTATAATCCTACAGTATCCATCAATATCCAAAGCTTGTTAACCAAAGTCCAATTCTTGTACCTGATTCGTAAAATTCCCATCCTTTTCATGATATAGCAAAGCTTTTATAGAAGTCAAGTTAACAATGCATTTCCATAAACATATATTTGTGGAATTTCATTTTTAATTTCACTCGGTTGGTTATTTGTGAGATGAACTTTGTCCCCTATTGGAATATCCAGGAAACGATGAAAGGGAAAGGAGAAAGGAACGACAATAAAATGAATCTTTCTTCAGTCAGATGTGAGTGTAAAACTTGTTTGTCTCTCTTTTTCTTTTCAACATTCAAGTGAATCACAGAGACGCCGTTTTTGAACTGGCTAGGCTGGTTTTTTTATTTCTTATTTCTTTATTTTCCCCTGGAGGATTTTGGCTGAGATCCAAGATCGTTCATTGATGGGAAAATGTGATCACATTTGCGTAGAGGGACTTTACAATTCCCCGTTGAACTACAATGCGTAGAGGGACTTTACAATTCCCCGTTGAACTACAGAGAAAGTGTAACTAATTTTGCACAAAGTATACTTTGAGGATCGAGATTTGAACGCTACCTTACCTCGTAAAGTTTTTCTTGTAAACGCACTCAACCTGGTGCACCAATTCTTGAATTACAATATGAAATGAAATATACAGTATTCAGGTGTTCAGTTTTAAGTTGACTTACAATATCTTTAGCTTTATGAAGAGAATGAAAAATACAATCCATAGTAGTGTTCGTCTGCTTTTCCTTCTTTATTCTAATAATAACAAACAAAATAGTAATTATATTTATTTAGAAATGATTAAAGTAAATCAATTTTTCAATAATTTATATTTACAAGATGAAAAGTAAAAGCTAATGTTCTTTCAATCCGATTTGCAACTTTTCTCAAACTCTTACTCATCATTCTTTTCCCATTTCTCTATTCAGAAATGTTGATTGAAAAATCTAATTAAGTTGGATTGACAAAAATAGTAAAGATTCGTAAAAAAAGAAAAAAGAAAAAGAAAAAGCCTTTCAAAAAGTCATCTAGGGACTCATCTATCTGGCTTTATGGTGATGACGCTAAACTAACCTTTAAAAATTAACCTTTAGCAAAATCTAAAAACACAGCTTCAAGCTGATAGTGCTTGCGTTGTTTTTGATTCACGGCCTTAAAGAACTCTTGGTAAGCTAGCGGTGTACCCCAAGGAAGTATTCTGGATCCTATACTTTTTACAATTTACATTAATGATTTAGCTGAATTAAATTTTTCATCTAGGGACTCATCTATCTGGCTTTATGGTGATGACGCTAAACTAACCTTTAAAATCCCCATCAAAGATGAAGCCGCTAAGCTTGCTTCTTTAAGAGACGCCATGTCAGATCTTGATCTGGTTGAGAAATGGTCCCATAATTGGAAATTAGCTTACTCATCATTCTTTTCCCATTTCTCTATTCAGAAATGTTGATTGAAAAATCTAATTAAGTTGGATTGACAAAAATAGTAAAGATTCGTAAAAAAAGAAAAAAGAAAAAGAAAAAGCCTTTCAAAAAGTCACGTCCCGTACTTTTTCATGTCTTTTTTTGCGATCAATGAACGCCAATTTTTTTCGCGACCAGCTTTGGTCTTTTAGGAGAGAAATGCGGAAGTTCAAATGAATATTTTCAGATTCTGAGTATGGATTTCAATTGATCAGCGTTCTAAGAGTTCCACTGAAGAATTTACAGCTATTTAATCTGTGTACTCTGTACTTTGTGCTTAGTAAATAGAAACCCATCCTTTCTAGTGCATTGGAATTTTATTACTCTTGTGGATCACGCTGTATTTTCTATTCTCTTCATAAAGCTAAAGATATTGTAAGTCAACTTAAAACTGAACATTTGAATACTGTATATTTCATTTGATATTATAGTTTAACGGGAATTGATGCGCCAGGTCGAGTGCGTTTACAAGAAAAACTTTACGAGGTAAGGTAGCGCGCTACCTTAGAACGCTATAGTTAGAATTTGAACGCTATAGCGTTCAAATCTCGATCCTCAAAGTATACTTTGTGCAAAATTAGTTACACCTTCTCTAGTACACTGATTCTTTCTTCTCATAAACAATGGCATAAAATTATGGGACTTTGATTTCATTTTCCAGAAAAATCAAAATGATTGACAATTTTGACTAATCTAGACCCTCTGAAGTGTAGCGCTATAATTGTGGGCAACCGTGTAGTGTTTTTGAGACTTGGCAAACCGATCAAATATTCCCTACAGTGAACTTTTTCCCACTCACCCACTCATCGAATATTTCGCAGTCATCTGACTTTTCTCTTTTCCTAATTTCCCAAGCAATCTCCCACGATCTCACGGCTAATCATCATTTTTTGTTTTTATATTTTATGTTATCGAGGTCAAGCAAGTCCCATAAATCAAAATAAATCTTAAAAACATGCTCAAAAATCCTCTCGCTAATCCGGGAGTTTTGTGGCTTTGTAGGAAAACAAGTTTTCTCATTTCATTGCATAAATATCTTTTTGAGATTATCAATTCTTTTCTCAAATTATCTCCCATTTTATATTCGTTTATTGAATTGAAAATGACGTAGAAAGGTGTCTCTTTGCTAAATGTTTTTGAGCAAGAACTTGGATACAAATGTTTTAGGATTTAGGATTTCATAAATTTGCAACGTTTACATAATTCTTTATGGTTGCAATAGTATTTGTTTTGTTCTGCAAAAGTTAGTTTGTATCAATTGAATGGGTTTAATGTTTTAATGTATTGTAAAGCTCTGTAAAGCGTAAGTTCAAGTTAGCAAGGTTATCCTGAAAATTCACTGGGTTTTATGCTTACATTTGCACTGTCTCAGTGATGAAGCTCTGTAAAACCAAAGCTCAAAATAGCAATGGTTATTTTGTTATCTAATTATTGATATCTATGATAGTTACTAATCGTTTAGTTCGTTCTAATCCTATCACAAAATTTACATACCGTAAATACTAAAATAGTACCCGACCCCCATAATGACGGTGCGGAGTGTTGCGTAGTCTAGCTTTGGACGCGTTTTTCTCGACACTGGTCTATGCTACAATGCGCGCTTTGGTATCAAAAAATAGCTGAAATTCAGGGCTATTTTTTGATACCAAAGGCGCATTTTTTGAAAGTACGAGCGCTTTGAAAAAAATGAAATACTAAAAAGCTTTTGCGACTACGCGGCTGTACGAGGGGGGTGCGGGCCAATTACAGTATTTACGGTATGTAAATCGTAAGATGGTCAATATTGAATCTACTTGTGGTAACAAAAATATTATTTTAACTTTCTAGTCTTACAGATTTCTGTAGTTCTAACTATTCAAAGATTCAGCTAATGTTAGGTTTATCTTTTTCAATATATTCTCATACTAATAAACTACATAATAGTTGTAATAGTTTGGGTTATCAAGAGGCCAATCGTTTTTTCAACTTTCTCACGTTTGAATCTTCTCTAATTTCCCCTAATTTTGTTTCAAACCACCATTTCTGCATATTATTAATTTCTCATATCCTTTATTTATCAAGGCAACAGTTTTTTTTTTTCTGAAAACAAGTGACCGGAAATTATTACGAAAGAAATTTTGTCCTCTATTTGCTCATCTGTTTCATGAGTAATAACAAAAAAATATCTATAATTATTTCTATTTCCTAGTTTTTTTTAGCAAAAATATTCGTTGCATTTTTAAGAATTAGGAAGGGCAAAGTTCTGATAATATTTTGTTAATTGTTAGCTTATCGTAAACTTTTAGAATCTGAAAAGACTAAAGACTAAAGCTTTGAGTAATTAAGTCAATGATTCAAAGATCCTGTCCCAAGTCGATTATATTTCCGCTTTCAAATCAGCTTTCTTATCTGTATTTAAAAGAAAACTTATTGTAACTATTTGAGTCGTTTACTCGAAACGATTATTGTAAGCTTTGTTGGTTTGTTTGAACGACTAAAGCTTTGGGTAACTAAGGCAATGATTCAAAGATCCTGTCCCAAGTCGATTATATTTCCACTTCCAAATCAGCTTTCTTATTTGTACTTTGTGTTCAAATTTAGAAACCCACTCTTTCTAGCGTATAGTATGCAAGTAAAGATCATCTTAAATTCAGATTTATTTACCTAAGGCTTAGAAAAACTTACTTAAACATAAATTTAAACTTAAACTTAAACTTAAACTTACTTAAACTTACTTAAACTTACTTAAAACTTACTTAAAACATACTTAAAACTTACTTAAACTTAAACTTCTTTCAGCTAAGCTGATGAACTTTTAAAACTAAAAAAAAGAGAGAAAAGAAAATTCGATATACAGAAAGCGAATGTTTTAAACGTATTTCTCAAAGTCAAAACAAAATCATAAAATAGGAGCCGAGAAAAGAATTTCTTTTAGTCGATTTTCTCTTTTCATTTCTTTCAACTATTCTCTCATTTTGGATTCGAATAAAAATCGAATAAAATCCACCCACGGTTTTTGTATTTATTTTATTTTAGTTTAGTTTTTATTTTAGTTTCTATTTTGTTTTAGTTTCTATTTTAGTTTAGTTTCTATTTCTATTTTAGTTTCTATTTTATATTAGTTTTTATTTTATTTTAGTTTTTATTGTATTTTAGTTTCTATTTCTACTTTAGTTTCTATTTCTATTTTAGCAACACATATTATCTCAAATAGAGATTTTTAGCTATAAATTTGTTATTTAAAGTTTTCCCAATAGATTCTTTAGCTTATCTTTCGTTTTCTAGAAGGCTAAAGTTACAGAAATTTAGCTACAGCTACTTGAAGTACTGTAATCTATCTCTAATTTGTAATATCTACAATAAACTGTCTAATTTGTTTAAAAAACCCAAAATACTAAAGCTTTTTGCAATCCTATTCCTAAAACCTGCTCTTTTATTGCACCATCTTGTTTGCTCTTTCTCTAATCAGGCTCATTTGGGTGAGTTTTTGGAAGTTTATCCTTTCCGACTTGCAATGACATCATCCTGCAAAGAACTAGTGCAAAATAAACGTTAAAGGAACGTTATAAACGTTAAAGAAACGCCATTGAATACTCCTAACAATAAATAAAGCTTGAATATTTTATAGTTACTTCACTGCGCCCTTTAGAACTCTATGGGTTGCGTAATTGAACCAGAATTTGCTCTAGGTTAGCTAAATGCTAGGAATTCCAGGAATTGAGTAATTGAATCAGAATTTACTTGAAGCTCTGAGACAGTTGGGTAACTGAACTAAATCGGCCAAGTAGCCAGGTGCTAGACGTTTACCTGGAGTTGGGTAATTAAACCAAGACTTTTCAGCCTCTAGACCGTTTGGTAGATGAAAAGCTGAGTAGGCAAGAGCTCGTAGTTTTATGTTTTAAAGCTATCTAATCAAATTGTTTTCCCAAACTAGAACAATCTCGTAGTTCCTGGAGCCAACTGGAAAGGGGGAATGCTGTGTGTCTTTTCCGATCAGAGGCGCCAAAGATTGTCTCCTCTTTCCATTATCTCTGTTTCAGAATAAAGCCCCCATATTTTTCTCTCTCATTTTTCTTTTTATTCATTTTCATTCACGCGAACGATTTTTCCTGGAAAGAGTCCTTGTTTTTCTCGTTTTTTTTCCGGCATTTGAATTTTTGCCCTCGCCGAGAAAACAAGGATTCTTAAAATGATTCTTAAAATGATTTCTTCAATGTTCTTTGTTCTCAAAGAAATTTCTTTATCTTTTCTTAAATTTTATAATTTTAGCTTATTTTCTTCTCGCTGATTGGCACGATTTCATGAATTTTTTGGCGCTACAGCGAAGACGAAGAAAATAGAGAAAACGAGGTGAGTGATCTTTTCTCCCTACAATAGTTGAAGTACTGTAATCTATGTCTAATTTAAGCTGTCTAATTTGTTCTACAATAAGCTGTCTAATTCTACAATAAGCTGTCTAATTCTACAATAAGCTGTCTAATTTGTTATCTACAGTACGTTAAAGAAACACCATTGAATACTCCTAACAATAAATAAAGCTTGAGTATTTTATAGTTACTTCACTGCGCCCTTTAGAACTCTATGGGTTGCGTAATTAAACCAGAATTTGCTCTAGGTTAGCCAAATGCTAGGAATTCCAGGAATTGAGTAATTGAATCAGAATTTACTTGAAGCTCTGAGATAGTTGGGTAACTGAACTAAGTCGGCCAAGTAGCCAGGTGCTAGACGTTTACCCGGAGTTGGGTAATTAAACCAAGACTTTTCAAGACTCTAGACCGTTTGCCAGATGAAAAGCTGAGTAGTCAAGAGCTCGTAGTTTTGTGTTTTAAAGCTATCTAATCAAATTGTTTTCCCAAACTAGAACAATCTCGTAGTTCCTGGGTTCAACTGGAAAGGGAATGTTTTCGTTTTCTAGAAGGCTAAAGTTACAGAAATTTAGCTACAGCTACTTGAAGTACTGTAATCTATCTCTAATTTGTAATATCTACAATAAGCTGTCTAATTTGGTAAAAAAACCAAAGTACTAAAGCTTTTTGCAATCCTATTCCTAAAATCCGCTCTTTTATTGCACCATCTTGTTTGCTCTTTCTCTAATCAGGCTCATTTCGGTGAGTTTTTGGAAGTTTATCCTTTCCGATTTGCAATGACATCATTCTGTTCAAGCTTAATCCTCTTTTTTGTTGTTTTTCGAGCAAATTTCTGTGGAAATTGTGGATTGATTTTTAATCTTTTCTCCCTAAAAACTTTGTTGTTTTGTGAGTTCAACTTTTGTGTCTCGTTAATGAAATTTCCACACTCGGGAGAGAGACTCAATTACCATATTTGAGCTGAAAAAAAATGAAAACGAACTCATTTTATTGCTGATATTCACGGTTGATTGAATCAAGAGACAAAAAAACATTCTCTGAATCAGAAAAAGATAGTTTCTTGTGGGTGGGATTGGTCTTAATTAGGTGCTAATGAATCAAGTTCTGCAATTCTGCAGAACTTGATTCATTTCCGAGTTTCATTTGGCTTTTCTAATGATCAAGATTTACATTTTCGACAAAACTCTTCAATTTCCGCCTTTCCAAATAGTGTACCAGGTGGCATTTGTTTCTCCCGTTGCCTGTGGCCAAGAAAGAACACACAATCCATTACTATAGCTATAGCTTTTTTCTCTCCATTACTATAGCTTTTTCTAGAGGTACCTTTTAGAAAACGAAACCCAATCTATCGTTTCTTTTAAGCCAAAATATTTAATTTACGGATCATTCAGCATGCCAGATAACGCTTTTTTTCAACCAAATTCTAAAGAACACACAAACTCTCTTCCAGCTTTTGTTTAATATTCCCTCAAATTTTCCAAAATCTCACATTTTTTCTTAAGAATCAATTAACAAGAGAGATTTTTTCAAATTAATCAAAGTTTTGCTAGTTTCCTCTGAAATTCTCCCCTCTGCACCTCCGGGTAAACAAGATTCGCCGATTTTTCGGTGACTATGACTTAAATGTGTCCTCTCTTTGTGTCCGGAAAATATTGAAAATTTTTGGAAAGTGGCAAAGCTTTTGGAAAGGAAAATAAATTGGAAATTATCTGTAAATTATCTATAAATTTCAGAATGCCTTCAACACTGCTTGAGGAGGAGCCAGGAGTGCTGAAAAGTGGTGTCATTTCTTGTGGATGGACGCCAGTGGTGAGTTGATTAGCAACAAGCTTTAAGCTTTAACTTCAGAATTTGATAAACTTGTAATTGATTTTTTTTAATTGATGAAATCGATTTGATTAAATTGAGTAATTGATTTTTTAATCAGTACTTTGTTTAGTTTTAATTTTCTGTTAAAAAAGCTCCAAATAGAGATCAGTTAGACTAACTGGGTAAACTCAAATACTTTCTAAATCTTCCAAGACGATTCAATATTGACATTTGATTCCATTTTGAAAAAGAATAATTTTTCCAGAAATCCAAGAAGTCATTCTATGCAGTGCTGGTGGAGCGAGCGCTTGAGTTGCACGAGAGTGAGAAGACTTATCGAAAGAAGAAACCACCAAAGCACACGATTGACCTCTCAGTGGCATTCAATGTTCACACTGATCATGTAAGTGTCCAAAAAAACAAATACCGTATTTTCTCTAATAGTAGTGCACCTAGAGCGTCGCCTAAATTCCTCGAAATCTCGAGAACCGCTTATCAGAACCTATCGATGTGGGATCGGAAAATGTAGCTGACAATGAGATCTTCTGGGGGATTTAAGTGTTGAGCTTCTGTGAAAACTTTGGAACCGTAAAATAGTCACCAACTCGGCTTGCTGGAGTGCACTGCTATTAGAGAAAATACTGTACTATGAAGTGTGCCTTTGCCTTCTTCCTCCTTCAGTGTTTTATCGAACCTCTAACCTTACAGCAACTATAAGTCTTTTTTTCATAATATCTATAACATTTCCATATCTTTGGACTTCCTTTAAGTCCAACTACTGTAGCGCTACAACCATCCCAAGATGTACAGACTGTTTGTTCATTAAAATCTTAAATTATATCTTAAATCGATTCTAGAACTAAAAATGTACCTGAAAATCTGTTATCTTCAAAATTTATTTCAAAGCTGATCTCCGAAAGTTCTCTCCTTCCTTGTTCCCATTTCCATCACTTCCGAAAACCCATTTCCAAATCAAATTCCCAATTCGAAACACAACTCAAATTCCATTTTCAAATTTTCAAATAAACACATTTCCGGGGCAAATAATCGGCGGCTTATCGTTAAGAGAAATGTTTTTTTTTAAACACAAAATTTGAGATCACAGAATGAATAAGTGAAAATTTCATCCTCAATCTCCAGGGAAACCGTCATTTTTTTAAGCCCAAAAAAAATCTGTAGAAGAGAAAGATCAGAAAATTTTGGTGAAAAATTAATGAGTGACTCAAAAAGGGACGTTCTTTGTGCTAAAACATGGGAAAGTACATCTTTTGGCAGCGTTGTTGCAAAATTCAATGCGTCAGAAAGAAAACGTTTGCAAAAGACTGAGCACATTGGATTTTCCGAAAGCACGCAAAAGAAAAGTTTAGTTTGATCCAAAGATGAAGCGTTGCATGTGCCTGAGCGGACCCGATGACGCCCTTCTGATAAAGGTTAGCTTTGTGTCAACACGCTGAAACATCATTTCACCCGGGTTTTTTCGGGAAAAACATGTGAAAATACAAAGTCCATGAGCAGAAATCGGAATTTCGGTATTCTAAACTGAAAATAAAGCTCTTTAAAACAATAAAAACTTTGAAAAGCTGTCAAAAAAAAGCAAAGAAATACACAAAATTTGAATGATGGAAATGATTTGCAATAATTGATGAGAAAAAAGTCAACTAGTAAATCCGAGTAAATCAGCTTTAGGGTGAAAACGAGAACTCGACGAATGATTGGTACTCGGCGATTCTCGACGCGTTGATCCCAGCCAGAGCTACTCGATTGGGACGACCCGTGCAACCGCTTGAATTCTTTGGTGTGTTCATTTCTTTTTCAAGCCTTGACTCTAATTTAGTCAATCCTTTATTGTTCACTTTTCAATAAAAAGCTTTAGAATACGTTTGGGACGTGGAAATAGTTCAACAACCAAAGTTAAAACGAGCTCCAGCTGCCTCAAAAACCGAGGAGCCGACCCCGAATATGTGTGAGAAAACACCTGGACTCAGCGGACCAAAGAGGTGAGTGTGTTCCTTGCGAGTAAATAATTATTCGAGTAAAATTTACATACCATAAAAGCTCTAATAGAAGAACCCCTAAAGGAGCGTCGCGTAGTCTAAGTTTGCTCTCAAACAAACGCTCATATCTCGACACTAGTACGTTTGTTTTTACGCGCTTAGGTATCAAATTAAAGTAGAGAGGATGGTTGATTTTTTGAGATATAACGCATATTTTCAGCATTAACCAGCGCTTAGAACAAAATGATTGAAAGATTACAGGTATGAGTAATTGTCAAAATTTTATTATTTTATTATCTTTAGATTGTGCTTCTACGCTCACACAATCATCCTGTGCAAACGGCGAATCGAGTCAGTGACAGCTAATTTATTGCCCGATGAAGGAGTACCTCCATTCGCTACTGAGGATTTCATCGAATTATCGGTAAGTGTTTAAATCTTTGCTTAAATATTCATATTTAAATCTATAGTATGATTAAATATCTATTCATGTAACATTTTATATTTTTCATAGATGAAACCGAATCAGTAATATTTACAGAGAAAATACATTGCTACGTTTGGTTGCTGTGAGAAGTATTTCTTGATCCGAATGGGTAGAGGGAGTCCGATGGGCGCTTGTGAGTTATGGGCACAATGCGAGAATGAGGAGGTGAGTCGTTTTGCTCATACACTTGGTTAAGATTCTTGTTTTACAATTTATAAAGCGGAAACTTGATGAATAATTAGTACTTCTTGTTACTCTCGAGTATAATGTCCCCAGTAATTTGTGAGTTTGACACGTAACTTGCTACAAAGTGTCCTATATTTATGGGAACCAATAGATCACTAGGTTTAAAGCTCGTTTTGTACAAATCTAACGTTAAAAAAGAAACAAACATATCAAACACATATGCTTTAAGAAATTTAAGTCACCTTTTTTCAAAATTCTTGTCTTTCACGTTGATGTTTGTCTAGAAACTCTCGTGGAAAGCGTTTACTGTGGTAGGATACATCGAGTTTGTCATAAACTTGAAATTTTTCTTGAAAGAATCAAAACTGAAATATGTTTCCAACGTTTTTAATGCCCCATAAATTTGAAAACTGATAAATAATGAAGAATTTCTCATCATTAAACAAGAATAACTAGGTCTGAATTATCAGTGGAATTTAGTAATCAGGTTCCAACGGTTTTTCGCATAACAAATTGAGTAAACAGTAAAAGTAAATGAGCATTTCATGTTTGTTCAAACTTTATAAATCAGTGCTTTCTTAATTGATTTTTTCAGAAACCGATTTTAGAAGCGCTAAATAACCTTCAAACTCAAAAGTTCTCATAAATATTGAACACTTTGTATCGTAACTAGTTCACTACGAGCTTGATTAGCCTATTACTAGATGGAACCAGGATATTGATTGAATTATTAATTTATGACTTGTCACATCTTTCAGGTAGCTGCTGATATCCACGATAAGCTCAACCGGATCATCGAGCGTGAAGCTGAAAAGAAAAAGAAGCTCGGAAATGGGTAAGTGAACCAAAGCAGAGGAGTATTTGGTTTGGTTGGAAACAATAATTTCACAGACAAATTCTTCAAGTGTTAAGTTTACTCAGTTTTGCTGTTCAACCAAATCTTCACTCTCAAATACCATTTCAGCGAACACCCACAAAACAACAATGGGTAATTGAATAAATTTCAAGAAATCATATTGTGAGACTCTCAAATGTTTGGCACTTTCCTCTCTCTTTTCACGTTTTTTTGAACGCATGAAATGCGATCGTTTCAAGAGAAACTCGTTGTCTTTTGGTGGAAACTCTTTTCTTTAAGGAACTGTCAATAGTTTCAAGTGGAAAGGAAAATTGCTTTTTAAATTTTATGAAATTTCAGGCCAGTGATGCCCGGATTGTCTCATCATCATCCTCCGCGGAATCGGGTTGTGGATTTGAGTATTCGGGACAGAATTAACACGTTGCCGGCCACCGAGAAGAAGTGAGATTTTTGAGATAACAGTTGCTTTGGACAAGAAATCATTTTTGTTATTGTTGCTTAAAGAAGTGACTGTAAAATTCTAGCCTCTTGGCTTACTAGCAAGGCCGTAAGTCAAGTCGGTTCATGCCGGCTTCTGGAAAAAAAAAAGGCAGGGCCAAAAGCCAGGCTTGGATCTGGCTGGAGCTGGCTTCTAACTATTAGGTTAGTGCATAAGTCTACGATTTTTGTCAAACTTTTGTTTCCATGGGGAAAGAATCCTTTACTAAATTTGTTGCGTCCTAAACTATTAAAAAGATCTATCATTTCTCTACAAAATGGCTTTTGAGAGAAAGCTCAAAGCTGGCCTTAACTCGGTAAAAACGCATTTTTGTGTAAAATTTTCAATTGCTGTTTTAAAGAAAATGGTTGGGCGGATCATTTTCAAATTTTCTAGACTTATGTAATCAAATAAGCTCTATCCTTTTTACTTTGGCACCAAAATAGGTTTGTATTGAAGAAAGTGCCTAAATTGCGACTTCGGCAACAGAGCAGCTTTGCGTACTCACCGTTTCGCTACTTTGGCAGCTACTGATTACGCAGCTTTGGGTACTCACAAAATCCACAAAAACAACTACTTCCAAGAATTACCCAAAAGCTATTTTGCAGAGAAAAAATTAACCTTTTTAATAGTTTAAATAGAAATTTTGTTGGTGGCAGCATTATTTTTAAAAGACGTTTGGAAAAAAAAGAATTGTAAAGACTGATGTACCAACCTAATATAAGTCAAGCTTGGATTTGACCATTTTTGCCATTACAACCTTTAGTAGGGCTTACTGTAGCTAGACACGTCATTTGTACTTCAACATACTTTTCGCGATCCTCGTTTCTAAGTTGTTTAGTTCTCTATCAAACTATCAAACTTGATTAGGGTACTCTACTCTAGTTAGAGTTCCTTCGTTATCCATTCCTCTTATCCCCATCAATGTCTAATCCTTTGGCTAACCATTTCTCTTAGCTTTGTCGATGTCCCCCGATTAGGTGTGATCATTTAGCGATTTGGCGACAGTGGCCAGTCCCTATACCACAAACTCTGTCTCCGCGCCGACAACCGGTCGATCGGGAAGGACAAGACTTGATCTTTTCAAAGCAAGAATGGATTCATTTGAAACGGATAATCGATTGCCGATCGGAATGCGCCGAGATTCTCGACCGTCGATCGGTTCTCTTCACGCAGCTTCTGTTCAACACGAGCTCACCAGGCAGGCCATCATCGTTGCCTGTGTTTTTGGAGTGAATATGCTCGTTGTTTCTGCAAATCATTCCTGTACTTTGTCCACTTGGAAATGCTCACCTTTTGATGCACTGGATTCTTGCCTTTTCTCTTGCGCAAAAATCAGTGCACCAGAAGAAATGTGTTTTCAATTTGAAACTCAAAGTACACTGTGATTTTATCCTTTTCTTTTCCATTAAATGCTTGCCATTTCTGCGAGCCTTCTAAACCTGTCTCTAACACTTTTCAAAAATGTTCGTGATGTCAAAAAGTACCAAAAAGTCAACTGTTCAGTTCTAAGTCAAAAAATCTCTTGTTGTTATTAGCATCAAATTAGCAGAAACTTTAGTCTTCAAATTTCAGGCGAATCGGCAGCCCATCTTTCGGTTCGCAGGTTGGCAGCAGGAAGACTTCCTTCACTGGAACTCCAATGGGTGGAGGGTAAGTCTTGAAGACTAAAGTTCCTCCTAATTTTATTGGAGCTTAAAAGTGCTTAGAATTTTATGTAAACAACCTGTTCTGTCATAAAATATAAGCCTTTATTTAGGTTCGAAAGTCCTTTCGGCTTCAAGAGTGGCGCGGGTCCGCCTGGACGAATCAACAGCATCAGCTCGATGCCTCACTACAATTCGGGAAAAATGCCGTAAGTTATTGAAAATAGATAGAGCTAAGGAAGCTATAATGTTTTATTTAAAATTCATTCTTCTAGAAGACGACCCTCGGAGGTGCCATCCGATTCGGCGTCTCGAAAGAACACTCCAAGAGATGGACGGCCGATAGGATTGGATGCATTGCAAAGACTTCAACCAAATGTCTCTCAATCGACACAAGAGGAAACAGAGGACAGGTGAATGATTGGGATTTCAATTAAATGTAAAAGACAATAGTCTTAGCTCGAGGATTGCACCAAGAGCTCAAAAGGATGAAGAATAAGGGTATTGACTGACGCTTTTATCTAAAGATAGCTGTAATGGTGCAATATTTGTCTTTTATAGATTTATTATCAACTTTATCTTACTAAATTTCAGTGGTGGCACGTTGAGACTCGAGGGAAGCACTCGAGAAGCGGACAGTGTATCAATGAACAGTCGGAGATCGATTGCTGTTGAAGCAACGATTGAAAGACGTCCACCGAGCATGTCTGAAGACACAGGTATGAGATTTCATTTATTCACACGAATAATGTGCTACAAACAATACAAAATCCAAAAATTTAGACATGGAAGCAACATCAAGCTGCAGTAGTACCGCGGGAATGCCCTCTGGAATTCCCGAAGACTACGCACCAATGGATGCGGCTGATTGGACCGTTGACGGATCGTTTCTCATTCCAACCAATGGATCAAGTAAGCTGAGAAGTGGATAACTAGTCAATGGCTATATTTGCAGAAGACAAGCAGTACCACTTGGACGAGGTGCGCAGTTATGTGTCGGATAGCTCGGACAGCTGCTACTCGAGTTTGGCCAACAACACTGGGGCTACTTTAAATAAACCGGGACCACAACCACCAAGGTAAGTCTAGCTAACCGATTTGCAGAACTGAACTTGGAACCTATATGCAAATTTTAGGGCCTACTCCTTTGGCGCTAGAACTGTCCCGCAAGCTGTTGCTGCCACTTTCAACAATGGAACCAATGTCACCATGGACTCAGGAGCTTCTTTAGAAAGTGCATCTAAAGAAGCTTTAGTCGCAAAATCAGGTTTATTGACTCCATTGGATCCCGAAACACAGCGATTGAGAGCTTTCTCGTTGGGCAGCAAGCATCTGTACGCGTGAGAAATTTCAACTCTTCCCTTTCAACAAAGAAATTTAGGCGACCATTCCGCAAACTCTCTCAACACGCGAATCGATCGACGAGGCATTCGCAAACAACGGCTTCTGGTGTATCGCTTGCTAGTTCGAGCAATGCGAGCAGCACGGGACAGCCGACCACTTCGAGCAGTAATCATCAAATCAGGTAGTTTAATTGGCTTGACTGCTTAGCATTTAAATGCTTTTCCTTTCTTGATATTAGAAAGTCTTTTCGTTTTTTTTCGTACTTCCGTTTAAAACCAACAAATGCACTAAGGACAGAAAAGACTTTCTGGATAACCTAAATGAAGAATTAACTAAACTCGTTTGTTAAACATTTCCTATTGATTTCTTTAGTGCAATTACCTCGGATCCAGCGTGTGATGGAACAAGAAATCGTTCGGGATCTTTCGGCTCCGGTCGTTCGACTCCATTCAATCGACGGGGTGGATCGGTTGGAGGACCCGGTTCAGAGAGGGGTCCATCCCATGATCATCTCGTCGAAATCGACTTTGGTGGTGCTGGAATGGGCAGATCTGGAAGCGGCAGTGTGCACAGTGTGGACAGTCCGAGCAGGTTCGTGTTGACCTTGTCTGACATCTAACACCAGTATTTCATGACTTGTTGGAGTGCTGATTGTAGGGTTTGCTCATCACCACTTCTTCAAATCCCATTTTCAGATCGAGAACCTCATCTTTTGGTGGGAAAACCGAGTTCCAACGTCCCACCATCGGAGAACCGTCCGAAGAGGAGCCAATTCACGAGGAACCACTTCCAATTCCAGCCACAATCACCCAATCAATCCTTAAGAATAGCATCTTCAAGGATTTTCATGGAAATGGTAAGTTCAAAAATGATATTTGACTTTAAAAACATTTCATGAGGTCTAGTTTCTGGTCAAGTCTTTCTCGAAAATATCGTTTAGAATATGGTGACTACGTGGCGACCCAAATCAACGATCCAACCGTTTTTGTGCAAGCTGGCGCAGCGGAAGAAGTTGCTTATTGTGTCCAACACCATTTGGGCACCGCACCACAAGATGTCGGCCGACAATCGCAACATTTCGAGACAATTCAAGAGACGACCAGTGGAAACAACTCAAGATGCTCTTCAAGGTTCGTTTAGCTGATCTTTAGCTTTTAAATTTAAAATTTTAGAACTTCAATCCACAAAATTGATGACGATTACGCATTTATGGATGGATCGGAGAAAGAGATGAAGCGGTCTGGCGGTCGATCTCCACTAAGTGGAGTGTCTGCTCGAGCGAGGAGTCGCAGTACGGGAAGACCGGTCAATCAAACAAGTACTCCGGTGGTGCTGGAAGCTGATGAGGTGAGGATTTGTGAATCTTGAGAAGCTAAGAAATACAGTGTTTGCATATTGAGTTAGTGGAACGTCAAGAGTTGGCAAAAGCAAAGCCAAGAAGAAAGTTAATATTTTTGCTCAATGCCCCGTTAAGTTCTAGGTCAAGCCAAGCCAAAGCCAAGGTTTTAGACCAAATTCAACGATAAGTTTGAAATCTTAGGCTAACTATAAGACAAATTGAGAGCCATTGGTTTTGGCTTGGCTTGGTTTTACTTGGCTAGTCTAGCTTTTGGCTTTCTGTTAGCCCTGAACACATCTGACTTTAGCTTTCAAGGATGCGATATTTTAAGGCAAACCAAAAACCAAACTTGACTGTTATGATCTTATTTTTGTTCAGGACTACGTTGGCTGCAAGATCGCCTCTTTCGAAAACGGTCGAAATTCGGAGACAAGTAGCGAGAGTGCTTTGACGATTGACACAAATGTGCAAACACCCACTTCATCAACTGTTTCACCAGCGGTTCATCGGGCTTTTGTCGGGAAACCGAAGCAAGAACACAAGAAATCATTCCAAGAACATCTAACAAGTAACAAAAATTCGCAACTATTGAAATATGATGTTTAGGCCCACTCGCTTTACCCTCGAATCCAATGCCGAAGCCAAGCTCTTTGCCACATCAAATGAATGAGCCACACAGCACTCTAAACTATGCGATGTTGCAGGTGAGGAGGAGATAGACATGGAAAAATTCCAACCCGAACCTAATTTCACCTTTGTTTTCTTGGACGATTGCTCCGAAATTCTGTCTACGGATAGAAATCGACATTTTTAGATTTTAGACAAAATTTCAGAGCAATCGGCCAAGAAACAGCCGAGAAAACGAAGCTGGAATTAGGTTGGACTTGGAATTTTCCCAGGTCTAGTAAGAGAACAGCTTAAGAGTAGTATTGGGTTTGTTTTGAGTGCTGAAATCAAATGAATGATTGCTTTCACTTGCCTTACTCAAAACTTTAGGTCTCTCTCGAGCCAAAGCTGAACAACACCTCACCGAATAGCCAAAAAAACGGAGTTGCCCAACCAAGACGCTCTCGATCTCGAAGTGGCACAAGTCCGGTAAGATTCGGCTCGAAAACCTCCGCCGCCACCGCAACAAGTGCGCCGATGCCACCAGAAACAATTGAGTACACGATCTTGCAAGGAAAACCTTGAAATTCTCAAATTTTCTCACTGTTCCTCATGTTCTATTGATAAGATTTACTCCATAAACTACCTGAAACTCTCTCAATTGTCACTCAATGAACATAATGTGCTTTGGAGCTAGAAATTCAGCTTTTGTACAATAAACCTACCGTAATTCTATCCACCTTATAATTTGTTCTTTTCTAAACAATCCCAAATTCTTAATGGGTATTAGCACAATTTCTACAAATATTTTCAAAAATTACCTTTTTTTGCGTTGTGAATTCCCCGGTGTCAATTTCTTTCATTCAAAAAAGGCATCAACTCTGATATTTTTTTCCAAACACAAATTCCGAAGGCTTTCAGAAAAAAAAATTATCATTGATTCGATTTTATTGTAATTTTTTTCATATCATGATCATGATATTACCTGATTTTTTTTTTTTGCATTTGAGTTGTTCAATCGATTTTCGTGTTTTCTCTACAGAAACAGGTCCTTTTTGTGTTTTTCTGCTCATTTTTCTTTTCTTTTCTTCGGATTTTATGCAATTTGACAATTTTCATTGAATAAATTATGAATTTAGAAAGTTATCACGAAAAGTGCAGACTAAAACTTGCATGCACCAGCTTTAATCTAATCTTTATGCTCATTCCTTTGAATAATTTCCAACTGCGTCCGGGTTCGGCTAGATTTAGCTGAAATTTGTAGCAAAAATCCACCAAATTTAAGACAAAAATAATTGCCAATAAATTTATTTGAGAATTGGCAAACTAGACAAAATGAAAAGCCCCAATCGATTCCCCGCCCCCGAAAACCCCCGGATACAAATTTGCAGCTCAACACTTTCTTTTTGTGCCATCTACAATGCAAAAGAAAAATCCCTATGTCGGCGAGACGTTCTTTGTGCAGCCGTGTAATCGCTCTCGATCTGGAAAACCCCTTCGGTAAGGCTATTCCCTTTTTAAATCTGTGAAGGGAAAGCAGCGGTGAGTGACTGAGTTGGCCTCATCGCTTTTTTTTTTGCCTTGAATTTGTTAGTAATTTTCAGCAATTTTGCAATTTCGAAGTTTGGGAATTATTAAAATTAAAATTGGCTGTATTTTTGCGACAAATTTCACATCCTGTCAGACCAAAATCAACAGAGATACTTCAACGTTGAGTATCACTGCTGGTTTTGGTCTGACAGGATGTGAAATTTGTAGGGAATCTGATTGTGTGTTGAAAAGCTGCGTTCATCTCTTAATACTTGATAAAAGCTAATTTACTTTTGCTAAATTGTCGGATGTCGGAAGAAGTTTAAGTCGATTTTCTATACTCACATTGTTTTCTATCCAGCTACTGTAGTGGTCAAAGGCTTACAATGTCTTTGATCAGCTTCTGCATCGTAACTCATTCCTCCGTAATCTCTCTTGCTATCCCTCTTGTTTTGTAAGAATTGAAAACGAATGCTTCTATGCTTTACTCAATATAATGCAACCAATTTCCACAATCAAATAAATCTTTTATTCAACTCATTCTAGTTTTTGATTCATTTCTTTTGATAATCTTACAAGAACTCCTGAGGCAGTTTGGGTACAGCAAAAGAAAATAATGATGATGAGAGACGAGAAGGAGAGATCTATCGACGAATGATTTGAGTGTAAAGAAATAAATGCAAAATAGATACAAAAGCAAAAATGTTCAAAAAAAATGTGCAAAAAATTTCGTTTGACCGTAAGAGAATTTATTGAGGTTTCTTATAAGAAAATGACGTTTTTCAAAAAGCTCAAGCCTGCTTGAGCAAATTTGGGTAGACAAAAAGTTGAATTGTTCAAGAAAATAGTCAGAATAGGCTTTTGGTTTCAATATCTTTTTCAAAATTGCTAAATTGTACAAGTTTTACAGATTACGAACTGTTCAAAGCTTGATGCAAGCCTTGATCGGTTTAAAATCGTTTTAAAATAGCTTGTTGGTTTTTGATTGAATAGAGAATCAATCTGAATTCTTCTTTATCCTATTTGATCTTATTCTGTACAGTAATCGATTCTACCGTAATCCAACAAATCCAGATTGACTCAGATTTCGACAATTTCATAACACCGATAGCAATTTGAACAATCCAACCTTTCAATATTTCAATTCTTAATATCCGGATGGCCATTGACCGGGTGGTGGTTGTTGTGCACTTTGTTGTCCTTGTGATGGTATCATGTATTGGCTTTGGCCCATCATCGATTGTCCCTGTTGTCCCATCATCATTTGACCTGTAATATCTGTTATTCATTGGAATAGGTCTTTAGTTTGGATTCAAAATGCTATTGCTTTGTGGATATCCTAGGATCAATTTGTCCAAGCAAAGTCAAGCCAAAAGCCAACAAATAGCTTAGCTTTGGCTGAAAGCCAAGCTGATATATTTGACCTGTAATATCTATTATTCATTGGAATAGGTCTTTAGTTTGCATTACAGACGGCATTACATACGTTTGCATTACTTTAGATTACATTACAGACTGCGGCATTTATAGTGTTGCGCTTAGTGCATCTTTTTCGCCTTCTAAGACATTACATTAACCTGAAAAATAATAATTAATCACAAAATGCGTAATTTAACATAGAATAGAAGAACCGTAATGTTTTTTTAATGACTTTGACAACCCTAGCCAAGCAGTACAAAAAATGTTATGCGAGACGATGCTGAAACACAATTAAATTCAACTTTGGGTTCTCTATAATCGTCTTTTTTCCGTCTTTTTCTGCATTAATACATTTTTCGATTTAATTACTATAAAAGTGGTGCTTTTTGAGCTTTATTATTGCTAAATGCGAGGTTATCTTGGCTAACAAAAATAGCACACTTTGACAAATTATTGGGTTGTCCAGTTATGAATGCGCGTTTTTTACTATTTTGTAAATTTCTCAAGATACCGAAATCAAGAAAAAGATATATATGAGTATTATTCGGAAGCTGAAGATCTCCTCTACATTTTGATATAAAAAGCTTTTGAATTTGTCCAGCTTTTGGGCAAATTGACTGCACAGAAGAAGAGGTGGCCAAAAAAATGGAAGGGTGCCTTTGGATCAAGTTTTGGCTCCGCTCAGACTGAGTTAACCGTTTGATGTTTGACCAATAGATACAGTGGCGGACATAAACTTATCACACCCCAAAATAATTTCTTATTTCTCCTCTAACTTTTTTTCTAAACAACCCTTTGAGCTAAAAGTTGGTTTAGACACGTAAAAACAAACATATTTTAATATTTTAAGTCAAAAAACTAAATATCTCTGATGAAAAACTTTTTTTGAACTTTTTTATTATAAACTCGAACGACATTGACTTATCACACCTCATAAAAACAACACAAAACATTAAAATTTCGTTTTTATTTTGGGTTTTTTTCCGACTTTTGAATCTAATCTCATTAAAACTCTTTCTAGGTATATGGGAAAGAAGAAGCAAATTTCGTTGGAGAAAAGGGAGGACGTTCTTCGTCTTCACCGCCAACAGAAGAGTCAGAAAGAAATTGGGAGTGTTTTGGGAATCGATCGGACCACGGTCAACAAAATTTTGGCTCTACACTGTCGGACGGGATCGCTCGAAGCAAAAAAAGAATAAGGGAGCCTTACGAAAAACCACTCAACGAGACGACAATCGGATTCTCGAGCTCTCCAAGGCGGACCCATTCAAGACGGCGGTCGACATTCATGCGGAGTTGCCAAGAAACGTTAAGGATTCGATCTCTCCACGGACAGTCCAACGGCGCCTAAACCATGCCAACCGATTTGGTCGTCGTCCTGCTCACAAACCGCTCATTTCCGCAAAGAATCGGAAGCGTCGAGTGAAGTTCGCCAAGGACCACGTTAAATGGACTAAGCAACAGTGGCAAAATGTGCTTTTCAGCGACGAGTCCAAGTTCAACTTGTTTGGAAGTGATGGAATTCAATATGTGAGACGTCCTCCCAATAAAAGATTCGACCCGAAATATATTTTACCGGCTGTTAAATATGGGGGCGGAAGTGTGACTATTTGGGGTGGCTTTTCGGCTCGCGGATTGGTGGCGCTGAAACGAATCGACGGGATCATGGATCAATTTGTCTACTTGGATATCTTACAGAACCATATGTTACCGTCTGCTACTCGGTTCATGCCTCCAAACTTCATATACCAGCAAGACAACGATCCTAAGCACAAAGCACGCCGCGTCACTCAATGGTTCACCCAACAAGGGCTGCAAGTGATGGACTGGCCCAGTCAAAGTCCGGATCTCAACCCAATCGAACACCTGTGGGATGTGCTTGAGAGGAGTTGCAAAGGGTATAAGACTAAAAATGCTCAAGAGAAATTCGACTTATTGGTCAAGAAATGGACCGAGATCCCTCAAGCCACACTAGACACACTCATCGAATCCATGCAACGTCGGTGTGCTGCACTGATTGCTTCAAAAGGATTCCCAACGAAGTATTAAGTTTTTGTTCCCGTTTTGATTTATCAGCCGTTGTTTTTGGGTAGTTTTTAATAGCTTTTTGTGTTGTTTTTATGAGGTGTGATAAGTCAATGTCGTTCGAGTTTATAATAAAAAAGTTCAAAAAAAGTTTTTCATCAGAGATATTTAGTTTTTTGACTTAAAATATTAAAATATGTTTGTTTTTACGTGTCTAAACCAACTTTTAGCTCAAAGGGTTGTTTAGAAAAAAAAGTTAGAGGAGAAATAAGAAATTATTTTGGAGTGTGATAAGTTTATGTCCGCCACTGTATATCAATACAACTTTTTTAAAATATAACAATTTCAGAGCATCTTTACTTTTCTTTTCTTTTCTGGGCGGTTATTTTACAGCATAAAACTCGAGGAATAGCTAAACTGGAATTTTTTTTTTCGAAAACGATCTCTCCCTTTGTGCAGTCAATTTCCCAAAAAATTCAATGAATTCAAAAACTTTTTTATTCCAAAATGTAGAGGAGATCTTCAGCTTTCGAATGATATATAACACTCATCTACATCTGTTCGATATCTTGAGAAATTTACAAAATAGTAAAAACGCGCATTCATAATTGGACAACCCAATATAACTTTGCTTACAATTAGAAATAATATAAAATAATAATGTTATCTTTTTCTACAGTCTTAAAGATGACAATTTAAGCTTTCAAATGGTACAAAGCTTGATTGGATCATTCAAATTCATTTTGATGAAAAACAATCGACAAATCAATTGACAAGGAGCCGATCTCAAGGTCAAGTTGGCTTTGATTTCCCAAGGTTTGAATTTGATTGAATCAATCAGCTTCTATTTTATATCATTCGAAAGCTTGAAATGTACAACATGTAGCTTGAAATGTAGCTAACAAGATCTTCAGCTTTCGAATGATATATAACACTCATATACATCTGTTCGATATCTTGAGAAATTTACAAAATAGTAAAAAACGCGCATTCATAACTGGACAACCCAATACATTTTTCTTTTGAGAGCAGCAATCACGTTTAAAATTTTATATTAAATTTATATTAAAAAAAGTTTTAAATTCTTCAACAAGCTCATAAATCTAGTTAAAAAATGTTCGTAGATTTGAAATATCTAAATGAAAAAGCTGTCAACTCTTTTGGTTTTTGAGAAAATGATTCTTTTGTAGAGCTGTAACACTGTAAAAGCCGTACTTTATAAAATTGCCCAAAATTTGCTATTTCTGGATCAAATATCAAAAATTCTCCAGACAAAGTCAAAGCCAAAATCAAGCTAAAAAGCTAGCATATACAGCTTGGCTTTGCCTGAAAGGTAAAAGACTGAAAAAGTGATTTAACCCTGTGACATCATGAGTGGCTGTCCACTGTTACAGATCATTTGACCTGTAATATCTATTATTCATTGGAATAGGTCTTTAGTTTGCATTAAAAATGCTATTGCTTTGTGGATCAAATCTCCTAGGACCAATTTGTCCAAGCAAAGTCAAGCCAAAACCCAACAAATAGCTTGGCTTTGGCTGAAAGCCAAGCTGATAAAGTGATTTCATTAACCTTGTGACATCATGAGTGGTTGTCCACTGTAGCCCATATCATTTCTCATCATTTGTGGGTTCCCGGGTTGGTTCATCATCGAATCTAAATTTTACATCACTTTGGCAAAACTGGAAACACCCTTTCTACTTTCTACTACTTTTCTTTCAAACTTTCAAAACTCACTAATTTGTTGTTGATATCCTTGCGGGGCGACGGGTTGTTGATACTGTTGCTGGGGCGGTGGTTGATTTCCATACATCTGTCTGGTCATTTGTCCCATTGGTCCTTGTTGTCCTCCTTGCATTCCACCCATCGGCCCAACGCCTGGCTCCATTTTCGGCTGATTCATCATCAGATTTTGGGACTTTACTGGGTTTTGCATCATGCCTAAAAGTTAATGGTTATAGTAGACTTCGGAAAACAAAACTTAACCAAAACCAAAACCACCAAAATCAAAACCATAACAAAACCAAAACCAAAACAAACCAAAACCAAAACTAACCAAAACTCGCCAATATCTCGCGACTGGGAGGAGCTAGCGAAAATCTGTTTGCAGATTTGAAATCAGCATCCAAAAATCTATCCCATAGGCTATTTTTTGTTTCGAAATTTCGAGGTCGTGTTTTGGTCCTTTTTTCGGCCGCGAGATTTTGTGGAGTGAGAAAAAGTGAAAGGCAAATTTGCATTTTACAATTTTAAATTTACATGTTAATTTATATGCAAACTGAGTTTTGGTGTTTTGGTTTTGGTTTTGGTTTTGGTTTTGGTCTGTTTTGGTTTTGGCTTTGTTTGCCGAACTCTAGGTTATAGAGATGTTAAAATATAGTTCTGCTATTGTATTTTAAAGCCATAAAATGCTAAAAATTGACCTGTATCGTGAAGACATTTGAACCTATTCATCAAAGAACAAACCAGGGTTTTGCATTTGTTGCATCATTGGTTGCATCTGAGTTTGCATAGATTGTTGAATATTTTGTTGAGGATAAGAGTTCATATTTGAATTGTCGCTTCCACTGGGCATCTGGAAATTTGATATTTGCATAAAAGGATGCAATTTGCATACAAATTTGCATAACTTTACTTACCGGTTGATTGTTTTGTGGTCCCTGATTGGCCATCCGCATTTTCTTGGGATTGGGCGCTTCGGATCCCTCGAGATTGCTGACATTGTCCTGCAAGTCAAGCCATGGATTTTATTTTCCAGCTTTTATACTGTAGTTACTATTCAAAAGGTAAAGCTTCAAAAGATATTGTGACAATAAACGATTCCAAACGATTCCAATCCGGAACGATTCCACTCACTGAGATCACTTGTGGCTGCGTTTGATTCGTTTTCTTGTCCTCATCACATTCCATCGCCTCTCGCTTTGGATAGGGAATCTCCATGCCTTTGAAAACGTCTTCAGTCGGTTTCGGATCTTCCTAGAATTGAAAATTTATTATTTTTAAAATATTTTCGATACTTCTAGCATTTCAAATATGTTTACCTTGAAATACGGATCATCCATCGCTTCTTTACAAGTGATTCTCCTCTCCGGGTCCATTCGCAACAATTTCGTTAACAACTTGAAATCTCGGCCATCAGATTGAATGTGCTTTTCTTGAAAATATACATGGAGGGCACAATTGGCAAACCTGAAGAATTCTTTCAATTACAAAAATATCACTGGTTTTCGAGAAAAACGAATCCAAAGTTTGTTTGGCAAACCGCGACGGGGTTCGCTTGCCCCCAGTGAGTACCAAACTGTGACTAACTCCAGAACTTTGTTAGCTCAGGCTTGTTTAAACCTTGCCTTGTTTTAAGATCTTAAATCACTACTTAAATATATTATCTTTAACTTAAAACCAAGATTTTCTATTTACTCACATTTTTTTATTCTGAAAATCCTGATCAAGTCGTTTCCATTCGGGCATTTTCTTCAAATCCGGCCAATCGCTTTCAGTAGGGAAGCCCATCACGTTGAATATTCTTTAAATATGTCTAGTAAATTCGAAAATTCAGAAATTAGTGACCCACCTTCTCAGTTGTTCTTGATGATACGGGCTTTGTGCTTTAATGTCTTCCTCTTTACAATAGAAAACTGGTTCAGCGGTGAGCAACTCGGCAAAGATGCATCCAATCGCCCAGACATCAATAGCCTGTAAAAGTTAAAGATTGTTTGCAAATAAATCAAATGACTCACTTTTGTGTAATGCTTAGCGCCAAGTAGTAGCTCGGGAGCTCGATACCAAAATGTCACGACAACCGGGTCTAGCTCGGCTAGCGGTTTCAATGGGTTGTGGAAAACTCTCGCGAAACCCATATCGGCGATTTTGACCCTGGAAATGGAAACTTGGTAAAGAGATCTGGATTTGACTGTAGAATAGACTGCTTCTTCAGTTTGCCGTATTTTCTCTAATAGTAGTGCACCTGGGCGTCGCCTAAATTACTCGAAATCTCGAAAACCGCTTATCAGAACCTATCGATGTGGGGTCGGAAAATGTCGCCGACGATGAGATCTAGTGGGGGATTTGAGTGTTGAGCTTCTGAGAAAACTTCGAAACTGTAGAATAGTCATCAACTCGACGGGGTGCACTACTATTAGAGAGAATACGGTACTTTACTCTTTTCCTAGTTCTAAATCGCAAGCCAGTCAACGGAAGTCCAAGCTCTGTGCCAGACTTCAACTAAACCTCTTTTCCTGCTTGATTTCAGAATTCTTTCAACCTCAAAACCCCACCTTCCCTAGATTTTAGATATATCAAACGTCAAGCAATACTTGACTTCAGATTCATCTTTGCAAATGATCACTCCAAATCCCACCTTCCCCTTTGTACACCCGGTCCTTCGCCCATCACAAGAATATTCGCCGGTTTAAGATCTCTGTGCAATATCCAATTCTGATGCAAGTAGTGAATTCCATCGAGAATCTGATAGAGAATCGATTTGACCATCCCTCGGGAGACATTAACAGGGATTTTTTGGTTCTCATGCCTGAAATGTAGCTACCGTAAACTCAAGTTTGTATATTTTTACCTCTATGATGTTTTATAATGTGCCATAAATCGTGTTCGGCATAGTCCAAGAGGAGCCAAACTTTGCGCTCTTTTGTTAAAAAAACCCGTTGCAATCGGATGAGATTTGGGTGTCTAAAGTAAATCAATAAGAAGAGTTGGATATAAATTTGAATATTTAGAATTCCAAGTAGCTAACAAACTGACTTGAGTTCTCTTAACAAAGCGATCTCTCTGCAAGCGCTCATTGTGAATTGTTGATTCCCTTCGATCAACTTCAGAGCATATTCCTGCAATTTTTATATAGTTAGATCAAAAAATTTTGTTTTAAATTTCAAAATCTAGACTTATTCAAGCCCAAGCACTTACTTTATTTGGGTACATTTTCATAGAAGCTGGGGATTTGGGTGTTGCTTTATACACATGTCCATAGGTACCTCGACCCACCTGAAAGGGCAGAAAGGCTTACAAAAAGGTCAAAACTGTGCCTAGTTGCTGTTTTGGATTAATCGCTTTTTAGATTCTTTATCACTTTTAGCAAATAAACCTTTGATCCCTCGAAATTGAACAAATCCTCGACATGTTCCCTTCTCTGATTGAGCTCCTCTCTGAATGAGAAGTCGATCATTGTGCGATTATCGCCCATCACACGATTAAATTAGCTTTCTTATTAAATCATCACTAAAAGATTGAAGATTTACAAAATTATCTATACAATACCAGAAATAAAAGTGATGTTGAACAGAAGTTTGAGATCAAAAGGAGCATATCACTCTGGAATACTGTTTAGGGGTCAGTTCAACAAAACTGGAAACTTCAAACCACACTCTGGAATACTGTTTAGCGGTCAGTTCAACAAAACTCGAAACTTCAAAAGACTCAAAATCAAGTCAAAAGGCTTTTCCTAGATAAAATTTGATTATTTCTGTATTTAATCTAAATTATTTTTGTTCTTTCAACAATGATGTAAACAGGTAACAATCACAAAGTAAAAAGAAGTCCAAGATTCCATCAAAAAGCTCTCAAAATTTTAATTTCAACTAATTAACTTACAAAATAAATCGAGATCTCGGAGAAAGATTCAAAGAAGGGGGAAGGAAGTGTGTGCAATGGAAAGGACACAAAGAAGGGAATGGAGGGGAAGAGAGGGGAAGAGAGGGGGAGAGAGGGGGAGAGAGGGGAAGAGAGGGGAAGAGAGGGGAAGAGAGGGGAAGAGAAGGGTAGAGAGGGGAAGAGAAGGGGAGAGAGGGGAAGAGAAGGGGAGAGAGGGGAAGAGAAGGGTAGAGAGGGGAAGAGAGGGAAAGAGAGGGGAAGGGAGGGGAAGAGAGTGGAAGAGAAGGAAAGAGTGGAGAGAAAGGGCTTAGGGAAAGGGAAATAATAAGATAATTGGGGAGATTTTGAGAAAATGGAAAAAAGATGAAGAGAATTAGGGAAGACTTAGAGAAGTGGAGACAACGGGCAACGCGCCAACCCTCGCTCGACTCTCAAGTAGCGATCAGCTGCGAACAAGAAGGAAAGAATGGAAAAGAAAAGAAACAAAAAGAGTTCGTTGACTTGCCTTTTCCTTTCTTTTCTTTTCTTCTTTTCTTTGTCTCTTGCTTGTGCAAAGTCGTGGAACGCACTTCGACCGTTCGAAATGGGACTTTGTCGTTACGCAAGGAAAAAGGAAGTTTGAGAGTCCATGAAAGGTTAAAAAGTCAGTCAAAACTTTTGTTTATAATAAGAAAATGAAATTTAATTCAAATTTTTATGTAAAATGATTAAGTTTATGAACTCTGAGGGTTACAATAATAAATTTGATTCAGAAGAAATTCTCTGACCCTTTTTCTTTATATTTTTGAGTATGCAAACTGTTTTTCTCTTAATTCTGATGAAATCAAGGCTAATCTGTAGGTTTTCTTAGTACCCCGCTATCAGAAAAGTAATCAGCAATTTAAAGCACAAAACCTTATTGAAATTAAGTATTGCTTTGAGATACACTACTGGACAATGAAATATCATATTTGAAAAAACACTTTCGCACTTTCGCGCGTCTGTAACTCCCTTGTTTTTGAGTTTAAACTATTAGTGTTATACATTTTTTGAAAGCTCTTTTCAAGGGCTACACAATGGTAATATTAATATTTAGCAATACGGTAAAGACAAGGGAGTTACAGACGCGCGAAAGTGCGAAAGTGTTTTTTCAAATATGATATTTCATTGTTCAGTAGTGTAGAACCGATTACTTCAGAACTGATTTGATGTATTGTCTATTTCTTTTTTTTAAATATTCGTTATTCTTTAGTGAACAAAATGCGTGTCGACAATCATATCCATCTTCGCCATATCATGCTCTACCACTTCGAAAAGGGATGGTCTGCCGCAGAGTCGTTTCGCGATCTCAAAGAACTGGAGAAGCCCCAACGGACTACCACGTCAATCGATCGCTCAAAAATTGGCAAACAAATAAGATCTACAACGATTTGGATGACTTGATAGACGATGTTAAAGCGTGGATTGCCTCCAAAGATCGTTTATTCTTCGCTCGTGGAATCGATCGTCTTCCAAGCAAATGGCAATCAGTTATTGATGTAGGCGGTGAATATGCTCCAGAATAATCAATTAAACATATTTTTCTAACTATTTATGTTATTTTTTGTTAAATAAAATCATTTATAAAAGAAGTCCGGATAATTATGCATCAACCCAATAGTTTTGAAGTAGGTTATCTTATAACTTACTAACTAGTCTCTTCTTAGACTTTTATAGCTGGTATTTTCAGTCAACAATCCATGCAGTCGATTCCCTTTTGGTCCTTAAATGGTCATCAATCTAAATATTAATATTACCATTGTGTAGCCCTTGAAAAGAGCTTTTAAAAAATGTATAACACTAATAGTTTAAACTCAAAGACAAGGGAGTTACAGACGCGCGAAAGTGCAAAAGTGTTTTTTCAAATATGATATTTCATTGTCCAGTAGTGTATGTTCTTAACGTTAAAAGACTTTTGTTCATGACTGTAGATTAAGATAAGTTGATGCTTATCTTAATGAACTTAAAGCTTAAACTTAATCACTTTACATACAAATTTCAATTAAATTCCAATGAACAAAAATCTTTTAACGTTCAAATTGTCTAGTTTATAAGTTTTGATTCGTTAATGGGATTGACTGGAATTCAAGATTGACTGGAATTTAGAGTTGGACTGTAAGAAAATGCTGTCTAGATCTTGTCAATTACTGAATTTTAAACAGTGAATAAACTCTTTTACAATAAAAGAATCATTGCTGATAACTCACATTAATTTAAAGCTTTGGTTTTGTATTTAAAATGTTTAATAACTTCAGCTGAAGTTGGCAAATTTTTTGTCTTTAAACAAGACGAGACTTTATAAACGAATAATAGATTAGAATGTAGAAAATATGAAGATCTTGATTCCTTTGGGAATTTCAGTGGCATGGTCAACTCTGTCTAGTGTTAATTGATGAATTTTCTTTGTAAAATTATTCTTTATTGAAGCTCTGTGAATAAGAAAAATGGCTAACACCCGAGAAAAAGAAAACTGTAAAAGAGAGAGAGTCAAACAACCAAACATCGTAATGAGAACCAGTGAAATGAAAGAGAGAAAAAAGACAATGTCCTAAAACTAGATACGATTAAAAAAAATTGATACAGACTACCGTAAATACTGTAATTGGACCCCACCCCCATAATGACGGTGCGGAGCGTTGCGTAGTCTAGCTTTGGGCGCGTTTTTCTCGACACTGGTTTATGCTACAATGCGCGCTTAGATATCAAAAAATAGCTGCAATCCAGGGATATTTTTTGATATCAAAGACGCATTTTTGATACCAAAGATAGTGACGGTGCGGAGCGTTGCGTAGTCTAGCTTTGGACGCGTTTTTCTCGACACTGATTTATGCTACAATGCGCGCTTAGGTATCAAAAAAATAGCTGAAATTCAGGGCTATTTTTTGATACCAAAGATAGCCCATTGACAGTACAAGCGCTTTGAAAAAAATGAAATACTAAAAAGTTTTTGCGACTACGCGACTGCACGAGGGGGGTACTATTATAGTCTAGCTTTGAACGAGTTTTTCTCAATACTGGTTTATGCTACAATGCGCGCTTAGGTATCAAAAAATAGCCCTGAATTTCAGCTATTTTTTGATACCAAAGACGCATTTTTTGAAAGTACAGGCGCCTTGAAAAAAATGAAATACTAAAAAACTTTTGCGACTACGCGGCTGTATGAGAGGGTACTATTACAGTATTTACGGTAAGTATAAAATTGAATAAGAATCAAGAAAATAGGGATATCAGAATATTATGCTAAAAGGTATTTAGGAAAGAAATTGGATAACTGATCGATAAGCCAAAATTCATCATTGAAAGCTATTTGCTTGAATCTTTCTAGCATCATTTAACGATCTGGGATTAAAACTCAGCTTTCCCCTATTTCTTGGATCTTTCTACCGTAATCATCGATCAAGAAAAGCCAAGATTAGTCATTAAAAGTAATTTTATGAAACTTTCTACCGTAAACCTTATCGATCAGTTTCTATTTTGCACTATCCGCTTTTGTTATTCAAAATTGTTATTCAAAAACCGTTTCTAGAGCCTCCAAGAAAATCACAAATTTTGGATCACTGAAAGGAAGAAAAAAAACCGTTTAACGGAAATACGAAAGCCCAACTACCGGTGAATGAAAATATGTCTATAACAATAACAAGACAAATAGTATTACTGTAACTTATTGATGTCCATAGTGTTGACCCCATTGCGATGGTTGTTGCCCGGGCATCATGTATTGACCATGAGATGGGTTCATCATTGGTTGGCCTGTAATCATATCTTTGTAAATAAACTTTAGTTGCAAGAAGAGTTCAATAACAAGTCGAAAGTTTTCTTGAGTCGATTACGCTCATTCCAGCAACACAAGGACAGCTAATTCGATAAGGTTAAAGCTTTTTACAGGATCCAAGCAAAAAAACAATAAATCGATGGTTTTCCGAAGCTATTTACAATTTCTCTGATTTGCATGTTTGATTTGATAATGTTTGTTTATTTTCCAGTTTCTCGCATATCGTTGCTTCGACGCTCACAAGATGGCTGCCTACAAGGAACTCTTCACGCATCCCCTCCTCACTCATCCCGCCAGCGAGCGACCAGCCGAATTTCTTGCCGTTTCTCGATGCGCACAAGATGGCTGCCTACAAGGAACCCTTCACGCATCCCCTTCTTGCTCATCCCACCAGCGAGCGACCAGCCGAATTTCTTGCCGTTTCTCGATGCGCACAAGATGGCTGCCTACAAGGAACTCTTCACGCATCCCCTTCTTGCTCATCCCACCAGCGAGCGACCAGCCGAATTTCTTGCCGTTTCTGTTCCGGACAAGAAGAAAAGAAAGAAAATCACGAAGCAGCCGGTAAGCTCTTATTTACTTTCCCCTTTTTATCCTAGATAACGTTCCAGCTAAGGCTTAGGTCTTGTAAGCCAGGCTAGGCCAATTCTAAGTCCAAGCCATTTTTTCAAAATCCAAATCAAAAACCCAATCCATCTAGTTTTCGTGTAGGATTCGTTTCAAATTCAAAACCGATTTTTCCTAACTTAACAACTTTCCATATTTCCTGCACATACCTTGACTCATATTCATCATCTGTTGCTGTGCCATTATATGCTGATTGTGTGGAGGCATCATTGGAGCGCCTAAAATTTTCTATAAAATGATAAAACAATTGGAAATATTGTAAAATTCCGAAAAATTGTGTAAAATACCCAAAAATTTGTTTTGAAAAGCTAAACATATTGCTAAATTGCTAACGAAAAAAAAGAAAAGCGAAACCGAAAAAAGATAATGCTTTATAAGGTGAGCATTCGCTCATTTACCATAATAATTCGGCAAATAGGCTAAAGATGAATGTTTAAGTGAAACTATGAAAGTGATTTACTTATTGGTTGTGATTGCATGGGTTGTTGATAGGGTGGAGGACGGGGAGCTGAATACATTGGAGGCATCGGCTGTTGATGGAGGCCAACATTTACTGAGCCTGAGGTCATCACATCTGAAAGGTTTCTTTTAAAGTTTAGCTTTTTATTTGTTTCCTAACACTATGCAATCAACTGATTTGCGTGTAAAAAGCTAGAGTTAACTGGGAATATCTCAGAAAGACAATGGCTATGAATGCTGATCTATCAGTAACTCCATCAGCCTTAAAAGACTTATATGACTATATGGACAGCTTCATCAGTTTCTTGGCAAGTTCTCGTTTGATAATGATTATTCAAGATTCTAAATGGCTTACAAACAAAGCTGAGTACTGAGCAACAATCTTTAGATAAAGCATCTACAATCGACTCTCTAGTTAACTGGGAATGTCTCAGAAAGACAATGGCTATGAATGCTAATCTACCAATAACTCCATCATCCTTAAAAGACTTATATAACTATATGCACAGCTTCATCAGCTGCTGTACTTGTTTAATAACGATTATTCAAGATTCTAAATGTCTGACAAATTGCTAAACAAAGCTGAGTACTGAGCGACAATCTATAGATAAAGCATCGACTCTCTATAATGGAATGGAAAGGACCAAAAAATGTTTCCGTTATATAGAGTGCTGTTATATATAGCTTATATATGTTATATAGATTGGTGGAAGGGTGGGAAGGGTGGGCATCGAGACTCCAACAGACACTTCAGCTGAAGCTCCACTAGAGACACCGATCACTCGAGCCCACAATGGAGTGGACAAGAGGGTGAGGAAGAGTGCGAAGGGGAAAGACATTGTCTGGACAATAATAAGAACAAACTACAGTCAACTCTCTCTATAACGGAATAGGGAAGGGGCCAAAAATGTTTCCGTTATATAGAGTGCTGTTATAAATAGCTTAGTATTGATCAATCTATAGATATCAATAACTAACCCGATGTTGCAGCCACAGTATTCTGTCGAGCAAATTCATGAGCAGACGCGCCAGCTGATTGATTGATTGTAGCAGCTTGAAGACGCATTCTTTTCGAATTCGGTTCCGAGCTTGTTTCAACAGCTGATTGATTCGCGAGTTGGGCCTGTTTTTTGAAAAAATTTCAACCAAATTTGCCAATAATCTACCTGATTTTGCACTTCACGCTTCTTATCCTCATCACCATCAGTCAAGAATTCCCGTTTCGGATACGGGATGTTGTAGCCCCTGAACACGTCCTCGGTGGGTCTAGGGTCTTGCTAAAATGTGTAAATAATTCAAAAATTTGTCCGCAAATTTATCAATAAGCCAATTCTAATCATTTTAGACATTTTAGAGAGCATAAAACTGCAGAACTGACCCGAAAATACTCGTCCTCCATCGCTTCCTTGCAGCTCACTCTCTTCTCGGGATCCATCGTCAACAAACGGCAGAGTAGCCTAGAAATTTTATAGTTATTCTAGATAATTGATCTTTTATCTATCATTTATCTTATTAATTTATAAACCAGCCGATTTATATAGCTAGATGTTTTCAGGTTGAGGTGCGCGTTGTCGCCTCGGCGCAGTCAGGAGCGCGCTTTTCTACGGGCTACACGAGGCGAGTTTGACCTCTCGTAGTGATTTTATAGTTATTCTAGATAATTGATCTTTTACCTATCATTTATCTTATTAACTTATAAACAACCAATCAATGTATATGGCTAGATGTTTTTGGGCTCCTGACTGCGCGCTCCTGACTGTCGGCGCAGTCAGAAGCGCGCTTGTCTACGGGCTACACGAGTCGGCTTCGTTCCCCTCGTGCTACTCAACGAGACTTTTTAATTTTTAAATTTAAATGACATAACTATAACAGATTCCAAGATTTTCTAAAGAAATTTTAGCTTTATTGGTCAAAACAGGGCCGAAAATAATGCCTGTAAAGACAGAAATGCTCATTTAAATTTAGTAGATGATTCATTTACCCACCGAAAATCTGCAGTATCATGACTGACTCTGTGCTTCTCCATATACCGCTGCAGGGTGCACTGGGCAAAACTGGAAAAGAAGATAAGAAGTTGAAGAGAAAAAGTTTAATAAAATCTATTTAATAAAATTTAATAACTTACTCCTTTTTCCTGAAATCATGAGTGAGATTTGGATAGTTGGGCATTCTCTTTAGATCCGGCCAATCGCTTTCTGTTGGATAGCCCATAACAACAAAAATTCTAAAGATTAGGTTTAGCTTTTACTTGAAAACTGATCATTATAATTCTAAATCTTCAATTATAAAGCTTTCCATCAACCTGTTGAGTTGTTCTTGATGATATGGACTCTGCGCCTTGATGTCCTCTTCCCGACAAAAGAATAAAGGCTCAGCAGTAAGCAGTTCGGCAAAGATGCATCCAATTGCCCAAACGTCAATAGCCTATAAACTTGTTTGAAAATAAATCAAAATTAAAAGCTTTTTGTCTCTGTAAAGAACTTATTTAAACCTAATTTACTCACTTTTGTATAATGCTTGGCGCCAAGTAGCAACTCGGGAGCTCGATACCAAAATGTGACCACAACTGGGTCCAAGTCAGCTAGCGGTTTCAATGGGTTGTGGAAAACTCTCGCGAAACCCATATCGGCGATTTTGACCCTGAAAATGGAAAATTGGTAAAGAGATCTGGATTTGACTATAGAATAGACTACTTCTGCAGTTTGTCCTGTTTCTAGCTCTAAATTGCAAGCCAAGACAAGTGAAGCCAAACCAAGGATGATAAAGCATTCTTGTGCATATTGTTGAATAGATTTTAGATATATCAAACGTCAAGCAACACTTGACTTCAGATTCATCTTTGCAACTGATCACTCCAAATCCCACCTTCCCCTTTGTACACCCGGTCCTTCGCCCATCACAAGAATATTCGCCGGTTTAAGATCTCTGTGCAATATCCAATTCTGATGCAAGTAGTGAATTCCCTCCAATATTTGATACAACACGGATTTGACCATTCCTCGTGGCACAAGGACTGGTTGCTTTTTGGCCTTAGCACCTGGAAATGGTTTATGGTAAACTTTAAGTCATGGAAGGTGTGGAAGATCTTGAAGATCTTGTCGTTCAAGATCTTAATTCGTTTACTTACCCCGGTGATATTTGATGATATGCCATAAATCGTGTTCTGCGTAGTCAAGGAGTAGCCACACTTTCTTCTCGTTTGTCAGAAAAACCCGTTGCAATCGGATAAGATTTGGATGTCTGAAGGATTATATTTGAGTTGTAAATTAGATGATCATTGATAGAAGCAATAAAATCTAATAACAGTCTTACTTGAGCTCTCTCAACAATGCGATTTCTCTGCAAGCACTCGTCGAGAAGCCATTCCCTTCAATCAATTTCAGCGCGTATTCTTTCTTCGGATATCGTTCGTTTTGCGTCTTTGGGATCGCTTTGAAAACGAGTCCATACGTGCCACGGCCAACCTGGAAAAATTATATAATTTTGATTGCATTGAATACAAAAATGAATTGTACAATACCTAACTTATAAACCGAATGGAGCAAGCTTCGTGAAACTTGTTGTCAAGTCAAAGATGTCTCTAGGACTTTAGATTTCTTAAACTTCTAAACAATAATTTAAAGGGACAATCTACAGCTCCAAGCAGTAATTTTGATTATATTGAATCTGCAAACGAATCGGAAAATATCTAATTTATAAAGCGTACAAGCTTCGTGAAATTGTTGTCAAGATATCGTAACATAAATCTCTAGGACTTTAGATTTAAATCTTAGATTAGATAACACTTCTAAACAGTAATTCCAACCTGGAAAAATTATATAATTTTGATTACATTGAATAAAAAAAATGAATTGTACAATATCTAACTTATAAAGCGAATGGAACAAGCTTCGTGAAACTTGTTGTCATGTCAAGGATGGCATAAATCTCTATGACTTTAGATTTCTTAAACTTATAAATAATAATTTAAAGGGACAATCTACAGGAATCTACAAGGACAATATCTAATTTATAAAGCGTACAAGCTTCGTGAAATTGTTGTCAAGATATCATAACATAAATCTCTAGGAATTTAGATTTAAACCTTAGATTGGATAATACTTCTAAACAGTAATTTAAAGGGAAAATCTACAGCGCCAAGTAGTTACTAGTTTTAACTTATGCAAATTCCCTTATCCAATCAAAAAGCCCACCTTTGATCCTTCGAAATAAAACAAATCCTCGACTCGTTCCCTTTTCTGTGTCAATTCCTCTTTAAATTGATAATCGATCATCTTGCAACAAGTCAAATAATCGTTTTCGAAAGCATTAGATGAGTCTGATCGCTGTGGATTGTTGCGATTGGGCGTTGACTAAAAAGAATTCGGAAAGATGTGCACGGATAGGTTACCGTAGTCTGGACTTGGTCAGACTCGGGTGAGAGGTGTGTTTTAGGAGGTTAGATGGATTTCATTGGTTAGATGTTTTTACGCAGTTTATGATAAGTTTTTAAGGTGTTTCAGTATTAGAAGAAGAACAAAATTTTGGCAGAATAATAAAATCGTTCAATTAAGTTCTAGAAAAAAAAGAATTTGGCAACTTACGCAATCGCTTACGCTGGTAAATGAGAAATCTTGAAATATCACTCCTGTGTACGAAAATGAGCAGTCTAATTGTAAAAATCTTAAAATGATAATTGTTTTTATCTGTCGAGAGGCTTTGTTTGCCGTTGGCCATTGCAATTTGTTGTGATCATTTATGCCATAGGGAATTATTCGTATCAGCAATTGGACAGTGATCCGTAAAACCGGCTTCAAATATATAGATACTTTATTCAGGCCCTGAGATAAAGTGCGCTAGGTTTAAGATTAAAACACATCAGTTCATAGACATAACACGAAATGGGCCGATAAAAAGCAACACGATATAATATATGTAGTATATGGGTAGCACAGTCTAATTTTTGAGGCGAAAAACATGGTGAACCTAATTATTTTGTTACAAATTGTATTAATTTTATGTTATTTTATCGTTTTATTGTTGGTCATGCTGTTTTTAAATAAATTATCAAAATTAAAAGCTGCTAATAAAAAATGAATCAAACATTGTAAAAGAAAAAGACTCTGATTTGCATCGGCACTGTTTTGGGGTGGATCCAATAAAAGCTTTCAACAATGTAGCTTGAACTCACCCAAAGCGTTTCTCAGAGTTGTTTGAGCGAGGAGTTTCGTGGAATAGATAGCATCATCTACATTATTCATCAAAGCGTTCGGATGTACAAAAACGACAGCGTTCTGTCACTGAATCTTTCGAGAGAATCTCTTGTGTAGGGACGGCATAGGAAACAACAATGAAAATAAGTTTTCCCCATCATTGAATGCATTTGATTTACTCAATTCTCGTTCAATACTCAAGGCTGAAACTAGTTTTGAACTGAAAAGCTATTTTCATCTCTAAATCCTTGATAAAAAAACGGATTTACTTTTGCTAAATTGCCGGGTTCTTAAGAAGTTTAAGTCGATTTTCTATACTCACAGTGTTTTCTATCCAGCTACTGTAGTGGTCAAAGGCTTACAATGTCTTTGATCAGCTTCTGCACCGTAACTCATTCCTCCGTAATCTCTCTTACTATCCATCTTGTTTTGAAATAATTGAAAACAAATGCTTCTTTGCTTTGCTCAATGTAATGCAACCAATTTCCACAATCACATAAATCTTTTATTCGACTCATTCTAGTTTTTGATTAATTTCTTTTGATAATCTTACAAGAACTTCTGAGGTTACAGAAAAAGAAATGATGAAAGATGAGATCTACGAATGATATGAGTGTAAAGAAATAAATAAAAAATAGATACAAAAGCAAAAATGTTCAAGAAAAATGTGCAAAGAATTTCGTTTGCCCGTAAGAGAATTTGTTGAGGTGTCTTATAAAAAAACTGACGTTTTTCAAAAAGCTCAAGCCTGCTTGAGCAAATTTGGGTAAACAAAAAGTTGAATTGTTCAAGAAAATAGTCAGAATAGGCTTTTGGTTTCAATATCTTTTTCAAAATTGCTAAATTGTACAAGTTTTACAAATTACGAACTGTTCAAAGCTTGATGGGCTTAAAATCGTTTTAAAACAGCTTGTTGGTTTTTGATTGAATAGAGAGCCAATCTGAATTCTTCTTTATCCTATTTTATCTTATTCTGTACAGTAATCGATTCTACCGTAATCCAACAAATCCAGACTGACTCAGATTTGGACAATTTCACAACACCGATAGCAACTTGAACAATCCAACCTTTCAATATTACAATTCTTAATATCCGGATGGCCATTGACCGGGTGGTGGTTGTTGTGCACTTTGTTGTCCTTGTGATGGTATCATGTATTGGCCTTGGCCCATCATCGGTTGTCCCTGTTGTCCCATCATCATTTGGCCTGTAATATCTATTATTCATTGGAATAGGTCTTTAGTTTGCATTAAAAATGCTATTGCTTTGTGGATCAAATCTCCTAGGACCAATTTGTCCAAGCAAAGTCAAGCCAAAACCCAGCAAATAGTTTGGCTTTGGCTGAAAGCCAAGCTGATAAAGTGATTTCATTAACCTTGTGACATCATGAGTGGCTGTCCACTGTAGCCCATATCCTGTCTCATCATTTGTGGGTTCCCGGGTTGGTTCATCATCGAATCTAAATTTTACATCACTTTGGAAAAACTGGAAACACCCTTTCTACTTCCAAACTTTCAAAACTCACTATTTTGTTGTTGATACCCTTGCTGATACTGTTGTTGCTGGGGCGGTGGTTGATTTCCATACATTTGTCCGGCCATTTGTTGTCCTCCTTGCATTCCACCCATCGGCCCAACGCCTGGCTCCATTTTCGGCTGATTCACCATCAGATTTTGGGGCTTTACTGGGTTTTGCATCATGCCTAAAAGTTAATGGTTATAGAGATGTTAAAATATAGTTCTGCTATTTGTATTTTGAAGCCATAAAAGTCTAAAAAAGGATCTTTATCGTCAAGAAATTTGAACCTATTTATCAAAGAACAAACCAGGGTTTTGCATTTGTTGCATCATTGGTTGCATCTGAGTTTGCATAGATTGTTGAATATTTTGTTGAGGATAAGAGCTCATATTTGAATTGTCGCTTCCACTGGGCATCTGGAAATTTGATATTTGCATAAAAGGATGCAATTTGCATACAAATTAGCATAACTTTACTTACCGGCTGATTGTTTTGTGGTCCCTGATTAGTCATTCGCATTTTCTTGGGATTGGGCGCTTCGGATCCCTCGAGATTGCTGACATTGTCCTGTAAGTCAAGCCATGGATTTTATTTTCCAGCTTTTATACTGTAGTTACTATTCAAAAGCTCGAAAGTTTTGAGAGCTTGTGACAATAATCCTGAACAAATCCTCTAGTACTCACTGAGATCCCTTGTGGCTGCGTTTGATTCGTTTTCTTGTCCTCATCACATTTCATCACCTCTCGCTTTGGATAGGGAATCTCCATGCCTTTGAAAACGTCTTCAGTGGGTTTCGGATCTTCCTAGAATTGAAAATTTGTTAATTTTTAAAATATTTCAATACTTCTATTCGGTGAATGCATATGAAATAGTTAAATTTGCTAAAAAGTTAATTCATTAAAAAAATCCCAGACTTTATCGCTTCAAATTATCTTCAAAACTCAAAAAACATATTGATATTCGCTGAAATCTTTGAATAGAACCAATGTTGATTAAAAATATTGAGCTAATAGAGCTTTAGCGCAAAAGAACATCAAAGTTGAGTTGATTTAAATGATCGAAATCGATGTTCTCCATCACTTCATTTCAAAAAGTTACCCCGCTGTTATTAGCTAACTTTTCATTCTAACCAAACAGAAATTAGATAGCTGCTTTGGAGAAATTTACATGGGCTTACATGGATTAACCATTTCATATGCATTCACCCAATAGCACTTCAATCAAAATGTTTACCTTGAAATACGGATCCTCCATCGCTTCTTTACAAGTGATTCTCCTCTCCGGGTCCATTCGCAACAATTTCGTTAACAACTTGAAATATCGGCGATCGGATTGAATGTGCTTGTCTTGGAAATATACATGGAGGGCACAATTGGCAAACCTGAAGAATTCTTTGCAATATAAACTTACTTAACTTATTAAATTATTATCTATTTGGTGATCTGCAAGCCTGAGTGTTAAACTAACAGACTAGTCCAGAACTTGGTCAGCCTTGACTTGATTAACAAAATGTTTCAAGATCTTAAATCACTACTTAAATAACAAACAGCACGTGCACGCAGGCGTGGCGTGGTAAGCACGTGTGGCTGACTGGTTAAGTGTCTTTTATCTTAATCGGAAGGTCGAGGGTTCGAACCCCACATGCGACATGGTCACCCCCTTCGGATTTCCTTTCCCTTCGGGTTGAGAGGTTTTCTGGAGGGCAGTCTGGTGGTTGTGGCCTCAGTTCTTTAAAGTGACAAGCCACTCCTTCATCGTCATCTTCCCTTCACCACCAAAAAAGCTATTTAGTTCCCCATTGAGCTTAGGGTTAGGGAGCCGTCTGTCATGACGTGGGTTAAGTTAAGATATAGCCTAGTATTGTGTGTGTCGTTGTATTGTGATTGATATATTTCGTGTATGCGATAAATTCACCACTGGTAGCCCCAGTCGGTATTTTTTAAACTGTGTCTTACTCCAGAACTTTGTTAGATCAGGCTTGTTTAAACCTTGCCTTGTTTTAAGATCTTTTAAGAAAATCACTACTTAAATATATTATCTTTAACTTAAAACCAAGATTTTCTATTTACTCACATCTTTTTATTCTGAAAATCCTGATCAAGTCGTTTCCATTCGGGCATTTTCTTCAAATCCGGCCAATCGCTTTCAGTGGGAAAGCCCATCACGTTGAATATTCTTTAAATATGTCTAGTAAATTAGAAAATTAAGAAATTAGTTACTCACCTTTTCAGTTGGTCTTGATGATACGGGCTTTGGGCTTTAATGTCTTCCTTATTACAATAGAAAACGGGTTCAGCAGTGAGCAACTCGGCAAAGATGCATCCAATCGCCCAGACATCAATAGCCTGTAAAAATTAAAGATTGTTTTCAAATAAATCGAATGATTTGTGATCAAATGACCCACTTTTGTGTAATGCTTAGCGCCAAGTAGTAGCTCGGGAGCTCGATACCAAAATGTCACGACAACCGGGTCCAGCTCGGCTAGCGGTTTCAATGGGTTGTGGAAAACTCTCGCGAAACCCATATCGGCGATTTTGACCCTGGAAATGAAAACTTGGTAAAGAGATCTGGATTTGACTATAGAATAGACTACTTCTGCAGTTTGTCCTGTTTCTAGCTCTAAATTGCAAGCCAAGACAAGTGAAGCCAAACCAAGCTCTTTTTCAGCTTGATTTCAAAATTCTTTCAACCTCAAAATCCCACCTTCCCCTTTGTACACCCGGTCCTTCGCCCATCACAAGAATATTTGCCGGTTTAAGATCTCTGTGCAATATCCAATTCTGATGCAAGTAGTGAATTCCCTCCAAAATTTGATACAACACGGATTTGATCATTCCTCGTGGCACAAGGACTGGTTGCTTCTTGGTCTTAGCACCTGGAAATGGTTGATTAAAGTCAACTTTTCATGGAAGCTATGGAAATCGTTGAAGATCTTGAATCGTCTACTTACTCCGGTGATATTTGATGATATGCCATAAATCGTGCTCTGCGTAGTCAAGGAGTAGCCACACTTTCTTCTCGTTTGTCAGAAAAACCCGTTGCAATCGGATAAGATTTGGATGTCTGAAGGATTATATTTGAGTTGTAAATTAGATGATCATTGATAGAAGCAATAAAATCTAATAACAGTCTTACTTGAGCTCTCTCAACAATGCGATTTCTCTGCAAGCACTCGTCGAGAAGCCATTCCCTTCAATCAATTTCAGCGCGTATTCTTTCATCGGATATCGTTCATTTTGCGTTTTTGGGATCGCTTTAAAAACGAGTCCATACGTGCCACGGCCAACCTGAAAAAATTATATAATTTTGTTTACATTGAATAAAAAATGAATTGCACAATACCTAACTTATAAACCGAATGGAGCAAGCTTCGTGAAACTTGTTGTCAAGTCAAAGATGCCATAAATCTCTATGACTTTGGATTTCTTAAACTTCTAAACAATAATTTAAAGGGACAATCTACAGGAATCTACAAGGACAATATCTAATTTATAAAGAGTACAAGCTTCGTGAAACTTGTTGTCAAGATATCATAACATAAATCTCTAGGAATTTAGATTTAAACCTTAGATTGGATAATACTTCTAAACAGTAATTTAAAGGGAAAATCTACAGCGCAAAGTAGTTACTAGTTTTAACTTCTGCAAATTCCCTTATCCAATCAAAAGCCCACCTTTGATCCTTCGAAATAAAACAAATCCTCGACTCGTTCCCTTTTCTGTGTCAATTCCTCTTTAAATTGATAATCGATCATCTTGCAACAAGTCAAATAATCCTTTTCGAAAGCATTAGATGAGTCTGATCGCTGTGAATTGTTGCGATTGGGCGTTGACTAAAAAGGATTCGGAAAGATTTGCGCGGATAGGCTACCGTAGTCGAGACACGGGTGAGTGGTGTGTTTTAGGAGTTTTTATTGGTTAGGCTTTTAAGATGTTTTTAGGTTGTTTTTAAGATAAGGTATTTAAGGTGGAGAACATAATTTGGGCGGAAAAATAAAATCATCCTTCAGCAGCTATAGCTCGAGTGAGCTGTTCGGGGAGACGGATGTCTTTCACCCCCACTCTTTCTACCTCGAATTCCATTGATGTGTTTAGCTATTTGGCAAGAATTGGGTAAATTTTTATTACCTTAACTCCCCAATGCTCCGTTCCCTCGTCGAGAATCATCTCGCAGAGTTGCGCCATCGCCTCACGCTCTGTGAGCATTTCTGTGAGGGTTTTCATACCTGAAATTGTATTCAATAGGTTTTTTAAAAGTAAAAGCATTCTTTATAACCTTTCTTAAAGTTAGAGTTAAGATAGGAGCAACGTATGTTTCATTTTGTATCATTAAAATGCTTCAACTAACCCAAAGCGTTTCTCAGAGTTGTTTGAGCGAGAAGTTTCGTGGAATAGTTGGCAGCATCCACATTATTCATCAAAGCGATCAGATGTACGGAAATAAACGAAAGCGTCCACGGACACTGTCACTAAATCTTTTATGAAGGGACAGCATAGGAAAAAACACTGAAAACAAGTTTTGACCGTCATTGAGTTAGAGGATTTGATTTACTCAATTCTCGTTTGATGATTCAAAGCTCAATGCAAGTGATAGTCACTTTTTATTGTTAAAAGCAGCTGAAAAACCCGGCTAAAAAACTGGCTGAGTCTTTTGAGTCGTCATGAGCGCGCTTGTCAAAAAATTCATTTTACCAATATGCATCAATATTCTTATAAAGCTTAACTTTTATCACCAAACTTTAAAGTTTTATCTCTTTGCAAGAAAAATCAACAAGTGACCATAATAGTACTACATTTCATATACAAATTTGATAAGGAGAAAAGATCTCCTTAGAATAAAAAGAATTTGTTGCAGAACAACGACAGTATAACAACAGAAGTATAACGGAGCACCTAAATTCCCAATAAAATGATAAACGAATGGATAAGGTGTAGTAAAATTCATATTTGAATTGAAAATTAGATAATCATTGATAGAAGCAATAAAATCTAATAACAGTTTTACTTGAGCTCTCTCAACAATGCGATTTCTCTGCAAGCACTCGTCGAGAAGCCATTCCCTTCAATCAATTTCAGCGCGTATTCTTTCTTCGGATATCGTTCGTTTTGCGTTTTTGGGATTGCTTTGAAAAAAGGTCATACCTGCCACGGCCAACCTGGGAAATTTTACAGTTTTGCTTGCATTGAAGCAGCTGCAAATAAATCGGACAATATCTAATTTGTAAAGTGTACAATCTTCGTGAAATTGTTGTCAAGATGTCATAACATAAATCTCTATGACTTTAGATTTCTTAAACTTATAAACAATAATTTAAAAGGACAATCTACAGGAATCTGCAAGGACAATATCTAATTTATAAAGCTACAAGCTTCGTGAAATTGTTGTCAAGATGTCATAACATAAATCTCTAGGACTTTAGATTTCTTAGCACCTCTAAACAGTAATGAAAATCTACAGCTCAAAGTAGTGAAGCTAGTTTTAACTTATGTAATCTTATCCAATCAAAAGCCCACCTTTGATCCTTCGAAATAGAACAAATCCTCGACTCGTTCCTATTTCTGTGTCGATTCCTCTTTGAATTGATAACCGATTATCTTGTAATCGCTGAATAACATTTATTGTACATTAACAATTATAAATGAACTATCAAATTCAATCCACCATTAGCATTTAAGCAGGCTCACAGGCGTTTTGAGAAGGCGTCAACGGTGGCTGGATCGGGCTCTTTCAACCTGAACCAAATAGACTGTGATTTCTTTTCAACCGTGATTTCTTCAAGCTTTCGATGTTTTTGTGGGGCTTTGAACAAGCTTTGGCTTCTAGAACTTTCTAGAAGCTGAAAAATCCATTGAGTTGAGCAGGTGGCACTCAAAAAAAGAAATGAAGTCCGGGAAGTTGTTTTAGCAGAACTCTTGGACTTTCTTGGATTTGTGGGTTCTTGCTGATAAGTCCAAATGTGATTTCAAAAATTTTTACGAGTCTAGGGCAAGAGTTGATCCTTGAGAAGAGCCAGGTAGTTATCGGAATTTCACTCGTGATACCTTGTTTCAACAATTATTGCTCACTGTGTAGACTTGCAGAAAAGCAAAAGCCGGTTCTGTTATGAACTAGATTTTGTCTGGTTGAAGAATTCACTGAAATCTTTTACAATCATATCAGAACTTAAGATTTCCCATCGACTTTATGGCATCCTTGAGAAGAGCCAGGTAGTTATCGGAATTTCACTCGTGATACCTTGTTTCAACAATGATTGCTCACTGACTTGCAGAAAAGCAAAAGCAGGTTCTGTTAGGAACTAGGTTTTGATCTGGTTGAAGAATTCGTCGTGAAACGATCTGATTAGAACCAAATACATTTACTGTTGTGATTTTCAAACACAAAATTCAATTAAACTTCGAAAAACTGTTAAAAGAAGAGTTAAAGGAAACTTTAAATTGTTATTTTCTTTGAAAATTTTCATAATTTATTCACCAGAGACAGAAATTTGTATATTTTGATGTTTAAAGACTGAAAAAAATCGGAGAGCTAAGAATTTAAGACAAAAGAAAACCTATAAATGAGGTGAATTCAAAAAAAAAAGGAAAAAAAATGATTAAAACTTTAGACAAGATACTTGACTTTAAAGCTTTATGATAAAAATATAAAAATAAAAAATATAGAAAATCAGAAATCCCAGATTATAGCAAAGAATTGTGGCAGTCCACACATCGGATTTAACAAATGACAAGCGATACTTTGTGCTCGAGAAATGAGAAACGTATCGTATCTGGCTTAGATTTTGCGTTTGCAAGAGAGTTTGTAAGAAAGCTTGTGTTTATGAGAGTACAAAGTATACTTCTCATCAAATTACTGTACAACAGTCATCTTTTAGAAAGAAATTAATTAGAAAAATGATAGAAAAATGATTAGATTAGATTAGATTCTTTTTTTATAAGCTCTGTACCCAAAAATTCGTTTTTCTTTGAAATTGAAAGAACAGTAAGAAAAGAAAGAAAATTTTAGTTTTCTTTTTTCATAAAAGCTCCAAACATCTCGACGGGCACCGGGAAAACGATTGTCGAGTTGTGTTCGGCACTGAAATCTTGACAATTATATCAGAACTTAAGATTTCCCATCGACTTTATGATAAAGTGTAGCTTTTCTTTAGTTGTTAAAGCTTTGGATAAACTCTAGACTTGGCTATCATCTGGGTAGATAAGAATTTATTAGTTAATTAGTTGTAATCAAGGACAAGAACACTTTCTGCTTTATTTTTAACTGTTAACTGGAAAGAAAGATCAGAGAGATTCAACCAGAGCTTTTAAGATCAGTTCAGACACTTAAAATGTTTAAGCGATAAGATTTAGCAGCTTAATTGTAGCTTTTCTTTAGTTGTTAAAGCTTTGGATAAACTCTAGACTTGGATATCATCTGGGCAGATAAGAATTTGTTAGTTAATTAGTTGTAATCAAGGAAAAGAACACTTTCTGCTTTACTTTTAACTGTTAACCCTTTTGATTTGTAAAAGTAGAGCCCACTTTACACAATTAGCATTGTGCCACACTCTTCCGTGAAATTCGTTTTTCGCTTAGGGGAATTGATTGAAATTTGGGGAATCTGGTTGAGAGTTCAAATTCATTCAAAAGGAAGATCAGAGAGATTCAATCAGAGCTTTTAAAACCAGTTCAGACACTGAAAATGCTTAAGCGATAAGATTTAGCAGCTTAATTGTAGCTTTTCTTTAGCTGTTAAAGCTTTGGATAAACTCTAGACTTGGCTATCATCTGGGTAGATAAGAATTTGTTAGTTAATTAGTTGCAATCAAGGACAAGAACACTTTCTGCTTTACTTTTAACTGTTAACCCTTTTAAATTCTATATCAAGATACAATATTTTAATAATCTAAGTTAAAAGTTTCAGATTTTCTATAAACTTTAAACTTTTAATGGCAAATTTAGAGTACTTTCTGTTAATTACTAACTTTTGAATGAACTTAGTTTAAATTCTTATATATATATATATATATATATATCTATATATCTATCTAGATATCTATCTATATATCTATCTATCTATTTATCAAGTTCTCAAAAACTCACGCAATAGAGCTCAACGCTTGAAGATGACGGAGTTGAAGAGCAACCGGATTTGCTTGGATCACATCAGCGGCCTCTTTAAGAGCACGAGAGGCCTAAAGTTTCGAAATTTAATCAAATAATCTTCCAAAATTTCTACCTTCTGCTCTCCTTCAGCGGCGACAACTTTGGCACGAGCCTCTCGAGCGGCCTCGGCTTCAGCAGCCATAGCTCGAGTGAGTTGTTGGGGGAGACGGATGTCTTTCACCTCCACTCTTTCTACCTGAAATTCCATTGATGTGTTTAGCTATTTGGGAAGAATTGGGTAAATTTTTATTACCTTAACTCCCCAATGCTCGGTTCCCTCATCGAGAATCGTCTCGCAAAGTTGCGCGATCGCCTCACGTTCTGTCAGCATTTCTGTGAGGGTTTTCATACCTGAAATTGTATTCAATAGGTTTTTTAAAAGTAAAAGCATTCTTTATAACCTTTCTTAAAGTTAGAGTTTAAGATAGGAGCAACGTATGTTTCATTTTGTAGGTTTTTAAAAGTATTTCACTTTTCTTAAACTTTAAAATTTAAATATAAACAACTTTTCTTAAAGTTAGAGTTTAAGTTTAAGAATTATAAGCAAAAAGTTAGAAGCAATTAGAACTTTGTATGACTTTGTATGACTAAAAACCTTGAACAAATAGAGCTTGAACTCACCCAAAGCGTTTCTCAGAGTTGTTTGAGCAAGGAGTTTTGTGGAATAGATAGCATCATCCACATTGTTCACCGAAGCGATCGGATCAGATGTACGGAAATAAACGACAGCGTCCACGGACACTGTCACTGAATCTTTTGAGAGGATCTCTTGTGGAGGGACAGCATAGGAAACAACACTGAAAACGAGTTTTCAATGCATTTCTTTCACTCAATTCTCGTTTGATTTAAAGCTTCAAAAATGATAGTTCCTTTTTAGTTAAATGCAATAAAAGCTTGCCTACTGTAGCTTCCAAAGCTGAGTCAATCAAAGACTCGGCTTTAAGTCAACTCATCAAGCTTTAAGTCAACTCGTTTCCGAGTTGATAAATCTCAAGTGAGAAAACTCACCGAAGATCGATCTTTCTATAAGTGTCTATGCAAGGAATGATAAAGATCATTCCCGGTCCACGAGCTCCTCCAAAAACGAGACGACCAATACGGAAGATGACGACTCTCTCATACTCTTTGATGACCTAGAAATTGGTTTAATTGCTTGATTGCCAGTTTAATTGCCAGCACATTTCTCGTACTTCCTAACTTTTTCTTATAACATTTCTAGGTAAAATCCTTGTTTTGATGTTTTGCTATCCTCCGATTCTTCTCCGATACTCTCTTTTGCCGGATTCCCTTGTGAATTTCGGCTTCTCATCTCTTCTCTTTTCTTCTCGCTTTCACAAATTCGATTTCCTATTTTTACCCGAGCGATTCTTTTTTAAGATAGACTGAAATGCGGGCGAAAACAACTGATATATACAGATTTTCAAAAATAGATTTTAGAGTCAAGAGGAGCATTTAACTTGCCTTTATGTCAAGAGGAGCATTTAACTTGCCTTTATTTAACAATTTAACAATTTAACTATCTAACTTGCCTTATTAATCATTATCTTATAGAAATGATTTTGGTTAAGAGTGTCTACTTGTTGGTTTAGTTTTGTAATAGTTCAAATTTTAATAGCAGTTGTTAAATCAGTCAATGAATTTGATCTCGTCATCTCATAGCTCATAGAACTCGTCTCATAGCTCATAGAACTCGGCTCATAGCTCATAGAACTCGTATCATAGCTCATAGAACTCGTCTCATAGCTCATAGAACTCGGCTCATAGCTCATAGAACTCGTATCATAGCTCATAGAATCGTCTCATAGCTCAAGAACCGGCTCTGCTCATAGAACTCGTCTCATAGCTCATAGAACTCGGCTCATAGCTCATAGAACTCGTCTCATAGCTCATAGAACTTCAACTCTCAAGAATTCACTGAAGAAGAAGCTAAGAAGTAATACTTTCTAAGTTGAAACCTTTTAAACCTTGCCTTTAAACCTAAACTGAACCAAAAACTTGCCAAACTGGAATCTTTTATTAGCTGCATAAAGTTATAAAAGTTAATAAGGCTTTGGATATCTCTGGATAATGAAAATAATGAACCCTATCAAATGATTTTTTGGGGAAAGCTAGTTTCCCTTTAAACGATGGTCTTTTTATTTCTTTTTATTTCTTTCTTTTGTTTGTGTGCCCCATGGGTGCCGTAAATGGATTCGTTGCTCGTCAATTTCACACACATTCCACATTCCCCCAGCCGAAATGGAGACCCAAATGAACTCTCCAATTTTGGATCTTCAAATGGATTTTTCTTTCGGAAAATGTTAGAGAAAGATTATTACAAATTTATTGCAAAAAATTACAATTATAATACTATAATTTATAATTTATAAATACAAACTCAGAGTTTTGCTTTAGTTTTGCTTTAAATTTTAATTTTTCTGTAAATTCTATAAGTTTGTCGGTTTAAAATCGTGAAATCTAATGAAAAAAGAAGTTTTTAAAAGCAGTACTGGACAATGAAATATCATCTATAACCATTTCTATGGCCATAAGAATAGAGATTTAAATTCAATGAGTCATTCAGTGAGTCAAGAATATCTATAAATCTATAAAGAAAATCTTCAGTCGACAGTTAAAGTTAAAGTTTTTTAAATCAATTGAATGATGTAAAGGTGTTAAAATTGAAAGTAAAAGTAAAATGAAAAAGTATTGCACTATCTTGCATGTATTTATATGTTCACTACTGGACAATGAAATATTATATTTGAAAAATACGATCGTCACTTTCGCGCGTCTGTAACTTCCTTGTCTTTGAGTTTAAACTATTAGTGTTATACATTTTCTAAAAGCTCTTTTCAAGGGCTACACAATGGTAATATTAATATTTAGAAATACGGTAAAGACAAGGGAGTTACAGACGTGCGAAAGTGCGAAAGTGTTTTTTCAAATATGATATTTCATTGTTCAGTAGTGTAGCTTCTGGACAGCTTAATATAGCTTCTAAACAGCTTAATATAGCTTCTGAACAGCTTAATCCTTTGTTTTCTACATCTATAGATAACAATGTATAACACTAATAGTTTAAACTCAAAGACAAGGGAGTTACAGACGTGCGAAAGTGACGATCGTTTTTCAAATATCATATTTCATTGTCCAGTAGTGTAGGTTCTTAAGAAAACATTCTTGACTCACTGAATGACTCATTGAATTTAAAACTCTATTCTTAAACTAAAACGAACATTTGAGTGATCTATGAAAGTTTCATATAGCTTTTGATCACTTTTTAGACATCGACTTCACACCTAACCCATACTTATCTTCTTTTCTTTCTTAAAAGTCAAGAATAGCCTCTTTACTACATCTGTATAGTCACCCTGATATTTTGTTGAAGGGAAAAGCGCTCAGTGGCGCTCAGTGGCGCTCAGTGGCTTGGCAAAAATCACAGAATTCGATTTCGGTGAGCTTTTGGGAAAAAGAGATAGGGAAAAAGAGCTTTTGGTGAGTCTTTTTTCCCCAAATTTCCCCGATACTTCCCGAGTTTTTTTTTTGGCAAGTCAAAAGAAAAGATGCGTCTAAACACAGAAAACAAAAGGTTTTTTGGGGAAAGGGATTCCCACGTCTCACCAAATCTCAAATATCTCTGAAATCCCAATGCTGGCCTCATGGGACACGTTTAAATGCAAGAATTGATTCGTTTTAGATAAAATAAAAGGAAATGAAAAGATTTAGGTATAAAAGGATGAAAAAAATAAGACATTAAAAGAAATAAACTTTAATAACACATTAAAATAAAGCCTTGAATGCTATTTTGATTTTAGGTTCAAGTCTGGAAGCTATTTTCTAAGTTTAGTCGCTTCTAGACTTTCTAAGTCGCTTCTAGACTTAGAAAGTCTAGAAGTGACTTTCTAAGTTTTAACTTTGCAATGTTTAAGTTCTAGAGTGAAGATCTAGAGTGAATGACTTGACACAACATTATAGTATCAAAATTGAAACATTTGAATACAATTTAGACTCTAAGCTTGACTTCTCAAGCTATTCCAGACTCCCCAAAGCTTTTACAAACTTTGCAACATTTCTATAAAGTTAAAAGGCAAAAGAATGCTAACTATTAATAGCTTAAGCATAGTATTTTTGACTTAAAGTTGGCTAAGCTAAAGACTAAACTAAACTAAACTAAACTAAAGTTACAAGTTCAATAACAAAAGTTAACTTGCTCTAAGCTTAAGTGAGACTCAAGTTTTTGCGCTTTCACTGTTACCAAATGCTTAAATGTACAAGTAAACGAGTACTCCTGAAATTCTTTTATTTTTAATCCACTCAAAACAAATCTCGGCGGGATTCTCGATAAGGCTCTCCGTTTTTGGGTGGTTTGTAGAAGTGCCCACTTCCCACTTCACACAATTAGCATTGTGCCACACTCTTCCGTGAAATTCGTTTTTCGCTTAGGTGGAATTGATTAAAATTTGGGGAATCTGGCTGAGAGTTCAAATTCTTCAAAAGAAAGATCAGAGAGATAGAATCAGAGCTTTTAAGATCAGTTCAGACACTGAGAATGTTTAAGCGATAAGGTTTAGCAGCTTAATTTTAGTTTTTCTTTAGTTGTTAAAGCTTTGGATAAACTCTAGACTTAGCTATCATCTGGGTAGATAAGAATTTGTTAGTTAATTAGTTGTAATCAAGGACAAGAACACTTTCTGCTTTACTTTTAACTGTTAACCATTTTGATTTGTAAAAGTAGAGCCCACTTCACACAATTAGCATTGTGCCACACTCTTCCGTGAAACTCGTGTTTCGCTTGGGGGAATTGATTGAAATTTTTGGGGAATCTGGTTGAGAGTTCAAATTCTTCAAAAGAAAGATCAGAGAGATACAATCAGAGCTTTTAAGATCAGTTCAGACACTGAGAATGTTTAAGCGATAAGATTTAGCTAATTGTAGTTTTTCTACAATTGTAGTTAAGCTAATTGCAGCTTTTCTTTAGCTGTTAAAGCTTTGGATAAACTCTAGACTTGGCTATCATTTGGGTAGATAAGAATTTGTTAGTTAATTAGTTGCAATCAAGAAAAAGAACACTTTCTGCTTTACTTTTAACTGTTAACCATTTTGATTTGCTGTTCCTGTTTGGAGAATTCCTGTAAAGAGCAAAAATTGGAGTCATTTTCATTCCCATCTTCTTTAAATTTTCCCCAAAGAACTCATACATATCCGTAAGACATTTTGAAAGCCACCTATTATCCATCTTTCCCCAGCAAGCATCGATTGGTGAACATGCGTCAAAAGAGGAAAAAAGAAGGACCAAAGTCGGGGGAAATTGCTTGGCTCATCAAAGGAAGAGAAAGGAAAAGGAGGAATATTTGACAGAAAGTAATGGTGGTACCAATATTGGTGTGGGAAGATGGGTACTTGGAGAGTTGGTATTGGTTTTAGTGAAAGTTAGGGGCAAGATGGCGGTAAGTTTTACAGCAAGAGACAATATTTATAGATCTATAGTATTTATATTAATAATATAAAGTTAAAGTCGGTTATTTTCTGAAAGTTATTTGGTGGGAAGTGAGAATTTAAAGTTTAAAGAGTAAATTTCAAGTTTTAAGAAAATCTAGATACTTTTCTTAGAAACAAACTTAGAAAAGTAGCTCTTTTCTGTGAAATCTTATTTGATGCTTTGATTTTGAATAGCTATGGTTCTCTTGTCCTTTCTCTTGTTCTCTTTTATTCTATTATTCTATTGTACTATTTCTCTCTTAAAGATCGTTTGTGTGATAAATTTTTAGGAGTTTGACGGAGCCCACTTTGTATTCTTTCTCGTTTAGCTTTGACACACTGAACCAAACGATTGATTCTATTTTATTGTATTATTATATTGTACTATTTCTCGTTAGATTAGTACTATATTCGGTACTAGTACTATACTTCGGTACTATTAGTACTACTACGCTAGATGTACTATATTCGGTACTATGCTACGCTAGATGTACTATATTTGGCACTACATTACGCTAGATGTACTATATTCAGTACTAGACTATACTTCGGTACTAGTACTATACTACGCTAGATGTACTATATTCGGAATCAATATCTAAATAATCATTGCCCCATCAGTACCCTCTCACGCACTGCACACATGAAATAGAAATCTCGTTTGATTGAGCTTATCATTATTATAGCTTGAATAGCTTGAATATCTTTAGATTTAAGAACTAAAATCATACTTTACCTTGAGACAAACACACATTGAGAAGGGAAAAGTGATAATGATGAGAATCCATGAGAGAACAACTAGAGCATATCCGAAGATTGTTCCAATCGTTTCATAATCCGGTGGAACATCCTAGACAAATAAAAATCAATTCAAATTCTATAGAAAAACAATATAAAAGGCCAGGTGCATGTGTGATTCTCGTGCTTTTTCTTTTTTTTTTGAAAGCCAGTTTGTGCAGAGAGCCGAACCACGAAGAGAAGCGCACACGGAAAATAAAGTGAAGCGGTGCGTTGAAGTGACTTTCCGGTTAACTAGTTTCATATCTTAATTTCATTTTAATTTCCTATAGTTTTCTCTATAGCCAATTTATGGAAGTTCTTAAAAAAGCTCAAAGCTCTAAGCAAAGCCTTGTAACTCTAAAACAGCCTTGTAACTTACTCTAAAACAGCCTTGTAACTTACTCTAAAACAGCTTTGTAACTCAAAACAAAGCCTTGTAACCTAATTTCACTCAACTCAAATCAATCTCAATTTTTCAACCGGAAAGTCTTTTCTAAAGTGCTTTCTAACATTTAAAAAAGTGAAAGTTTTAGAGAAAACTATTGAAATTTTTAATTTAAAGTTACTAATATATTTTTTTTACAACAGAATTCACCTTAAAAAGCTATACTTTAAAAAAAGCCAAAGAAGAGTTCACACCAAGTCTATGTTCGGTTAAAATCTAATAGAAAAGGGATTAAAGTACTATGAAAGATTAAAAAGTTAAAGAATTTTAGTTGAGAAATGGTATGAACTCTTTGCTGAAAAGCTCGCAGTGCTGATGTGCAAGTGTTTTCTTTCCAAATCTCATTCATGTGTGGGTGAAAGGGCCAACGTTCGGAAACCCCGGGAAATGGTACTTTCATTTTGTTTGGCCTTATCAGCTGCTAAGCCTAAGCCTAAGCCTAAGCCTGAGTCTAAGCCTGAGCCTGAGCCTAAGCCTAAGCCTAAGCCTAAGCCTAAGTCTAAGCCTAAGCCAGAGCCTAAAGCCTAAGCCTAAGCCTAAGCCATTCTTAAGCCATTTAACTATTTAGACTATTGGAATCAAAGCTATGAACTTCCTTCTTCCTTTCTTGACTTTCCCTTTTTCTCTTGGTAAGTTAAGGTACCGGATAGCTGAGTGGTTAGAGTCATTGCTCGGAAAGCGAGGGTTCAATCCCTTCTACTTTTTCTTGTCAACTCCTTCATTTCTTGATTAAACTGAGACAAGACTAGGATCTCAAAGCTATAAAAAGCTAACTTATAATACAACTTATTGAAGTCAGCTGCAATGTCTTGTGCTCTTCAAGAAGCCCCATGATCTGCATGACCTACTAAAGTCTGAAGTCGCTGGAAACTTGACAGGACTTGACTTCTTGACTCCGGAATTGCAACAATTTGGAATCTACTATGAATTTCACCCCATCCGAACGCTGACCATAAAGTGAAATTGAAAAAAACGAAATCGTGTCACCGTACGCACTTGCCGTGCTACCTGATTGGACGATGGGGTTACCCATTGAGGCTCCGATCGCTCCTTCCCCGACATCGCTCGCGGTGTTCCTGAAAATTAAGGGAATTTGTTTTCGTTCCTAAAAATTCTTTCATTTTTGCAAGTCTGATGCTGGAAATGTTTCAATCTTGGTTTAGATCAGCTAAGCAAGGATAAGACTAGACTAGAAATCTGGCTTGGTATTGCTGCATGGCCTACTAAAGTCTCAAGTCGCTGGAAACTAGGCAGGACTTGATTCCTTGACTCCGGCTTACAAACAAAACCTTGCCAGGTTATTAACAAGAATCTTGCTAGATCTATCTTTAAATCTGATAGTTGATTGAGTTGGAAATGCTTAAAGATTTCGGGGGTGGGACAAATGCTACCTTTTTTGCGCACCTGGACATTTGCTGGAAAAGGCCTTAGGCAAGACCGTAGAGCTTTGACAATATTTCCATATAAGGGAATCGTATGCGTAGATTCCGAATTTCGACAAATCAGGCCTCGCTGACACGTCAAATTTGGGCTAAAAGGCAAAAACTGCGGAAAAGCGTTAAGTTGCGTAGTTTTTGCCTTTTAGCCCAAATTTGACGTGTCAGCGAGGTCTGATTTGTCGAAATTCGGAATCTACGCATACGATTCCCTTTATGAAAACGTTTTTGAAGCTCTACGACTTTTCCTAAGGCCTTTTCCAGCAAAAAAAAGGTGCGCAAATGTCCAGGTGCGCAAAAAAAGGTCGCATTTGTCCCACTTCCAAGATTTCTTATTACTAATTACTAGACTTTTAAAATCCTATCCATTATTTCCTAAATCACAACTCTTTTACCTAGTTTATCTTTTGGTGGAAAATGGTGGGGGCAATCAAATATTCATCGAGATTTCGATGGGTAAGGGAAAGAAAGGACAGAAGAAGAGCTCTAATGAGGCACATCTCTCCCGTTTGTGGCCAAGAGATCATCGAAATTGCAAATCCCAAAGCACATTCAAGGTTTTTATAGTGTTGAGGCCTTTTTCTTTTCTCTACAGAATCAACGATTATCTCAGAAATTACCCCTTTCAAACCCATATTTGAAGAAATCGTTTTGAAAAAAAAAATCGAAAGCCAACTAAAAACTAATGTAGAAAAAGAAATATAGAAGAATTTATATAATAAACTTTTGATTAAATGAAGCTGATAGCTTTGGATTTAAAAGAGATCTCATTTATCAATACCAGAATTGTTTCTATGACTAATTTTCTAGAACAAATCAAGGCTAAAGATCAAATCAAAGCTAAAGATAAGTCAATCTAATCCTTGACTTCATTCTTGACTTAGAAATCTTCGCTTTGTTTGTAAGATCTCATTTATCAATACTAGAATTGTTTCTATAGCTAATTTTCTAGAACAAATCCATGCAAAGATCAAATGGAAGCTAAAGATAAATCAATCTAATCCTTGACTTGTCTCTTGACTTAGAAATCTTCGTTTTCTTTCATTGTACTTTCATTTTAAACCTTATCAGTATCAGATTTTATAGAAAGATTAGAAAGAAATAGGATTTTAGATGTTTTGCATGTGTGCAAGCGGTGCTTTACAGTGCTAAAGAACTTGATTACTGCCTGTCGGAATTGCAACTGTTGAAGTAATTGCTTGAGCACATATAGCAGAAATACGGCGATAGCGTGGGGCTTGAAGGCGTTCGGTGGAAACAGGGAGGACCACGGGACGGTCGCGATGCATCCCCGATGCTTCATCGCATTCTGCGGTGGGATGGGAAAGGATGGAAGGATGGAAGGCTGGGGATCTCAGGCACCGCCCCCAGCATTCGAGAAGGGACAGAGGGGTGAAAGACTTCAAAAGCCTCTCTCCATTCTGGATTTGGTTTTTGCCAGAAAACGTAGAAGATCAGATTCCCGACCTTGGCACTTTTGTCTCTTCCTTTCTTCCTTTCTTCCTTGCTTACTTACTTCTATGTGCACATCAGGGAAATCTTTGAAAGCTCAAGCTTTTAAAGTACGCAAAGTGAAAAGGAAAAATAATGAAAAAAAAACTGGTACTAAGATAGTTGGAAAGCATCTTTTTTTTTCTTCAAAACCACTTTTTCTGGGGTAATTTTATGCGTAGATTTCGAAAAACACAATGAGAGCTTAGGAAAATGCGTTTTAAGCCAACTTTCGGCGCTTCAAAGTGAGCGCTTCTACAGTGGACTTCACCATATTGAGCTCAAGCTATCGACTATCGACTATCGACTTTTCAAGGTCACAACTAGAACGAAAACTATTTTTAATCACTAAATATTCATTTTCCTAACTTAAATTGACTGGTAGAGGCAGATTGAAAAAAGATTTTTGAATTTTCACTCATTTGGAGGAGCATATGGTCGAAATTTGAAAGAAAATCTTTTCTTTATTTTGCTTTATTTCAATTTGATCATAAAAGTAATCAGTAGATAAAATTCTACAAGAAGAAGTGTTTTTGACTTCAAAAAATGTTTTGTGAAATCATTTTTAGACCTTTTGCCTATGTGTATCCCTCTCATGAAACTGTATGTGTGCGCACTTTGAAGCCTCGAAAACCTGGCTTAAAACACCTTTTTTTCAAGCTCTCGTTAAGTTAGGAAAATGAATATTTAGTGGTTAAAAATAGTTTTCGTTCTAGTTTTGCCCTTGAAAAGTCGATAGTCGATAGTCGATAGCTTGAGCTCAATATAGTGACGAACACTATAGAAGCGCTCACTTTGAAGCCCCGAAAGTAGGCTAAAAACGCATTTTCCTAAGCTCTCATTATGTTTTTCGAAATGTACGCATAAAAATACCCCTAGAAAAATTGGATTTGAAGAAAAAAAAAGATGCTTTCCAACTATCTTAGTACTTTTTTTAAAACAATTTAATCTAGATTTGAGAAGGATTTGTTAGGTCTGAAGCAGTAACCAAAAAGCTTTCCTAATCTTCAAAAATCTCTATCTTTAAAGAACGAGTTCGAATTCGAATAAAAAATTCGAATTAGTACCGTTTTTCACTAAAATTATCGGCGTATAGGTTTAATAATATAAATTTTTTTTGATGAAGTCTTACGTGGAAATGGATAAAGTAAGATTTATTAATAATTTAGCATCAATGTGCTAATAGATTTCCAAATTTATCTAAAAGCTAAATCCTAGTTTTAATTAGGTACTAGGATTAGATAAATCCTAGACTTTAAAAAATGAATAGCTTTAATTGATCCAATTTTCGAGTTCCAAAGTTATGGCGAGTTGCGCAAATGCCCCTGTTGCGCAACTGGCTCATTTGCGCAACTCGCCATAACTTTCTTCTAATTGAGTGAATCTTTATGATTTTTGTGTCATTTTGCAGATCTTAACAAGTGCAACAAAATGACACCAAAATCATAAAGATTGCCCAACTTAGAAGAAAGTTATGGCGAGTTGGGCAAAAGTAGCTAGCCACGGAGATTTTGTTAGATTTAGATCTTTTTGATATAATTTGTTCCCAAAATCAGATAAATGCAGCTTTTCTGATGCATTGATAACTCAAAAAATTCTTACCGTTTCAATCAAATCGTAAGAAATCGTAAGAAAAGTGTGCCGGGAGAAGTGCGTTTATAAATTTTCAAGTTTAAAGTACTTGAGGAACAAGGTTAATGTAGAATTATTGTGGATTTGAAAACTACAATCAACTCTCTCTAGAACGGAATGGAAGAGAGCAAAAAAGAATCTAACATCTAAATCTAACAAAATCTCCGTGGGTAGCTACTTTTGCCCAACTCGCCATAACTTTCTTTTAAGTGGACCAATCTTTATGATTTTGGTTTCATTTTGTTACACTTATTGAGATCTACAAAATCACACCAAAATTATAAAGATTGGTTCACTTAGAAGAAAGTTATGGCGAGTTGCGCAAAAAAAATTGTGAAAATTAGCTTACCCCGAAATTTTAAATCCTATTAGACTAAAACTAGCTGAAAAACTCATCTAAAAAGCTGATTTCATCTTTTAATACCAAATACAATTGAAATAAACAATAAAGTAAATAGATAGCTTGAACAAACTGAAGGCTTCAGTTTGTAATTGGTTAGCTTTGGCTACGCCAATATTACGCCAACAATTGGCTACGCCAACATTACATTAGCTTGCAAAAGTTCTCTCGTTTTAAGGAAAATTCGACGATAATCGATTTTATTCTGTTTTTTTTGTCTAATATCCAAAAAATCTTTAATAATTACTGTATTCTGCTTACTATTTAAAGGCCAAATACTGCTTCAGACCTAACAAATCCTTCTCAAATCTAGATTAAATTGTTTTAAGAAAAGTAAAGGAGTTGCGTGCATCAAAACCGAGTTTTTAAGAAATTTTATCTAGGTTTGGTAAGGATTTGCTAGACAAATCCCAGGTTTCAGACTTGCATAACCGTAAAGTTTATGGCAACGATTTCCTGACCATCATGGCCAACTAAATAAAAGTTCTGTATCTTACTAGAGATCCTTCCGAACTTATCACCGATTTTCAAAACGTGATCAAGCCTATTTTATAGCAAATTTTTCACTGATTCTGAAAGGTTATGTCGTTTGTGTGGATTGCGTTCAAATTCTTGATTCAAGTGTCAAGTGTCCTTGCCTCTTTGCCTTTGCCTGCTTAAAAAATCATTTTTCATTTTCAGAAGCCGCCGTCGTAAGTCACAGTTTTAGAGCTATGAGCAATATGTCGCCATGGCCAAGTGGGTAGCGAGCCAAGGCGCCGAGCGGTTGAGCCGTGGTTCGGCTCCTGCCGACGCTCATTTTCTTTCTTGACTTGAAAACTTTTGAAAGAAAAAAACCATTCTGTGAAATTTAATATATGATTCATTATTCATTCATATTTTTCACTATGAAATGCAATTCCAGAGTAGTTTTTCGAAAACTCGAATTGTGAGTGTTCTCCACCAGAGAGCGTAATCGCGTGGCTTCTGGCAGACTCCGCATGGTCATACCGGGCACAAATTGAAATCAAAATTTTTTGTTATCCTAACTTTTTCTCATTTTTTGGTTTTGAAATTTGACAGAATGGCTTTTGTTTCGAAAATTTTCAAGTTAAATAGAAAAAGTTGGCATTAGCCGAAATCAAACCGGGGGCGACTGGCTAAGATGTTATGTTGTTATCCACTCGGCCACAACGACACAATTTCCGATACTCTAAAACTACGCCTTATGACGGCGGGTTGAAAAAATGAAAAATGATTTTTTCACGAAGTAATTTCATAGCAAATTGATTCAAGAATTTGAACATGCAAACGATATAACTTTTCGAAATCAGTGAAAAATTTCCTGGCTTGGTAGGCTCGGTCTTGGTTGGTTTTAAATAGGCTTGGTCCCGTTTTGAAAGTCGGTGAGAAGTTTGGAATGGTCCATAGTTAGTCGGGAGGTCAATGGTTCGGTTAAATTATTAGTTCTTTTTCTTCATATACAATCAAACCACTTTAGTAAATAACTAAAGATCGAAAAATCTTTATTATTTAGGTTAAATTGAATGTTTTTTTTGTCAAAGGGGTACTAGAAAACCTTTTTACTAAAGAGTACTTTTTACTTTTACTTTTTACTTTTACTTTTTACTTTTACTTTTTACTTTTACTTTTTACTTTTACTTTTTACTTTTACTTTTTACTTTTACTTTTTACTTTTACTTTTTACTTTTACTTTTTACTTTTACTTTTTACTTTTACTTTTTACTTTTACTTTTTACTTTTACTTTTACTTTTACTTTTTACTTTTACTTTTTACTTTTTTACTTTTCACTTTTACTTTTACTTTTACTTTTACTTTTACTTTTACTTTTTACTTTTACTTTTACTTTTTACTTTTTTACTTTTACTTTTTACTTTTACTTTTACTCTTTTACTTTTACTTTTACTTTTTACTTTTACTTTTACTTTTACTTTTTACTTTTACTTTTACTTTTACTTTTACTTTTACTTTTACTTTTACTTTTTACTTTTACTTTTTACTTTTACTTTTTACTTTTACTTTTTACTTTTACTTTTTACTTTTACTTTTTACTTTTACTTTTTACTTTTACTTTTTACTTTTACTTTTTACTTTTACTTTTTACTTTTACTTTTTACTTTTACTTTTTTACTTTTACTTTTTACTTTTACTTTTTACTTTTACTTTTACTTTTACTTTTTACTTTTACTTTTTACTTTTACTTTTACTTTTACTTTTTACTTTTACTTTTTTACTTTTACTTTTTACTTTTACTTTTTTACTTTTACTTTTACTTTTACTTTTTACTTTTACTTTTTACTTTTACTTTTTACTTTTACTTTTTACTTTTACTTTTTACTTTTACTTTTTACCTTTTCTACTAACGTTTTATCGTTTATGGATTTAAATTATTAGTTCTTTTTCTTCATATACAGTCAAACCAGTTTAGACCCCAAACCATATACAGTCATATACAGTCAAACCACTTTAGACTCACAAACCACTTTCTTTTTCTTTTCTTGAAGTTTTAGGGATTCTTTGTACCACATTATTCATGAATAAATGTATTTTAAAAAAAACCTTAGCGAGAACTCGTGTCAACAGGGATGAACTGTCTGCTCGTTGATGCTATCGCTATCTGAAATCTCTTTCATAATTGACAACAAATCGTTCTTTAAGTTGAAATGAAATAGAGAAAGAAGTTCTTTAAAAAGTTCTATTTTTAAAATGTCAAATATATAAAGCTAGAAATGGTTAAAAAAAAGATTTTTTGTAGAAGATTTGTGAAAGAAAAAGAGGTAATTTAACACCAAAAATGTTTTGTTCGGAAATTCGTGAAAGAGAAGTCATTGGAAAGGAAAGAAAGAAAAGAAAGAAAGAAAGGAAAGAAAGAAAAGAAGGAAAGAAAAGAAAGTCATTGGAAAGAAAAAATGAAAAGAAAGTCATTCGAAAAAGAAAAGATTATCAAAATTTGAAAGAATTGTTTAAAAAAAATTGCTGAAAAGTTACAGTATCTATTTTTTTAAATAAACATTAGTGTTTTACAGTTTGATCAAGCATCAATCAATTCCTAGACAGTTTTCGATCGTCTAAAAATGCTACAGTAGTCAAAAATAGACTCTATTTGTCTCTATGGGCTTTTAAAAAGACATCAATTTTAGAAAGCTGTTAGTTTTTTTATAGTAATCAAATTGTAACTTTTCAATAAGCTCATTTTTTTTGTTATTCGATTTTATCATACTCAAATTCTGTTTTTGGTATCTGTAGAATGAAATGATAGATGGTAAATCATCTCAAATCTTGACCAGCTTGTTTTTCGCATCTGTAGAATGAAAACTAGTATGTCAATGACGAAAAATAGACTGATCTAACGAATTTTGAGTATAGTACTTTCTTTTGTAGTTGGAATCTTTTAGAAAACTCATTTAAACAAGTGTTTTTGTAGATGAAGATTAAATCAGGAATAGGCTAATTTCCGCAACTGGCTCATTTGCGCAACTCGCCATAACTTTCTTCTAACTGGACCAATCTTTATGATTTTGGTTTCATTTTGTTGAACTTATTGAGATCTACAAAATCACACCAAAATTATAAAGATTGGCCTACTTAGAAGAAAGTTATGGCGAGTTGCGCAAAAAAAATTGTGAAAATTAGCTTACCCCGAAATTTTAAATCCTATTAGACTAAAACTAGCTGAAAAACTCATCTAAAAAGCTGATTTCATCTTTTAATACCAAATACAATTGAAATAAACAATAAAGTAAATAGATAGCTTGAACAAACTGAAGGCTTCAGTTTGTAATTGGTTAGCTTTGGCTACGCCAATATTACGCCAACAATTGGCTACGCCAACATTACATTAGCTGCAAAAGTTCTCTCGTTAAGGAAAATTCGACGATAATCGATTTTATTCTGTTTTTTTTGTCTAATATCCAAAAAATCTTTAATAATTACTGTATTCTGCTTACTATTTAAAGGCCAAATACTGCTTCAGACCTAACAAATCCTTCTCAAATCTAGATTAAATTGTTGCCCTGCGCAAATGCCCCTGTTGCGCAACTGGGCCATTTGCGCAACTCGCCATAACTTTCTTCTAACTGGACCAATCTTTAGGATTTTGGTTTCATTTTGTTGCACTTATTGAGATCTACAAAATCACACCAAAATTATAAAGATTGGCCTACTTAGAAGAAAGTTATGGCGAGTTGCGCAAATGCCCCTGTTGCGCAACTGGGCCATTTGCGCCATTTTGTAGATCTCAATAAGTGCAACAAAATGAAACCAAAATCATAAAGATTGGTCCACTTAAAAGAAAGTTATGGCGAGTTGCGCAAATGAGCCAGTTGCGCAAAAAATTGCGGAAATTAGCCTACCCCTTAAATCAACAAATTTTTACAGTAGTACAATAGAAAACTTTGTTTTCTAATGATTTTTGTAAGTTATTGTAATCTCTAAAATATACAAAATCAATAAAATATTTCAAAAAACTAGCTAAATAAAAGCAATTCAGTCAGAATCAATTCCAAATTCTCAATAAAAAAACGGTGAGTAGAAGTTTGGATGAATGTAGAGAAAAGAAGAGAAAAGAAGGGTGAATTGAAGGGAAATTGTGAATAATTGATGAGAAGGATCTCTGTCAAAAGAAACAGAAAAAAAGTGAAGAGAGACGGCTAATTGGGAAATGAAAAGGAAAGGGAATAAAGGAGAAAACAACGATCAAGTAGTGGAAAGAGCGGAAGTCCAGAAGACAACAAGATATTCAATTCTTGTTGTCTTCTGGACTTGTCGGTCTTCTGTAGAGTCATTTTTGTTTTATTTTGAAGCAAAATTGATGTGAATTTAGAACCAATTCAATTAAATAAATCTAAATTTGGACTGTGCAAAAGAGATCTGAAATTTCGACAAGAACAAGTCAAGCAAATAAATCCAAAGTTGAGCTGAGAAGTTGAATGAAATGATAGATGGTAAATCATCTCAAATCTTGATCAACCTGTTTTTCGTATCTGTAGAATGAAAACTAGTAAGTCAATGACGAAAAATTGACTGATCTAACGATCTGTGGTAAATCTAGAGCTTGAGATGAGACTGGTAATCAATAAGCTTTAGCTGAAACCTTACAATGAAAGCCTTTCCGCCGGCAAAAATCAGTGTGCCAGAAATTCGAGAAAAGCTTTCATTTTTTTAGAAATTCAAATAGTTGTAACTTTGTGCGTTTTGCCCATTAGCGCTTTTTGAAAACAGTTTCTGAACGTACATTTTCAGGCTTTAGATTTATTTAATTGAATTGGTTCTAAATTCTGAATGAATCTAAATTCACATCAACTTTGCTTCAAAATAAAACAAAAATGACTCTACAAGAATTGAATATCTTGTTGTCTTCTGGACTTCTGCTCTTGCCTGTATTACCAATATAATCCGTTAATATGTGCGTGATGATTGGAAGGGAAAGAAAGGAGTGATTTCTGAGTGGGCGAGTGGAGTAACACAGAGATCCCTTCATTCTGCACTCCTTCAAATCTTCTGTTTGCTATTTATCGGTTTTACCATTGAAATCTAACCTACACTCTTGCCTAGTGCAGCTCTTAGCCATCCCCAAACACTTTTCAACGAATTCTCAAAGATTTGTATAGCAAAAGTATTTCCATCTTCTCTTCCATCTTCCATGATGGAAGGACTTCTGCTCTTCCATCTTCCACTACTTGATCGTTGTTTTCTCCTTTATTCCTTTCCTTTTCATTTCCCAATTAACCGTCTTTTGCACCTACCTCATATTGTAACTCGCGGGTAACTTTCCCTGGTTAGCAATATATAACGTCTAGTGGAGTGATTATGGAGATCCTTTCTAGCTTTTTAGTTCAACTTTCGTTTGGTTTCCTAGTTGATTCCTAAATGATAAGCCACTAGATGAACTGATTTTATGGATATTTTGATTGGAGATATGTTCTAAATCTAGAGATATCTAGCTCGTACACAGAGGAATCTAGCAAGGGAACCTTCCAAGTCACCCACAAGTTACAATATGAGGTAGATACCTTGGTAGATTACTTGAGAAGTTTCCTTTGTAAGGAGCGGTAAGAAATCTTTTAATAAAAACATGAGAACTTTGATTTTAACGACTGTAAAAGGTTTTACAAAGATTATTTTGATGTAATCTTTTACATCTTTTACAAAGATGTAAAAGCTTTTACAAAGGCTTAAAAGCCTTACAAAGATAGCTTTAAAATAAGGTAAGAAAAGAAAAAAAAATAGGCAAATACTGAAGACTATATAGTTGTAGTGAGTTTTTAGGCTATAAAAGAAAAAGAAAAAATTTTCAGGAAAATGAAAGGGTCAAAGAAGTGAGTACAAAATGGGATAAAGAAGTAAAAGAGCAGAAAAGAAAAGTTTTCTGAAAAAAGGAGAATATAAAGATATTCAGGTTTACCTGAGAGGTTTGGAAAAGAAGGGAAGAAGGAGGGAAGAAGGAGGGAAAAAGAAGGGAAGAAGAAGGGAAGAAGAGGGGAAGAAGAAGGGAAGATGTATTAGATTTGGTCGGAGGACCATTTGAGGAGGAAAGCGCCAAAAAGGCAGACCCATTTTATCCATTCAGACCACTTTTTTCAAATTAGAAAAGGATTCTCATTTTGCAAAGTGGAGAGAGACTATTTAACTACAAATCGAGAAGTAATCTAGAAGCAAAGAGTTCATGAAATCATCAGAATTCAAGGCTGAACTTGACTTCTGATTGGTCCTTTTCATGTAGCGCATTTTCTCTAATAGTAGTGCACCTAGAGCGTCGCCTAAATTCCTCGAAATCTCGAGAACCGCTTATCAGAACCTATCGATGTGGGGTCGGAAAATGTAGCTCACGATGAGATCTAGTGGAGGATTAGAGTGTCGAGCTTCTGCAAAAGCTTGGAATCCGTAAAATAGTCATCAACTCGGCTCGCCGGGGTGCACTACTGTTAGAGAAAATACAGTATAATTCTAATAGATATTATAAAATCCTAGTTACAAGTATCATGCCAATAAAAATGCTTTTTTATATACCGTATTTTCTCTAATAGTAGTGCACCTAGAGTGTCGCCTAAATTCCCCGAAATCTCGAGAACCGCTTATCAGAACCTATCGATGTGGGGTCGGAAAATGTAGCTGATGATGAGGTCTTGTTGGGGATTAGAGTTTAGAGCTTCTGCAAAAGCTTGAAATCCGTAAAATAGTCATCAACGCTGGGGTGCACTACTATTAGAGAAAATACGGGAATCTATTAGGTTGATGCATAAGTATTTTTGTTCCTTTTCGTCTGCCGTTTCAAGCCAACAAATGCACGAATTAAACTACGGTTGATTTCATTAGAAAAACCAATTATTTTTCTACAAAATAACATTAAAACGGGTTTAAAAATATTTAATGCCTGGATTTTCTTGAGAGTATGAAGTCGGGTAGTCAAAAAGGGCTAACTCGATGATGCGGTTTAGACACCTTAGCTAAAGAAAACCTATCTTCGTGTCAATAGATAAAAGATAGAGAAAAAAAACGTTTGATATTTCGCCAAAATTTCAGAGAAATTCATTCAGCCAATTTTTCCGTAGAGTTTTTTATAGATTTTTACGAAAAAGGCGTTTTTCACTCTCGAATTTGCTTGAAAGTGAACCGAAATTCATTTAAAAAGATGCAAATTGAACAAAAAAACACTTTTTTTATAGAGCAAACTATAGATTAATTGGTGAATTTGTTACTTTTTAACAGAAGTACGAAAAAAACGAAAAGACTTATGCATCAACCTATTAGAAGCAAAGAGTTCATAAAATCATCAGAATTCAAGGCTGAACTTGACTTCTGACTGGTCCTTGAGCTTATTGACTGACAGAATCGTTTGATGTCATAGGAAAGTAAAGAGTTTGCCAGAAATCTGTTTCCATTCAATAAAGTATTTTTTAAAATTGTTTACATTTCAATTTTTGATTGTACTCGACCGTACTATTAGGTTGATGCAAAAGTCTTTTTCATTTTTTTCGTACTTCTTTTGAAAAATAACAAAGTCATCAATTAACCTATGGTTTGCTCTAAATGAAAAGTGTTTATTGTTCAATTTCCCATCTTTTTAAGTCAATTTGGGTTCACTTTCAAGCAAATTCGAGAGTGAAAACGGGTTTTTCATAAAAATCTATAAAAACCTCTATAAAGAAATTGGCTAAATCAATTTCTCTGAAAATCTGAAAAAATATCTAACTTTTTGTGCTCTATCTTTTATTTATTAACATCAATATTGGTTTCCTTAGCTAAAGCGTCTAAAATGCATCATCGAGCCGTCGCCTTTTTTGACTACCCGACTTCAGGCTCTCAAAAAAATCTAGACATAAGACATTTTAAACTCGTTTTAATGTCATTTTGCAGAAAAATAATTGGCCTTTCGAATGCAATAAACCGTTGTTCAATTGGTGCATTTGTTACTTTCTAACGGAAGTACGAAAAAATGAAAAAGACTTTTGCATCAACCTAATACAATCGAAAAGCGTTGATTTAATCAATTGAAAGCAGGTTGGCATGGCAAAAGCATGGCAAAAAGCAGGTTTTAGAAGTATTGCTTTTAATTTCAAAACCCTAAAGTCAAACGTTTCATAGCCAAAATCATAGCAAATCTCTTTTTTTGATGAAAACGTTCGTGGAATTTTTCATTACATAACATTTTAGAAGGGTTTTCGCTCAAAGCGGAAATTACATATTTGTTTTTTTTTTTTTGAAATCATGAATATCTAATTTCGTTTTGGAGAAAGCTTTTTAAAGGAAATGAAAAAAAAATTATAGGTGTTCAAGGGTAACAAAGAGATTGTTTTTGCTGGGTGGTCTACTGTTTACTAGACTTCGGAAAACAAAACTTAACCAAAACCAAAACCACCAAAACCAAAACAGACCAAAACCAAGACCAAAACCAAAACCAAAACTCGCCAATATCTCGCGACTGGGAGGAGCTAGCGAAAATCTGTTTTCAGATTTGAAATCAGCGTCCAAAAATCTATCCCATAGGCTATTTTTTGTTTCGAAATTTCGAGGTCGCGTTTTGGTCCTTTTTTCGACCGCGAGATTTTGTGGAGTGAGAAAAAGTGAAAGGCAAATTTGCATTTTACAATTTTAAATTTACATGTTAATTTATATGCAAATTGAGTTTTGGTTTGTTTTGGTGTTTTGGTTTTGGTTTTGGTCTGTTTTGGTTTTGGTTTTGTTTGCCGAACTCTACTGTTTTTGGTCTACTGTTTTTGCTACTGGGTGGTCTAAAATCTTTAGCAATTTCTTTTGTTTTTCCGAAAATAATAAAGAAAATCGTTCAAACTAGATAAGAAGTGCAAGAAGATTGAGAAAATCTTGTGTCATTTTTGGGTAAAACACTTGAACTTAAAGAGATATGTATTGGGAAGATAGGACAAGAATGTCCATCGGATTAGAGCTTTATATTGAGCCGTGAGGTTTATAAACATAAAATCTAACTGGACAAGAATGTTCATCAAATTAGAGCTTCATATTAAGCCTTGAGGTTTATAAACATAAAATCTAACTGGACAAGAATGATTTGAATTCAAGATTTGTCGAACTCGACGACTTTGTACTTTCAGCCTGTACTTTGTACTTTAACAAACACTAATACATACCCTTCCTTTAAACTATAACATAACTAATACGCTAGAAAGCGTGCGTTTAAGACACAAAGTACGGGCTTATTGCTTAAAAAGTTTGTTGAGGAAATATCGATGGGAATACATGGATGAATGAATGGGTTTTGTGGGTAGAGGAGCTTCAGCCAAGACCGAGACTCGTTCAAGCATACATGAGCAAGTCCATCACAAGGTTTTTACCTGAAAATATCATTCCTAAAATTGATCCAAACTTGAATTTGATGTAAATGATTACTTAAAGTTAACACTGACTAGAATAAAGATTGAACTAAAGAATACGGTGCAACAAGAACAGGATAGGGTGTGGTTTGAAACGTGTAGAACTTGGTTCTAAGCTTAGGCTAATTAGAAATGTATAGAACTTTGTTCTAGGCTGAGCCTGAGTCTAAGCCTGAGTCTAAGCCTAAGTCTAAGCCTGAGTCTAAGTCTGAGTCTAAGCCTAAGTCTAAGCCTGAGTCTAAGCCTGAGTCTAAGCCTAAGTCTAAGCCTAATTCTAAGCCTGAGTCCAAGCCTGAGTCTAAGACTGAGTCTAAGTCTGAGTCTAAGCCTGAGTCTAAGCCTAAGCCTAAGCCTGTGTCCAAGCCTGTGTCCAAGCCTGAGTCTAAGCCTGAGTCTAAGCCTAAGCCTAAGCCTGTGTCCAAGCCTGTGTCCAAGCCTGAGTCTAAGCCTAAGCTTAAGCTTTTATCAAACAAAGCAATTAAGCAAGGCTGACACTTGAGATTGATAGATTAAACGAGTTTAACCCAAAGAACTTCCTTCAATCAGCAAACAATTTAACAATGTTAATGAAGAAGTTTTGAATTAAAAATCAATTTAAAACTGATAGAATTTAAGTGATTTTAAAACATTAGCTTGATGTTTTAAAATAGAATTTAAGTGTTAAAAGGATTTGCTGATACTATAGCTTCAACTAAAACTATTAAAATTGCCTAAAATCAATATTGAAAAACGTGTTGCTTAGTGAAAACCAAATGTAGAGGTAAAAGTAAGTGGCTGCATCGAAAAAAAGGGATTTTTTTAGGAAAAGAGTGAAGAGAATCGCTTCTCTTCAGAAAGCGTCAGTCACTCTGTCAAGTGTCTTTGCCTCTTTCCCTCAATATAGAAGATTGAAGAAAAAAAAGGGGGACCTGGGGAGATGAAAGGATGAAAGAAGAGGATCTCTTAGAAAGAGGCTTTAGAGAAGGGGTCCGTTGGGGGCAATTGAGTGCCCTCGGGGGGCTTTCTCTTCGTCTCAGAGATGAACTTGGGCCATGTTTTAGATGACAACCCAAGCTTTTTTTTTGATAAACAATGCGTTCATCTGAAGCTATGTAAGTGGTACGAATCAATCAAGTTTTTTCGTTGGAATTAGGTGTTCAAAGTTAAGTTAAAGGTAAGTACTAAAAATTATTTAATAATAGGAAAACTATAAAGGAGCTATAAAGGAACTGAATAGGAGCTATAGAGGAACTGAATAGGAACTATAAAGGAACCAAATAGGAACTATAAAGGAACCAAATAGGAACTATAAAGGAACTCAATAGGAACTATAAAGGAAGAATGGAGGTTGGATTGCCAGTGTTGTTTAAAAAGCTATTTTGAACCAACGGAAGATCAGAAGCTAGATTTGGATCTCTTTAAAAGCTCTGTAACTTGTTTTTAAACTTCTGTGTGAAGTCAGAAAGTTTTAAATCCTAAAATAAAGTTTTCGGGTTTGATAACGAATGTGCGTGTGTGTTCACGGGCACTGGGAAAAGAAAATTGAAGGAAAATTGAAAGAAAAAAAGGTATCAGAACGAAATAAACCTCATGAAATACTAAAAAAAAGAAAACACATTAAAAATGAAGAAGTTGGATAGGAAAATGGAAAGAATTTGGAACAAAATATCAGAATAATCGAGCAATGGCTTGAATCTCTTTTTGTAACTGGTTACTTTGAAATCAAAGTTCTCAAACTAGCGTCCAACTAAAGGCTAGGCTATTTTCCACCAAATAGATGCGGGTGTTAGAATGGAGATTGGGTGGATGGATTGTGAGAGAAAGGGTAAATGGAGAAAGAGAGTAGTGGACAGAGTAGTGGACAGAGTAGACTCACTCTCATTCACTTCTCTTTGTCCTAACGGGGATATCGGAAGAAGAGAAGGCATTTCCAAGTCAATTCGTGAGACCCACCCCAAGGGAATGGATTGAGAATTGGAAAAATGGAAAGAAGAGACTCAAAAAGGGGTTACGAGTACGATCGAATAGGTAAGGTTTTGCGAATCGGGAAAAGCTAATGCTGGTGTTTTAAAGTTTAGTGGTACAAAATTAGTGATGTAAACTGGCTAGTTTTCTTGGCTGGCTAGGTTAAGCCAAAGGAAAGCCAAGTGGAAACCAAGTCAAAGCCAAGCTAAGTCAACAACAAAGCCAGACCAGGGCAAGAAAGAAGCCAAAGCCAAAACCAAGACCAGGCTTTGATCTGGCTGAGGCTAACAACTCTTTAACTCTTTAACATTCCTTTACAAGAGAACATTTTCTTGAACTTGGCCACTAGTTTTCCAAGCCACAAGTTATCCAAGCCACAAGCTTTCCAAGCCACAAGTTTTCCAAGCCACAAGTTTCCCAAGCCACAAGTTATCCACTAGTGGATTGGTTACGAGTAGGCTGAGACTTGGATAGGCTGAATAGATGGGGTTACGGAGGTTGAAAGAAAGAGAAGAAAAGGAAGTGTATGGACACACGGAGCCTAATCAAATCGGACTCTCAACCCGTCGAGAGTTGTCCATCAGATGGACACATCACTCTTAGCTTGTTGCCCAGCTTTTTCCCTGAATTGAGAATGAGACTTTGATCTTGCCGACTTGAACAGGAAGCATTAGAAATGTCGATATATAAAGAAATGGAAGATCCTGCCAGCTCTGGTTTGCTCAATACCGAGAAGGTATTGAATCTCTTGAAGACGAACCACTTGGCCACATGGTCAGTCTTTAGGTTTAGAGACAAAGTACAAACTTTACAATGTATAAATAAATAAATGAATAGAAGTAGAAACCGTAAATTATCCACTGCAATTTAAAATTTAATCTTTCAATGAAAAACAAACAAACAAGAAATCTAAAAAGCATAGAAAAACAGAATGGTGTCAGAAAAAGGTGAATTTGGAGTAGGGGAAAATCTCAAGCAAAACCAGCCGATATTTCTCTGATCAAAGGAGAAAAAGGGGAGCCCTCGGGGGCCTAATTAGGCTCAAATTGAGAGCCCGGGCTCACAGAAACGCAAAAAAACGAGATAAAAAATTGAGAGCGGAAAACTCTGCGCTGATTCTAGTCGGATAGATTTTTTGCAGATGTCAAAGCAGAAATATTTAGCATTTGATGGATTTATATATATAGATACTTTATTCAGGGCCTGAGATTGGAACCGTATTGGAACCGTATTAGATCAAAAAAAGAACCGGACTGGAGCCGTATTGGAACCGTATTGGAACCGGACTGGAACCGTATTAGATCAAAAAAAGAACCGGACTGGAACCGTATTGGAGCCGTATTGGAGCCGTATTGTGGAACCGTATTAGAACCGGACTGGAACCGTATTGGAGCCGAATAAGAACCGTATTGGAACCGGACTGGAACCGTATTAGATCCAAAAAAGAGCCGTATTGGAACCGTATTGGAACCGATAAAGTGCGCTAGATTTAAGATTAAATTGATATTGATAAAAGTCTTAAATTTAGAAGATAAGCTATAACTTTTTTTGAAATAAAGTTTTCAATAGATTTTACGTAAATATTTTGACCTCTATTTTAGACCAAAAAGAATTTCGAGTCGATAAGAGTGGGCCGTGATTCAATTTCAAAGCTCACAACTTTGTTAACATAAAAAAAGTGTTCAATCCATTTTTGAGATCTAGTTTTTGTTCAAAGAAACGAAAAGGAAATGTTTGAAATTTGTTTTAAATATAGTTATTGAGTTTTTAAATAAGTTTTAAATATGAAATCGTTTTTAAATAAGAAATTAACTGTATTAGTTGCATAATTTTCACTAAAACTGTTTAATTTACATAAGTTTCATATAAAAAGCTATTTCTTGAGCTGTGAATTCTTTGAATTTCTTGAAAAAGAAAATTTCTTAGTCAATTTCAGTCAGAGTGGGGTCAATTTCGAAGCTCAAAACTTCGTTAAAGTTAAAAAAGATTGAGTTTTGAGCCTGAGTCTGAGTAAAGATGAATAATTAGCTTTTGAAACCATCAAAACATACAAAATTTATGGATAAAATACATTTTTAAAAGCAAAGCAAGTAAGAAAAGCAAACATGTGAGTCGGTGTTAAAGAGTCGATGTGAGTCGGTGTTAAAGAGTCAATGTGAGTCGATGTCAAGATGCCTCAAGCAATCCATTTTAAATATAGTTATTGAATATCTTATCGTTTTTAAATAAGAAATTAACTGCATCAGTTGCATAATTTTCAGTAAAACTGTTTAATTTGTATAAGTTTCATATCAAAAGCTATATCAAAAGCTATCAAAAGCTATATCAAAAGCTATCAGAAGCTATATCAAAAGCTATCAGAAGCTATATCAAAAGCTATCAAAAGCTACATCAAAAGCTATATCAAAAGCTATCAAAAGCTATCAAAAGCTATCAGAAGCTATATCAAAAGCTATCAAAAGCTACATCAAAAGCTATATCAAAAGCTATCAAAAGCTATCAAAAGCTATCAGAAGCTATATCAAAAGCTATCAAAAGCTTCATATCAAAAGCTAAACTTATTTCATAAGTTGTAAGCTGTGAATTCTTGAAAAGTAAAGCTCAAAAACTATGTTTTAAAACAATCAATATGAATAAAATACATTTTTAAAAGCAAACTCTAAATCTTAAACTTGTCGATGTTAAAGAGTCGATGTGAGGCGATGTCAAAGAGTGCCTCAAGCAATCCATCAAACGGAAATGTGAAGAGAGGCGTTTTTCCCCCGTTTCCCCGCAAAGAGATTCAGAATTCCGAGGGGAAATTGATGAAAAAAAAGCGAAAGCATTGAATGAATACATGAAAATTTGAGGATATTGAAGAAAGAGAAGTGAAAAGAAAAACTAAGCAATTAGGAGAAAGCATGGAAACGAATCTATGCTTATTTCTTTTCTATTTTCATTTAGCGACTAATTTCTTTAATAGAAATACACCAGTTTATCAATTAAAGAACCAAAGCTAAGTCAACAACAAGCCAACCCCAAAGCCAGACCAGGGCAAGAAAGAAGCCAAAGCCAAAACCAAGACGATGAAAGGCTTTGATCTGGCTGAGTCTTACAACTCTTTAACATTCTTTAAACTTACAAGAGAACATTTTCTTGAACTTGGCCACTAGTTATCCAAGTTTTTCAAGCCACAAGTTTTCCAAGCCACAAGTTACCCACTAGTGGATTGGTTACGAGTAGGCTGAGACTTGGATAGACTTGGATAGGCTGAATAGATGAGGTTACGGAGGTTGAAAGAAAGAGAAGTGAAAAGAAAAACTAAGCAATTAGGAGAAAGCATGGAAACGAATCTATGCTTATTTCTTTTCTATTTTCATTTAGCGACTAATTTCTTTAATAGAAATACATCAGTTTATCAATTAAAGAACCAAAGCTTAGCTTCAGAAAAAGTCATTTAAATCTCTTTTTTGTCCAATTTTACTTTAAAACTTCACCTTTTAGGTTTAAAAATTGAATTTCGAAAATTTTGAGGAAAACGCTGGATTGGATTTAGGCTTAGGCTTAGGACAAGGACAAGGGAATGATCCAAATTTAAATTCAAGCTAAGCTTGGAGTTAAGCGCAGATCTTTAAAAGAGTAGAAAAGATTGAGATCAATCAGGGTAAAGAAGAAATTAAGAAAGCTAAGAATTAGAAAAACTATGACTAGAAGAAGCTCATTAAATCTCAAAGGTTTTGTCTTTGAAAGACAAATGATTATGCTCAAATTTTGGCAACTAAAGAAAGAGCTAGCTGGATATAATTTTAGAATATCTGTGCCAATGTGAAGGATGTGATTGAAGAACCAGCAGCAGTTCCACAAGCAGTTCTACTCCAAACAATTGGCAAGCTAAAGCTGTATCTCGAAAGAATTAATGAAAATCTAGAAATCTTCAACTATTAAAGCAATATCATCAAATTGGAGAATCGAATTTTTAAGAAAACTTTGAAGATATTGAAGAATTGAAGAGTAGTGCAAAGAGAAAGAGTGAAGGGGAAAGCGCGTCAATAATAGCCCCATGGGAAGGAGTTTGGGAAGGAAAAGAGTGGAGAAGAAAAGCTTGAGGTGGAGAAGAAAGTGGAGAAGGGGAATGAAGTTCTAGAGACCCTAGAGGGGTCTCTGGCAGTTAAAAGCAAAGGATGGATGGGGGACCCTGCGTGTGGGGGAAAGCCGGCACCCCCCTTTCTCCAGTATTGATGTTGGGTGGAGACTGGGCGTTTCGCGGAGAGGAGGCTGAGGTCCCTAAAGACAGACAAAGCCCAGGGCCAAAAGAAACAGGTGCACTGAATGCATTGAGCCTCTCTCTCTCTCTCCGACAACTCATGACCAAAGAATTGCTTTCTTTATGTGCACACATTTGATGAGCGGTGAGTAATTGATGAGAAATGGATTTTTGATGACTTTTGTCATTTGGTTAAGTCGATCAGATCAAAACTTGAAGCCAGTGATTTCAGATTTCAGAGGTTCAAATCTAAATCAAAACTTTTTGAAGAAATGTCTCATTCAGAGCAGATTTAGCTTAATTTTTATGAAAATTAATTACCCAAGTAGATCTTAAAATTGAGCTAATTTTGGCTGTTGCAGGTGCTTTTCTATTCTCTTCAAGGAATCGATCAAGATGCTGGCTATAGTTGATTGTAATTTGTTTACAAATTCACATTTCTCAATAAAGTTTTGGCCTTAAACTTTGACAGCTCGAAAATCCATTTCTTTCTTTATCCATTGAGGCCCGTTCAGCGAATCGCTCAATCATTGATAAATCACAACAAACGAGATGAGAAATGAGAGAGAAAAGAAAGGAAAATCTCAAAGAATTGTGGTTACACAGTGGAAAACAGGGAATGGAGAGGGAGAAAGGCTTGAGCAGAGGCTAAGTCTGACACTTAAGAATTGGGCTTAGACTCAGGCTATGACTCAGGCTAAGACTCAGGCTCAGGCCCAGGCCCAGGCTTAGACTCAGGCTTAGACTCAGGCTTAGCCTAAGCTTAGAACCAAGCTCTACACATTTCAAACCACAAATCCTGTTCTTATTGCACCGTATTCTTTATTTCAATCCTTATTGTAGTCAGTGTTAACTGTAAGCAATCATTTACTTCAAATTCAAGTTTAGATCAATTTTAGGAATGATATTTTCAGGTAAAAACCTTGTGATCGACTTGCTCATGTATGCTTGAACAGAGGCTAAGTCTGACACTTAAGAATTGGGCTTTTGACAGTGACAAGTTGACAATAAGTTGACGTTCTACTTTCAGCAGCTAACGAAAATAGATCTTATAACAGATCTTTGTCTTATTCTAAGCTTCTGTTATTAGAAAAGTCAGTCAGCTTGTAACTCTACTAATGTATAAGTGTTTTGTTAGAATTGTTCAATTGCAGTTAAGCAAAAGTTTCTTTTATAGAACAAGTGAGATACTTTTTGTCATAGTTTTCACAAAGAAAGAAGATCTTTCTCATGTATGCATATAAAAGTGTTCTTTCTTTAATCCTTCGATCTTTTCTCACTAGCTAGCTTTTTTTAGAAAGACGAATCAAAAGATTAAATCCAAAAAAGCTTAAAATTCTTTATCTTTAACTGTCAGAAAGCCTCTGATAAACTCAGAATCAAAATCAATTGAAAAAGAAGAATCAAAGTGAGCCAGAAAAGCTGTGTTTTAAGCATAAAGTACACGAAGACGGCCTGCCAGGAGTTCATCTTGTAAACGCCCCACCTGGGGCAAGAATCCCTCTAGTTCTTGATTTTATGATTGCTTTATATTTCAAACATTCAATACAATAAAACAAAAATATTATTAAAATTCAAAACATTTTCAAAACTAATGATGGTGCTCAGCTCCAGCAGCAGCCTCTGCAGCCAAATGTTCTGAATGAGCTACGGCCTGTGATGGGGGAAGCGGGATTCGGAGAAACTCCAACAAGTGACGATCATCTAAACAATGAACATCTATTGGCTTTAAAATCTTGTTATTGTTGTTATTGTAATTGTTAAATCAATATTGTTCTCTACCTGGCATAATCTCTCGTTCAGCCCATTCCTCGCCTTCTCCCAGTAGCTTCTCCAAAGTGATTGGATCATCTAAAACGTTTATTCAGTTTTCAGCTGATTAGATATACCGTATTTTCTCTAATAGTAGTGCACTCCGGCTAGCTGAGTTGGTGATGATTTTACAGTTTCCAAGCTTTTGCAGAAGCTCAACACTCAAATCCCCCACTAGATCCCATCGTCAGCTACATTTTCCGACCCCACATCGATAGGTTCTGATAAGCGGTTCTCGAGATTTCAACCAATTTAGGCAAAGCTTAGGTTGCACTACTATTAGAGAAAATACGGTATATAAAAAGCAGTTTATTGGCAAGATACTTGAACTAGGATTTATAATATCTATTAGAATTATACCGTATTCTCTCTAATAGTAGTGCACCGCAGCGAGCCGAGTTGATGACTATTTTACGGTCTCCAAGCTTTTGCAGAAGCTCTAAACTCTAATCCTCCACTAGATCTCATCGTCAGCTACATTTTCCGACCCCACATCGATAGGTTCTGATAAGCGGTTCTCGAGATTTCAACCAATTTAGGCAAAGCTTAGGTTGCACTACTATTAGAGAAAATACGGTATATAAAAAAGCAGTTTTATTGGCAAGATACTTGTAACTAGGATTTTATAATATCTATTAGAATTATACCGTATTCTCTCTAATAGTAGTGCACCGCAGCGAGCCGAGTTGATGACTATTTTACGGTCTCCAAGCTTTTGCAGAAGCTCTAAACTCTAATCCTCCACTAGATCTCATCGTCAGCTACATTTTCCGACCCCACATCGATAGGTTCTGATAAGGAGTTCTCGAGATTTCGAGGAATTTAGGCGACGCTCTAGGTGCACTACTATTAGAGAAAATGCGGTACATGAAAAGGACCAATCAGAAGTTGAAAGTTTGTTTAAATTTTCTTACAAATCTTAAGTTAAACAATTAAACAGTTACCGTATTTTCTCTAAAAGTAGTGCACCCCGCCGAGTTGATGACTATTTTACGGTCTCCAAGCTTTTGCAGAAGCTCTAAACTCTAATCCCCAACAAGATCCCATCGTCAGCTACATTTTCCGACCCCACATCGATAGGTTCTGATAAGCAGTTCTCGAGATTTCAACGAATTTAGGCAAAGCTTAGGTTGCACTACTATTAGAGAAAATACGGTAGATATAATATATGCCTTCATCCACGTCGTGAGCCAATCCATGCAAGTCAACCATTTCAATAGCTGTGTGTCCACCAGCTGCTGGCTCATCATTGTCCTCTTCGGGCTCATGTCCGCCAGCATGGTGAGCGTGAAGATGTTCTCCTCCCATAATGTGAGGAGATAAAATCTGAATATAAATTGATCTCTTTAGATTAGTTACTGCTAGAATTGTATTCAAAAATTCACTTCAATCATCAACCGCTCCCTCTGCGCAATTCTTGGTGATAAAATATTTGGACTTAAAACAGTTATTCCCATGTTATCTGTGCCGCCAATATGTGGACCAAGAACATCTAGAAAACTGTCTTCACCTAGATAAGAACTACAAACTTGGAGATAAGATTGAAACAAATGATCCAATTGGTGACAAAACTCGTGGCTCAAGAAATCTAGAATGAAAGAAAGGTTAGGAATAGGATTTAAACAAACGTTGGTGTTAGCACATCAGCGACAAAGCCTTCTGGAGAGAGTACCCAAGCGGTGAGAGCTCTCGGGGCAAGGACCTGCAAGTATTCGAGTAATTCGGATCAAGTTTTGCTAAAGAGTAGAACAAGAAGATAGCTTTTACCTCAAATTTGAAACCCATTGGACTAAGGACTCGGGTGATGAGGGCGCCGGGTGAAAGGACAACAGCGGCAAAGGCTCGAGGTGACAAAACGCCAAGCTAAATGAAGAGCTGCAGAAGATGATGCTTTTAAGATTTGAATAATCTATGGCTTCGAAAATGAATACCACAAGAAGCTCTGGTTGAAAGATCTCTAATGTGAAGGAACTTGGGGATAGAACAAGGACTTCGAGATAGGCGTCAGTTCCTAAAGTTCTTTCAGACTTTTCCTTGTGAAATCAATCTCCACATTCAAGTTTCAACTTTTTACCTGATAGAACATCAAAAGCATATGGTCTAAGCACTTCATAAAGGATTCCATTTGTTCGATTCGTAAAACCTGGTGGTCCTTCTTCAGGTGATGTTCGTTTCTATGCAGAGGTTTAAGTAAAAAGGTTTAAGAGTAATCAGCATTCATTTAAATGCAAATTTGTATAGCAAACATAAGAGTTGTAAAGATTTAAAGATCTAAAGATTTAAAACTTTAAAAAACCTTAAAGTCATTCTTCAAAACTCACCACCCGGAGTTGTATGGGATTCGGGGGGATCGGACCAGTCGAATTATCAATCACAAAAGCCTCTAAAGATTTAAAGCTTTAAAAAAACCTTAAAGTCATTCTTCAACACTCACTTTCTTCAACAATCTCAGCATTCGTTTCATTCAAATTCTTTCCCAAATAAAGCATATTTGAAAGTAGAAACTCGACCCTTCTTTCCCTTCCTTCTTCGTCCAAATCCCCATATTCATTGAGATCAAACGGGAGTTCCTGGGAAACTGTAGCTTTTGGTGTTTCTAGATCAACGTTTTGTCAGACTAAACTCACATTTATTTTTCCGATTGTAGACAAGTTGAATTTGTTGGGGAGTCATATGCGTGTAGCCATAGTGAGTCATTTCACAGCGTTGTCTAGAATAGATGCTTACAGAAAAAGTCAAAAAGGTTTTCCGTTTGCGTATTTGAATCTTCAGCTAACTAATCTTTTGTCTTTCTAATCGCTGATCCCTGATCTAATCCCTGATCTCTGATCTAATCCCTGATAAGTTTAAGCTTTAAAGTTCAAACGAAAACAAGAATGAATCTAAAGTGTTAAAGTTGGGCAAACTATAGAACCGAGGACTTTGTGAAAGTGAAAAGTGTTTTTAATCGAAAACCCATTTGAAATCCTGCATACTCTATCAGTTTTTCTCTCAAAATCCTACCTTGAATTCATCAATTTCCTCGCTTTCACCCAATTCAACGTGTGACTCGCCAGCTCGATCATATCTGGATAGACTTCTTCTCGAATTTGCCTAAAATTGAACTACTTATTTTATTAATAAAGTACATTTTTTTAAAGTTATTGCAATTTTGACTTGAATGACCTAATTTCAGGAGCCATGCCGGCATAAATATGTCGAATCGCTTTCCCAGCTCCAGAAATTTCAATCAGAAATTTTGCCATTGATAAATTAATCGCTCCTTTTGCCTAAAATCTTTCCTTTTCGTTTTTGCGTTGCTATTAGTACTTTTCCAAGATCATTCAGTGATAGAATTCCTCCAGATCGTAGGGCAAATATTCTTGGTGATAGAATATCGGAGTATTGCTGATTGGAGAATGAGAAGAATCGGGGTGAGAGGACGGAAGCTGTTTGAAATTTGCTCTTGCTCTTGGGTGGGCCAGAGGAGCTGCTTTTCTGAATTTTGATTTGAGACTCAAATATTGGATCACATTTTGCTCAAACAAACAATAGGAATCGTAAGATCAAGACTTGAAGATCAACTTGGCAATTGGCCGTAAAGTGAGGCTTTGGCTTGTAGTGACTGCCAAGTATCATAACCCTGGTTTACTTTGTTTCTAAATTTTTTTGGGCCCGCTCAGATGAGCAGTCGGATACCCGTTCTCCTCTCGGAGTCGGGGCGCGGTCATCAGCGGGGACGAATCATTCGATTCATACACCGTTCTTCACGCTCTCCGGCTGCCCATTCCCAATCATCGCGGGTGCAGGGTGTTGCAAGATTGTGGGTAAAGCGAAATACACACTACAGAAATGATCCTGTGAAGTATGATTTCGGTGATACGGCGAAAAAGGAGAGCTATGTAGTGAGGACGTGTGCCAGAAAGCGCGCGATTACGCGGCACCATCAAGAACACAAAGAGAGCGTTCGACAGAGGGAAAAGGGGAAAAAATAATGGGAAAAGGATGTTAAATCTTCAATTTAAAACTTTATAATGGACAAAAATTTGCCAGTTTTTTGTTAATAAGTTCTTTTTTACATTTTACAACTGTAAAACGTGCTTTAGCTTAAAACTTACCGCATATTTGCCCATTCTTGAGAGTGCCGAGTCCAAGAGTCGCCTTTTCGAGGTCAATTTTGGCGCTAACATCTCAATATTTTTGTCAATTGATTGAATGAGCTAAAAGTTTTTTCATTTTTTAATATTTAACATTTAAAACATTTACATTTGAGTTCTCTTTTGTCACCATTTTCCAAAAAGAATTGATCTTATCGATTCGTTTCTCGTGTTCATCGATTTCAGCGATCATTTGAAAGACATCCATTCCAAAATGATCATAAGCTGAAAGATTTGATTTTAAAGTAGCTTTAAAATAGCTTTAAAGTAGCTCTAAAGTAGCTTTAAAGTAGCTCTAAAGTAGCTTTAAAGTAGCTCTAAAGTAGCTGTAAAGTAGCTTTAAAGTAGCTCTAAAGTAACTTTAAAGTAGCTCTAAAGTAGCTTTAAAGTAGCTTTAAAGTAGCTTTAAAATAGCTTTAAAATAGCTTTAAAGTAGCTTTAAAATAGCTTTAAAGAGCTTTAAAATAGCTTGGGAATCAGTTATTTTAATAGTTTTTATAGAAAACAGACCAAAAATTCGATTAAAAGTTGAAAATTTCTTGAAAACCGAATTTATCAACGGTAAATATGACTTTAAATAAGTTGAAAATCATTTCTAGAAACAGCAAAACGTTAATTAAATCATTTTCTTAAAGATCTTTTAAAATTATTTGTTAGTTAAGCTTACCTTAATGAAATCTCTTCAAAAAAAACCTACTTTCCGGCATTTTCCTCAACTCCTCAGCCGTGATTTCTCTCTTCATCCTTTTCTCATTCTCTCTATAATGATCAGCCAATAATTTCGATAGATGTATTTCCAATTTCTTTCTTTTTCCAGATCTCTTTCCATTGTAAACCCTCCGAATTCTCATCGGTCGACTTTTGATCAAGAATTTCCGCCGAATTCTGTGCATATTTAAAGTTTTCGATGGTCGATGAAAAAGTCGTCGAAATTTTAGCTTTATCTTTTGAAAGATGGTCAAGGGTTTTGGTTGTGGAACTGCTTGTGGAACGGCTTGTGGAACGGCTTGTGGGACTGCTTGTGGAACTGCTTGTCGAAATGCTTGTCGAACTGCTACTGGTTCTTCAATCACATCCTTTACATCGGCACAGAGATTCTAAAATTAGATTGATTTGTGGAGAGTCTTCATTTTTCACCTCACTTGACCAAGACTGTGCCTAATTATAGATTTGTAAAATGCATTTCTAAAACGATCTGTTTGCTAACTCATAGTTAGACTTAGCAATGAGATACACTTATCAGTTATCAATATTTGTAAAGAGTTATAGATATATGCCTTGGCCATTCAATTATAGAGATTTGTAAACATCAAAAGACTTATGATGCTGTAAGCTCTCAGTCTGCAGTAATTTGAAATGAAAAGTAATCAGCTTACAGGTCGGATTACAGTAAAAGTAATCTTAATTGAAGTTAAATTTATGCAATATCACTTGGCACTTTTTCAGAATACTGTAATAAGACAAGACTACAATATTCTAATATATTCTTGGCTTCTAGAGCATTGTGATAGAGCCGATCATTTATAGAGTTTTTTTTTGGAAAGCTTAAAGGTTCTATTTAATTGAAATGTCATTGTTGATCAGATATGCATTTTAAAATGCAAAACAATACTAGTTAATGCAAGAGTGTTTTCCTCGCGAGTAATGCGTTTTTTAAAACGAACATTTGGGAAACAATTACCGTACTTTTAGAGAAAGTTATTTAAAATTGCGGGAGTGGGACAAATGCGACCTTTTTTGAAGAAAGAAAGAGAAAGAAAGAGAAAGAAAGAGAAAGAAAGAGAAAGAAAGAGAAAGAAAGAGAAAGAAAGAGAAAGAAAGAGAAAGAAAGAGAAAGGAAAGAAGAGTAAATAATGAGAACAGTTTCTATTGTCAATGAAAATACAGAAAGTTTGTTTTTTTTTAGAAAGTTTACAGGTTCTATTTAATTGAAATGTCATTGTTGATCAGATATGCATTTTAAAATGCAAAACAATACTAGTTAATGCAAGAGTGTTTTCCTCGCGAGTAATGCGTTTTTTAAAACGAACATTTGCGAAAAAAAATTACCATACTTTTAGCAAAAATTATTGCAAAAAAATGACGCAAAAATGACGAGCCCCGTGGATTATATGCGACACTTTTAAAAGATACTCAGCCGTTTAACTGGTTTGGTGGGAAATTCCCTTCCAATGTAAAAAATTATGTTTTTTTGAAAAACCTCTTTGAAAAAAAAAACATAAATGTAGAGATTTTAGTCTAGTTCTTGTCACAATCTAAACTGAAACTAATCCAAAAATCAAATGCTTCAAACAATCTCAGCGTCATTAATCAGTTTATAGCCTATAGATGAGACTTGTCTCTAGAGACTTTCTCAGGGCTATTATCAGAGTTTACGCTTGGATAAGCTTCATGAAAAAAGAGCAAATCAAATCTCTTTTGACCATTTGATCTAGATTTGAGAGAGCATTTGAACAAGGTTGACGGGTAAATGATGGGATTGGAATGCATTGAAAGCTTGAGTAGAATAAGTAGACTAACAAAAAGCTGATTTGAATTCGAAAGGTTAAATTTGGACAAACACTTACTCTTACTGATATGATAAATCTAAATTTAAAGTTAAGCAGTTAAATTAGACCTTGAACTGAGCTCCAGCAGCGTCTCGCTTTTGTAAAACCGTTTCAAGGCATTGTATCCGATCAAGTAACGTTTTTGCCTCATCAAGACATAAATCAGCCAGAGCTGCATCGAGTTTTGAAAGATGGACTTTCTCTCGATTGAGTTTTGCCTAAAGAATCTTCATTGATAATTGAATTGGATTTAAATTTACCTTAATAATCGACCTCATCAACACATTATGCCAATAAGCAACTACTGAAGTTCGATTAAGTTCAAAATATTGATTTTGATCCGGTCTATTGATGGGTTTAGTTCTTGTTGAGTTGAGAATATTACGTTTTAAATCAAGGGAATTGTTGAAAGATCCAAGAGTGATGAAGAGAGAAATGACGATCACTCGCCAGAGTACATTGGGCATCAGGAGGTTGTGGGCTTGTTTAAAGGTTGGAATGGATAAGGAATCGCTAGATATTAAATAGATCCAATATTTTAATAGATAAATGAATTATTTAACCGAATTAATTGACGATTCTCAATGATGAACGTTTGAAATGATTTCCGATCGAGATTTTTCAAGGCTGTTCCTTCGATTTCGACTTTATAGAGGCGATGAAAGATTAAGAAGATTTTCTAGAATCACAGAGAAATCAGATGTGTTTTTGAAATGACGATTGCCTAGAAAATGTGCAATAAAATCGAGAAAAGCGGGGAAATAAAGGGACGAGATTGGGATTGGTTTCATTGCGAGAAGGAGATCGAGACTTTCAAGGATCTCTTTTGTCTTATCCTTTTCTCCTTAGCTAGAGATTAGTTTTTTTTCTACCTAAATCCGATAGATTTTCTTTGATCTCTTGGCCTTGGAATGGTCAGAATCAGCTCAAATTTGAGATTCTAGAGAATTCTAGAGTTCTATAGAAGTCTAGAGTTCTAGAGAATTCTAGAGTTCTATAGAAGTCTAGAGTTCTATAGAAGTCTAGAGTTCTAGAGAATTCTAGAGTTCTAGTGGATTCTAGAGTTCTAGAGAATTCTAGAGAATCCTGAATCGTTTCTTAAACTCTAATTTGTAAAAAGATTCCCTTTTTAAGTCTTTGTAAGTCTTCTTCCTTAACACTTTCCTTTTAAATTCTTCATTTATTCAAATCTTTAATATCAAAAATGTATTTGAAAGATAAATGAAAATATTTAAAAAGGAATTGTCAATTACTTTTTAATAAAAAGTTTTCTCAGATTACGGATTAACTCTTTTTAACGAGTGCAACAAAGAGAACACGCTCGTATTGTATCCGATCAAGTAACGTTTTTGCCTCATCAAGACATAAATCAGCCAGTTGTGAGTAATAATCGCATTTCGAAAGATGACTCGGCACAGGCTTTCACCGAAATTTGGTACAAATTTTGATGAAAAAGCGAACGAGAAATGTGAAGTGAAATCGATTTCAGTTTAAAAGATTGTCTATTCTTTTTCTGATTATCTTTCCATCTTTCCTCCATCATATCACTCTCGATCATCAAAGCTTTGATGATTCCAATGACCGTAAAAACGAGTCTATCAAAAGAAATCCTTTAAAAAGATCTCAACATCACTCTCAGCATCACTCTTTTCCCAAACACGTGCCATTTATGAACGCTTGTTTTACTTGAATGATTTGAAAATGAATATAAAACTTTATTCCCCTGAAATTTCAGAACAATTTTAAAAATGGGCTTTGATTTGGTGACATGGAGAATACCCGAGATCACAATGAAAGCGACTAGATATGCAAGAAATTAAACAAATAAAATAAAGCAAGTAATTCGACTCCTAGAAATTCAACAACTATACAAAATAATGAATATTTTTCTAAACTAACTAAGAATCAATTAAAATCTACAGATGCGTGGTTGGTTTATAAAATTGCCTAACAGTTTTGTCCATTCCGATTTCGACAGCCGAGTCGATGGGATGAACAATGAATGGAATAACGCCAAGTCCGATAAAAGTTGTTGTCCATTTTTGAATTGAAACAGGCAAGCGGGTGGATCTGAAAAGAAGATTTTGTATGGGAAATCATTTACCCGTCAACCTTGTTCAAATGCTCCCTCAAATCTAGGCCAATTTAGCAATTCAAATTCAAATCAGCTTTTCGTTAGTCTACTTATTCTACTCAAGCTTTCAATGCATTCCAATCCCATCATTTACCCTTCAACCTTGTTCAAATGCTCTCTCAAATCTAGATCAAATGGTCAAAAGAGAGATCGAGACATAATTTCAAATTTTCTCCCATCTCAGACGTTGATTTGATCTTTTTTCATTAAGCTTATCCAAGCGTATTAGCATAATGTGTTGATGAGATCGATTATTAAGGTAAATTTAAATCCAATTCAATTATCAATGAAGATTCTTTCGGCAAAACTCAATCGAGAGAAAGTTCATCTTTCAAAACTCGATGTAACTCTGGCTGATTTATGTCTTGATGAGACAAAAACGTTACTCGATCGGATACAATGCCTTGAAACGGTTTTACAAAAGCGAGACGCTGCTGGAGCTCAGTTCAAGGTCTAATTTAACTGCTTAACTTTAAAAAGACTAGATTTATCATATTAGTAAGAGTAAGTGTTCGTCCAAATTTAGCCATTCTAATTCAAATCAGCTTTTCGTTAGTCTACTTATTCTACTCTAGCTTTCAATGCATTCCAATCCCATCATTTACCCTTCAACCTTGTTCAAATGCTCTCTCAAATCTAGATCAAATGGTCAAAAGAGATTTGATTTGCTCTTTTTTCATGAAGCTTATCCAAGCGTAGACTCTGATAATAGCCCTGAGAAAGTCTCTAGAGACAAGTCTCATCTAAAGGCTATAAACTGATTGATGACGCTGAGATTTTTTGAAGCATTTGATTTTTGGATTAGTTTCAGTTTAGATTGTGACAAGAACTAGACTAAAATCTCTACATTTATGTTTTTTAGAAGCTAACTTGAAGCATTTTTTGAACAAATTTGCTAGGGTTTGAGCTCACCTTTTTAGCAATTCCCCTGTGAAATAGCAAACTCGATTGATTGTGAAACCGGGGATTGCAACCGAAGCCAATGCTTGCCAGAGAAATGTATCCGCTGCTGCAATACCTACTTGCTTTCTTCGTTCTTCGACAGTTGGCCAGGTTTTCTGAATTGAAAATGATTGAGTTTATAATTTGAGCTATTTCACTATTAGTAAACAATTCTATTTGAAATATAATAGGTATTCTAGTTTAAAGGTACGCACTTTGCATTACTAGCTGCATTACTAGCATTACTGCATTACTAGCTCTTGCTGCTATCTTTCAAAGTCAGTAAGTGTAGCGACTCTACTAATAATTTATCAATATGCATACAAACAATAGGCTAACTTGTCGTAGAAGATTGAAAGCTAATGGATAAAACCGTAAAGATCACCTTTTAAAAGCTTCAACAATCCTTTTGCAGCTTCTATTTTTACTAATCTTGTAGGTCAGTCTCAAGTTTCTCCCCGTTTGTTTGTTTTATTGTTTTTATCTATATAATTAACCAAGTTTAAAGTCCGATAAACTGTTGTCGATTGTCAATCCAGCCTAATCAAACAAGAGTATACCGTAGTATACCTAATAGTAGTGCGCACTACTATTTTTTTCAACCCCCTCCTGGACCGCAATACTATTAAAGAGTGCACTACTATTAGAGAGGATACGGTAAGCTATCTGGATATCAGTATTTCAAGCGATACACAAAACCCTCTCATTTCAACAGTAAGCTGTTAGTTGATAGTAGTCGCTAGATTTAGTTCTATTAATACTCTTACCTTGTGTTCTTTTCGGCTTTTATCAAGCGCATCAGCAGTTGCGTATCCTAACGCTATCACATAAGTTGCCTTGACTGCTATGATTGGAAGCATCGATCGAAACGCCTCACCAATCTCGTTTGCATAGCCTGAATGAAAGAAAGAAATTACAAATGAACAAATGAACAAGTTTTAAGCATATCATTGTTATTTCTACCCAAATATCGAATCGGTGTATCTCTGTAGAGATCGATCTGTTGCAACTCTCTTTGTTGTTTATCGAAAGAGTTCTCATTTGTGGGCGAATCAGACATTTCTGAAGTATTAGGTAAATGCATAAGAAATCCGGATTTCAACATTTTCATAAATTTCCAACGATAGAAAGATGATATCGATGAATTTTATATACTATTTATTTCCATCCATAGAAAACTGATATCGATGAATGTTATGTTATAAATGTTATAAACTATGTTATAAACTATAAACTAAATAATGTTATAAACTATTTGAAAGTTGTAAATCTCCTCTATAAAACAGGCTAAAACATGTTTCAATTGATCGAACGATTGAAGAAATTTCGAGGGCGAAATGCGAGTGAAGGAATCGAACCAAAAAAGGAATCGAGTCACTTTAGGGACAAGTTTAGTGTGATCAAAATAGAGTTAGCTTTCCAAAATTAAAGATTTTTATAAAAGAATCAATTCATTCAATAACTATATATCAATTCATCTCGGCAAAAGCACCGAATTCATCAATGGCTCTAAATTAGAATCAAAATCTAATAAACAAGATCAGATTCGAATAAAACTATTTTGTTATATCATGTATTAGGTAAATGCATAAGAAATGCGGATTTCAACATTTTCATAAATTTCCAACGATAGAAAGATGATATCGATGAATTGTTTTGTTATAAATTTTATAAACTATTTGAAAGTTGTAAATCTCCTCTACAAGATAGCCTAAGACGTGTTTCAATTGATCGAACGATTGAAGAAATTTCGAGGGCGAAATGCGAGTGAAGGAATCGAACCAAAAAAGGAATCGAGTCACTTTAGGGACAAGTTTAGTGTGGTCAAAATAGAGTTAGCTTCCCAAAATTGAAGATTTAAAAAAAAGGATAACTATATATGAATTCATTAACAAGATCAGACTCGAATAAAACTATTTTGTTATATCATGTATTAGGTAAATGCATAAGAAATGCGGATTTCAACATTTTCATAAATTTCCAACGATAGAAACATGTTATCGATGAATGTTATGTTATAAATATTATAAACTATTTGAAAGTTGTAAATCTCCTCTACAAAATAGGCTAAAACTTGTTTCAATTGATTGAAAGATTGAAGAAATTTCGAGGGCGAAATGCGAGTGACCAAAAAAGGGCACTTTTTGAAAACCCCACTTTCACAAGAGTTCGGCTTTGACTATATAGTGGAAAATGACCGGAAAATATCATTCAAAATAATTAAGAGTTCGGATCATTTCATGGAAAAACTTTGTTTTTACAATAATTTTTCTTTTTTGTGAAAAAGCCGGGTTTTTTTTGAGAATTTAGAGGGTTTTGAACTTACGCTCTATCTAAATTTCTGTGGATGCATTTCCGTTAGACTTTTTTTAATCAATTCATATATAGTTATCCTTTTTTAAAATCTTCAATTTTGGAAAGCTAACTCTATTTTGACCACACTAAACTTGTCCCTAAAGCGACTCGATCCTTTTTTGGTCACTCGCATTTCGGGCTCGAAATTTCTTCAATGCTTCGTTCAATTGAAACAAATTTTAACCTATTTTGTAGAGGAGATTTACAACTTTCAAATAGTTTATAACATTATTTAGTTTATAGTTTATAACATAGTTTATAACATTTATAACATAACATTCATCGATATCAGGCTTCTATCGTTGGAAATTTATGAAAATGTTGAAATCCGCATTTCTTATGCATTTACCTAATATATAAAAATATTAAAATTATCAAAAAGATCTTTAAAAAAATCCTTTAATTTGATAAGCTATCATTTTAACATTGAAAGAAATGCTATTTGCAAACAGAATCTTCTTTTTCAGTGTTGTTTGGCGGATTTTGGAGCTGAAAAATGGGGTAAAAGAAGAAACCCTTCAAACCGAAGCTATTCTAAAAGGTTTATATCAAGAAATTTCAAACAAAATTAAATAAACTGAACTAGCTTTAGGTCCAGAAATTCAATTTTACAATCAATTTCAAGCTAGTTTTTTTAAAGCTGACTTTAAGAATTGTTTAAGGCGCCTTTCAACCTTTAAATACGAAAACACAAAACAAAACGAGTGACTAATCAAATCGTTACAAAACTGTAGATAAAAATATTCAAAATAGATAGCAACCCCACCCAAAAAATTTACACAAAACACGTCATCTACGAAATAGAAAAGGGAAAGACTTCAAAAAAAAGCTTGATTTCTCACCATCTTTGATAAGCATTTTCACGTATAAAGCATTTTCTGATGTTTGAGAGTTTTTCTAGGCATAAGAATTCAAATGTTTCGATTTTTTGAATCTCTTTTCTTTACTTACTTTGTTGGAGTGGCGTTAGGTGAGTCAAAATTCGATAATCTTTTCAACTTATCAATTTCTGTTTACAAATTGAAGCGCATCCCTTTTAGCACACTCAATTCTTTAGCTTAATGAGAGCTTTTAGGCCAATAGTGGTAAAGAAACGGTGCACTAGAAGGTGTGTGTTTGGGTGCACAGAGTACATACCGAGTGTAGAAGGCTGTTAGCTTTACACTGATTGTTTAGTTTACAGCTTTACAGCTGATTGTTTAGTTTAGAGAAGAAAAGTTAGATGGATCAAAAAGTAGATAAGTTGTCGAGTTGTTGTTGATCTGTTGATGTGCTGATCAGTTGTTGAGTTGTTGTTGATGTGCTGTTGATGTGCTGATCAGTTGCTTAGCTTCGTGTTCTCAAATGGCAAACTCAAATCGTTAACTTGAGATTGTCAGTGTAAGAATAGTACTGAAATAGTGCGCCAAAAGGTTTGTGTTTCAGCTGAGCACACGCCACGCTAGATCTAATTGCTTCTATACATAATTCAGCCTTCAGAAACTCTGATTAGCTTTGAAAAGAGTGTTTAGTACATTGTTGAAGCTTTTGTAGAACCGAAACATGGTTTTTTTTATCAAAAAGATTATATCTGAAGACCGTAATCTCGTTTGAAAGCCAATATTTAGGCGATATCGTCTTCAAACTTGATCTCAACAATCCATCATTTCTCTTATGGGGAACGGAAATTAATGTAAGTATTCAGCTGAATAACTTTTTTATTTAAATTCTAGGATTCTCTTACTATTTTCATTGAGCCTTCTAACAATGATAACATTCAAATCAATGGTCTTTTTGCAAATCTCGATAAGACGGGTTTTTTCATCAAACAAATCAGTGATGGAGAAGCTTTTCAGTAAGTGAAACTTTTTGTAATTCGATTCCCGTATTTTCCCTAATCAAAAAACCACCCTGAGCATCGCCTAAATTGGTTGAAATCTCGAGAACCGCTTGTCAAAACCTATCGATGTGAGGTCGGAAAATGTAGCTGACGATGAGATCTTGTGGGGGATTAGAGTTTAGAGCTTCTGTGAAAGCTTGGAAACCGTAAAATAGTCATCAATTCGGCTCGGCGGGGTGCACTACTACTAGAGAGCGATTTTGACCCTGGAAATGGAAAATTGGTAAAGAGATCTGGATTTGACTGTAGAATAGACTGCTTTTCAGTTTACCGTATTCTCTCTAATAGTAGTGCACCCTGAGCTTTGCCTAAATTCCTCGAAATCTCGAAAGCCACTTATCAGAACCTATCGATGTGGGATCGGAAAATGTAGCTGACGATGAAATCTAGTGGAGGATTAGAGTGTTGAGCTTCTGCAAAAGCTTAGAAACTGTAAAATAGTCACCAACTCGGCTCGGCTCGGTGCACTACTATTAGAGATAATACGGTATAATTCTAATAGATATTATAAAATCCTAGTTACAAGTATCCAATAAAGCCATTAGCTAATAAAACTGCTTTTTCATGTACCGCATTTTCTCTAATAATAGTGCACCCTGAGCGTCGCCTAAATTGGTTGAAATCTCGAAAACCGCTTATCAGAACCTATCGATGTGAAATCGGAAAATGTAGCTGACGATGAGATCTTGTTGTTGATTAGAGTTTAGAGCTTCTGTGAAAGCTTAGAAACGGTAAAATAGTCATCAACTCGGCACTATTAGAGAAAATAAGGTATTTGCTTTTGAGTCTAATTTTGATAAAAGGTTTTTGGTTTGAAAAATTTTTGATTGAAAAAGCTTGAGGAATTTTGTGGGGGAAAGGTTCTGAAAGATCTATTTCTATTATTTTATGTGAAAGGATATCCAAAAATATAGATTTTCTCAAATAAAACATTCTAAGGGCTTCAAGTATGAGACCAAGAACAAAACCATAATTGAATACGAAATTTTTTCATCATTAGGCCAGCTGACATCTCAAAACAAGGAGCTCGTGGTCTCCGCCTTCAAGGGAATCTCCAATTGAATCTCGCAAGAGGAAGCGAACAGAACTTCTATTTATCTTTCTCTATATACAAAGGTGAATCTAAAAGCAATACTGTTAAGAATTATGGGCATAATGTTAGATTGGTTTTAGATTCGCTTCTTAACGTCGGTTTCAACAATTATCTCCTCGCTGAATACTCGTATCAATTCTCTAAATACGAGTTCTCTTTTCAATCAAATTCGAGCACTTCAGCCGCGTTGACTGTTATGAATCGAGACTATATGAATGCCATTTATTATTCATGGGATCTGCAAAATGTTGTATTGGTTGGTATTTGAAAAGGTTAAACTTGAAGAGGATGGTAGGGTGAATGTTTCAACAATTATCTCCTCGCTGAATACTCGTGTCAATTCTCTAATGGCATTTTAGATTAGATCTGGCTCGGCTATCAACTAGCCAATTCAGGGCCAAAGCAAGAACTGATCTGCCTAACTTACCTAGTTTGATTTACTCCTAGATTTCCCTGTTTAAGGACTCAATACAAAGCCTATGATTAGCAAAAGCCGCACTTCTAGACAGATGGCTGTTCAATGGACATCTACGTCGGTGGTCATCCAGTCGAGACTGGTGAAATGTATTTGATCTATACACTCAGGTAACAAATACATCAGCAATTTGCAAAGGCCATCGCACTGCCTTAATGGCCGACTGGCTAAGAGCCTTGTAGTCTGACGGTCAAGGGTTCAATCCCGGCTGGAAACTTCGTTGAATCTTTTTTTTTCTTTTCCACATTTAGGGCTTAAGGGTTGTGCTTGTGTCTTGTTTTTACCACAATATTCGTTTGAATAAATGTAATGTAATAAATAATTGATCTAAAAGAAATGCTCAAAATCTAATGGAAGAATTTAGTGATATTTTAGTGCCGATCGAACAAAAGCCTTCATCCCATCATCATTTCTCTCCGGCTACTACACTTTCATCATTCCACCGAATTGTCAAGCGAGCTTTAAAGCAAATAAAACAGATTGTAAGGGAAATTTGGTATAACTTGGAAAATGGAAAGAGAAAAACTGAGATTATGGACTTTTGTGAGGCAGATTTCGACGTAAATACTTGCAAATTTCAGGCTTTTTGTTCATAGCTTGTAAATTCGCAATATGCTTCGAATTTTTATGAAAACCTCAATCACCAATGTACATTTTAGACACAAATCTCCCACAAATGCACGATGGTTCTCACGGTTTTGTTGCAAGCTGGGAGTACCCAGGCGGCACTTTTAACCGACAGTTGTTAGGATTCGCTACTGAAACGAGGCTAATCAGTAAGTTTGTTGCTTGTCTTTGTAATGTTTGAGTTTCTTATACTAAAAATGACAATGCCCACTTGCAGCAACTGATGCCTACAATCAGATGACTTATCCGATCTTTGCTGATGTAGTTGGGCTAACAGCTGGAGATCAAGGGAATCTCACCATTGGCTTTTATCAGCGCAATTCTTTGGTGACCGCTCAAACTTTGTGAGTTCATTGGTATTCATTAAAGCAAAGAAAAAAGCTAGAGGCCAGGTTATGATAGTTTTCGAAAGTTGCTACATTTTAGAAAACAGATCAATTGAAAGAATTGAAAATTGAGAATAAGATTACTGGAACTTTTCTGGAAAATTGGAAACTTTGGAACTATACAGTAACCAAATCGGAACTAAATAGGAACTATAGAGTAACCAAATAGGAACTATAAAGGATTTAAATAGGAACCATAAAGGAACTATAAAGGAACCAAATAGGAACTATACAGTAACCAAATTGAACGCAAATTCCACTTATTTCCTCCAAAACTCCAATTTAAATCTCTCCATTAACACTAATTCTTTACGATTATCAAGAAAATAGAAATTTTAGAACAACTGCTTCAAACATCTGGTACAATGAGACAAAAGTCGATGAGTTGCGGGTGAGTGTTTGGAAATCCAATTGTTGGATCCAATTCTTTAGATTCTTTATCTAAAAATTTAAATTTATAGTTTAGAATGAATGAAAAATGTCTAATCTTTCTATATTAATATTTACAATCTAAAACTTGAATCTTCAGTTAAGCTGGACACCAGGCTATGCCGGTCGAAAGGGCTTTTTGGTGCGATATCGTTTCGGCACAGATAATCCCGATATTTACTCGATCAATGAATATTCTCTTGTTTTTGATTCAAGGAGGAAAACGAAGGTAAACCTATTTTAGATGTAAAAGAACGATTTGTTTAGAAAATGAACAGAATCGAGTGTCCTGGATGTAAGATTGAAGTGAATGCTGTCTCACAGATGAATCCAGGAACGGTGTTGTTTAGTGACGCGACAACAACAGCAACGTTAGCATTTTACTTTGCCATCCACTTTACTAATCAAAACTTTCTATCTTTAAAGAATGGGCTTGACTTAAGACTGATTCTCAATAAAATCAAAAAGTTAGGTCATATAATTTTTTGGTACTTTTCGGTTATACATCCACAGAGACGCAACTCAGTTAAGCAAGAAGTTGACAACTTGTGACGGATAATTACTCGTCACAAGTTGTCAGTGCTTGTTCGGTGATGTTCAGTGAAGTAGAGTGCTCATCTGAAGTGATCAGTCGATCAGTTGAACGAAAATCGATAACCGAGAAGACTAGGATGGGGATGCTTGACCGAGATGAGTCTTTGTGGATGTATAACCGATAAGTACCATTTTTTTGAAGTTTCGAAAAGTATAAAAAAATGTGATCGGATTTTTAGGTGAAAAACCTTGCACCTCAAGTAATTTGCTTTCACAGGATCCAGAAATTAAAACAGGAATATAAATAAATGTAGGGAAAAAAATCGATCGCAATTTGACCATAGCGAAGCGGGAAACCGCCGAAAGCCGTAACCTTCTTCGTTCGCGATCCCTTACCGCTAGCGAAAAGGGAAGCCCCTTACCCCAGAGGAATTTGCCAGGTCGTGAGGGATTACGTGGCCGCACAAAGAACATCTCGCCAGTCATTATTCATTGAGGATTTTTCTTTTGCTTTGTAGATGGCTCCAAAAGAAGATATTGAGCTGTAAATTTGTACCTGGGGGTTTTCGGGGTCGGGGAATCAATTAAAGCTATTCATTTTATTCATCTTTATTCTGCAAAATGTGAAAATAGCTTTGAATAGTATTGTAGACTAGTAGAACAATGACTCTTATTCTCTAAAAACATGTGAAACACAGCTAAACCAGAAAAATCTGGCTCTCATCTGGTAATCACCAAAAAAACATTTGTGTAATTAGTTTATTCAGGCTATCCGAGCTTATCGACAAGCCATATAGTTTCAAAGATTTTGTCGCGTTCAATAACGTGGATTCTGTCAAATTTCTTGCCTCTTTCACTTCATATGATGGTAGAATTCTAAAAATTTCTTTAAAAAACGAAATTTTAGATTTAAATCGAGCATCGATGGGTTTAGATGATTACACGATTTATGAAATTGACAGCAAAAATGGACAAGGGCTTATCATAGATGCAAAACCAAATTATCGAGCTGTTACCATGTACAACTATTTGGTGCCATTTAAGATGTGGATTGGGAATGTGACAATGGTTGGTTTAAATCCATGGTTTAAATGGCTTTGTGGATTTAAAATCAGAAAATAGGCTTTTAAGGTTTCCAGCTAGATTCAAATTCGATTTCAGAGTGAAGACTGCGAAATTTCACTTTACGTTGGCGGTATTCCTCCTCAGGATTTAAACAAAGCAAAAAGTTTAGAGATTTTTCGATTCAGGTAAAGAAAATTTTGAAACTTATAAGGAAATCTATTTCATTTTTTAATTGTGATAATATTTATTTAAAGGTAAACAAACTAGAAAATTGATTAAGATTTTTTTGAAAGTTGACAAGATCAAAACAAGATCAATAACATTACTAGACAAGAATAACAAGATCAATAACATTGCTAAGGATTAGGAGACTTTATAGTTAATTTTTATAGTAAAAATTAGTAAAGATTTAAATGGAAATTAAAGTTATCCCTCAAGATTTTCAGAAGCAATGAGACTTCACAATTCTCGCGATCGGGCATCACTCCTGCAGCCTCAACTCTGATTGTCCCGCCAAAGTGCTCATTTAGAGCCGATTTTGCTCAATATATGGGTAAATAAGACTACAATTTGATACAATTTATTAACTATCAACAATTTCAGATGGTATCCCGGATCCACTAACAGTCGGAAGTAAAGGATTCATGATGAGCGGTGAATATCCAGGTGTTCAAGACTCAGAAACGATACAGCCAGTGAATGACCGATCACAGTTTGCAAGTGAGAGCATGATAAGTTAAAATGTACATTGTGTCGTAAACATACTCAATCTGGTGTACTGATGGTGAGTTCCTGAATTGGTTACAAGCAAGAATAGAGTGAGTTAGGAAAATCTGTTGAGGAATTTAAAAATCTTTTCTTTTATGAATAAATTCTATTCTATAATAGATAAATTTGATTAAATATTACTAAAATTAAATAAAAATATAACTTGAGAAAGCTTTTAAACACTTTTTAGTTACTCAATCGAACACTGGAAGCTTTTCTCTGACAATTCCGATGGCTGATCCCGGAGATGGAGGAGTTTTGAGCGTACACAATGAGAAGATGTAAGTTAAAAAGTAGAGATAGAAAACAAATGAGATTCTCTTTTTCCTAAGAACTTTTTTCTAAAACAATCTTAATCGAAATTAGGACTTACGAAATTAGGATGAGGGGTAAATGTCCGGGTGTTCAATGCTCGGAAACGATACAGCTAGTTCAGAGTTTGCAAGTGGGAGCATGATAGGTTATTCAAAATGTACTTACTACAAACATACTCAATCTGATGCACTGATGTTTCAATCTGAAGCAGTGAGTTCCTTATTGATCTCATCTGAAGCAGTGAGTTCCTTATTGATCTCATCTGATGCAGTGAGTTCCTTATTTGGTTCTGCTACAAGAACAAGCAAGAATAGAGTGAGCGAAGAAAGACTGTGTTATCAACTTTTTTGAGAAACTAGTGAATAAATCTGTTAGAATTTTAGCACATCTACCGTCCTGAATAAAGCGATGTCCTTCAGTGACTCCAGCTTTGAGGTTTGGAGAAAGATTTTATTGTCTTGAGTGTAGTATTTGTATTCAAAAAAGATCTGATATTAAAGATTATTTTAACACAATGTTATTTGATCTTAACTTTCAGGTTATTTGGAATCCGAGTCAAAAATCTCGGCATGGTTTCCTAATTCTCTACGAAGTCCTCGATGTGACAAAGTCCGGGTTTTTCAAAAGTTTCTCACCTTTTCTGATGGCAATTTTCCTTGTCCTTGAGCTTTACTAGATCAAATTTTATTTAAAGCTCATCATTCTGTGATCTCCTTTGCTTTCCCTATTGTTTATTTTGCGTGGCTACTCAAATAAAGTTACTCAATGCTTTGAGTTGCTCAAGAACGATTCAGCTTCCAAAAATTCTTATATTGTTATAAATTCCTAGTGTTACTGCCACCTCTTCTGGGTCAACTATTTCACTTGGATCAACAATTTCATCACCGACTGTGACAACAACGACATCTCCGACAACATCCTTGAGCACTGCCACTGCACCCACTTCATCAGCTTCAACCGCTGGAAGCCAATCCACCACCACAAAATCATCTAATATCAAAAGTATTCTTTTCCCATTGATTTCTTTCTTGGTGCTTTTTACTCGATGTTAACACGATAAAGTTTTTGCTTTGACTTGTGCTTTTTCAAGTTAGAAGAGAGCAAAGTTAAAGTTTTCAGTATCACAGCTGAACTATGAGAAGCTGATGGTCAAGTCATGAATTCATTTGAATTAGGTGGATTTTCGATTTAATCTTAAGCAAGCTTAAGCGAGCTTAAAAGTTTGTACCTTTAAGTCCAAAAGGATAAGAAGAAAATGATTGTGAAGAGTTTTCTCAAAAATAGCAAATCTAACATACCGTAAATACTGTAAGAGTACCGCCCTCGTACAGTCGCGTAGTCGCAAAAACTTTTTAGGATTTAATTTTTTTCAAAGCGCCCGTACTTTCAAAAAACGCGTCTTTAGTATAAAAAAATAGCTGAAATTCAGGGCTATTTTTTGATACATAAACGCGCATTGTAGCATAAACCAGTGTCGAGAAAAACGCGTCCAAAGCTAGACTACGCAACACTCCGCACCGTCATTATGAGGGTGGGGTACTATTACAGTATTTACGGTATGTAAATTTTGTGATAAGATTAGAACGAACTAAATGATTAGTAGCTATCATAGATATCAATAATTAGATAAAAAATAACCATTGCTATTTTGAGCTTTAGTTTGATAAAGCTTCATCACTCAGCCAGTGCAAATGTAAGCATGTTTTTTTTGGTCAAATTTCCCCACTTTTTAATCAATTTCAATTGATTTTTAAGCAAATTCAAAGAAATCTTTCTATTGTTTCTTGATTTTTACAAATTTTTATCCAATTTTCACGTCACAAGAGATCATTTGAAAAGTTTTAATATCAAAAAAAGAAAAAATGAAAGAAATTTCAGCGACGATTGTGGAAAAAAAAAGAAAAACTTTTAGGAAAATCGAGGTATTGGAACTTCAGACGAGAATTTAATTTAAAAAAAATTGAAAAATCCCAATTCTAAAACTCGAAAAACCGCATAAAGTAGCAAGAAATGATTGAAAAATTTAGAAAACTAGAAAAAGAAAACTATTTTGCTTTGTAGGCAGCCATTTCCTTCTCGTAACGCTTGCGATCCTCAGCGGCTAGCTTCTCCCATTTCTTAAATTCAAAAAATTAACTCAATTTTGAACAGTACAAAGTGTTCTATAAGTTTAAGTTTATTTACAAGATCTATTGTAGAGTTGCTTAAGGTTTTAGGATTCAGTTAGGCTTTAGAAATTGTTGAAACTCATTTATAGCATTGTTATTTCTCTTTTCAGCGCTATAACTGTAGGAGTTAGCTCTAAAGTTAGCTCTAAAGCTAGCTCTAAAGTTAGCTCTAAAGTTAGCTCTATGTTAGCTCTAAAGTTAGTTCTAAAGTTAGTTTCAAAGTCATAACATTTATATTTCTTTGTTTTTCATAATTTCTTTAGTCACAAATCATGAAAATCCTTATCCTTAATCGCAAAGAATGAGATATTTTAAACTAAAGGCTTTAAATTAAGTAAATTCAAGTATTTTAGCGTCAATAGCATCTTGAGGAGAATATTTTCGACTTCAACTAACTCTTATTTTCTAATAATTTTACAAAACAAGTCTTCTAGCATTTTTTAGCCTATCAAAAAGAGAAGAAAGTTGTGAGAAAACTAAAGAAAAAACTCAAGAAAATCCCACTGATTTACTAATCATAAATCTTAGAGGGTCATAGACTTAGAGCTTCGAAATCCATTCAAAGTTAATCAATGTTACTCAGTCGGAAACCTTCGACTTGAAATATTGCTCTGTATTTCCCCTTGCTTTTCTGAAAATAAATTAGAAATCTATTCAAATCTGAAAGCTTTGAAATCTGTTCAAATTTCCTCACCGATTTGTCGGTGATTTTCCCCCAGTCAACTCCAGCAATTTTCCCGATTTGTCCAACCGACACTCCGGGATTCTCCTTCTTTATACGCTGTCGATTCTCGTGCAACCAATGGAAGAAAGCCGATTGGCCACGTTTTGGCATGTTTGGATCCTGGTATTAACGTTTTGTTTGAAATTTATTTTTTCATCCATTTCATCAATAGTACAAATCTCAAAACAACAAAGTTGTGATTCTTTTTGGAATAAGCTAGAGCTGCTTTAAGCTAATATATAATAGTAAGATAAATATTTGACTTTTTAAACTTTTCCTTCAATCCTTTACCTTTTTAACCTTCTTGATCGTCGCTGGTTCTCCATCATCTTTGCGTGGCCGACGTGGCATGATTGATCTGCTAAATTCACTTTACTATTTCAAAGTGAACTTTAGCAAAAATTAATGTACTGAAAATGAGAAAGTGAAAGAAAGATAAGCGGGAATCAATGGAAGGAATGGGAGCTGAGTGGAACCGTGTGGGGAAGGGGAAATGCTGTTCAAAGAGGAAAGAGGCAGTCAAGGGGAGAAGGCCACTTTGTGAGTTTGTGGAGCCTTGTGAAGCCAATTCTTTCACTTTAATGATATTGTCTCGCTTGCTGATCTTGAAATCCAGTTTGCTAGCTCAAATGTAATCGTGAATTTTTCTATTAAGCCTTTAAATGGTTGAAAGAAGTAAACATCAAAACTTAACATTTAGTGTTTTATCTTTTAACTATTGACACACAGAGAGGTTTCTTTAGCTCAAGTGTCCGCATCATCAAGCCTTCACCCTTTTTGACTACCCAACTTGACGCTTTCAAAAAATCCAGACATAAGACAAAGAAATAAATGTTTTTACTTACGTTCTCCGTTTTTTCGGCGTCTTTCTCGTGCTTCTCAGCTCAATTCTCGGCCTTGGGAAAGGCCTCTTGCACAGATTCAACCTAGAAGAAAAAATTACGGCCTATTCTAGAAATTGGACTATTCTATCGTAAATTATTGAATCTAAAATCGTTCGACACAAAATAAACTAACAAAACCCTTGCCACATACACAATTTCATTTTGAGTCTTATGCCTTATGAATTTTGAGCCATGAAAGAGCACTGCAAGGTGCAGAGAAGTCGAGTCTTACAGTTTTAAAGTATGTAGTCAAAGTTTTCAGCCAGTTTTGTACAATCTTTTGAACTAAGTATAGTGGTTTTAAAATCCAAGCTCATTTTGGACCAATTATTCTTGGATTCTTCAGCGAGCTTAAACTCTGATTGTCTAAATCTCCTCCTCTCTCTCATCACAGCCTAAGTTTGGATTTTGGCGCCGAAACGCTGACCCTAATTTTGGTTAGCTGCCAAAACTGATTCAGAATTATTTAAAAATCAATACCTTACGGATCTTTAAGATGTTTTGAAAGGTTTAACTGGACAGATATATTGGTTTTGTTTCTTTTGTGGCCCTAAAGAGGGCCGTTGGGTTTGGGGTTTTTGTTGGTTGTTCAACAGCAACGGGAGTTTATTCCTTGTCTCCGGCGGTCTTCTTTGGCAGAAGAACGGCTTGGATGTTTGGAAGAACTCCTCCTTGAGCGATGGTGACTCCGGACAACAATTTGTTCAACTCCTCGTCGTTTCTGACGGCCAATTGGAGATGGCGGGGGTTGATTCTGGTCTTCTTGTTGTCACGAGCGGCATTACCGGCCAACTCCAACACCTCAGCAGCGAGGTATTCGAGCACGGCGGCAAGGTAGACTGGGGCTCCAGCTCCGACACGTTGAGCATAGTGACCCTTGCGGAGGAGACGGTGAAGACGACCAACGGGGAATTGAAGTCCGGCACGAACCGAGCGGGATTTCGCTTTGCCTCCGGTCTTGGCTTTGCCTCCTTTACCACGTCCAGACATTGTTGAGAGAGTTGAAGAGAGATTGGTGACTGAGAACTGTCGATGGATTTTTTGGGGAATGGCAGGGTTTATAAGGGTTTTGGAGTGAATGGGCGGGATCAAGATAAGAGAAAAGGGAAAGAGGGAAATTGTAGAGGATTGGGATATCCCCAGGGTCAGCCTTCAGCATCATTCGTAACTCCGCCCCTCCACCCAATCTCTCATATAAGAGCCCCTCCAAACCCCAATCTTCATCTTGTGTTCGACAACCCAAGCCAACTCTCAACTTCATCATGCCGCCAAAGCCATCCGCCAAGGGAGCCAAGAAGGCCGCCAAGACCCAGAAGACCCCTCGTTCGGGAGACAAGAAGAGAAGAAAGTCGAGAAAGGAGTCCTACTCGGTCTACATCTACCGTGTCCTCAAGCAAGTCCACCCCGACACCGGTGTCTCCTCCAAAGCCATGTCAATCATGAACTCCTTCGTGAATGACGTCTTTGAGCGCATCGGTGCCGAGGCTTCTCGTCTCGCTCACTACAACAAACGGTCAACGATCTCATCCCGTGAAATCCAGACCGCTGTCCGTCTCATCTTGCCTGGAGAGCTCGCCAAGCACGCCGTCTCTGAGGGTACCAAGGCTGTCACCAAGTACACCTCATCCAAATAAATCTTCTAGAGATTTAGATGGAAACAAAACCCCAACCCAACGGCCCTCTTTAGGGCCACAAATGAATTTGAACTCAAAAGTATGAAACCAATAGTGAATATAGATTATTTCAAGACAAACAATGTGAATAAGTTGCTTAAACAAATTGTAAATGCTAGATTTTCTAAAGTACTGTAGAATGTCTTAGAAATGAGGTTTAAATACAAATTGATCGTACCAAAACGGGCGTTATGAATGAAGTTTCTTAGATATAAAGTTTTTTCACTTAGAGAAATTTATTAGTAAATTCTCCTGGTTCGTTTTGAACTTTCGGAAAACTTCTTGGTCCCGATTTGATCCAGTTTACATAACATTTTTCGACAACAATTGTGACTTTAAAGGGGCAAAACTTAAAGCCCCTTTAAAGTTACAATTTTGGCTTTCGATTTTTACACATTTTGGGGAAAGCCTTTTTTAGCATCCTGACCGGGTTGAAACACTCGTCGACTAATTCTCTCATTCATTCACTTTCTCTTTCTCAATGACCCCGTTTTGGAGGGAAATTTGGCGCCGAAACACCTGGAGTAATGCCAATGGCTTGTAAACAAATGGGATTAGATCAAGAAAATTAATCAAAGGGTGCCTAGAGGCAATGCAAATCAATGATGACAGGATCTGGATAGCCTAGAGAAGCGATTGGGTTATGAAAAGACTCAAGTGATTCGAATGGCTTGGATTTAAATGAAAAGAATTAGAAAATAAACTTATTTCAAAGTATCTATGAAAAGTGATGCAGCAGCTAAGAATTTAAAGTTGTATTGGGTAATTGCTGTTAGTGAGTAAATGATTAGACGGTTCTTCTTAAATCAGTCTCTGTTTTCAAGCCAGTTTCTCTTAAAATTGTAAACGAATTACACGGAGTGTTGTAGTCTTGTGTGTTTTTAAAGATTTTAAAGATGTGTATTTTTAAACTATTGTGTTAGATGCACAATTTATCTAATCACGAAACGAGAGGTCAAAACAAAACAAAAATGAATTGCGAAGCGAAAAGAACGACTACACTACACTACGATTGGCGTTGGCTTAAACACAAGATATTCAGTCAAAATAGTTAGTGCTATTTGAAAATAAAAAAGGGATCTTCCTTTTGGGAATCTATTCGCAAACAATAACTATTCCCAACACGGAGTTCGCTCCGAAGTGCATTTAGTTTCTTGTAAAACTTTGAATTTCAGAATATAGATTTGGCCGAACTCTTTATAGTTAGAGTCTTGTTCATGATTTCATTTTAAAATTCTTTCATTTGTGGCCCTAAAGAGGGCCGTTGGGTTTGGGGTTTTCTGGTGTTCAGCGAGACACACTTAAGCACGCTCTCCACGGATGCGGCGGGCGAGTTGGATGTCCTTTGGCATGATGGTGACACGCTTGGCGTGGATGGCACAGAGGTTGGTGTCCTCGAAGAGACCGACGAGGTAAGCCTCTGAAGCCTCTTGAAGAGCCATCACAGCCGACGATTGGAAGCGGAGGTCGGTCTTGAAGTCTTGAGCGATCTCACGGACAAGTCGCTGGAAGGGCAACTTGCGGATGAGAAGCTCGGTGGACTTCTGGTACCGACGGATCTCACGAAGAGCCACAGTTCCCGGACGGTAACGGTGGGGCTTCTTGACTCCTCCGGTGGCTGGGGCCGATTTGCGGGCAGCCTTGGTGGCCAATTGTTTGCGGGGAGCCTTTCCTCCAGTCGATTTGCGAGCGGTTTGCTTGGTGCGAGCCATTGTGGTTCAGATGCGATACACTGATGGTTACTGACGGAAAGAGGGGGTCTTATAAAGGGATTGGGGGTGATGGGCGGGACTGCTAGGGAGAGCGATAAGCAGGCAGAACAGCAAGAACAGTCTGGAGTGAATGGGCGGGGCTACTTCAACCCGATTAGATTCTCATTTCCCTTACCAAGCATCCCTACTCGAGTCCCACCCCTTTCCCCTATAAATACCCCATTCAATCCACTCATTTCCCATCTCATCACTGAGCAACTGAACAATGTCTGGACGTGGAAAGGGAGGCAAAGGACTCGGCAAAGGAGGGGCCAAGCGTCATCGCAAAGTTCTCCGCGATAACATCCAAGGAATCACGAAGCCGGCTATCCGCCGTTTGGCCCGTCGTGGTGGTGTGAAGCGTATCTCTGGATTGATCTACGAGGAAACCCGTGGAGTTCTCAAGGTGTTCTTGGAGAATGTGATCCGTGATGCCGTCACCTATTGTGAGCACGCCAAGAGAAAGACTGTCACCGCCATGGATGTCGTCTATGCCTTGAAGCGTCAAGGACGTACCTTGTACGGATTCGGTGGATAAGAAATCACGAGAAGCAATTCTCAAAACAAAACCCCAACCCAACGGCCCTCTTTAGGGCCACAAATGAACCAAACAAAAATTAGATTGCTTTGCAAAAAACTATTATGATAAAGATTTGTTTTTGTAGTGGAAGATTAATCAAACTGCATCAAACTCCAGCAAGACTTTAAGTTCACATCAACTAAATAAGAAAGGTACATCTTGGACGCCTCGTAGGAGTTACTCAATGATCAGAATTTCAATTCTAAAGTCAACTCGATCTCCTGCATCCTGCAATCCTGCAATCTCACTCAAGAATGTCTGGACGTGGTAAAGGAGGCAAAGCCAAGACCGGAGGCAAAGCGAAATCCCGCGAAATCCCTGCAATAAAGTCATCCGGTAAGACTGACAATGAACATCAATTCTGCTTCTAAAATACAGTATCCAGAGCATTTGTTCCCATTTTCGTGGGTAAAATTCTAACTTATTCCAATTCTAAAGTGTAGTAAACTAGCAGCAAGTATTATATTCAGACTAACCAGGTAAGTACAGTTTGTTTCATTTTATTATACCAGATTTCACGAGCAATCAACCAGCTTCTGAAATTGAGCCCTTTACAGTTAATTCAGAAACACTTATCCATTGCCTACGGTACTCTTGTTTTCAAATTATCGATTCACATCGCTCAAAGCTACTCCATTTTTAACCTAGATGTTCCTTTTGTACATTCAACAAGTCATTGGCATCACTCCAGGCATTTTGGCGCCCAATTTCCCCTCCAGGTCATTGGGAAAGATTGGGTGAGGGATGAGAGGATTGAGAGACGAGTGTTTGGGTCCAGTTGGGATGCCGAAAAGGAATCAAGAGCTGTATGGGAAGATGTATGGGAATCAAGAGCTAACTTTTGAGAAGTAAGCTGGATTCTAGCTTACAAATATAATTCATAGAGCCTAGTTTTCAAGCTTTTTACTTTTGAATGTAGTCCTACTGTAACCATAGTATCAAAGCTTAGGCATTGAAAAATTTGCCTGGTCGATAAAAAGCTTTGCTCCTACTCAACAGAGACAGCAAATTGACTCAAATTTGATTAGCCATTGGAGATTTGCACTAGTTTTGCTAATAACACCGACAACTTAGTCTTTGCATTACAAGTCACAATAGTCGATTAAAGGATTTGTTAGAATATTTTTAAATTAATATCTGCTTTCATTTGTGGCCCTAAAGAGGGCCGTTGGGTTTGGGGTTTTTGTTGGTTGTTCAACAGCAACAGCTTATTCCTTGTCTCCGGCGGTCTTCTTTGGGAGAAGAACGGCTTGGATGTTTGGAAGAACTCCTCCTTGAGCGATGGTGACTCCGGACAACAATTTGTTCAACTCCTCGTCGTTTCTGACGGCCAATTGGAGATGGCGGGGGTTGATTCTGGTCTTCTTGTTGTCACGAGCGGCATTACCGGCCAACTCCAACACCTCAGCAGCGAGGTATTCGAGCACGGCGGCAAGGTAGACTGGGGCTCCAGCTCCGACACGTTGAGCATAGTGGCCCTTGCGGAGGAGACGGTGAAGACGACCAACGGGGAATTGGAGTCCGGCACGAACCGAGCGGGATTTCGCCTTGCCTCCGGTCTTGGCTTTGCCTCCTTTACCACGTCCAGACATTGTTGAGAGAGTTGAAGAGAGATTGGTGACTGAGAACTGTCGATGGATTTTTTGGGGAATTGCAGGGTTTATAAGGGTTTTGGAGTGAATGGGCGGGATCAAGATAAGAGAGAAGGGAAAGAGGGAAATTGTAGAGAGATTGGGGTACCCCCAGGGTCAGCCTTCAGCATCATTCGTAACTCCGCCCCTCCACCCAATCTCTCATATAAGAGCCCCTCCAAACCCCAATCTTCATCTTGTGTTCGACAACCCAAGCCAACTCTCAACCTCATCATGCCGCCAAAGCCATCCGCCAAGGGAGCCAAGAAGGCCGCCAAGACCCAGAAGACCCCTCGTTCGGGAGACAAGAAGAGAAGAAAGTCGAGAAAGGAGTCCTACTCGGTCTACATCTACCGTGTCCTCAAGCAAGTCCACCCCGACACCGGTGTCTCCTCCAAAGCCATGTCAATCATGAACTCTTTCGTGAATGACGTCTTTGAGCGCATCGGTGCCGAGGCTTCTCGTTTGGCTCACTACAACAAACGGTCAACGATCTCATCCCGTGAAATCCAGACCGCTGTCCGTCTCATCTTGCCTGGAGAGCTCGCCAAGCACGCTGTCTCTGAGGGTACCAAGGCTGTCACCAAGTACACCTCATCCAAATAAATCTCCTAGAGATTTAGATGGAAACAAAACCCCCAACCCAACGGCCCTCTTTAGGGCCACAAATGATCAGAAAGATTCAAATTTTGAAACTCTAGGAAATAAGACGTTATAAATATTGAATTACAATTGTTTTCCTCGAAGAAAGTATTGATACTTTTGTAAAAATGGATAGAAATTTGACTTATTTTCGCAATAAACCAAAGTTCTAGGATCGCCAAGCAAAGGAAAGCAAATGTCTTGCTTGATTAAGCATTTCGAGCCAAAAGATGGTTTTATCACTAAAACTACTCTCAAGAACTTGCTACTTTAACTGTGTTCTCGATGGTTCCTTTTGGTTAGCTTTTAGACAGTAAAGAGACGCCTTATACAGTAAATAAAAATATGGAATCTAATCTGCAAAAATTGCTAATGACACGCTTAAAGCCGAGTTTGGAGTTCACCTTCACAATACAAAGCATTTTCACTCTTAACTTGTTCTAAATTGAGTAAAATCAAGTTTTTCAGTTCACGTTTGCATTTCAGTTTCTTACAGTTTACGAGTCAAAAGTGACAAACTAGTATATTAAAGTCTATTCAGCACATTGAGTTCCGCAAAATTTACAACTTTCGGTTCTCAATTTCAACAAACCTTGGGTTAATTCTTTTCGGCATCTTGACTGGGCCCAAACTCTCGTTTCCTAATTCTCTTTTGATTGACTCACTCTCTCCCCCAATGGTCTCATTTTTGGAGGGAAATTTGGCGCCAAAACGCCTGGAGTGATGCCAATGGCTTTGGTTCGGATAGCCTGGAGGAGTGATTGGCTCAAGAGAAAGAGCCAAAGGTAAAAGTGTCACCAGAGCTATGTGGATCCGTAAGCATAATTTGTCTTGGTTTGAAATTCAGATATGAATTCAGCTCTTGTGAATGTAGGCCCGAAACTTAAAACCATACATGGAAATTTCCCAAAACAAATTTTTCTTAAGAAAAGCAGTTTTAAGGTTAGCTATGAATGCTAACAAATTGAAGTTGTTTGAAAGCTGTTAGTGGGTAGAAGTTTCAACGGTTCTGAGTCAATTCAGGGTGGCAAATTTCTCTTAACATTGTAAAATAATAGCAGAGACAAGTTCAGTATCCCTTGTTCAACTTTTAGTTTAAAAAATTGCTAGACTTTATTTAATCAAAGATCTAACAAGTCTAGCAGTATATTGTGCATAGAGCTCTAAAACTCTTTAGAGTCTTAGTGGATGATGTCATTGCAGGCTTTTTAGAACCTTGGTTCGTGATTTCATTTTATTTCATTTGTGGCCCTAAAGAGGGCCGTTGGGTTTGGGGTTTTTCAATGGTTCAGTGCTGCGAACATTTAAGCACGCTCTCCACGGATGCGGCGGGCGAGTTGGATGTCCTTTGGCATGATGGTGACACGCTTGGCGTGGATGGCACAGAGGTTGGTGTCCTCGAAGAGACCGACGAGGTAAGCCTCTGCAGACTCTTGAAGAGCCATCACAGCCGATGATTGGAAGCGGAGGTCGGTCTTGAAGTCTTGAGCGATCTCACGGACAAGTCGCTGGAAGGGCAACTTGCGGATGAGAAGCTCGGTGGACTTCTGGTAACGACGGATCTCACGAAGAGCCACAGTTCCCGGACGGTAACGGTGGGGCTTCTTGACTCCTCCGGTGGCTGGGGCCGATTTGCGGGCAGCCTTCGTGGCCAATTGTTTGCGGGGAGCCTTTCCTCCAGTCGATTTGCGAGCGGTTTGCTTGGTGCGAGCCATTGTGGTTCAGATGCGATACACTGATGGTTACTGACGGAAAGAGGGGGTCTTATAAAGGGATTGGGGGTGATGGGCGGGGCAAGGAAAATAGAATGAGAGCTAGAAACCGTCTCGTGAAGTGGATGGGCGGGGTTTCTTCACCCAACTCTGGCATCTCTTCTCTCCCCGACATCCCAACTAGAGCCTGTCTTTCCCTCTAAATACACATATAATCCATTGATTCCTTGCTGAGTAACTCAAGAATGTCTGAACGTGGAAAGGGGAGGCTCAAAGCGTCATGGCAAAGTTCTAACCAAGCCGTTTAGCTACAAGAGAACCAAATCAAAACTAAACTTTCTTAATTGATAAGTTAACAAGAATTAAATGGCAAATGCTCAAAAGAATATAAAAATGTAGAGTTGCAGAGTTTAAACAGCAATGTTATTTGAAATATATATTTGTAGATACTTTATTCAACACCTGAAATAAAGTGCGCTAGATTTAAGATGAATGCACATGAATTCATACAAATAACACGAAAAGGGCCAATAAAAAGCAAAAAAGCAACAATATATTTAGTATATGGGTAGCACAGATAACGTCAAGAATCCATTAGAGCCTCAAGACCAAGATCATCCAAAGATAATTTAAAGGTTTCGAGACTATTGGACTCTCACAAAACTCTGGGGAGTCGATTTCAAATTCTGGCATTTCTTATTGGAAAAGAGTTATACACAAACTTATTGGAGGTGACTGGAATTTCTAAAACGAATAGTTTAGACCAATAGTTTCAAGTTCAAGCTACCATTAAATAGGATTCATTTATGAGTCTTATGGTCTTCAAAACATAAGATTTTGAGAGCCAGTGTTAAACTTTTTGAGTCCTGGACACAAGCATTAGAATATAAGTGTTTGAAGCTATCATGATTTGAAAATATCATGATTTCTAGGCCGTTTTTTCTTACTAGCGACATGGAAGGATCTTATTGGTCTGAATGCATGATCACTTCCATAAAAAATTAATCCTGCCATTAATCAAATAGAGATTTGGAACAATTTGACAAATTTATCTTTTTTCATCCCTTCCCGATTATCCCGTTCTTTTGTTGACCTTTAAAACTTTAAAGATGCCTTTAAACCTTTAAAATAGACCTTTAAATAGAGCATTGGACCATTAATATAGATCCAATGCCCTCCAGATTAGGTACTTTGACACAAAAAAGAGGAAAAGATACCCGAAATCCGAAGTTTAGGTCTGTGGACTGAAAGCGAGATTGAGACAAAGATCCCAAGTTTTTCAAAGTTTTCCAAACGGACCCAAAAATGAGCGAAACCTTGCTAGCAATGTTTCGCAAATGGAAAAACGCCATCGACAGGTCCTCGAATTTCTACGATTAAATTGAGAATTCGAATTTTTATGAAACAAAAGTGAATTCTGGAACGCACGAAGGCGTTTAGACTTGAAAGACCGTCAAAATAAGTGGAAAAGTTTTTTCATTAATAAAGCCGGTTCATTTACCCAATTTTGCCTCCACTGCTTTCCAGGATAGCCCTTACTGGATAGAGTTTATTTTCAAGTGCTCATAGTGTTGCGTAGAGTCGTTATCCTATGATTTTTAAGCTTTATCCTTGCTTTTGGTGGAGTTTCTGTGATTTTTTGGGCATTCTGTCTGTATGATTGTGTCACAACAAACGAGTGGGTTCTTTTTCGTGAAATTTTTCCATTTTTTGCTCAACCCCTCCAACATTATCCGTTTTTTCTGATCTCATTGCCAATCTGTTCATTTTTTCTTACGTAAACCTTTAACTTTTCGCTGTTTTCGGACTTGTGCACGGTGTTTCTGTGAAATAAAATGGTTCTTTATTATCAATACTTTATTCGTGTAAGCATGAAAAAGTGAAAAGGGAATATGTGCAATTGACAAAATGAAATAAAAGCTAGTCAGATAATCATAGATGCCCAATACCCACTGCCATAATAGCAGAGTAAAAGTACAAATAGGAGCCAAAGATTTCAAAAGATTTAAGTATAGGGCAGAATTGAAATGGCTTGTTTGAAAGTTCTAATTCGTTTACGGAATGCTTCATTGAGACGGCATGTAGAAGGCCATAAATTGAAAGGCCGAGATCAGCGCGTGAAACACGTAGATACAACTCGTCGCTGGGTTGATTTGGCGGCGGAAACACAAGCTATGTTCCCTGAACAAAGGAAAACTGTAATTTAGGCCTGAATTGAGTCCCTGTTTGATTTCTCCGCGAAGCTCGTTTGCACGAGAAACGAGTGCCGAGTGATTTTCGCCGCGATCAACTCGTTGAAGTCCTTGCACCTGTGAAAGAAAACCACTGGCCTGGGCAGAAAGGTCACCTTGGAAGGAACGAAACACAATGTGAATCACAGCTTCTGAATTCTTACTTGGAATTCCTTGGTTGGCAATCCAGTCGATGACTTTGAAAGCAGAAGTTTCAATTGCAATCATCTTGATTTGCGTTTTCATCAAGGCGTCGCGGCAGACGTGAAGGTGAAATTCGCTCTCGAGTTGCAGCGTGATCCTCTCGCATTCGTTCAGCTCGTTTTCGATGAATTTGCAGAGTTGCTCCATCATGTTTTTTGGAGTTTGGTAAGACTCGGCGATCCCCATCCCAATTATTGCGCTCTTTTTGACCGATCCACGAAAATGAGTGAAGAAGCCTCCGTTCCGGCAGCGTCTCTTCGTGCTAATAAAGAGATCGAGTTGGTTCACGGATTTCAACTGGCCTAAGAACATCGATTCGTCATAGGAATAGGTGTCTAACTTGTCGCATGAAACGATCTGTTTGGTGAGAGGAAGAAGAGTTGCATTGAGATGGACAAACGAAGAATCGACCAGCTTCTTGATCGAACTTCCATCACGATCATGGGCAATCACAGCTACGTGCTTTCCGAAAACGATCGATTGATTCATGGCATAGCTCGAGTAGAGCCTCTTGTTCACCATCATCAGTTCCCACACGTCTTTCCCATCGAGATGGCTTGCGATCTTCTCAGCCAGCTCCCACGGCAAATCATTGATCGTTGCAACCGTTGCAGCCGGCATTCCCGTATCTGAAAAAAAAAGTCGTCATTGGAATTGACATTTGTTTGATTTCCTAGAGTCACTTTTGTCACCAAAACCACTTTTTTAAGGTTAATCTAGAGCAGTAATCATTTTTGATCGTGAAAATCAAATCAAGCAGTCCAATAGTTTCTGATACTAAAAATGACTCCAATAAACCATAAAACCAACGAAAATTGTATAAAAAACGAGTTAGAGGCGCTCAAACGTAGATAAAGCTAAATTTTATCCAAAAAATCCTTCAAAGCTTAAACGTTCCAGCATAAAAGTCAAAGATATCCTTAAAAGTCTACAACTAGATTTGCGTGTAGATTTGGGTTTTAGTCAAAAACAATTGGCTAAGTTGCGTTTATACCGCAAAAGAAAGGGATTCAAAACAATGGAGTGGAAGGTGCCGAAAAGAAGACGAAACAAAACCGCGTTAGAATTTTAAACAACAAACTATGGGCAAACAATATAAAAAGGAGAGAACGAACGAAGGGAGAGGGATTACTTTAAAAAGGCGCTATAAAAACATAATAGATTTTACGAAGGGAGAAGAAAACTTTAAAAAAAAAACATAAAAATTGAACGAAGTTTCCGATTTTATCATGGAATACAGAAAAATGAAAAGAATGGCAAAAGGAGAATTTTGTGCGGGGTACGGTAGCGGATCCACGCTTCAGAAGGCGCACTGCACCACCTTCGCGCCAGTCTATCACAATCAGTACCCTTAAAAGCATACAACTTTTACTCATTTCACATGAAAACACCCTTTTAACGTTATACAGACAGAATGCCCAAAAAAAATCACAGAAAATCCACCAAAAGCCAGGATAAAGCTTAAAAATTACAGGATGACGACTCTACGCAACACTATGAGCACTTGGAAATAAATTCTTTCCAGTAAAGGCTATCCTGGAAAGCAGTGGAGGCAAAATCGAATAAATGAACCGGCTTTATTAATGAAAAAACATTTCCCTTTTTCTAACGGTCTTTCAAGTCGAAACATTTTCGTGCGTTCCTGAAATCATTTTTTTTTTTCATAAAATCTCGAATTCTCGATTTAATCGAAGAAATTCGAGGACAAAAAGTTCCAATCAGACGAAGGAGTTGACATTCTTGACTGCCAGCATGCTCCCCAGACCTGAACCCGATTGAGAACTTATGGGGTATGTTCGTGGTAGCCACTCTATGATCCGTCCACATTTCTCTATCCCTTGCTATTGTCATCCAGTGTTTCCTATCTTGGTTGTTCCTGGTTCGAAGTCTTCGACTTGCTTGTGCTGGTGGTGGTTGCACTCTAGTCATCCTTTCTCTGACCGTCTCTGCCACTCTTGTGCTCCACCTCGTTGCTGGTCTTCCGATGGGCTTCTTCTGGTCTCGTGGTAGCCACTCTGTGGTCCGTATAGTCCATCTGTCGTCTGTTCTTCTGGCTGGCCCATCTGAGTCTTTTTCTCTCGACAGCTAATCGATATTTCCGATTCAAATTCAAAAAATCGAGAAAGCGATGCCAATGGCAAATTTTTGACGCTTCAGAGTGCCGTAATCAACTTTTTCTTTTTCTTTTTCTTTTTCTTTCAAATTCCTCAATCATTTACTCTCTATTCCTTTATGAATTTTATTTTACCATCCGAACTGAAGAAATCGATCCTTTCAAAACTTGATGTCAGCAATTCTTTAAAGCTTTTACAAGTTAATAAAGAATTTCGAAGCGATATTCTAATCGAGGGACCATTTTATAAAAAAGAATTCATTTTCATTCGAGCAAAGTTTTTTAAAGCAAAAAAATATGAAGAAAAACGTTTGCAGATTCGATTTTTAACAAAATCAAGCGAATTAACAAAGATTTATCACGATTTCAACAATTCAACAATATCAATTCAACAATATTGTCATCATCCAGCTACTAAAACAATAAATAAGAATTTCATTTCAAAATATTCTCTCAAAATTCTCAAAAACCTTTTCAAATCATTAGATTCTTGTGAAAAGTTTCGAGTGGTTAAAGCCGAGCCATTTCACGAGCTTTGGACTCATCTAGAAGCTCAAGAATTCCCAATAGAATTGAAATTCGTTAAAGATTTCGAATCCTTATCATTTATTGAAAATCTTTCTGAATTAAAATCTTTAATTAATCATTTTTATTTAATAACTAATAGTTTTTTAATTAAATTCTCAAAAAATTTTATACAAGATATAGAATTTGATAAAGAAATTTATAAAAAAATAAAGAAAATGATTGAAAAATGTGAACATTTACAAATTTGGAATTTAAATGAAGATTTTCGACTTATTCTTAATCAATCTTTTAAATCTTTATCTCTTGGATTCAATGATTCAACTAAATTATGGAATGAAGTAGAGAAAATTGTCAATTCTCGTCTTCCAATTGAAACAAAAGGAACTGAATTCTTTATTTTTTTAGTTGGCCCTTACAACGATTATCAATATAATTTGTTTTGGCAAAGCATCTCGGAAATGTTATTCGAAAATTCGTCTTTGTTTTTAATGAGAGAGGGATCTTTAGAGAAGATTCAAGCTTTTCAAAGATATAAAGTTTACCGTGAAAGACATCGACCTGACCCTGGGATTTCTTCGATTTGGGCCTCTGTCTACAAGCATATCAACAATCAAATCACTATTCTTTTCTATAATCAAGCTGTATTTGCTTTTTCTAATTAACGAAGTGAAAGATGAAATCTATCGTCAAATTTCTGATGTTTTACTGGTCAATAAAAGTTTGTGTAAATCAATAAAGCATTTTTTTTGTAGACTTATCGATAAAAACATAGAGAAAATTAGTGGCAAAGTTGATCTTCCAGATAGGAGTCTCGGAATTCGGAGATTCTTCTAGATAGAAGTCTCGGAATTCGGAGATTCTTCCAGATAGAAGTCTTGGGATTCGGAGATCCTTCCAAATTCCATCCAATTCCGTCGTTAGTCCTGGAATTTGGGGACTTCTCTATTTTCCTCCAGATCTCGACTTGCGATTCTATGTTCTTACACTAAAGTGTAAATAAATTACTTATGGTTTTCTAGAACCGAATTTCATAAGCAACATTTACTGAACTGAACCCTTCAGTAGCAGCAGAGATCGATAAGTGTCTACCCACCCCTAGAGATTTGTTTAGGGGAGGGTAGAGAGGCGGAGTTTGACCACTTTTGACTTTTCCTCCAGATCTCGACTTGCGATTGTCAGATCGACTCGAGGTTGGTTTTAAAATGATCCTTATGAAGTTTGGTTATAGAAAACCACAATTTACTTAGTACACTCTAATGTAGGAACATAGAGAAAATCCGTGTCAAAGTTGAACTACCTACCTGGAAGAGTCGATCCACTTAAATGGTCTATAATTCGAGGTATGTAAGCTGAATCAACTCATGGTTGGTCTTATTAGAATCTCCATTAAATTTGACTAAAGAAAGATTTAAGTCTATAAAAGTTTTAAAGATCAAGGTCAATAAAACAAATTCAATAAAAGTTTTAAAGATTTAAACAGAGAAAAAACCAAATTAGACAAGCAGGTAAAAGTGTAAGAAATATATTTCTACTTTGATCCTTCTAATTTCTTTTGAGACCGTGTCTTGTTGTCGTTGATTCGATCATTTATCGGATTCATCACCTCCAAACCGATCTCGTTCTCATCCATGTTGATCACTAGTATTTTGCCGACAACATGAGCTTGATCAAATTCTTTTTGCTAAAAGCATGATAGAAATATATTTATACTTTGATCTTTATAATTCCTTGTGAAAGCGTATCTCGGTGTTGTTTAATGGTAGATTTCTTGAAAACGCACAATTTATCAAAACATTCCCTTATTAGGGCAAACTTTGCTCAAACTGGAGCAACCTGGCACTATCACAATTACTTCAACACTGAAAAATGGATGAATAGAAAAAGGAGCACACAACTGACTCAAGACAAAGGTTAAATAATGGGTTTTTAAGTACACAAGCTACGACAAACGAATAACTGAATAGTGGCTGATTTCTAGTGGCTGATTTCTAGTGGCTGATTTCTAGTGGCTGATTTCTAGTGGCTGATTTCTAGTGGCTGATTTCTAGTGGCTGATTTCTAGTGGCTGATTTCTAGTGGCTGATTTCTAGTGGCTGATTTCTAGTGGCTGATTTCTAGTGGCTGATTTCTAGTGGCTGATTTCTAGTGGCTGATTTCTAGTGGCTGATTTCTAGTGGCTGATTTCTAGTGGCTGATTTCTAGTGGCTGATTTCTAGTGGCTGATTTCTAGTGGCTGATTTCTAGTGGCTGATTTCTAGTGGCTGATTACGATAGTTTATCCAACAACTTTGAATTTTAACGTGTGTATTGAATTTTGACTAACTGCAGAGCAATGACAATTCGCCAAAAAAAGAAAAATTGACAATTATGAGATGTGATTCCTTTTTTCGCATTCAATCTCTTTTAGAATTGATTAAAAATTGTTTTCTTTCAAGATTTCATTCTTAATTTCTTTCCTCTTCAACATTTTTCACTGAAAATCGTTTCGTTTTTGCTTCAAATCTAAACTTTCAAATATTAAAAGTTGACTTTTTCTCACTTACTCTCGTAATTTCTTGATATAGTTGTAAGTTCGAATATGAATGATAATAAACCAAATTGAAGCCGTAAATAAAACAGTTAACATTGTCATTCCCATCATCGCCACACCACGAATCACTAGATTTCATTTGTTTTTAATAGAAATGATGTCAAATATTGAGCAATATTTTCTCAAGCAATCCTTTACATATTGTTTCATAGGAAAAGCAAATTTTTGACATCATTTCTATCATTTCTATTAAAAACAAATGTCATTCCCATCATTGCCACACCACGAATCACCAGATTTCATTTGTTTTTAATAGAAATTATGTAAAAATTTGGTTTTTCTATGAAATAGCATGTAAAGGATTGCTTGAGAAAATATTGCTTAATATTGCTTGAGAAATTTCTGATATTGCTAAATAGAAAAATGCTGAATGCTAAATAGAAAATATTGCTTAATATTGCTTGAGAAATTTCTGATTTTTCTCTGGCGAATAAAAGTTTGTGTAAAGATTTAAGCAGAGAAAAGATCAAATTAGACAAGCAATTTACTTATGAAGTTTGCAAAATCTGCTGTTGGGGAAACCAAATAATCAATGAATGATTTGGGTTTTTTAGGAAATATTGAAGTGGACCAAAAATTGGACCGATTTTCTTATGTTAAAAAGTCTTATTCAAATTACTCTTGAGACTTATCATCTCAAGGATTTGTCTCAAGAATTAAATCTGAAGGCTTTGTTGCGTTAAACTGACTTGATGCAACGTTTTTCCGTTTCTTTTAATTGATATGTACCCAAATTTCAAAAAGAAAAAAGAAACTTTCTAAAAAGTCGAATACTCACTCCCCAATTTCTCTTGCATTTCACTATCCGGTTCAATTGTCGGTCGATCGGGAAAACCAGTCGGATGAATGGCATAAGCAAAAGTTATTGCGATCAAGATTGAGAATAACACACTGATTATCACCTAAAATCTATTCAAATCTTGAAATCAATCTTGAAAGAGTTTTCAAATTAAATTTGAAAGCCTGGTACTGGTAGCCTGCGCTGAAAGCCTAATACTGGTAGCCTGCACTGAAAGCCTGGTACTAGTAGCCTGCACTGAAAGCCTGGTACTGGTAGCCTGCACTGAAAGCCTGGTACTGGTAGCCTGCACTGAAAGCCTGGCACTGGTAGCCTGCAGTGAAAGCCTGGCACTGGTAGCCTGCACTGAAAGCCTGGCACTGGTAGCCTGCAGTGAAAGCCTGGTACTGGTAGCCTGCACTGAAAGCCTGGCACTGGTAGCCTGCACTGAAAGCCTGGCACTAGTAGCCTGCACTGGTATCAAAATCAGAAAATCAAACTCACCCAAAACAAAATCACTGGTATCAACAATCGATGTCGATCATTTGGAAGAGCATAATATGTACATAAAATAACAGATCCTTGAATGAAAATCGCGTAAAAATCGAAATATTGCTTGTCGTTTGAGAAAATTGTTTGCACTGTTAGAATGCAAAAGAGAAAAGTGTTGAGGACGTTGACTGCAAAGCATGCTGTCTGGAAAGATTTATGTTAGATTTGCTATTTTTGAGAAACTCTTCACAATCATTTTCTTCTTATCTGTTTGGATTTAAAGGTACAAACTTTTAAGCTCGCTTAAGCTCGCTTAAGATTAAATCGAAAATCCACCTAATTCAAATGAATTCAAGTACCTAAGCCAGACAAAAAGCCGTTCAAAACTTGATTTATAAGCTAATCCGTAAAAATTCCCTTTGAACTTTGAGCTCACTGTTTACTTGTTTGTTTGGTTGATTCAAATAGAAGTTTGATCAAAAGTTGAAGATATAATTGAACAATTTACATTGCAATTTTGTTTCCAATACTTAAAAGATACTTTTCCTTTTAAATTCTTGAAAATTTTCTAGTTCTAGTCATTCTTCTAGTGATTTTATGAAAGAAAAAGACGAATGACTTCCATAAAATTTGATCGATTTTCAATTCAACTCAAGTGACATTCTCTAATTTTAAGAAAGTCAATTTTTGAATCGCGACTTTTTAGAAAACCTTTAGCAAGAGAAACCCTTTTAGAAAACCTTTATAAAAATAGCTCTAACTTAAATTTTATCTATTTTATCTACACTACTGGACAATGAAATATCATATTTGAAAAAAAGATCGTCACTTTCGCGCGTCTGTAACTCCATTGTCTTTACCGTATTTCTAAATAAGAATATTACCATTGTGTAGCCCTTGAAAAGAGCTTTCAAAAAATGTATAACACTAATAGTTTAAACTCAAAGACAAGGGAGTTACAGACGCGCGAAAGTGACGATCGTTTTTCAAATATCATTTTTCATTGTCCAGTACTGTATTTTATCCAAAAATTATTTAACTTTTAAGATTTTCAGATTGAAAAATAAAATCTTTTACTTAAAATTTCTTTTTCCTCACCTTACAATGCAATTCTCGGAAACAACACAAAAACTCGCGATCATTGTGCGCAAAACCGCTCACTTTACGGAAAAGTCGCATAGGAAACTGAAAATTAAATAAAAATAACAAAATTTGAATAGGAAAATGAGTGAATTTAAGGAATTTAAGGAATTCTAAAGAATTCTAAAGAACTTTATAAAGTAGAATTGTAAAATTCTTATGCTGAAGCTCTACAAAATATTAGTGAAGCTATATTTTTGGTAAAGAAAAAAAAGGAACAGATTAGTCTATTGTTTAATCTAAATTTGAATTGATACTAAAGTTTTGATGATTATAGAGATCTCTTTATAAAGTTTTGCAATTTGTGGTTCTTGGATGAGTTCTTTGTGGGTGACAGTTGTCAGAAAAGTGTCATTTTGATGGATTTGAGTGGAGGAAACAAAAAAAAAATGGCATAAAAAGGAATTTAATACATTTGATATCAAACTTTCTAGAGATTTTAATGAAATTTGTTTAAGAAATTTCACTACGATCTCAGAAATCTCAGCAATTTCACTACGATTTCACTACGATTTTGACTAAGATTTTGAATAGAAATCCTTGAATTCATTACAATTATATAAATAAAATATTTGCTAAATCTTGCGGAAAATTTTTGGATTCAAAAGCAAAAGAATTGGTGGCAAGAGGAGTCGAACCCGGGACCTCTGTCTTCCGTTCGTTTGAGAGACGTGCGTGTTAGCCATTCGGCCAGTGGATGGCGCAGTGCGAGCGGACGTGTCTCTAGCTCACTCGACCTGGGTTCGACTCCCGCCCGCGTATTTGGTTTTGGTTTTTTAAAAATTTAAAAACATTTTGCATAACTACATGAAATTCTAAGTCAAACTAATTATAAATCATTTGAAACGGTCTACTGGGTGCGGAGGAATGAACACAGATAGACAGACAGACAGACACAGCTCTTTTATATATGTCGTAGCCGTTTACGAAATTCAGTTGCTAACGAATCATTCGTTAACGGCTAGCCGACTTAAAGAAGGAGCGCCAAAAAAGGAGTTGTTGTGAAGCCGACCATAACGAAGCAGCAAAACGAACGCTGCCAAGTCGACTTAATTGATCTTCAATTGGTTCTGCATGCATTTTAGTTGATATTTTGTTTGTTATAAACGTTAATATGTTATGCTATAATTATTTTATAAACGTTAACATGTTAAATGTTATAAATTTTATTTCACTTGTTGTGATTAGTTTGTTGATTTGCGTTTTGCATCAATAGTATGAAATCAAAAACTCATTTGAAACCAGGCATGTTCGCAGAAGCTGATTACAAATTGTACACGCTTAGCGAAAAAATTCATTCGTAATCGGCTAGCCGTTAGCGGCTGATTCGTTAACGGCTGCTTCGTTAGCGGCTGCTTCGTTGGCGGCTGCTTCGTTAACGGCTGCTTCGTTAGCGGCTGCTTCGTTAGTGGCTGCTTCGTTAGTGGCTGCTTCGTTAGTGGCTGATTCATTAACAGCTGCTTTGTTAACAGCTGCTTTGTTAGCGGCTGCTTTGTTAGCGGCTGCTTTGTTAGCGGCTGCTTTGTTAGCGGCTGCTTTGTTAGCGGCTGCTTTGTTAGCGGCTGCTTTGTTAGCGGCTGCTTTGTTAGCGGCTGATTCATTAACGGCTGCTTCGTTAGCGGCTGATTCATTAACGGCTGATTCATTAACGGCTGAATTTTGTAAATGGCTACGACATATATAATAAATTTATCAAAAATAGTTAACTTATCAAAACAATAACCTATTCTAGTTATAGAATTGATCAAAAAGTTTAAAAATTCAAAAGAAATGGGTTCTGGGAAAGAAAAAGCGATGAAATGACTCCCTAAAGGCCATCTCACACAAATTTGAAATTCAAGAAATTCTGTTTTTCTCTTTCAATTCCCAATCAACTTTTCATTCTAATTTTCTATGTAAAACTTTAAAAAAACAAATGATTTTAAAGATTAAAATAGCTTTCAACAATCTTTTATAATAAAATAATGATTAAAACAAAAAAAAAGTAAAATAAAAACAAACTCTCAAAGTTAAACTGGATTTTAAATCCAAATTTTACAATAATTAGAGAAAAATGACTTTCTAATATTCAATTTTTGAACCAAGCAAACTACCAAACAACGGCAATTCAATTCTAAACATTTTTTTGACCAATTTCAGCCAATAAAATCGATCTGAAATCGCAAAAAACCGATTTTTCCGAGCATTTTTCATTCATAAACCCAACAATTCATATAAATATCGTTTAAAATCATTTTCTTTTTTTAAAATTGATTTACAAACATTTTAGTTGACTTTTAATAAGAAGATTTACTTGATTTATTGACTAAAATCTTTTCAATCTTTTCAAACCTGCCTTCCATCGCCGAATCTCTTCTCGAAACTTTGCAATCTCGAGTAGCGACTCTCGGAATCCATAAATTGATCTCGAAAACTTTTTCCAGCACTTGTTGATGAGAGAAATGAAATGTGGAGTGAGAAAATTAGTTCTTTCTCTTTCTCCTCTTTCTTTTATCATTTTTCTCCTCTATTCAAAACCAAAATTCTCATTAATCAAGCTGTCAATAACCAGAATTCGCTTGTCTTGAAATTGAGCTCAAATTTGAGAATCTATTCTCTTAAATACTAGACTTGTTTTTGAGAAGTTTGCCTTACAAAGTAATTACAATAGTTTAGCGTCAATGTATCGGACAATGATTTCCAAGATTAATATCTTATTCTAAGCTCTCAGCCTTTCTTTCAATTCTTTTTCTAGGTAAAAATCTTGTGCAAACATTATGCAAATGTTAAAATAGATTTATTAGATCTCAGGGTTAGCAAAAGAGCTAAATTTTCAGAATTGAGCTAAGCTAAAGCCAAGGTTTTCTCAAATCGAATCGTTGACATTTTAGCCATTGGCTTAGATTTGGGTTTAGCTTGAAGTCTTGAACTTAGCTTCTGATTCTTTTTATCAACTTTCTTTAACTTATCTCCTTATTTCTCTAGTTCTTCTTTATTCTTTTCTTTTTTTTTCTTCTTTTCTTCTTTCTTTTTCTTCTTTTCTCTACCCGGCTTTTTGTTTTCACCATATAATATTCGTGACCTTAATGGGGCTTATGTCTAGGCAATCCCGTGAGTCCGAAGACGAGAGAACACTCTTTCTTTAATCGACCTAGTGACCGGATTGAGGTTTGGTAAGGGTTGGTGATGTCCATCTGCTTGAATGATTCATATCCAAAACCTCTATATTAAACACCTGCTCTTTTTGAATTTTGTTTTAAAGGATTAGACAAAAAGATTTAAATGAAGCATTGAAAACTTGCAGAAGAAAAAATTCAACTCAATTTGTAACGCTGAAAACTTTTCAAACACTTTACTTATAAGATTAAGACCAACTCTAGCTACTCCGCATTACTAAACACATCTATTTTCGTCTCAATTTCGTCCAAATTACACTTCAATCCCATACTGTAACCCTAGCAACAAAATGCTCGAACATCATGATAAATAGTTTGAAGCTTTTCTCTTTAATCTATTCTAATCCATCGATTTCTCTATTCGTTCTTTGTTCAAATCCTCAATACTCTGCTGGGTTTGAAGGGAAAGAGAGATTTGAATGTGAGAAGGGGTTGGCAAGGGTCCACGGGAGGCAGAGGCTATATAGAGCGGGCGCAACTCTTCCCGTCTTCTCCCCCCACCTGCCCCTCTCTCCAATCTCCTATATTCTAATAATCCAGCTTGCATTCATATCCATATTTGGCTTCTTTCCCCTTCCAAGACCCCATTTATTCAGGCACAAGCTCTCTCTTCTCTTCTCCGATTTCTTGTCTAACTTTAAATCTTTTCTTTTTCTTTTCACTTTTTGCTTGTCTAGTTTTGAATCTTTTCTTTCTTTTCACTTTTTTTCTGTTTTTGACAAGATTGGGGAAATTAAGAAGGATTTCCGAGTTGAATTGTACAGTAAAACTTGAACTTTAAACTCTACTGAACAATAGAGTTTTTTTTAGGGTCTTTAGAAGTTGGTAAGTTGAACTTAAGCTTAAAACGATCTAAAGCCAAGTCAAGTTTCAATTGAAAATATCGAAAAATTCTATTGAAAACCTAGCTGTTGCTAAATACAAATCGAATTCTTAACATGTAATTACATGATAATGAGCTTGATAACTAGCTTGCCAATTAGTCTGAGCTTGATAACTAGTCTGAGCTTGATAACTAGTCTGAGCTTGATAACTAGCTTGCCAATTAGTCTGAGCTTGATAACTAGTCTGAGCTTGATAACTAGTCTGAGCTTGATAACTAGTCTGAGCTTGCCAACTAGTCTGAGCTTGATAACTAGCTTGCCAACTAGTCTGAGCTTGCCAACTAGTCTGAGCTTGATAACTAGCTTGCCAACTAGTCTGAGCTTGCCAACTAGTCTGAGCTTGATAACTAGCTTGCCAACTAGTCTGAGCTTGCCAACTAGTCTGAGCTTGATAACTAGCTTGCCAACTAGTCTGAGCTTGCCAACTAGTCTAAGCTTGATAACTAGTCAATTACCTAGTCAACAGTCAGTCAATTTTATCTTCAAATCATGCTTTATAGCTTGAACAACTTCTTCCAACTCTGCCAGCCAATTCTTGATCTATCAGCTTACCAAAAGCCTTTCAAAGATTTCAAATTCTTTTAATCTATTTAGCTCAAATCTCACTGTACTTTCAGCAAAAAAAAACGAAATTCTCAACGATAAACAGTTCGTTTTTGGGGAAAAATTCAAAAAAGGCAACCAATACGGGAGATTTTTGGATAGATAGAGGGGAAAAGGAGAAGGGGAAATCGACGGCAAATTGATTCGAGGCCGAGAAAACAGCAAGAGGAATGGCTTCTCTTTCCCATCTCTTCACCCTATTCTCTATTCACTTTGTTATTCCCTCTTTTCTCCACTCATTCCCGTGTTCCTTTTTACTCCAAATACGCGTATGAATCTCAATTCTTTCTTTAGGTTTTCAATAGAATTTTCCGATATTTAGAACTTGTTTTTAGATCGTTTTAAGCTTAATTTGAAATTACAAACTTTTAAAGACCCTAAAAGAAATAGAACTAGAACTATATTGCTTCAAAAACATAAGAAAATCTCTTACCAACTGTATCAGCCAATCTCATTCTCGATCTTTATCCATTTCACTGTATCTAACTCTTCAATTCATTCAATTTCTCTGCTCTATCCCTTTCTCCATCTCTTCCATCTCTTCCACACAATATCTAGCCTCTCTTTACTCTGATCTATCCTCCGATTTCCTTGAATCTCTTCACCTCAACACCTCTTCTTCCCCAATCTCTCCTCTCCGTCTTTCTCATTCCCTCCATCTCTAAACCCTTTCAAACGCCGTCCTTCTTCTCTCTCCCACCCATTCCCCTCTTCATGAATTTCTCTTCCCTTCTCTTCTTTAACTGACTCCGTTCGACTGAAACAAACTCACAAAGTGGCCTTCTCCCCTTGACTGCCTCTTTCCTCTTTGAACAGCATTTCCCCTTCCCCACACGGTTCCACTCGGCTCCCATTCCTTCCATTGATTCCCGCTTATCTTTCTTTCACTTTCTCATTTTCAGTACTTTAATTTTTACTAAAGTTTACTTTGAAATAGTAATTGTGAATTTAGCAAATCAATCATGGGTCGGCCACGCAAAGATGATGGAGAACCAGCGACGATCAAGAAGGTTAAAAAGGTAAAGGATTAAAGGAAAAGTTTTAAAAGTCAAATATTTATCTTACTATTAAGATTACTATTAGCTTAAATCAGCTTTTGTTTATTTCAAAAAAAGGATTACAAAGTTGTTGTTTTGTACATTTGTACTATTGATGAAATGGATGAAAAAATAAATTTCAAAACAGGGAATTTCAAACAAAACGTTAATACCAGGATCCAAACATGCCAAAACGTGGCCAATCGGCTTTCTTCCATTGGTTGAACGAGAATCGAGAGCGTATAAAGAAGGAGAATCCCGGAGTGTCGGTTGGACAAATCGGGAAAATTGCTGGAGTTGACTGGGGGAAAATCACCGACAAATCGGTGAGGAAATTTGAACAGATTTCAAAGCTTTCAGATTTGAATAGATTTCTAATTTATTTTCAGAAAAGCAAGGGGCAAGGGGAAATATAGAGCAATATTTCAAGAGAAAATTAATTTCAGAACTCAAATATGCTTCATATCAATACAATAACTTTTATATTAATCGATCTTTCATATCTATTAGGTTGGCAAAAAAGAAATGCGCGTTTTCGTTAAAAGTTTATTTTATTATAAAAACAAGATAACAATACATTAATCCAAAAGGTATTCGCCATCTGCATCAATGACTTGTCGCCAACGTTCACGCAGAGAATGGATGCCCTTCTTGAAGAACTCGACCGGCTGCGACTCGAAGAAGTTGGACACCCAAATTTGGACCTCGTCGCCGTTCTTGAACTTTTTCTCGGCCAAGGAGTGGTGCATTGATCGGAACAGATGGTAGTCGGAAGGCGCCAAGTCTGGGCTGTATGGCGGATGAGGCAGGACTTCCCATCCCATTTCTTCAATTTTCCGCTGGGTGATTTTTGCGACATGCGGCCGAACGTTGTCGTGAAGGAATTTTGTCGACGCCGTATCCACACCTTGACGTCGCAGCGCCTGGTCCACGCGGTCCAATTGGCCTTGGTAGAGGTTCGCCGTAACTGTTTGACCCGAATCCAGAACATCAAAGTACACCAGGCCTTTACTGTTCCACCAAACACAAAGCATCACCTTTTTTCCGTGGATGTCCGGTTTTGGAGTCGGTTTTGGAGCTTCACCGGGGTCCAACCACTGCCGCTTTCTTGCTGTGTTGTCGTATTGGATCCACTTCTCATCCGACGTAACAATGGAGTCGAAAAACCCACTGTTCTTGGCGCGGTGAGTGAGAATTCCGGCAATTGCGATGCGTGTCGCCTTGTTTGCGTCGGATAGCTTATGCGGTACCCATTTTCCGCATCTATTCGTCTTGCCCATCCCATGCAGATGGTTCTCAATGGTGGCATGAGTGCAGCCGAACTGTTCTGCCAGGTCGCGAGTGGTTTGGCGTGGATCCGACTCAATGGCTTCCTTCAATGCGTCGTTGTCGATGATTTGAGGTCGACTCCCGTGTTTTTGGTCTTCCAAGCTTTCGTCGCCGTCTCGGAAGCGCTGGAACCATCGTTTACACTGACTTTCAGATAGAGCATCTTCGTCAAACACTTGAGATAGAGCGCGATGAGCTTCAGCAGCCGATTTGCCTTGCTTAAATTCATACCACAAGCAGGCCCGCAAGCGAAATTTTTGGTCCGACATTTTCTAAACACTCTTTCTTGTAAACAACAAAGTAAACATAGAAAAATTATATATCAAACGATGCGCAAGAACACGCTCTTTCCAATAGAATAAACTATTTTAAAAAATCCTTTACTGTGGATAAAATACAAATCAACAAACACGACGCTCATTTCTTTTTTGCCAACCTAATAATTGATTCATTTTCAGAAAGGCAAGGGTAGACGTTAAGTCGAAGGTTTCCGACTGAGTAACATTGAGTAACTTTGAATAGATTTCGAAGCTCTAAGTCTATGAACTTTTAAGATTTATGATTAGTAAATCAGTGGGATTTTCTTGAGTTTTTTCTTTAGTTTTCTCACAACTTTCTTCTCTTTTTGATAGGCTAAAAATGCTAGAAGACTTGTTTTGTAAAATTATTAGAAAATAAGAGTTAGTTGAAGTCGAAAATATTCTCCTCAAGATGCTATTGACGCTAAAATACTTGAATTTACTTAATTTAAAGCCTTTAGTTTAAAATATCTCATTCTTTGCGATTAAGGATAAGGATTTTCATGATTTGTGACTAAAGAAATTATGAAAAACAAAGAAATATAGATGTTATGACTTTGAAACTAACTTTAGAACTAACTTTAGAGCCAACTCCTACAGTTATAGCGCTGAAAAGAGAAATAACAATGCTATAAATGAGTTTCAACAATTTCTAAAGCCTAACTGAATCCTAAAACCTTAAGCAACTCTACAATAGATCTTGTAAATAATCTTAAACTTATAGAACACTTTGTACTGTTCAAAATTGAGTTTATTTTTTGAATTTAAGAAATGGGAGAAGCTAGCCGCTGAGGATCGCAAGCGTTACGAGAAGGAAATGGCTGCCTACAAAGCAAAATAGTTTTCTTTTTCTAGTTTTCTAAATTTTTCAATCATTTCTTGCTACTTTATGCGGTTTATCGAGTTTTAGAATTGGGATTTTTCAATTTTTTTAAAATTAAATTCTCGTCTGAAGTTCCAATACCTCGATTTTCTAAAAGTTTTTCTTTTTTTTCCACAAGCGTCGCCGAAATTTCTTTCATTTTTTCTTTTTTTGATATTAAAACTTTTCAAATGATCTCTTGTGACGTGAAAATTGGATAAAAATTTGTAAAAATCAAGAAACAATAGAAAGATTTCTTTGAATTTGCTTAAAAATCAATTGAAATTGATTAAAAAGTGGGGAAATTTTGACCAAAAAAAAACTTTAATTTAAAGGAAACGATCGATTTTTTTTTAAACAAAAGTATGAAAAGAAATGTGTAAAGACTTCTTTACTAACTTACCGTAAATACTGTAATAGTACCCGACCCCCATAATGACGGTGCGGAGTGTTGCGTAGTCTAGCTTTGGACGCGTTTTTCTCGACACTGGTTTATGCTACAATGCGCGTTTATGTATCAAAAAATAGCCCTGAATTTCAGCTATTTTTTGATACCAAAGATGCATTTTTTGAAAGTACGGGCGCTTTGAAAAAAACGAAATACTAAAAAACTTTTGCGACTACGCGACTGTACGAAGGCGGTGAGGTACTCTTACAATATTTACGGTAATAGCTGTCAACTACAGGATACAGTATAGTATTTATAGAATATATTATAGTAATTATCTACAGTATTATAGCATTAATCTCTCAGGGTGAACACATCTTAAACCTACTGCCTGACATGAATCAAAACGTTTCGATTCATTAAATGAAAACAATCTCATGCTTATCACTTAACATCTGAAAGAATAGATCGATTAAAAGGATTATAACGATTATAACGAATAGCCTCAAGCACCAGATCGAAAGGATATTCTGAACATGGGATTCCACAGTCTCCCGTAAGGGATACAGCTGATGTTCGTGAAACTGATACTGTTTCACAGTATGGAGGGAGGCAGAATGGTATGTTGCAGAATGGTAGTATAGTAGAATGGTAGTATAGTATTTATAGTATACAAAGTATTTATAGCCTAAGTTTTCTACTAAATTTGTTTCTTGTTAAGGTTTTTTATCATTTCAAATTATTAGGTTGGTGAATCGAAAACTGCCGGACTTTGAACTAAAATTTATTGAAAATAAAACCATGAATTCATTCGAAATAATTACCATTATTATTGACGACTTCTGCCCTCTTTGGTGCAGGACTTTGCTTTTGAATCGAAAAACTTTCAAAGCCAATTTTTGACTGCTTCTTCCGAATCGAAGTGTTCTCCCGCAAGCTCATTACTCATGATCCGGAATAAATAGTAATCAGAAGGGGCGAGGTCCGGACTGTATGCGGGATGCGCCAAAAGTTCCCAACCAAGACTGTTTATTTTAGAGCGATTCAGTTTTGCAACATGAGGGTGCGCGTTGTCGTGGATGATAAAAGGTGGATGATAAAACTTTTCAAATGATCTCTTGTGACGCGAAAATTGGATAAAAATTTGTAAAAATCAAGAAACAATAGAAAGATTTCTTTGAATTTGCTTAAAAATCAATTGAAATTGATTAAAAAGTGGAGAAATTTTGATCAAAAAAAACTTTAATTTAAAGGAAACGATCGATTTTTTTTTTAAAACAAAAGTATAAAAAGAAATGTGTAAAGACTTCTTTACTAACTTAGCGTAAATACTGTATAGCATCACATCGAAATTTGAAATTCTGATTCCTTTGTTTGTAACTGAATAAATCTTCAAAATTTCTTTATTATAGTTTTTTTCTTAAGCCCGTGTTGAACAGAGTGACGTCATGGAAAGAATAGGAGAAAAAAGCCCGTAGAAGAAAAATCATGGAGAAAATGAGCTCATGAAAGAAAAAGTATTCAGCTAACATTAAAAACAAAAGATTAAAACATTAATATAGAAAATTTAGCTAACAATTGGCTCTGACAATACAAAAAAGCAGTAAAATGAGAAAATAGACTGACTGAAAGACTGAAAAGTGAAAGAAGAACAGTAAATATTAAGTATCAAAGTGAAATTTAAAACTGAAAAGCACAAAAATCTCGTTAAAGCTTGTACTAAAAGGAAAAAAACTCACAAAAAACGATAAAAATTTCGTTGAAAAGACCGTTTTTTAAAAATTTCTGATACAATTCTGTCATCACCACAAATAGCATTAAAAATAACGATTTTATCTAGGCTATTCAAGGGTTTTACAAGCCTAAATATTGCTTAATTCTAGCCTAAATAAGGTTAAGTTTTGATTTATTTAGAGTTTAGAAAAACAAAGTTGATAGTGAATGTGTAGGTGACAGGATAGTATCAAATTTCTTTTGCATTAGTAAAAATTTAAGCTTAACAAGGTTCAACTTGTAGTTCCCTTATTCTTAATTTGGTTGGACAAATAAACTAGCTACTTTTACTTAACCAATTATTTGATTACTTTGTACTTGTTGTTGCGGAAAGCCCATGGGTATAATTGGTGAAATTGGGGTGAATGATGAGAGGAAAGATTGAAATTCAACAGGAGATTGGGGAACACCGAGAACATGTGGAGCATGAGTTCCCTCGTGCTCATTTGGATGTGAGATCTCTCCGTGTTCACCATGAAGTTCTAACTCATGGAAAGGATTCTGAAATGGATTCTGAAATGGAGTTTAAAATCAATCTGTAAGAATTTGAGGAGCTATTCAGTAGTCTATTCTAAAAGAGTTGATTTTAAAGGTTTTAAAATCAATCTGTAAGGATTTGAGAAGCCATTTAATAGTCTAATCTGGGGTAAAGTTGATCATAAAGTCTTAAAATCAATCTGTCATTCTAAAAGATCCCCAAAACCATCGTAATCCCTGTCTTTGATGGATAGATTGATCAAATTGATCAAATTTACTCCTAGAGCTATGGACAGATAAACTTCATCAAGCAGTAGGCTCACCTTGAAACTTTAAAAACAGATCTATCACGGAAGCTTTTATCTAGACCATCTTTTAGAAGCAAGTCAGTCATGAGTTTTGATTTAGACAAACATCATCAGCTTTCTCGAAAACTCACAACCTCATCAACCTTACCTCCTTATCAGCCGATTTCTCAGCATGATCCGAAACCACATCATGTTCTTTCTCCTCTTTGCTATGTGGCCCACCAAGAATGTGAGGAGACAAAATCTAAAGAATTCCACGATTTTCACCAAATTTCTTTATATACCTCAACTAGCATCTTCTCTTTACTCTCAATCCTAGGCGAAAGAATATTCGGCGATAAGACCATCACTCCAACTACTTCGTCACTCCTGAAGTTGTTGATTTGTCGAATTTTCAGCTTCACTTACAAATAGTGAGGTGAAAGGATCCCGGGACTCAAAATATCAATCACCATTGCTTCTGGACTGAGCACTCGAGGTTCAAGAAAACGAGGAGAGAGAACTTCAACAACGAAAGCTTCTGGAGAGAGGATCCATGTGGTGAGAGCTCTTGGAGCGAGTACCTGGGAAGATATGGTATGATGCTTGGTTCAAGAATTATAAGTTCAATGTTCAATGCTCAAACTTTCATTACCTCAGCGCGAAACGCTGTCGGACTCAGTGTGCGAGCAATGAGAGCATTTGGTGAGAGTACAGTCCCAATGAAGGCTCTGGGTGACAAGGTTTGAAGCTAAAGGAATATTTTTTGAATCAGATTTAGTATGATTCAATTTACAATGAGAGCTTCTGGAGCCAAGATCTCAGCAACCCAAAACCTCGGCGATAACGTCACCACTTCTAGCGCAACACCGTGATTGATGAAATTCGAGAAAGCGGTTGGTGAAAGGGTGATAAATTCGACGCCTTCGTGCTCCTCGTGCTGCTCGTGATGAGATTCATGACCTGAATATTTCGTTAAACAATGAGCTTTGGTTTGCACAATCCTTTACCTTCAGTTCCATTCGTTGTCCCATGATCTGGATCTACAGTTCCGTGAGGAGTAGTTGTATCCGTTTCTAAACTCAAAACCCTTTAAAATTCCACAAAAAACAAACCCGTCTCGTGCCCGGCTTGCCTCTTCATTCTCGATTTTCCTAAAATCCCAAAAAGTTATGGAGGTATGGGGAATTGAACCCCAGACCTCTCGCATGCTAAGCGAGCGCTCTACCACTGAGCTATACCCCCACTTGTCACACTAACCGGCTTGTTCCTTATAAATGAGTGCCATTTGGCGAATTTCCTTTTCAAGGAGATTTTCTTTTTCATCTTTGCTCATGGCAAGAAAGGCTGTGATGTTGGTGCGAGGTTTACGAAGCACTAAAAGATAAGATAAGATTTCTTTTCGAGCAAAAAGAAAGTCATTTACCTGAAACATTGAACTTAAAAGTGTTTAAGATTAAAGAGTTTCGTATTAATTTGATTCAAAACCAGTTTAAGATCTAAGATCTAATTTAAGATCTAATTGAAAGCTTTGAGAACTTGAGCAAAGCTAAAAACTCCAAATCCGATAAACAAACAGTTCGATCCCGATCCATAAATATGCTCGAATTGCTCCTTTTCCAGGAAAGTGTATCCTTTTGTGTCGAATTCTTGTCTCTGATTTGATTTGAGTGTTCGGTGTGCTCGCAAATGTCCCAAATCGAGTCTCGACATATCGCGAACTAGCGGGAATTTCACCTCATCCATTTCTCTAAAAGTGTTAGACTTAGAATTTCTTTAGAAAGTATTTTATACAACACTCACCGTATCTCTTCCTTCATACCCTCGAGCACTTTATTCAGAACATCCGACGCACCACTTGCTTCTAAAACGGCATCGAGAATGATCTGATTGGACTTGTCGGTTCCAGTTGTCGTCTAAAGTTTTTAAAGTTAACTTATTTTCAAGATCTAACCAACGAATTGCTCAGTTGTTTTGAAAGTTATAACTAGTCAAAGCCAAAGGCCAAGAATTGATCTGTCTTTAGCTTAGATTGATCTAGAAATCAGAAGAAATCTGATCAGAAGCAGATCAGATTTCAAGATTAGTTTTGTAAGCCTATGTAAACAAGGCCAAAGTCAGACCTAATCCAAATTCGTCCAGTAAGGTTCAGTTTAAAGCTAGCTCAAGACTTTACAAAGCTCTCACCTTCAACATATCATTCATCGTGAAGAATCCATCATTGTGAAAGCTGAAGACTGTTGGAGAAAGGAGATGAGGACGATCTTTGTGCGATTTACTCTCCGGTAGAATCGATAACAATTTCGGGGACAGTAGCGAGAATTTATCGTCACTTGCTGGTGATCCCTGAATTCTTAAATCCAAAAAGAAATTTATTTCTTTTTACCATGAAAGTGTTGATCATGTTGATGACATTGTTGAGGGCGGCATCGTTTTTGCTCAGAGATGGAGTGCGACTTTTCAAATCGAATTGATCAAGTAATCTATAAGTTGATAGATTTTACAAAAGAAAATTAATTATTTGCTATATGGAAAGATCAGCAATTTTTTTAACACACTTTTGATTCTCAGTGTTCACCGTCTTCAGGTAATCGTTGCAGACATCGACTTTGCGAAAATGATCATGGATTTTGCGTAGATTTGCGAGATTTTTCGATGAAAACTCATTCCCTTCATCCACTAAATTATTATAATTAAAGATTACGGTAATTAAGTTTACTTAAATTTAAAAACTCACACAAAAAAGCCTTGAAATAAGTCGCGGAGAGGCCGGGAATCTTTTGAAGAACGCGTTGCACGGCGAGCTTCACTAAAAAGAAAAAATTCGTGGATTTTTCAAGAAAAGCTAGCTTCTTTTATCATTTTAAGGTTACTAGTAATTCTAAAAGAGTAATTCTAAAATCATAAAACTCATAAAAGTTACATTTCGGATCCTCCATGCTCAATTTCATTTCTCTTTTCTGCCGCCGCCAGTTCGTTTCTTCGCTCTCGTTCGTCTCGTAAGCTCTATAAGTTTAAACAAATGTTTAATTATTAACTTTACATATAAGACTTAATTTCTATAAAATTAAACTCACCTCGATTCCTCTGTAATCTCCAAAAATCTCTCCAACTCTTCCTCCATCGTTTTCTCCATTTTCGGCCTTTTCCTTCTCCCCTTCTTCTTATTATTTTCATAGGTTTTCCTTTGTGGTCGAATCAATTTCTTTTTCCATTCTTCATAAGATAAACGATGTTCATAGCTTTTCGAAGCGATTCTCGGTCTTGATTCAGTTTTTCGAAACATTTTGATCGTGAATGAATCAGTGGAATTTGCAGTCTTTGTCATAAAAGCTGGCTGGATCGGCTAAAGATAAGTAATATAAAATGAATGCTTTCTTTGCAAGATTGCAAGCTATTAAAGCTATTAAAGCAAGATATTAAAGCTAATATAATATAATAACAAACGATTGATGCTAGGTGTTTTTTTCGTCGATCTCTCTCATTCAGCAAACGAACCACACAAACGGCTAGGCCACCGAGTTGCTGAAAATAAAAAAAAAGATTAATGAATTTAAACGTGATTGCTTTTAAGGAAATATTTGATTTCTTCAGATCAAAGGCTATGGTCGACTGGTTAAAAGCCTCGTATCTTAGTCGGGAGATCAACTTCTTCTACATCTTATTTCTCTAAAGTTCTTAAATCTCACCTTAGCGCTTCGACTGCACTCTTCATAAACGATCTTCTCGATTACCGGCAGAGTTTCGTAAACATTTCTGGCTTTAGCCTAAAAAAACTCAATATTATTGAAATAAAACTGTCTGTAAATTCTCTACTTTGATTCAAAAATGAAAAATCTCTTTTCATCTCTTTTCTGATGAACTTTTCTTCAATTTAATGCTTTGATATGTCAAGAAAAACAGAATTGAGCACACTAGAATGGATGTGTTTTCATTTTTGAGCAAAAAGTAGAGCTAAAGAACCACAGCAATTAGCTGAATAGAACCTAAATCAGAACCTAAATCAGAACCTAAATCAGAACCTAAACCAGACTCACCTTGAGCAATGCTTTAACACTTCCCGCATACCAAAGATTGGGCAAATCCTTTTGATTCACCTCGAAAACTTTTCTCTCCGAGTTTGGATCTCTTAGAATATTATCATGAAGATCTTCAGCTGATATTGGAATCAATAAAACTAAAGATATTGAATGAGAATTCGTGAAAGAAAACTTACAAAGCAGTAAGATCCACATCGTTTTGCATGCATTCAGAAAAGTGATTCTCTTCTCGAAATCCTCTCCATTCTGTTCTCCGTTCTCCGTTTTGTCGAAATTTGAATGAATTGAATGGCTTTTGTTGCTATAGTGAATTGTGAAAGCTAAAATTCTTTACATAAATATAAATCCAAGGTTTGGAAAGGTTGGAAGCATTTAAGAACAAAAAAAACTGAAGGTAATTACTGAAGTGAAAAGTAGAGTGATTCAAAGATTGAATCAAATAGGTTAAATATCAAATATTTTAGAGATCAGATACAATTCTTAAAGTAACATAGATCAAAAAGCTGACAAAGATGCAAATATTTCAGAGATCAGCTAGAATCCAGCTTGTTTTGTGCAGTCAACCATCAATAAGTAAACATTGAAACACGGTTTTTGATTGGTTAACGCCCAAAAATGCTTTTCGATTTGAGAAAAAAGTAGACTAGACTAGTCTAAACATAACAAAATTGGACGTGCATAATTTAGGATTCAATTCTCAGACCAAGTAGAGCCAGTACAGTAAAACCGAAATGAATAAACCAGATTTTCAAAAGCAAAAGCTCAAACAAATCATAAGTGTTAGACCATTTGGTTACCGTATTTTCTGTAATAGTAGTGCAGGCTGGAGGGGGTTTGAAAATTAGTCTGTAATAGTAGTGCAGGCTGGAGGGGGGTTGAAAAAATAGTAGTGCGCACTACTATTACAGAAAATATGGTATATTCCTTTCAAAGACAAATTGGGTTTTTGATGAATGAACTCAGGATCTCGTTTTAGAATAAAATACAGACTCAGACTTGAACTATGTAAGTCAATAGTGTTGTTTGGTGAATTGTTTAGGTTTATTGGTTTGGGCAATCACACAATATCAAGAAATTTAATACTTGACTGTAGTTAGCTAGTATAGTATAGCTAGTAGCTGCCACAATTCATTTGAAACACTCTTGAACCTATAGTTTAGCAGAAAGAGAAAGTCTAAAGTTACCATAAATATTATAAAGTTGTTAGATTATCGTAAAAAAACTCGACGGCATCATTGAGAAGAGATCAAAAGTGAAAAGCGATGGTCATTTCAGAGAGAGAACAGGTTACCACTGATCCCCTGAAAGGGCACAAAAAGTGAGGGAAATGGAGGATATTTTCGATGAGATGGGAGATTTGGTTGACAAGTTTTTGAATCGCCAAAAGCTTTCACTTGTTGATGGATGAAAATAAAGTGTGAATTTGGTCTTTCGATCAGCCATAGTCGGCTATAACTTTTTCCGGTTCTGAAAAATCTTTAAATCTAAAGCATTTTCTTTTAGTTCATCTCATGGTGTCCCAATCAAGCTCAGCAGAAAAAGAGAAAGTCCAAAGTTGCCATAAATATTATGAAGTTGTCTCCAGGATGTCTAGACCAGGATGTCTAGACCAGGATGTCTAGACCAGGATGTCTAGACCAGGATGTCTAGACCAGGATGTCTAGACCAGGATGTCTAGACCAGGATGTCTAGACCAGGATGTCTAGACCAGGATGTCTAGACCAGGATGTCTAGACCAGGATGTCTAGACCAGGATGTCTAGACCAGGATGTCTAGACCAGGATGTCTAGACCAGGATGTCTAGACCAGGATGTCTAGACCAGGATGTCTAGACCAGGATGTCTAGACCAGGATGTCTAGACCAGGATGTCTAGACCAGGATGTCCTACCTTCTAGCTAGGATCTAGTTTGATTAGTTCAGAGCATACCAGGATCTAGATCCAGATACTTTTATAGATCTGGCTAGTCTAGATCTGGCTACAAAAGCCTGCTTAGTAAAGCTAGTAAAGCCTAGTCCGAAATTGGCTTTAGTTTAAGTTTAATACATTTTTAGACTAAAAACAACAATTGGAAATTAGAGGAGACCAATACTATTAAAGGCTTAAAGGCAACAATTGGAGATTATAGGAGTCCAAAGTAACATTTAGAAACCAGTATCCATTGATCTAGTGAAGTACAATAACCGGTTAAACCCACCCGAAAACAGGAAACGAACAGACGAATGAAATGTCTTTAGAGGATTCGATTGACAATTCTCAATCCTTTCACTTCATCAAATTCAATAGCGATTATGTTGGAGGTGGTGAAATCGCTTTTTCGAATCGCTTTTCCAAGGCAGAAAGAGATTTCCGGTAGAGCGAACGCCGTGAGGGGAATTGTTTTTGAAAGACATGTTACTGACCACTACATTTTTGTAGAATAGATGAGATCTTTGTGACAGGTAGAAGTAGAAGAGTAGTAGAGGAAGTAGAAGTAAAACTTGGAAGTAGAAGAGGAATTAAAAGATATTCAAAGAAATTCTTTAGCCAAACAACTTTGTTCGGGTATAATTCTTCGACCGGTTAACAAATTAATCAAGCTAAAGTTTTAAACAATGATATGAAACGATGACTGAAAGATTAAAGATAAGACTTATCTTACAATACTGCACAATACAATATCTTACAATATGGGTTGTAAGATATCTTACAATAGCTTACAATATCTTACAATATCTTACAATAGCTTACAATATCTTACAACCCATATAAATTCGATAATTTCTGATTTGCTAAGACTTTGTTCAGTCCACTTCTTAGTTCAATTCTGTTCAATTCTGTTCAATTCTTTTTAGTGCCTTTATAATAAAGATTTTAAACATTTAATAGTAACAATCAGGTAAGTAAGCTTTAAATTAGATTTACAATGGATTACAAAAGTAAATACAGCTCAGCTGACCAGAAAGTTGGTTAGTTTGAGTTTTAAAAAGTTTTAAATGGTTCAATCTATTGAAAGCAAAACTTGAAAGTACAAAAAGCGAACATTCACAAAAACTTTAGTAGGCTCGTTTTGTGATCTTTCTTCTTTCTTTTTTGCTAGAAGCTATTCTCTACTTTCCACAAAATCGGTGAGGATTTTCGTCATCAGGTTTTCCCCTTTAAATCTCCTCTTCTCTCCTATTTCCTCTTTTAGTTGAGTGCAAAAGATCATGACCGAAGCTGTTGCATTTCTGTTTTTGCCTTAAAGTCAAAAAGAGTGGAAAGTTCTGGAAATGATCTTTCTTAGGCTCAGAAAGAGTTTCTTATTGAATTCTGGAAATGATCTTTCTTTCTAATTGAAAGATTGGGCTCAGAAATTGAATTCAAAAGATCCAAATGGTTTTTAAATTCAACAAGAATCTTACTCAGGTTTTTTACTGTTAAAAAAAACCTACAAAATCGGTCAGAAAAGTGAATACCAGAACTAATTCAGTAAGAAAAGCTGAAGTTACAGAAGAATCAAGTTCCAGAAGAACTGATATTTATATAGAGGATCTAAGCGTGTACCCGTGAACCCAACGTGAACTAATCGTTTCTTTTCTATTCGTGTGCAAGTGGATGATGATCACTCTCACCCCCATTCATCTCAACGGAAATCCTTTTCACGATACCGGTTTCCTCTATAAAACTACTTTTTAGTTTCATCATTTCAAGTTTTTTCAGTTCCTGTACTGAGAAATTGTGTTTTGTCTGAAGTAGACTCGTTTTAATGTAAAAATTTCAATTTTAAATAAGTAAATGAATAGTATGAAGTAACTAACAACTATACAGGGTGCATCATAATTATTGCAACAAGATACTCAAGGCATTGCACACCAAGAAGTTTCACTGGAAGAAGATTTTTAAACAGAAATAGCTTTATTTAACAGTAACAAATAAGGAAACAAGAGATCATTCGATATGACCGCCTTTTGCCTTGATAACAGCCCTTAATCGGTTCGGATATGCCTCCACTGCGGCCCGAATGTCATCTTGGAGTCGCCATCAAGCAGAGGAGTCGCCTTCCATCCTTTGGTCAAACACTTCTTCAAGGTCAAAGAGCAGACATTAGCCTCTAAGATTGCCCAAATGGAAAAGTCCATCACATTGAGATCCGGTGAGTTTGGAGGCCATTCATCCTTGGTGATCACTGAGGGAAAGTTGGCCACACACCAGTCCTGAACCGTCTTCTTCGTGTGAGCGGGAGGCAATTAGGCAAGAATAAAGAAGATAGAACGCAACACAACAAAAAAGGGGGCAAAAAAAATAAGAAAGCTGTTTGGAAAACGATCTTTGAACTCTTGTTGCAATAATTATGACGCACCCTGTAGTAGTAGAGTAACAACTATAGTAGTTGAGTAACAACTAAAGTAATAGGGTAACGACTATAGTAGTAGAGTAACAACTATAGTAATAGAGTAACGACTATAGTAGTTGAGTAACAACTATAGTAGTTGAGTAACGACTATACAGTGCGTTTCAAATTCTTAAACGCACCCTCTAAAATAGCGGATTTTGCATTTTGATCACCGCTACAACTATTAATCTTTTTCTATGAGAAAGAGCATGTCTTAAAACCTAAATAACACGAAAAAGAAGCATACTGTAAAAAGTAAAAATTTTCAAAATAGAAACTTTTTGCTAAATTAACCGTTTCAAATTCTTAAACGCACTATGAAAATATCTTTATTTATCGACACAAATTAAAAATCAAAGGTTAAAAATCAGAACTAATAATCTGCACACGCACCAGAACGATTAATTACTTGAAAAATGCGGTCTGGCATTGAATTGATGAGGTTTTGAAGAGCAAAAATGTAAAATGTAAAAATGTAAAAATGTAAAAATTTCAATTTTAAAAGTAAATGCATAGTATGAAGTAACTATAAAAATAACTATAGTAGTTGAGTAACAACTATAGTAGTAGAGTAACGACTATAGTAGCTGAGTAACGACTATAGTAGTAGAGCAACGACTATAGTAGCTGAGTAACGACTATAGTAGTAGAGCAACGACTATAGTAGTTGAGTAAAGATTATAGTAGTAGAGTAACAACTGTAGTAGTAGAGTAACGACTATAGTAGTAGAGTAACGGCTATAGTAGTAGAGTAACGACTATAGTAGTTGAGTAACGACTATAGTAAAGTAAAATGAAACTGATTTTGATTTACATTTTTCTTTAGCAAGATAAATCACCTGATTTGTTAATCCTTTGTTTTCTTAAAAGTAATTTAAGTTCTCTGTTCGTATAATTGTTAGACAAATTAGAATTCTAAAACGTTTATAGCACTAATAAGTACTGGTCAAGTTTACCTTTTTTTTGACTTAAATCTATCTTAGTTTAGCCGGAATAATTGCAGATTTGCCAAAATTGCGGGCAATTATCGTATCACATTCTGTCACACCGAAGATCAAATCCTTTTTTATGATATTGCCATTTTTTTGTGTCTTTCGATAGGACTTTGCCCCTTTTCTTCAAATATTTCCCTTTTTTTCTCCCTTGACACTCCCCATTCTAGTCGCTGCTCCCTTATCTTCCCCTCCATGTTTTTTGTCGGTTTTTCTGCATTTATCTCTTGATCGTGTTAATCTTTTTGTAATTTTTCGATTCGTATTCTGATTTGTTTGGGGAAAAACAGCTGCTAAATTGTGTTTTGACTTGAGATTTTTCGTTGAAAGTACTGGACAACTTGGCAAACTTTCTTACGATCAACCTTCTGAACACTTCCTAGTATATAGAACCAATTCAGTCGTGAATCCTGATGATGAAGATCTAGCTAACTCCCTCTGAAGCAAGGGAGATCTGCTGCGTTGTGTAATGGTTAGCACAATTGCACGATAAGCGAAAGGTCGCGGACTCGAGTCCCGACGGTGCACAAGTTTTTGATCTGCCAACTATTTAACTAGCTTTCTGATTTGCTTGGGACTTTTAGTTAGCAAAACAGTAATACAAAACAGGGTGGGTGTACTCGAACCGACAACCTCTCACCTATTTGGAGAACGCTTTACCAAGCTACCAAGCTCTACCAGCTAAACTGGTACGTATCTAAATGCTGCCAGAGGAGGGTTTTATGCTTTACTTTAAGTCGATATTGAGCTTGGCTCTGAACTGGTTTCATATAAGGAGACTTTTAATCATCTCTGACATTTTATTTTTCTTAGAAGAAGATGAACAAAAGAAAAATATGATTAAAGTTATCCGGTAACCAGAATCAGAGTTATTCAGTTAACCAGCTGGTTGAAGAAATTTTAGAACCAATTAGAAATGATTGGTACTTGATCTAAAGATCAATTAGATCTTTAGATCAATTATCAAGCATTTCTAATTGATCTAAAGATCAATTACCAATCAAATTTAAATATTCAGTTAACTTTTCCCATCACAAAACATTCAATTTGAAGCTTGAAGATCATTTATTGATACAAGACCAATTATTAATGACCATTCACATCCAGTTTTCATAAAAACATCAAATTCCAGTTCATACTACATTCCTTTGCCCATCTATTGATCACTTTTTCCCTCCAATTCACATGTTTTTTTGTCTCGGATGTGGCGTGATCGGTTGCTCTCTTTCCTCTTTCCCATCTCCATCTTTCCCCCAATCACTTCAATCTTTTCTCCTCCATTTCTCCAATCTTTTCCCCTGCAAGAATTTCTTTTCGATCGCTCGATTGCACTCCCACTATTTCTCTCACACTTTTATTTGCTGGCCTCTTTTAACCCTGAAAATCCTAGCACAAAACAATCCAAAATTTTTTTTTGTAAGTTTAGTGAGTTAGTGACGTTTTAGTCAGTACTTGTTCCGACTTTTAAATTTCAAATTGATCAAATCAAATTCCGATTTGCAGATTTCCATATACTATCGTTTAATTCTTAAATAGCTCAGGCATTGGATATAAAAATTAGAATATATTGGTCATCAGTTTCAACTATAATTTTAGCGTTACTTAGCCAGGCTTTTATTACAATTTTCTGTATCAATTCATTTCTGTAATTCAACATAGCCCATGTTTTATCAGCTGTTTTTTCTCGGGATTAAAATTGAATACGATTACACCAATTCCTCATCTCTCTAAATTTGGTTCCTTATCTCTACCAATTGGTTCCTTATCTCTCTAAATTTGGTTCCTTATCTCTCCAAATTTGGTTCCTTATCTCTCTAAATGTGATCCCTTATTTCTCTAAATTTTTTTTGCCTAAATTCCATCACATAGCCGTTTTTCAATGCAATTTTTGAAAGCTGCATTTGAAAAGCTTTAATTCAATCATATTTACCGTTTTTAGATTGAAAAGTTCAGTAATTTGAATGAATTTATTTGTTTACTGTTTACGAAACTTTTAAGAACTCCAATTTTGGCGAATTTCATTCATTCAACCAAGCTGTTTTTCTGTACCTTTTTCCCTTTTGATATTGCGAAATTCGCCACTCTTTTGTGACTTTATCAAAATTTGTTGAGTGCACGTGCCCCCTTTTCGCCACTGTTTATTTTGACTCAACCATACTTTTTGAAATCTTCTGGACAACTAATGATTTTAGGAAATCGGGGTGATGCCAGGCGTTCACACGTTTTACGATGGCTCACAAATGTTCGAGCCACTCTCGAGGGTGGTTGGAGTGGAAACAGATAAGGTAAAAGAAAATTGACAAATAAACAAATTAAAAGATTAAAAGATTAAGGAAGTATTAAAAAATATTAGATTATTAAATTTATTTAAGACACGAATTCCTGTAATGGTTCAAATCTAGATTTTTTATTAGAGGTTCAATGCAAAATTCTTTTACCTAAAGTAAAAAGCAGCTTACCTGTCGAATACTTGAAATATTACTAGTCAAATTACTTGAGATAAGCTTGGTATCATTCAGTAAGCTGAAAAATGTAGATTCTGAATATCAGCAAAAGTCAAGCCTCTCAAAACTCACCTCAAACAACCAGAGCAACTTTTAAATGTTCTCTCGCTAAAAATACATTCTCATGAGCAATGTGATAAAACAATACTCAAGCACAACCTAGGCAAAAAAGAGAAGGCAAGAAAAAACCCATGTAAAAAAAAAAATACTTTAGCCGGGATTGAACCCATGATCTCCCGACTCAGATACAAGGCTTCTAGCCACTCGGCCAAACGGCTATTTACCACCAAACCAATTTAGACCGTTTTAGATCAATCTCGTGATGTGTCTCGTTGCTGCTGTTCCATTAAGTTATTCTTACAATGTTCATATGAAAGCGGGGAAAGTATCGAAAGAAGTCCGCGTCATTTTCCCGACAATTGTCGGACTTTCCTTTTGTTTCTTCTGCTTTGGATGGTAAGTAAATCGATCGCAAATCAAAATCATTGCATCAACTCTTGTAATAGCCTGTTTTTGTGCTAGTTTCATTAGAGCAAAGTGAACTTTATTGTGTACTTTGCAAAAAATGCAAGCACACCCTTTCTGGTGCACTGAAATGCTTCTGTTTTTGATTGATTAACATTTAGCTTCATTATCTTTCCGAATATAAAGAAACTTTTCAGGGCGATAAAGCACATCTTATGGAATGTGATCATCAACTATGCCGTCATTCGCTTAGCTCCACAACAATATGTGCATAAGTAAGTATTAATGAAAATCTTGTTCTCTGCAAATCTTGTTTTTAGATTAGTATTTCTCGTAGCAACTGGCTATTTGACGTTCATTCACTTTTATCGATGGAAAATTTTGAAGGAATACTATTTGGATATCACTGGACCAATGATGATCATGGTGCAAAAGGTGAGCTTTAATCATGGCTTAATAGCCAGTCAAACGGGTTTAAATCACTAAAATTGCTTCTAAAGTTCATTTTATGCTTGAAAGTGTTTAGGTGACAATGTTGGCGTTTCAATTACATGATGGACGATGCAAAAAGCAAGAGGAACTCATGGAACATCAGAAGCGAGAAGCGCTCACGTCAGTTACAGTTAACAAGCTTATCTTGAAAGTATAAAAGTACAAAAGTATAATTGATTTCTTGGCCATAAAAATACATAGTTCTGGATATAATATTAGTAATAATATATAAAATAATTGACTATAAGCAATAAATATTTGAATCTATTAGGCTGTTCAGAAAGTATTTTCATTCCTTTTCATACTTCCATTGAAAAATAACAAATATTCAACAATTCACTAATGGTTTTAAACAAAAGTACGGAAAGAAAAGACTTTCTAGTCAGCCTAATAGATCCAGGTCCTACCCTGCATTTCATCAGACAAGTCAAGAATGTCCCGATACTTTTGAGGTCAAGCTTCCACATCAGAAGTCTGCAGAGCTAGTAACTTAAAAACTTAATTAACAACTTAAGCTCAAAATCCTGAACTTGCTAAGAACTCTAGAATTTCTCCTTTTCAGTGAAGCTCCCCCATTGTTGATGTACCTCTCTTACTGTTTCCATTTCCAAGCTGTTCTCACCGGTCCCATGTGTCTCTACGTCGACTTCGTTCACTTCATCGATGGCACCCATATACCCGCTGACAAAAAGGGACAGGTGCTGTGTATTTGAAAATATTCTTTAAATTAAATCCATTTTAGATCCCATCACCTATCAGCACAGGCGTCCGCAAGTTGGCCATCGCCGCCGGTCTCGTCTTCTCGATCTCCATATTTTCTGGAAGCCTCTATGTGGAAAGATTGGCTGAAGACAGGTAAAAATCGTATTAAATATTTTAATAAATCGATTTCAGAGATCTAAGCAAACCACTTCTTCAATGGTTGGCTATTTGGTGGGTGTGCATTTTCTTCAGCCGAGTCCAGTACTACTTCGCCTGGGTGATGTGTAAGTTTTGAATTTTGGACTTGAAATTGTAAATCTCAGCTGACGCCATTTGCAACTTGTCCGGTTTCGGCTTCAGCGGTTATGACGAGAATGGGAAAGCTACTTGGAACATGATGACTAGTGTCGATATGCAAAAAGTTGAAGTGAGTAATTGAAAAGTGAACACAGTTATTGGCAATTCTTTAAAAATAACTTTATTATCAAATTTAGATGGCTCAAAGCTTAAAAGAAACCCTCGACAACTGGAATATTCCAACAGTCGCTTGGCTTCGCAGAGCTGCCTTCGATAGAGCTCCAAGAAGGTTGTTTTTTTTGTTAAATCAACAAGTTTTATATTAAAAATCTTACAGATCATATTATTTTCCAGATATCGAACTCTTGCCACGTATGCTTTATCTGCTTGGTGGCATGGTCTCTTCCCTGGATATTACATCGCTTTCGGCACCACTGCTCTCTTCACATTTGCTGCGAGAACGGTAAGATTCAATTCGCAAAGTTTTCTTGTAAACTCTTGAACATTTCAGTTTCGTCGCTGTTTCCGATATCGTTTCTTGGGCAGTTCGTCGAGCAAATTCGTCTACAATGCAATCACATTTATGGCCACTAAAATCGCTCTCGCTTACGCTGCTTATTCATTTGTCACAATGCATGCATATCCTGCAATGTTCATCTATTCGTGAGTTTCAAAATCAACCAATAGCAAAATGATTAGATTAAAGTTTTACGAATATTCAGTCTAATACGGTGCAATAGTTTCTAATTTAGCTACAGTGCACTGGCTTCTACATTAAACTAAAATCTGTCTACTGTAGTGTAATGTAATGGTACATACTACTACTTTGTACTTGGATTAAGTGGAGTTAAAGATTCCACAGAATAAAGAACAACGAGATAAAAGACTAGCTAAGATTTTATCGTTATTTTCTCTTTCAGCCGCATCTATTTTCTTCCTCATATCATCGCCGTTCTCATGATTTTCACAATCCCAATGTTTTTCCGACCCGAGAAGAAGAAAATCGATGAGAAGAATGAGCTGAAAAAAGAACTTTAAATATCTCAACTAACTGCCAAAGCCTTAATACTTCATACTCTCCCTGTTATTCTATTCCTTTTTCTTTTTCTCAGCGGGCAAATCTTATACCGGTCGAGTCTCAAGTCCTATTTCCATTTTGTTTCTTTTTATGGAATTTTCTTATTCATTTTATGTATATGTGAATAAATTTTGTGAAAAAAGAAGAGTTTTAAAAGAACGGAGTTATTTCATTTGAATGACAATTAAATAAAGACTTCAGAGAAAGCAGATTCTTCCTTTCTTTTTCTGCTTTTTTTTCTCGCGGGAAAGATGGCTCAGTGGATATCAATATCAGCCTATGGCTCAGTAGATATAGCGTCTGCCCGAAAGGTAAAAAGGGTCAAGAGCTCGATTCCCTTCGGCTGCAAATTGTTTTGACAAGGAAAAATGAAAACGAAAAAGGAGAGAAGAGGAAAGAGAAAGAAAAGGATCTCTTCAATGGATAAAATTTTGGTTCAAAGTTGTATCCATTGCTTCAACTTCGAGTTGCTTCAACTCGCCTTTTGATCGGTATCAGCTTCAAAATTTTAGAACATTAATTGATCGATGAATTGTCACCAATTTGGCAAAGAAAAGAATTGGCAAGTGTAAATTTCTGTCAATTACACCAAGAGCAGATGATTTTGAAATGACAAACAGAAAGGGCAAAAAGGTTCGAAAAAACAACCACAAATTTGCAAGACTCTGATTCGCTAAAGGACAACGAATTCTTAAAAGATGGAGTCAACAAATCAACAACAATATCACTACCAACGTCCTGCAAGAAAGTCGAAAAGTGAAAGGTATCGGATGAAAATCGAGCTGTTGAACGAAAAGGTCAAGTACGTGCAAAACGCGAACAATATATTGAGGAATCGGATTTACAGTTCGCAAAAAGTGAGTCTCAAAACTAAATCTATCATATGTTTGTTGTTTTAAAAAACTTTCAGATAATCCGAGATCAAACCAACATCAAACGGGTTCTCTACAATCGCCTAATTGCCTGGGATTGCAAGGAGTTGTACAGCGAGTTGGTGCTCCCATTCGATACGGCTCCAATTGTTGGGGTTGGTTTCAAGATTTGGAAAATTAGATTAATGCACACTCAATCATTCCAAAATGTTCTGCTTTTAATTAAGCCAATTTTTTTTATTTTTTAGATTGACGTGATTCCCCACAAGAAAATTCGACTGCAAGAGCGAGCGTCACCCGAAGAGAAACCACCACAACCACAGGAGCGGGCAATTCCAACTGGAGTAAGTGAAAAACTACAGTAGTGCCTGCAATGTAATAGAGCTTAAATTTTGATTTAACCCTGATACTTTTGAATAAAAACTAATGAAGATAACGCTTTAAGAGTTAAATTCCAGAAAGAAAACTCAACTCTTCAAAACGTTCTCTACACGCAAGCCAAAATCGAGGCGATTCTCGCCGATTGCAAGAAACAAAGCCTCAAAAATATTAGCTATGAAAAACGCATTCTGCAGAAATAAATATTTTCAGTTTATCTCAAATGTAGCACAATGAAAGATTAAATATATGCAAAACATAGAAAGCATGGTAACTATAAAATCAACAACAATCACATGTGCAAATAGATATTTAAAAGCTGCAAACCGGGAAATTATTTTTTGATCCATTGTCTGACCGAGTCCAATCCAATCGAATCTGGCGCAACCGAGCTTTCCACGAAGTCAACCTGAAAATAAAAAGGAAATATAAAAGTTTCTTTTAAAAATAAAACTTCTGAAAAATGAAAATGTTACTTCAATCGGAAGATCATCCCAAGCGAATTCCGATCCCGAATCGCCCAAAGTTCTTATTTGATTCGTTCCATCGGTTGTTGTTAGTGCGGCAGAGCGTGATCGGTTGATGAGTCCAATTTCTCGCTCCAAAGAAGAACGAATTGCCTAAAAATAATTTAAATATTGTACTCAATGCTCGTCATGATACGTAATTTTAATCAGCCCACCTCAGCACTTTTTGCCAAACCAATATCTTGTTTATTGCAAGTGACGAGAATTGGAACCTATATTCAAAACTTAAATTAAAAAATTGTTTTCTCGACTTTCCTAAATTTGAGAATGAATGTGTTACCTTGGTTTCGCTTTCGAGTGCTACATCGTAAAGCATTTCAGCGACATCACGCGAACGTTTTCCAAATGTTGCGCTGTCCACGACAAAGACGATTCCACGAAGTGATGATCTTTCCTAAACATTATATTATTAAAAATTCGGCCTTCGCTAGCTCGAAGCAAATAAACATTATTTCAAATTGATGAAATTATCGCAAATAAAATTAAACCTTGGTCAAATATTTCTCAATCAAGTTCTTTCGAAGCCTTTCTGCTCCCGGAAAATCGACAATTCGTAGCAGCCTTTTACCGAGCTAGATAGTTTTAGGTAAATAAAATCAAAAATAGCACAAACCTTCCATTCAAAGCTGTTTTCAGCCATCGATGTATACGTGAGAACTTCAGCCTCTAAAATAAAAAATAAAATTTGAAACATGAAATATTAGATTGACAACTTGAAAGTTGGCATACTTTCTCGTATTTTCCATAAGGCATATTTAATACGTCAATTGAATTAGACTTTTCTAAATAAAAGTTATATATTATCTAATTTAAGTCATGCTTAAGCAAATCTGGGTAACTTTTGAAAGGAATTTGAGCAGAAATTCAAATTTTTTCTGAAAATTCTTCAAATCGACCAATAATAAAAACGATTCATTATAACTAGCCGAAAATTTGACTATTTATCTAACTTGTTATGCTCTCTCTTTTTTGACACTAAAATAGGTTTATGTGGAAGAAAGTGCTTCATCAAATCGCTTCATCGAGTGATCATCATTTTTGATTCCTCAACTTCTTGCCCCCTAGAAGCCCACAAAATCCAACCTTTTCTAAATCTGTCAAAGCGGTGTTTTAGAGAATAATTGGGTCTTTTTATTGGTAAAAACTGTAGATTAATTGATGGACTAGTTATTTCTAAAAAGTGCAATGAATAAATATACCAACTTTCGAGTTGCCAATCTAATACAAACAAAACTACCTTTGTTTCCGAGCCTTGCGTAAATTTGAGACTTTCCAGCATCAGAGAGACCACAAATTAAGACGGTTGTTGGAGATTTGCCTAAATAAAGCCTAAAAATTAATACCAATAACGTATTAAAAGTTTTAAATTAAGAAAAAATTACCCAAAGACCGTAACACAAAGAACAGAACGCTGGCAATGACGACAACAATTGCTACAGCGATCGCCAGAAGACTCACATCCATGTTTGCAACGAGTTCAGCCATTAACTAAAGAACTTGTGATTTCGAAGACTTCCAACACTGCATATATCAACGCAAAGAACTTTCATGCACGAGACGTAATTTGGCTGGGGGTGGAAAAGCAGTCCAACATACCACGAGATAAATAGCTATCCAGGTCTTAAATAACAAAATGTGTTAAAATCGTTTATTAAACCTAGATACACTAAAAACAAAACAAACAGAAAAAAATTTAGGTGACGTTGTAAAGTTCTTTTATCCTTTTTGGAAGATCGGTTTTTCCTTTTATTCTTTTGCTTTCCTCGAAGAGACAATCACGCCCTACTGAAATCAAATAATTATGATGGTAAACGTGAAAATTTTTCATACTACGATCTAATAATAAAACCGCAAAGTTGCGCAAAACGTTGCCTTTCTTTATTTATTCGGGACAAAGAAAAACGGCCAATCGTTTCTTCCTCTAGTATTTACCAAATCCTCAGCTTATTTTTCTGGCGCCTCAGTCTCAAAATACTAACTAATGCAAAGATAAAAAATTGAACAAAACACTTACACGCCGGATCGAAGAACACGCCTGCAAATTTCTCGGCCGCTCTTTCGCGAACCTAAAATTACAGGCTATTCCAAAAAAAAGTCAGTTCAGCTCGATTTTCCTCAGAATTTCTAGTGGCTCCTGGAGGTTGTTGTGGTGCCAAAGTGAATCTTTTGAGCGGGCAAATTTTTGATATTTTTCCGATTTCATGACTTTCCTATACATGAAATTTCTGAGCCACCATGGTCACCAACATCATGAGACTTTTGCCACAAAATTAAAACTTTGTGCTGGCATCGTGGTGCATAGTAAATCATATTGGGATAATTAGAAATTTAAACCATGCACTTTATTGATCAGTGTTTCGTTGGAAAAACGGGACACATCTTTAAAAAAGGTGAATTGAAGATCTCTTTTGTACGATAGATTATTATATAAGGTAGATTAATAAAGTGTTTGGTTAAAAATCTTAGTTTATATATCAACCTAATAGGACACCAAAATGCCAGTACAAAGTTTTAATTTTATGGCAAAAGTCTCATGGTGGTGGTGACCATGGTGGCTCAGGAATTTCCATGTAATAGGCAAGTCATGAAATCGGAAAAAAAGTGACAAAATATCAAAAATTTGCTCGCCCAAAATATTAACTTTAGCATCACAACAACCACCAGGAGCCACTAGAAATTCTGAGAAAAATCGCGCTGAACTGACTTTTTTTGGAAAGACCTGTATATTGTTAGACAAAATCAAGCACCAACGTTTCAAAGTTTAACACAACTTACCCAAACTCTTGGTGATCCCGTTATAACCGATGAAAGTAGGACAACAACATATCTAAATGCAAAAACGTAATACTGCCCGAAAAGTTTTAACTCACTTCGATTTAGCTCCCATTTTATCAAGTTGACGCCCGAGCTTTCCCGGCTTCGAATCTGAAGGAAAAATATTAGCCGTCAAAATAATTAAAAAAATCAATGAAAGAACGGTTGGGTTGATAGTTTTGTAGTCCGTAAAAAAAGTCATTTTTTTCCGCATCTCTAACATAAAATACATCTGAAGTTCCTGTTAGTCGCTCGTTTGATAAAATATCTTTCCAAACAGCTAGACTATCAACCCAATGACACTACCCGGTTGCCTTGAGAAAAATGAGCAGCAGAAATAGATTTGTCTTTTATAGAGCATAATTTTATGGCCTACCAAGTTAAAGGTATTCAGTTTAGCAAAAGAGCATTTTTGGCTGGTCGTTTGGCTTATTTAAAGTTGGTACTTTCCTCAACTTTTAATTCGCTTTTGGATAGGGTATTTGTAGCTAGAGGTCTCAAAGAGTTAGAAAAGTACAAACACCATAAAGTTGTTACAATTTTTTAGAAATAGACGAGTAGGCAAAAACATTATACTTTACACACCATAAAAACCTTCTGGCAAACCAATTTTACGAGAGCTATTAGTCAAGTAGCACAGAATTTTCCTATGCACAGTCGTTTCGCGGAACTTTTCCCTTCTCGGTTCAGCGCTACCCTTTACTGTCTCTATAACTCTACATCTTTATTCATTGTTCTCCATAGTTGCAGGATGATTCGTTGAAAATCTTTTATTTTAGTATGTGAAAATGGCTACCAAGTGTTGCTTCATCGCCTTCTGCATCTTCTTGTCGATCTGTGCAGCCGAAAATGGGAAATCGGTGAGCTTTTGTTTGAGAGGTATGATTTATAAATCATTTTAGTTTAACTGTTCTACGGAGAATGATAGTTGGATGTGTGCGAATGAGTGCCACACGAAGTCCGATACCGAAACTGTGCCGCCTCAATGTGTTACACCATTAGGTAAATGTCTGCAAGCTTTTTTTTATGATTCACACACATTTGGAGACTCTAGATTTTACAAATAAGATTGACTCTTCAAAGTAAACTTTATCATTAAGGAATCGATTGTTATGGTGCTCCGATCACATACGATTTTCATTTTACAAGTCCTCCATTGGAAAACTTCGAAAATCCGTTGATGAAACTCTTCCCATCGTGCTACCGTCAACTTCTGCCCTTAATCTGTGCAGCAAGCTATGTTCCATGCAAGAATACGAAAGTACAAACGGGTATGTTGCATTGATTTACGAAACATCTAAAGCTTCAAGTTTTTGTATTGCTTTTCCACTTATCACGCGTTTTTTAGAATCTGGTGAGGCCGGTGCAACGTTCACCTATCGAACGCCAATCAAGAAGTGTACGTCAATGATGGATGCCTGCAAAGAGCTTTTCGTTATTCAACCATCATTGAAAAAGCTTTTGCCTTTCAGCTGCGATGAGAAGAACGACACCTTTTCGGCTACTTGTCAGGTATATAATTTCATGTCAGCTGTGATGATTTTTTACGTTTGGTTTTAGATAACACCGCCATTTCTTCCGACTTTTGAGTCAAAAACCTGTCCTTGGCCACTTGTGCATAGGAAAAAGACTCCATCTAATCAGTTCTCAAACAAGGTTTTCGACGAGTGTTACTCGCCTTGCAGGTTTTCAAGAGTATGGCAGGACAAATTATAAAGTGCACATTCTAGATTGCCTTCTCTCCAGTTGCAGTGGTATGAGCACTCAAAGTTCGCATTTTCATTAATTTCTTTGGTGGTCCTGTTGCTTTTCTTGGTGAGTTTTATATATTTATTGCTTATTTTAACTGAAGTATTTTAGGTATCTGCGTTTTTCAAGAGCGATGTTCTGAAAAGGAGTATTTCGGCTCGGTTTTTCGTGATTGGTGGAGTTTTACCGGCTGTGATTTACATGGCGATATGGATGTTCTCCTCAGCGGAGTTTTCATTCAATGATGTCACATGCTCCTTGGAAGGCACGAGACTCTTTCCAACAGCCAGCCCCCTAAATTTTGGGTGGGTATTTGTTACATTTTTGGTTTCAACCATATTGAGTTGGTTTAGTGTTTGTTCCTGGCTGCAAAAGCTGATGTCAACTTGTTCGATCGTATGTAACATAACCCCACTTCTATCGATCTCGTTTTCGATGGCAAACCGTTTGCAAACGAGATTCGTTGTTTCGTTGATTAGAAAGTAGGTTTTCTTTCAAGTTTCACTAATTAGAAAGTCTCCAGTATCGAAGTGGTTGAACATTTTGTGTGGGTCGCCTTGTTGGCTTACGGTTCGTCACTGCCTTTTGTGTTGACGAACAGTCTTGGGGTTTGTGAATTTCGGTTTTAATATTTATCCTCTTGACTTTAGGTCGAGCGTGACGAATTTTCGGGTGTTTGCCTTGCCGGTAACTTATCAACAATATCGATGGGTACAAACTTTGGAGTGTCAATCTTTTTCGTGCTACTCGTCTTGGGCCTAACAGTTATTAGAACATTGGCTAGTCGTAAGTTTTTTTTAATAAAATAGCGCATCGATTGCATTGAAGATTACATTTGTAAAATGCCTATATTTAGGGGATTCGTCTAACGAAAATGTTGCTTTTGTTGAGCTCTTGGAAGCCGATAAAGTTAAAGTCAATGGTAACTGTTATAGAGTAGCGAGTTTATCTAATTTCTAGAAGCTGAACGATTGAGTGGAGCTGACGCATCTTCGAAATCCAAACCAAGAAGACCTTCACGCGCATTTCTGCACAAAAATCTTCTCTACAGCAACTTGTCAATTGGTAAGCGTCAGTTTTCGATTTTTATGGATTTTCGGTTTAGTGGCAATCCTCTTCTGTTATGCTCTTTGGATAGCCGCAATTGGATTACATTCGATAGTTGTTGCTGGTTGGCCTAGTCGAGAAAAAGAAACGATTTTCTCCGACTTGAAGTAAATATAGTGTGGAGAGATTTTTTTAAAATCGTTTTTTTAGATGTTTGTTCAATTTGAGTTCTGATGCGCAAAACGAGGAAGCTTTTCGGCTCGAGGACCACAGGTGAGATTGTTACAATGTACTAAATTCGTTGTGACTTTAGACAGGACAATAGCCAGCATGAATGTAGTTCGAGTGCTCTTGGATACCGCCCAACTTACTCATTTCTGGTCTTCGTTGTACTACCGATTATTCCGTTCCTTTTTGTGGCTATTATTGATGCTTTGCCATCAATTTGGAATTCATCATTTGGCATGGGGTTTTGCCCATTTTAAAAACGATTTACGAATTAGTTTTAGTATGTGGGCACGAAGAAAGCTTCAAATTATGACGACTCTAACCGAATCAAATTCACAGCCAACCTCGAAAAATAGAGACACAGTGGAGTCGTCGTAAGTCTAGCTTCTTTAGCACGGAAAATTGTTTCTCGATTTAGAAGGAGTTGTAGCTCAAATTCAACACAGCCAGTTCGAAGAGGAAATCGGACATCACGCCTCTATCAAGTCGGTTTTGCAGAAACCTCTCCTTGCTGAATTTATAATTAGGTTCAACGTGAAGTCGCTACCAAACCTGTGAGTGCACCACCAACAGATAGAACGCTGGAAGAAGTGCAAAGATTGGCACAAATCTTTTCAATGGTTAAAAAATTATTAGATTTCCCCTCTAGTTTTTATTTTAGGAAGTGCAAGGTCTTGCCCAGGAACGCGCCGAATTACATGAGCTTTCAAGGGTACAGGATCAGACTTTGATGAGTCTTGCACAACAACTTGATCATGCAAATGCCGAAGTAATGGCTTTCAAGTTGCTTATTTACTAGGGACATTTTAGCTTGCCGCACTCCGAGGAGAAGAGCCTCCAATTCCAGTACTAAGAGGACAAATGATTGAGGCTGAGGTTCGTGATTTCATGCTCCCCAACACAAATTTTGATGTCTTTAGCCTCAAATCAGACTGGCAACTCATGATGAACGAGCGCTAACGCGATTTCAAGGATTTGGTACAGCTCAACCTGTAGAAGCGCCGCTTTTAGAACCACGTCCAGCACCACAAGCTCATTTTTTACCCGAGGTTAGGATTTTTGGTCAAACACACCTAAAGCTTTTTAGATGCAACCATCAACTTCGAATCCATTTGGTTCATTCCAGAGTTTCAGACCAATGCAGTTTTCTGGCCAGGTAAAATTGTGGTTTCTTGAAAATTTTAAGCTAATTCGTTTAGTCAACTAGCCAGCAACCACGAGAACTCAGTGATGAAAGCGATGTAAGTAAATCTAACGTTCATTTAATAATCTTTTATTTAGGGAAGTGTGCCCAGTCATGAAGAGGTGCAAACGCTGGACGAGTTGCGCCAAAGAGCAAATGGAAATTTGGAAGAGCCAAGAGAAGTAAGAATTTTAGTTTTTGCTAAGAATCATTTGTTTTTCAGAGCAATCATGTGCAGGGGCCCAGTGGTAATCGATTCCAATTTAACGCGCCAGTGCTTGCTCCACCGCCATTCCCACAACTAATCCCTCCACCACCACCGGTTTGTGTTTACTAATGCGACAAAACATGGCTACCACCCTAGAATTTACAACTGTAAGGATTTTGAATTCAGAATCGACCTGATCCTTATGGGGTGTTATATCCGATGTCTTCTGTGATGACGGTGCCCGAGATTCAACTTCGAGCTCAAGTTCTTCAGCAGGTCCTGCAGACGGATCCAAATATTCCAGTCTATCCTTATCAGGCAAGGATTTTTATTCCATTCACCTTCAAATGAATTTAGGTTGCCGTCGTTTTGGAAAGAGCCGGCGTTTTGAATCGAGTTGATGCGCAGCGGCCACTTCGACCGAATCATGTGATCTACCGGCCTGACAGGATTGAAGAGATGCTTGGAACTACACCAAAAGTACCTCAAAATCTTCGTAATCCGTTAGTTTTCTGTCACTTTTTCTTAGATATAGTCTTTTCAGAGCTACTTTTCACGAGCACATTGGTACATTGGCTTTTCAACAAGGACTAACCTTGGCCGTCATTTATCGAGGTGCAGCCGGTCCACCACGGTAACTATCGAATATTTTTCAAATTAAGGGACTTTAGAAACTTGCCGGACATTATTGAACGGATTAATATCGCCGAGATTGTGCCGGCTGAACTGCGAGAGTTGATCCGACAAGTAAGCCTTTGATTCATGAAATCTTTCTTACATTGACTTTTAGGGAAATTTGAATGCAATCAACGAAGCTAGACAGATCATTGAGCATTCAGAGCATGCTATTCGATTGTGAGTTAATTAAATTTTAAGTACCGTGGTGGTTAGTTGTAATATATGTATTATTTTCAATATTCTTTATCCGGAAGATAATTAAATTTTTCAGGAACATGGAGGATCGAGTGCTTCAGGCCTTCCTTTACGTACGAGACTTCCTTGATTCACGGGCAACAACTGGGGGACTTCTACTGGCAAATCAGAATCCAGTGGAAAACGATAATGTAAGTTGATTTTTCTTCTGTATGATGCTTGATGCTCAACGCATTTTAGGCTCAACAAGCGCATGACTCCGATTCGGCTGCTGAAACTTCATAGGATAGTCAAATTTTCATAGGCTCTTAAATTTTGGGTAAACAATCTTGTCATTTTGGTGATAATTTCTCTAAATTAAGTGCTATAATGTTTCTTTCATTGACATTTAATCTCTATTACTACGAGTGTTTTGTTTTCTTGATCTCACTTTACTTTGTTCCATTGCCGATGTTTGAAGTTGAATAATATGTTTCGAAATAAAAGATTTATTAATTAGGTAACTGAAATATTTTGTGCTAGAGTTGTGACATATGCAAAATAAGTGAGAGCTGGCCTTAGAAACATTAGAAAGCTAGAGTATCATCAAAATTAGTGAGTCAGGAAATGTAACACAATAGGAGCAAACAAATATGGTGGAATCTGCTATACGTAATTGAGGACTGTCTGGCCGTCCGTTCGGGCGCACGAAAATTTAGCGAGGCCTGGAGGAGCAGGTGTGGTCGGGGGGTAGGGGGCCAATCGCCAGATCCGGGGGTCGTGGGTGCGGATCCAGACGGCGGATATTGTTTTGCTTTTCTTTTGTTATTCAATGAAAGAAGTTTTCTTTGCTATGAAAACATTAAAAGATTGGCAGACGCTGCAGTGTATGGTTGGGTCTGGAGCTGCCAGCGACTTTAATACCTTATGGGCGCTCGAAATTAGCAATTAAATGTCCTTTTCTTCTTCCGTACTCTCCACATTCTTTCTCGCCAACTAGGATAGACAACGACTTACATAGGCAGCTATTTTTTTCAAACGCTTTAACGTAAATAGGATCTTCCATAAGTAGACTGTATCTTCCCAATTTTTTCATAAATAGGATAGTCAGCACGATTCTTTTTCGACCATAACTTTGGTCTATGCATACTTCTCTATTCATAGGGTTACTTAGAACAAGCATTTTAATTTTTACTCAGAAAGTTTAAACTTACTCTCACTTTTATCATAACTCCGTGCTCATTGCATTGCTAATTTTATTTTTTATTCCATACACTTTCGCTTTTTTTGTGTTTTTCCATTACTAATGTCCTACCTTTGAATTTTTCTTATTATAGATCAAGATGTCACGAACTCGAATGACTTCCGAAGAAAGGCGATAACGCCAACGTGAAAGGATACTCCGTGCGAACCAAGGCGAGGCCTAGGCTGAACATGCCGACAATACGAGTGCTCGCCAAGTGGCCCGAGCAAATCAAGACGAGGCCCAGGCCGGGGCTGTGCCTGCCGCCGATACAGAACAACATCGAGCCTTCCGTGCTGCTCAAGGCGAAACCCGGGTAAGGGCTAGACAAAACACCGATGCAGAACAACACCGAACCGGTCGAGCCAATCGACTACAAGCAAATACAAGCTAAGGGGGGGTAGATTTTGGCATGTTGGCCAAAGGTAGCCTAGCCTGACGTCATCTTGGGCAGAGGTTATTGACGTTAAAGGCATCAAATAGAGAGCTCGAGTCAAAATTATCCGACATTCCCAGACTAAATAACAAACCGTGAACGGTGTACTTAAGAAAATAAAGCAAAAATGCCTCAAACAGGCATTTGCAACGAGAGATCTTAAGGCGACTAAAAGTGCTACAACAAAATAGGAACGAGCATGTGTGCAATATCCAAGAAGTTAAATACAAATTCAGCAAAAATGCAAACTTGCTGCTCTCGATCATAAAAAAATTTTAACTTTCTTTTCTGAAATGTTGAAATTTGTGTTCTTCAGCATTTCAAAACCACAGGAAAACTGGAAGTCGCTGAAGGCCGAGCTCCTCGGGGGATCAACTAAAGTCTTACCACGACCTCATTTGAGATGGCCCCGAAAGCTTTATTCGAAACGGTCAACACCCTTCTACAGGACATGATAAAAAAACAATCTACGATTAGGCGGCCAAACCATGCTACTCGGCGGAGACTTTCGATAAGTTCTTCCAGTCATTGAAAAGGGAGACTGAGGTCAGATGGTTCAAGCGTGCCTGAAACGATCCAATCTTTAGCCACTTTAAAAACAATACAAATTGAAGACGAATATGAGAGTTCAAGGAAACGATGCCGAGTTCAAGGCGTTGATCAAAGTGGGTGATGAAAAGTGGAAGCCGATCAACAAGGAAATATCCCAGCAACTTGCTCTGTGATGGTGATTTGAGCGAGGAAATCTTTGGCCAGGCTTTTGCCGATGATAGTCATTTGTACCTTTCTAAGGTCACTATCCACATTGACTCTAAAATGTTTCCTTTTCGCCAGGAATTCGGTCCGAAACGTAATCGTTGATCTTCAAAGCATCGGCGTTTCGCGGTTGTTGAGGATCTGAAGGATTCACTCAATTTCCCGACTGCATTTCTCAACAAAATGACACCGACTGGTCTTCCTCCACATGTCCTCAATCTCAAAGTCGGTTGCATGGTCGTGCTTCTTCGAGACATCGATATCCGCCACGGACTTTGCAATGGAACGCGACTCATTGTCATCCAATTGGGTAGGAGAGTGTTAGTTGGCGAATTCGCAACCGATTATCGAAAAGGATTCTCCGTTTTAATCCCAAAGATCGACCTCATCCACTCACACAAGACGAAGCCCTTCAAACTTCGAAGGAGGCAATTTCCCATGAGACTCAGCTACTGCATGACAATCAACAAGAGTCAAGGCCAGTCATTTGAGCGTGTTGGAATCGCCTTCCTAGAACCCACTTTCAGCCATGGGCAACTGTACGTCGCTCTGTGCTCAAAGCCGACAAGGAATTCTCATCAAAGCAACAAACCAACAAATGCGCAACATTGTCTACAAAGAAGTGTTCGGATAAACGAAGGAGAACAAGCCGCGAACCCAATGCCACAGTATGCCAAAATAGAGTTATGTAGTCAGGAATTTATCGAAAAAGCCTATTCTTGAATTGACGTGCAAAGTTTCCATCAGTACTCAAAAATTTCGTGTGAAAAATCATCTGAATTCTCGAAATTTTTCGCTTTTTGGCAAGTTCTGATCAAAAGATCAATATAAGAATTTCCTTGTGATATTTTGCCCAATTTGCTTTCAGATTCTGAAACTAGATCATCAATTCTACATCCACAAAAAATTTCATCTCAATTGGTTCATCGTACGGCTTGTAAATCGATCAGACAAGGCAACGTCTTCTGAAGAAAATCGAGACTGAGCCCTTAAAAGCCCTTTTTTTCGCTACCTGGGCGCGGGGCGTCGTGGCGGGCGCTTGTTAGTCAGCTTCTTGACCGCGGGTGTGGAGGAGAGGGATTGATCGGGATCGGCCCCCAGCCGACGACCGGACGTCCAAACCAAGTGGCACGTCGCTAGAGGCTGTTTCCCGGAAGGGCGGCAGTCTCGGGCGGACAAGGAGAGACAGATGGCTCAGGCCCGAAAGGGAGCAGGCAATAGTCCCCGCGCGTCACAGTGGTTGGATCGCGTCTGGAGGTCGGGGAATGGTTCTACCCTCGAACCCACATTTTTGAAAAATTTAAATATTTTTTTTGAAAAGTCGGGTTTGCGCTAAAAGTATAGGTAAATAAATGGTTGTCCCTTTAACACATTGAAGAGCGCGCATCTTTTTGGACCAAACGTCCGATTTGGACCAGGGACCAAGATGCATAACGAAATCCCAGAAATTTGCATATGAGGGCTTAAAAGACTCTGGAACCCGAATCCGGCTTTCAAATTTAGGCCAACAAATTCCAAATAGTTTATTTTCACAGTTTTAATTTTTTTATTTTATACGCTAATTTCTAGCAGTTAACTTCTCCATAAATGTATGCTATATGTTCCCGGGACAGAATTTCCTTCAGAATTGGTTTGAGCCTTCAAAAATTATTGGTTACCTTAGAAAAACATGATTTTTTTTGAAGCCGGCTTAATTACCTAAGTCCCCACCCCATCTCCGGCGCAGTGTGCCAAGCGCCGTTTTTTCCTACGAGCGACACGAAAAAAACCCACAAAATTTCCTTTACAAAACGCTTTTTTTACAAAATTGGAAAACACTCGTTTTTCAAAACTTCTTTGAGTTCTAACACTTCATTTTTGTAGCTACTCCATTAAAGTATCTAAAACTATTAGAAAATATTTTTTACAAAACCTTCACGCTCCCAGGGGAAGTCGAACAAACAACCCCCTATTGGAGCCTCATATTGACCTCACGCGTATAGACCACTCTGCCATGGAGTTCAACTGATGAACCTCGTTCATCAAAGTTCACAACAACCGGCTAGAGCCTTCATCGGCGGCTCCGGAAATGGTTTCGAGATGGCTAACAGGTAAGAATTCCTGATTGAAATATCAAACTGACTGGTAATACTTTAGCTTGCAGTTATCGAAAAAGCCTATTCTTGAATTGACGTGCATTGAATTATTTCTCGGAACGGCCGAGAATCTCGGAAATTCGGAATCGGCTCGTAAACTTCATCCGACACGCCAACCACCATCACCGAATTTCCTCCTTGCAGCTCACGAACCTTAAAAAAAAATTATAATAAATTGTTGCATCATTGTACCCTTCCTCTAACAGTTACCTTGAAGCAGTGTCGCATGTGACCGTCTTGATTCATTCCTTCTCCTCGATACTTTGCGTAGGTAGCATTTGTCTGAAGAAACTCGTAGATCATCACTTGCAGCTCGCGTAAAACTAAAAGAAGCCAGATAGAATTTTCAAAATATTCTTGGCTACCCTCAGCTAACTAGTCTAAAGAGCCGACGCCTTAGAAGGGAGTCAGATTTAAAAGGACCGATTTCTGTGTCACATAAAAGATAGGCCATTGCTGCACGAGGCAAAGTTACAGCACCTGGCGGGAATTGTAAATAAACTTTTAATACTATTAAACCAGCTTTTATGTGGATCGAGAAGCCAGTCCTCAAAGTTGCTTCACTTTTCATGCCCCATTATTGGGTTGAAATGTATCCTAATTCCCAATGCTTCAGTTTTCGAACTAAAGTTTCGAACTTTAACAATGGATTTGGGCTTGGTGCAATCCTAAAGTTTCCACAAATCATATACTTCTAGATACACAAATTGATGAGGAATCTGAAAAGAATCTCAATCTCAAATATATTAACTCTCCAAAAAATTATAGCCAAAGCTAGTCACTGGATACCCCTATAAACCCGAGATAACGGAAAAGAGCCAACAATTCTAATAAAGCCAAAGTTTTCCTCAAGTCCAGATACATTTCGGATTGCCCAAATTCTTACCGTATAGGTGAATTTTCGAGGCATCGGCAGGTAGAGCCATTATCAAAGCGCTCCGTTGATTCTGGATCTTGTGGATCTCGTTCTTCATCACGCAACTGTTTGATCGTCCACGAGAAGAGAAGGCGATCTCCAATGGGCTGGAACGGAGACTAATTGAGGAAATTTGTTTTCGTTACCGAAAAAGAACGACACATTGCAGAGAGCAGCTGGTTTAAGCGTGCTTTCTTTTGATGCCACGTTTGGTAGGTTCCGGTGCATTCGAAAACGCCATAATCATCGTAGAGCAAAGGGTCGCATGGTCTAAATGTTGTGATTAGTTAAAAAGCATCGCCAGATTTCGAAGCGTATTGACAAGTACTCAAAGTCTCTAGTTCGTCTCACAAGACAATTTCTTAACAATAGTCCGAGATCGGATTTCCCGGAAGTTGTTATCCAAAAATCGAACCATAACTAGTGAATACTGATCATAGTTTGCCTATTTCGGGCTTACTTAACGTGTCTCGTCGAGTTTCTACAGTTTTGCTACCAATGATACTAGGATACTTGAAGTTTCTAGCGAACCCAGTTCTCGGAAAAAAATAAAAGTCCTAATAAAATAATAAAAGGCAATACTCGACAGCTTCGTCCTCTGATGTGGATGTCTGCTCTTCGCCTTCTTGTGCTTGTTCTTTGGTGACTTCTAATTTTGCTTGAGCCAGCGCTGCTTGAACCTAAAATTCAAATAGATGGCTAAGACGTTCAAACAACGACATACTTTGTCCATTCGAGCTTCATCTTCGACGATTTCTTTAATCGCAACATATCCTCCGGAGCCATAAGCGATTAGCTCGGCACGTAGTCCGTAAGCGATTCTGGCGAGACATTTCGCTGCTACCGCAATCACATTGACGTTCGAATCTTTGTCAAGTAGCTAAAACACAAAGAATTAAGACATTCGCAACAAAAACTACCTTGTTTAGTGTGTTAATCAACTCTCCATAGTTGGCCTTCGGATCGAGCTTCGGATTGTCGGAGATGAGCTTCGCGAGTACCCAAATAAGAAACTTTTTATCTATATATCTTAAAACCTTATTTTTCTAGTTTACTTCTTATTTCTAGTCAGTTTATCTCTAAGTAATGAACACAAAAACTACCTCCAAAGCGTCTTTTCGCTCCTGCCATTTATGGCTGTTCACTCCACCTTCATCGCCGTAAAATGTTGACGGCAAATTTTTGATGAGATCGAACGAGCCAGAATTGTCGGCCATTCTGGAAAAGAACCATTACAAAAGTAAAACATAAAACAAACATAAAAAAAACAAAGAAACATAGAACGAACCAACAAACAGACAAAATCTGTTGGATTAAATGCAAATTTCATCGACTGCAAGTTTGTAGTCGTTCAATTTAGGTAATCCAACACAAAAAATGTAAATATACTGTAACGGTGAAAGGTAAGCTTGATGGTTAAACCAGCAGGGGCAATTAGGACAATAAGAAGTATACAATTACGTCATCGTCAGTAAACTACGCGACACTCCTATAGGGGGTCACTCTATTACAGCACCTACGGCAGGTAACAATAACTATGAAAACCTTTCTTGCGATCCTCTCACACCTACTGCTTTAAATGAGGCGGCAAAAAAACTACGCGTTGATAAACACAAAACATCTCAAAACATGTGCCCGATTCGTTTTGAACTTTACAGCGCCTTGGAAAACGCATTATGTCGGAACTGAACGTAAAGTTATAGCGTAAAAGTTGACACAAAAACCCCTAAACCAGGCATGCTAACTCCAACCCTTTTTCGGTTCGCAATCTACGTATTTTGCCCGCCCCTTAGCCGGGTTCGTTCGAGAAACGTTGAATTTGCTTTCATTCGATTCGAAATCAAATTTTCTATCAAATGAAAGCAAATTCAACGTTTTCCAAACGAACCCGGTCAAGGTACGAGCAAAATTCGTAGATTGCCAATGGCAAATGAGCCGAAAAAGGGGCGGAGTTAACACGGCTGCACCGAAGGGCACGAAAACGAAAAGTGAAGAAGAACAAACTCGCCGCAGAAAGTCAGCCTTCAAACAAAAGATATCGAAAAGTTGAACGTTTGAATTTTGTAAGAAATGAGTTGACTGAATATCTTTAACGGATTTGATGAGGTATAGAATCTCCACAAACCTTTTTCGCATTTCTCCTCCTGCGTAGACTTGCTTATTGATATTACCTATACAAACGGTATGTTCAGATCTCAGTTTCTTTGCACGATTTTTTTTTCAAAATCACTTTTTCTGGGGTAGTTTTATGCGTAGATTCCGAAAAACATTTTTGCCCCAATTTGATCAGAAACGTAATCAGTATGTTAAATTATACCAGAAGAAGTGTTTTTAGCTTCGAAAAATGTTTTGAGAGACCATTTTTAGACCTCTTCCCTATGTGTATCCCCCTCATCACACTGTATGAGCGCGCACTTTGGAGCCCCGAAACTAGGCTTAAAACGCCTTTACCCGAGCTCTCGTTGTGTTTTTCGGCATCTACGCATAAAACTACCCCAGAATAAGTGGGTTGGGTTGGTCTACGCATAAAAGTCAAAACCCCAACTTGCGATGTTGTTTTTCGAATTCTACGCAAATAAAATTGCCCCAGAAAAACCGTATTTGAAGAAAAAAAGTTGCCCCCCAAACCGCACAAGTACCATAAGTGGTTTTGAAGAAAAAAAAGTGCCCCCCTCAACTAGGCTACTACCAAAGTGCAAAGTCGCAACTTTTCTTCTGCTTTTAAAACGTGTTGTTCAATTTTTTTTACTCTTTCCTTTGCAACTTTAATTGTTTTCATTTAGAATGAAGGGTCCGATGATCGTTCTCAACCCGTGCGCCCAATCGCATCCATTCGACGAGCGGTGATGTCAGGTCGGAAACGCGCAGGATCCGCTGAAGATTGGACGCTCGGTGGCTCGACTCAAACCGATGACGGAGAACACCATTTTCGACTGCAAAGTATTGTCGAGGAATCACGCGATCGTGTGATTCTCTGGCGGCGCTTTTATGATCAAGGACACGAAAAGCAGCAATGGTAAGGTGTTTCTGTTTAGGATTTGTTTGGAGAGGTTAGTCGAAGAGTGAGCTTAATGTTTCGTTGCTGACTAACATTTAACTTTAGGCACATTTGTGAACAATGAGAGGCTTGCGCAGACCGGGGAGGATTCAGTGCCGCAACAGATCAACACCGGCGACATCATTCAGTTTGGCGTGGAAATTTGGAGAACACGAACAAGAGTTAGATCATTTTGTTTTATTATTGGATTTTCTTTTTTAGTCTCAGATGGCTGCATTTTGGCGATGGTTCGACTTTTTGATGAAAACGGTGAAGAAATGGAAAGCCAAGCGTAAACAGTTAGCAATACGATGTCGACGTTTGATCATTTTTAGAAACACCTTGGAACCATCGTCCGCCAATCAAAGCTTCGTTGGATCGCTTGTCACCGGCCAGCAACTCTTCCAGATACATCAGCTCCTCAAGGAGGCGTTATTGAGGTAGTTTAATTTTAGCTTTCAACGTTCAAAGTTGACGCTGTGTTTAGGGAGAAGTACCGCGACGAGAAGATTGCCCAATTGCACTCTCAACTTGAAAGCGCGGAGTTGTCTACTGACCGAGCGTGGAAATCGTTTCTAAGTGAGGATCGTTTGCTCGCAAGGTTTGACGATTTAATTGAATTTATATATCGTAAATATTAGAATTACCGTTTTGGAGGGGGAGTTGGCTCTTAAAGGCTTCATATTTTTAGTACGAGACCTTGATCAACAACAACACGACGGTGGTCAGCACTTTGGAGAAATTGCGCAGTGAAAACACAAAACTTGTGTACGAGCTTGCGAAAGCAGAGCTTTTGAGTAAATGCTTCAACTTTTTAACCTACTGAAGATTTTCTGTAGAATCCTAGTCTGAGAATCAATTGCGACGAGATGACATCATACTGCCTCAAATGATGGCAGAAGATGATCCAGAAGCTAGTAGCCCTCTAGCGACGTCAGACATCCCAGTCACGAGCGAAGAAGAAGCAGAAGGAGACGTCGAAGTTCCGTCCGAAGCGTTTATCGAACTAAGTGGCGATGGTGCAACTTATTGTTTATGCTTTCAACTTGTAGCTTTAGAATTGGATTTCGATTGCAACGAAGAGTTATTGGCAAGCAAGGAAATGGTTGAGGAGTTGGCACGGCTTAAGGAAGAAAACACTATGCCTCAAGGTTTGCTGTGGTCTCTAAAATTTGAAAATTATTTGCAATTTAGCTACTTTGATCAATTGTCAATCGGAAATTGCCGCGCTTCGTGTAGAAGCTGCTACCCGCGAATTCGGTCTTGACGAGCCAATCGATCCAGCAGTTTCAACGGCACTTGATGAAAACGATGAAAATAGTGTTTTCTTCCTTAAGCCGTGCCAACTCCTCAACCATTTCCTTGCTTGCCAATAACTCTTCGTTGCAATCGAAATCCAATTCTAAAGCTACAAGTTGAAAGCATAAACAATAAGTTTACGCTATAACTTTACGTTCAGTTCCGACATAATGCGTTTTCCAAGGCGCTGTAAAGTTCAAAACGAATCGGGCACATGTTTTGAGATGTTTTGTGTTTATCAACGCGTAGTTTTTTTGCCGCCTCATTTAAAGCAGTAGGTGTGAGAGGATCGCAAGAAAGGTTTTCATAGTTATTGTTACCTGCCGTAGGTGCTGTAATAGAGTGACCCCCTATAGGAGTGTCGCGTAGTTTACTGACGATGACGTAATTGTATACTTCTTATTGTCCTAATTGCCCCTGCTGGTTTAACCATCAAGCTTACCTTTCACCGTTACAGTATATTTACATTTTTTGTGTTGGATTACCTAAATTGAACGACTACAAACTTGCAGTCGATGAAATTTGCATTTAATCCAACAGATTTTGTCTGTTTGTTGGTTCGTTCTATGTTTCTTTGTTTTTTTTATGTTTGTTTTATGTTTTACTTTTGTAATGGTTCTTTTCCAGAATGGCCGACAATTCTGGCTCGTTCGATCTCATCAAAAATTTGCCGTCAACATTTTACGGCGATGAAGGTGGAGTGAACAGCCATAAATGGCAGGAGCGAAAAGACGCTTTGGAGGTAGTTTTTGTGTTCATTACTTAGAGATAAACTGACTAGAAATAAGAAGTAAACTAGAAAAATAAGGTTTTAAGATATATAGATAAAAAGTTTCTTATTTGGGTACTCGCGAAGCTCATCTCCGACAATCCGAAGCTCGATCCGAAGGCCAACTATGGAGAGTTGATTAACACACTAAACAAGGTAGTTTTTGTTGCGAATGTCTTAATTCTTTGTGTTTTAGCTACTTGACAAAGATTCGAACGTCAATGTGATTGCGGTAGCAGCGAAATGTCTCGCCAGAATCGCTTACGGACTACGTGCCGAGCTAATCGCTTATGGCTCCGGAGGATATGTTGCGATTAAAGAAATCGTCGAAGATGAAGCTCGAATGGACAAAGTATGTCGTTGTTTGAACGTCTTAGCCATCTATTTGAATTTTAGGTTCAAGCAGCGCTGGCTCAAGCAAAATTAGAAGTCACCAAAGAACAAGCACAAGAAGGCGAAGAGCAGACATCCACATCAGAGGACGAAGCTGTCGAGTATTGCCTTTTATTATTTTATTAGGACTTTTATTTTTTTCCGAGAACTGGGTTCGCTAGAAACTTCAAGTATCCTAGTATCATTGGTAGCAAAACTGTAGAAACTCGACGAGACACGTTAAGTAAGCCCGAAATAGGCAAACTATGATCAGTATTCACTAGTTATGGTTCGATTTTTGGATAACAACTTCCGGGAAATCCGATCTCGGACTATTGTTAAGAAATTGTCTTGTGAGACGAACTAGAGACTTTGAGTACTTGTCAATACGCTTCGAAATCTGGCGATGCTTTTTAACTAATCACAACATTTAGACCATGCGACCCTTTGCTCTACGATGATTATGGCGTTTTCGAATGCACCGGAACCTACCAAACGTGGCATCAAAAGAAAGCACGCTTAAACCAGCTGCTCTCTGCAATGTGTCGTTCTTTTTCGGTAACGAAAACAAATTTCCTCAATTAGTCTCCGTTCCAGCCCATTGGAGATCGCCTTCTCTTCTCGTGGACGATCAAACAGTTGCGTGATGAAGAACGAGATCCACAAGATCCAGAATCAACGGAGCGCTTTGATAATGGCTCTACCTGCCGATGCCTCGAAAATTCACCTATACGGTAAGAATTTGGGCAATCCGAAATGTATCTGGACTTGAGGAAAACTTTGGCTTTATTAGAATTGTTGGCTCTTTTCCGTTATCTCGGGTTTATAGGGGTATCCAGTGACTAGCTTTGGCTATAATTTTTTGGAGAGTTAATATATTTGAGATTGAGATTCTTTTCAGATTCCTCATCAATTTGTGTATCTAGAAGTATATGATTTGTGGAAACTTTAGGATTGCACCAAGCCCAAATCCATTGTTAAAGTTCGAAACTTTAGTTCGAAAACTGAAGCATTGGGAATTAGGATACATTTCAACCCAATAATGGGGCATGAAAAGTGAAGCAACTTTGAGGACTGGCTTCTCGATCCACATAAAAGCTGGTTTAATAGTATTAAAAGTTTATTTACAATTCCCGCCAGGTGCTGTAACTTTGCCTCGTGCAGCAATGGCCTATCTTTTATGTGACACAGAAATCGGTCCTTTTAAATCTGACTCCCTTCTAAGGCGTCGGCTCTTTAGACTAGTTAGCTGAGGGTAGCCAAGAATATTTTGAAAATTCTATCTGGCTTCTTTTAGTTTTACGCGAGCTGCAAGTGATGATCTACGAGTTTCTTCAGACAAATGCTACCTACGCAAAGTATCGAGGAGAAGGAATGAATCAAGACGGTCACATGCGACACTGCTTCAAGGTAACTGTTAGAGGAAGGGTACAATGATGCAACAATTTATTATAATTTTTTTTTAAGGTTCGTGAGCTGCAAGGAGGAAATTCGGTGATGGTGGTTGGCGTGTCGGATGAAGTTTACGAGCCGATTCCGAATTTCCGAGATTCTCGGCCGTTCCGAGAAATCATAACTGTTTTCTTCAACTATGATTACAGGCAGGTCTTCTGGACACGCTTTTAAATAGAAAATGAGTTTTTATGCCCCATATAGGCCTCAATTCATCTTGTGATATACCTATACTTGTGATACTTACTCTTACTCTGTGCTATCTCATTTGATATTTACTCGTCAGATTATTTGAAATAAAACTATCGATTTGGAAGGTTTTGAATTGTAAAATTACAAGCTTTCACAGATCAAAAACGTCGAGAAAAATTGATATTTATTTTTTTTCGCGTGGTTTTTCCATACAAAGAGTACGAACTCACTTTTTCGTGTTTGTACCACGTCGCTTTGTGGTAAAAACACGCGAAACCAATCCATGGACGCCCGTGGAATAATGGAGGAGCCGTTGAGTGCTCTTTCCCATACAAGGAGTACGAACTTACCGGTGCCAAGGATCTCCGCGAACAAATCCAGGTGCAGTACTTGATCTTTTATGTATTTGTTGTCTTTGTTCCGAAGTTTTCTTTTAAAGTTTTCCAATACAAGTACGATCACAACAAACTCGGCTACTGGTACAATTGGATCAGGTACGCGGATCGTCTCGAGAAGGATTTGGCCGACCGTGAGATTGTGCGCTGTGGCGACTCGTTCCCGATCTTCTGGCCAAACAGCCCGAAGGACCCGTGCTTGGATATGTCGATAACAAAACCGAGATTGCTTGGTTCTCGATCAACAAGAAGGTTGGTTGTTTTAAGGTTTTTCGGTACTTTGGTGGTTGGGAAGGACCACTTTTATCCTGGCTTAGTTGGATCTAATGTTTTGAGTGGTTGTATTGATACCTTTGATCTATTCTAGGGTAATCAAATATGCTTAATAGATTGGTATCACTATAGCCACTCAAAACATTAGATTTTAGCAAGTTTTTGGCAATTCTAGCCTAATCTCATGTACTTTAACCACCAAACGCTACCTGTTTACACTTGAAAATCGAATAAAAGCGGTAATATGAAACTTGAAGCATGTTGTAAATGCTCTAAAAGTGTAAGCATATTTGATTGAAGAGGTAGATGAAAGGTATCAATACAAACACTCAAAACATTAGGTTCAACTAAGCCAGGATAAAAGTGGCGCCCCTCCCAACCACTAAAGTACCGGTTTTTCTTGCTAACCCTATATTTATAGAGGATTCAACGTCAAGACGGTGATCTCTTGCCGATGTTTGTCATTGCTCGCGAGCTCAAGGAAGGGCCACCCAACTGTGAATGCACCAACTGCTCCAAGGGAACACCACGTCCAGTCATTCGTGCCATGCTCAACGAGTGGGCCGATTTCCGTATGGGTGACCCGTGGCCAAACAAGAAACTTGTTAAGGGGAATAAGCTTTATCTTATCAAAAGATTTATGTTCGTACGGAGCTCGTGGCGAAGAAAACGTGATCCAGGGACCCGCCGTTTACTCAACGCTCGTCCTCTGCAAGCGAATCAATACAACCAAGAGTCAATACAACAACTACAATCAATATGGTCAGAACAACCTCGCAGACGAACAAACTATACACGGGATCCACGCGATCGATCGAATTTTCAAACGAGGTGCGATGAATGCTTTGTAATTGCAATAAGATGAACCAGTATTGTAGACGGAACAAACTTTTTCATTTAGCTATCACCAGAATCGTTCATCTGATTACCAGCCAAGTCATCGAAGATCACCGAGTCGCCTCTCACACTCTTTTCAATGAAGTCGTGATTCTCCCCCACTTATGAAAGTCCGAGAGGTAACAGCTCTTCCGCTAGACCTTGAATATTTTGTTTTAGCAAGCCATCAAGCCAAAAGATGAGGCGAACAATCGGAAGGAAAACACCTTCCTTACCAAGCACATGTGCAATCAAAAAAAGAAGCTTTTTGTTATGTTTAGGGAGCTTTTCTCGTTATCGTTGTTGCTTGGAATAAATTTATAAAATATTGTTCGATGATGAAGTTACTGTTTGGAGCAGTTGTCGATTTCTTGGTTTATTGACTTTTTCAAGCTTTACAATTTGTAGGTCTTTACGGCCTGGCTATCCAAAGCCAATTTCACTATTTCCCTAGCATTTACGTTGTCCGTAAAGCATCTCTTTGTGTCAAAATAAAACCTGATCTTCTCTTTGCAGGTCATGTCGTCAAAGCCAGTCATGCCTTTCAAAATGAAGAATTTGAAGTCATTTCCAATGGAGAAATTGTGTTTCAATTTGAAGTTGGAAGTGTTGGAGCAAATGGAACCAAGGGAGGTGCTTGAGTTGGCTAAGGTGAACGAAGGATTTCAAGGGATGCTCGTGAGGGATCCGTCAACCGTTTTTGGAGAGCACGTCCATGATATTGAACTCTACGATGAGGCTTACCTCTCGCAGTATCGGGATTCAAATCCAATAAAGCTCAATGACTTATCTCATTGTTCTTTTGTCAAGAAGATTCGATCGTGCAATATATTGGCCTTCTACCAGTACCAGCAATTGAACGATCAACAACAACAATTGAACGATCAACAACAACAATTGAACGTTCAACACAGTCTTCTGCACAATTTGAAATCCGTGAATAGTTTGTGCCTGGGAGAGACTCCAAAAGAAACTGTCAAGAGATTCTTCTCAAATTTCCAGGCATCGATCAAGCAAGAAGCATATCTGAATATCGAATTCGTTGAAGATCAAGATTATCAAATGATCAAAGATTTGATCGAGAATTTCATCATGACACAACTCAAGGATTCCGAGGCATTTGAGTTTAGCTGTGTTTCCAAATCCAAAGATTTATTTCACTTTTACTACAACACCTTGTTGAAGACTGAGATCAAAAACATTTCTATTCACATTAAGTCAGATGACTACATTGATTTCATTGGTCAACAGCTCGCCACCAATGGAATCCCGAGCAAGAACCCTGAGGCTCTTTTCTTCCTTTTTCTAGGGCGTCATTGTCGCCGCATGATGGATCTCTTACAATATCCAGGAATACAACGAATCGATGGATCGAATCGTCCTCGACTTCTCAAACAGGCAAACGATCTTATGAAAAATACTGGAGAGTCTATTAATGGTTCTGAGGTTTTCGACATGGAATTTTGCTCAATGTTTCGTCGACATATTGATTCAACCAAGGACTGCATCTACGTGTACCAGGAGGTTAGGGCCTTCGTGGCTTTCTACGTACCGGCCGGTTAAAATGAACCCTCTTTGATAATTCGTTGTATCTTTTAGCCGCTTTTTATCATTGTTTCTATTTTTTGAATTGGCAGATTATTGGTGTTTTATCTGTTTGTTTGGTTGCCTTTCAATTATTCAGAATAAAGTTTTAAAATCTTTTATGAAATAAAAAAAATGACAAATTTTCCACTATCTTTGAATCAAGTAGACTAATACAAATATATAAAGGTGTAGAGGGAAAAATATGATAGCTGAAATATACACAAATTTGAGTAGAAGGCGATAAAGAGACAAGAGACCGCGAGTGGATGGGAAAGCATCGATCGCGGGAACTTTTATGTGTATGTGTGAAATGGGAAAAGAAACCACCTGGGGTGTAGAAATAAATGAGCACCTGAATAGATATGTAATACTTGTATCTAGTGAGTTTAACACTAGATTTACTTATCGAGAAAGGTGAAAAATGAAAACAACTGTGGCACAGCTTCTGAAACGTCTATTTGTTCAATTCACTAAACGCTAAAATTTTATGCATTTTGCGTTGCTTCCATGAATTTACTTCAATTTAAATCATCTTTTTATAATTTATTACCCGGATATAAAAACCCATTTAAAAGAAGCAACGTGATGAGGTTTTTAAAAAATAACAAAATATTGGAGTACGGGCATTTACATAGTTTATGTGGAAGAAAGTGCTCAAATCATCGCTCCATTAAGTTTTCATCATTTTTGATTCCTCAACTTCTTGCCCCCTAGAAACCTACAAAACCAAAGCTTTTCTCAATCTGTCCAAAGCTTGTTTTAGAGAATAAATGGGTCTTTTTATTGGTAAAAACTGTAGATTAATTGGTGCACCAGTTATTTCACCAGAACATAACCCCACTTCTATCGATCTCGTTTTCGAGCCGTTTACAAACAAGATTCACTGCTTCGTTGATTAGGAAGTTGGTTTTCTTTCAAATTACCCTGATTAGAAATTCTCCAGTATCGAAGTGGTTGAACATTTTGTGTGGGTCGCCTTGTTGGCTTACTGTTCATCACTGCCTTTTGTGTTGACGAACAGTCTTGGGGTTTGTGAATTTCGGTTTTAATATTTACCCTGTTGATTTTGGGTCGAGCGTGACGAATTTTCGGGTGTTTGCCTTGCCGGTAACTTATCAACAATATCGATGGCTACAAACTTTGGAGTGTCAATCTTTTTCGTGCTACTCGTCTTGGGCCTAACAGTTATTAGAACATTGGCTAGTCGTAAGTTTTTTTTAATAAAATAGCGCATCGATTGCATTGAAGATTACATTTGTAAAACGCCTATATTTAGGAGATTCTTCTAACGAAAATGTTGCTTTTGTTGAGCTCTTGGAAGCCGATAAACTTAAAGTCAATGGTAACTGTTATATGATAGCGAGTTTATCTAATTTCTAGAAGCTGAACGAATGAGTGGAGCTGACGCATCTTCGAAATCCAAACCAAGAAGACCTTCAGGCGCATTTCTGCACAAAAATCTTCTCTACAGCAACTTGTCAATTGGTAAGCGTCAGTTTTCGATTTTTATGGATTTTCGGTTTAGTTGCAATCCTCCTCTGTTATGCTCTTTGGATAGCCGCAGTTGGATTGCATTCGATAGTCGTTGCTGGTTGGCCTACTCGAGAAAAACAAACGGTTTTCTCCAACTTGAAGTAAATATAGTGTGGAGAGATTTTTTTAAAATGTTTTTTTAGATGTTTGTTCAATTTGAGTTCTGATGCGCAAAACGAGGAAGCTTTTCGGCTCGAGGACCACAGGTGTGATTGTTACAATATACTAAATTTGACGTGGCTTTAGACAGGACAATAGCCAGCATGAATGTAGTTCGAGTGCTCTTGGATACCGCCCAACTTACTCATTTTTGGTCTTCGTTGTGCTACCGATTATTCCGTTCCTTTTTGTCGCTATTATTGATGCTTTGCCATCGATTTGGAATTCATCTTTTGGCATGGGGTTTGCCCATTTTAAAAGCGATTTACGAATTAGTTTTGGGCACGAAGAAAGCTTCAAATTATGACGACTCTAACCGAATCAAATTCACAGCCAACCTCGAAAAATAGAGATACAGTGGAGTCGTCGTAAGTCTAGCTTCTTTAGCGCAGAAAATTGTTTCTCGATTTAGAAGAAGTTGTAGCTCAAATTCAACACAGCCAGTTCGAAGAGGAAACCGGACATCACGCCTCTATCAAGTCAGTTTTGCAGAAACCTGTTCTTACTGAATTTATAATTAGGCTCAACGTGGAGAGGCTACCAAACCTGTGAGTGCACCACCAACAGATAGAACGCTGGAAGAAGTGCAAAGATTGGCACAAATCTTTTCAATGGTTAAAGATTATTAAATTTCACCGCTAGTTTTTATTTTAGGAAGTGCAAGGTCTTGCCCAGGAACGCGCCGAATTACATGAGCTTTCAAGGGTACAGGACCAAACTTTGATTAGTCTTGCACAACAACTTGATCATGCAAATGCACAAGTAATGGCTTTCAAGTTACTTATTTACTAGAGACATTTTAGCTTGCCGCACTACGAGGAGAAGAGCCTCCAATTCCAGTACTAAGAGGACAAATGGTTGAGGCTGAGGTTCGTCATTTCATGCTCCCCAACACAAATTTTGATGTCTTTAGCCCCAGATCAGACTGGCAACTCACGATGAACGATTTCAAGGATTTGGTACAGCTCAACCTGTAGAAGCGCCTTTTTCAGAACGACTTCCAGCACCACAAGTGCATTTTTTACCCGAGGTTAGGATTTTTGGTCAAGCATACCGGAACCTTTTTAGATGCAACCATCAACTTCGAATCCATTTGGTTCATTCCAAGGTTTCAGACCAATGCAATTTTTTGGCCAGGTAAAATTTTGGTTTCTTGAAAATTTTAAGCTAACTCGTTTAGTCAACTAGCCAGCAACCACGAGAACTCAGTGATGAAAGCGATGTAAGTAAATCTAACGTTCATTTAATAATCTTTTATCTAGGGAAGTGTGCCCAGTCATGAAGATGTGCAAACGCTGGACGAGTTGCGCCAAAGAGCAAATGGAAATTTGGAAGAGCCACGAGAAGTAAGAATTTTTGCTTTTTGCTAAAAATCTTTTCTTTTTCAGAGCAATCATGATGTGCAGGGGTCCAGTGGTAATCGATTCCAATTTAACGTGCCAGTGCTTGCTCAGCAGTGCCCTTTTTCGACTCATTTGCCATTGGCAATCTACGAATTTTGCTCGTACCTTGACCGGGTTCGTTTGGAAAACGTTGAATTTGCTTTCATTTGATAGAAAATTTGATTTCGAATCGAATGAAAGCAAATTCAACGTCTCTCGAACGAACCCGGCTAAGGGGCGAGCAAAATACGTAGATTGCGAACCGAAAAAGGGTTGGAGTTAAGATGCCTGGTTTAGGGGTTTTTGTGTCAACTTTTACGCTATAACTTTACGTTCAGTTTCGACATAATGCGTTTTCCAAGGCGCTGTAAAGTTCAAAACGAATCGGGCACATCTTTTGCGGACATAGAAACCGACTTTGAATCAACTGCTCAGAATTTTGTCAACTAGCCACGATATAAGTTACCTACCTTATAGTTTCGATAGTTGCACGCTCTATTTAGGTAACGCATCTCGTTGCCCTTTTCACTATTTATCTTTTTGGGATTTGTTTGTTTTTGAGGCATTCATTACTTTTTTTTGTACAGATGGCGCCTCCAAAGAAGCAAGAGCCCCCAGGCAGTCGTCACCAATGCAGACCGGCCAAGGCGACGAAGAGGAAGGACGAGAACGCACCGAAGCGAGCCACTACTGCCTACATGCTTTGGCTCGCGGAGAACCGTGCTCGCCTCACTCAACCTGGAATGCCCGTCACTGAAGTTGCCAAGGTATGGGGTTTTTTATTACTTTGTATTAAGCATAACTAATAGCGTTGAGCGAAGCTTTCATTCGTATTCAACGATTAGATTTTAATTATGAGGTTCACATTTAAAACGTCGAACAAGTCTGCACGATGCAACCATGGCCCTGAGAACTTTTGATATGACCACAAAAAGAACGCTTAAACGTCAAAACAGAACTGTTTGTTGCTTAAAATTCTTACTCTGATATTGGCTCAATGTTCAGAAAAGTAGAGTTCAGAGCTTTACATGATTGCGGCGAAATGCTTTTGTTTAGGCTGCCGGCGCTGAATGGAAGAACGATCAAAATGGGGAAAGCAAGCCGAGGCTGACAAGAAGCGCTACGCGAAGGAAATGGAAACTTATAAGGCCCCATCATCCAAATGATCAACCGTTCTCAGTACTAGGTTTTCTGTCTTTGCTCTTGCTTCTTTAACTGGGCTTGTATTGTTCAGAATTATATTATTCTTGGTTATGTTATAATTTAACTTCATTAAATCCACCGTTCAATAAAGTTATTTTGACTACCTACTTTGGGCTGAAATGTTTTGTGTTTATCAACGCGTAGTTTTTTTGCCGCCTCATTTAAAGCAGTAGGTGTGAGAGGATCGCAAGAAAGGTTTTCATAGTTATTGTTACATGCCGTAGGTGCTGTAATAGAGTGACCCCCTATAGGAGTGTCGCGTAGTTTACTGACGATGACGTAATTGTATACTTCTTATTGTCCTAATTGCCCCTGCTGGTTTAACCATCAAGCTTACCTTTCACCGTTACAGTATATTTACATTTTTTGTGTTGGATTACCTAAATTGAACGACCACAAATTTGCAGTCGATGAAATTTGCATTTAATCCAACAGATTTTGTCTGTTTGTTGGTTCGTTCTATGTTTCTTTGTTTTTTTTTATGTTTGTTTATGTTTGTTTTATGTTTTACTTTTGTAATGGTTCTTTTCCAGAATGGCCGACAATTCTGGCTCGTTCGATCTCATCAAAAATTTGCCGTCAACATTTTACGGTGATGACGGTGGAGTGAACAGCGATAAATGGCAGGAGCGAAAAGACGCTTTGGAGGTAGTTTTTGTGTGCATTACTTAGAGATAAACTGACTAGAAATAAGAAGTAAACTAGAAAAATAAGGTTTTAAGATATATAGATAAAAAAGTTTCTTATTTGGGTACTCGCGAAGCTCATTTCCGACAATCCGAAGCTCGATCCGAAGGCCAACTATGGAGAGTTGATTAACACACTAAACAAGGTAGTTTTTGTTGCGAATGTCTTAATTCTTTGTGTTTTAGCTACTTGACAAAGATTCGAACGTCAATGTGATTGCGGTAGCAGCGAAATGTCTCGCCAGAATCGCTTACGGACTACGTGCCGAGCTAATCGCTTATGGCTCCGGAGGATATGTTGCGATTAAAGAAATCGTCGAAGATGAAGCTCGAATGGAGAAAGTATGTCGTTGTTTGAACGTCTTAGCCATCTATTTGAATTTTAGGTTGAAGCAGCGCTGGATCAAGCGAAATTAGAAGTCACCAAAGAACAAGCACAAGAAGGCGAAGAGCAGACATCCACATCAGAGGACGAAGCTGTCGAGTATTGCCTTTTATTATTTTATTAGGACTTTTATTTTTTTCCGAGAACTGGGTTCGCTAGAAACTTCAAGTATCCTAGTATCATTGGTAGCAAAACTGTAGAAACTCGACGAGACACGTTAAGTAAGCCCGAAATAGGCAAACTATGATCAGTATTCACTAGTTATGGTCCGATTTTTGGATAACAACTTCCGGGAAATCCGATCTCGGACTATTGTTAAGAAATTGTCTTGTGAGACGAACTGGAGACTTTGAGTACTTGTCAATACGCTTCGAAATCTGGCGATGCTTTTTAACTAATCACAACATTTAGACCATGCGACCCTTTGCTCTATGATGACTATGGTCTTTTCGAATGCGCCGGAACCGCCGGAATCTACCAAACGCTGACGCAAAAGACCGATCGCTTAAACCAGCTGCTCTCTGCAAACCAGCGTGATCATTGGGTAACGAAAACAAATTTCCTCAATTAGTCTCCGTTCCAGCCCATTGGAGGTCGCTTTCTCTTCGGGTGGACGATCAAACATTTGCGTGATGAAGAACGAGATCGACATGATCCAGAATCAACGAGCCGCTTTGATGACTATGCATGGCTCCACCTGCCGATGCCTTCAGAATTCGCCTATACGGTAAGAATTTGGGCAATCCGAAATGTATCTGGACTTGTGGAAAACTTTAGCTTTATTAGAATTGTTGGCTCTTTTCCGTTATCTCGGGTTTATAGGGGTATCCAGTGACTAGCTTTGGCTATAATTTTTTGGAGAGTTAATATATTTGAGATTCAGATTCTTTTCAGATTCCTCATCAATTTGTGTATCTAGAAGTATATGATTTGTAGAAACTTTAGGATTGCACCAAGCCCAAATCCATTGTTAAAGTTCGAAACTTTAGTTCGAAAACTGAAGCATTGGGAATTACGATAGATTTCAATCCAATAATAAAGTTTTCACAAATTATACAAATTATCTGAAAACCGATTTCAAAAATTGCACTATGTCAAAAGCTATAGCCAAACGAGTTATCGGATACCTCCATAAACCCGAGATGACGATAAGAGCCAAATTATCCAGTTCTTCAAAAAGATCCTGACCCTGAAAGCCCAATTTCTCGGCCCACAAAAAAGATGGCTATAGAAGGTAAAGGTTTTTAGGGTTTGACAAAAATGATAAATTTGCTTCTTATAGCACAAGCTTTTTCTTTTATGTGGACTGAGCAATCGGCTCTCAAATTGATTCTCTTCTCAAGAGATTGGATTTTTTAGGGGTGGATAATTGGGAAGGGCCAAATTTCGGCTAGTTAAAGCATACCATTTGCTTAAAGACTAGTTATTAAGTCTTGAAGTTTCTCCTAGGTAATCCCATAATCTATAGTTATTTTTACAGAGCGCAGTGTTGATGAACCACGCGAGACGTGGCCTCCTGCACAGCTTGCTGCGACATAGTTCCGAATGGGCGACGGTGATTCGTGGATTTCAATATACCATCCAGTTTTTGTCGCTGACGATGAGGCAAGAACTACAAGCAATTGGAAACAATGCGCCTCAAAACAATCGACTGAATGTTGGGAATCTGCTCACCAATTTTGAAACGGTTACGTGGCAACAGCTCTGTCATCAAGACAAAAAAGGTAAGGGGAGAATATTCGGGGGGCCATGAAAAGTGAAGCAACTTTGAGGACTGGCTTCTCAATCCACATAAAAGCTGGTTTAATAGTATTAAAAGTTTATTTACAATTCCCGCCAGGTGCTGTAACTTTGCCTCGTGCAGCAATGGCCTATCTTTTATGTGACACAGAAATCGGTCCTTTTAAATCTGACTCCCTTCTAAGGCGTCGGCTCTTTAGACTAGTTAGCTGAGTGTAGCCAAGAATATTTTGAAAATTCTATCTGGCTTCTTTTAGTTTTACGCCAGCTGCAAGTGATGATCTACGAGTTTCTTCACAACAATGTTACCTACGCAAAATATCAAGGAGAAGGAATGAATGAAGACGGTCACATGCGACTCTGCTTCCAGGTAACTGTTAGAGGAAGGGTACAATGATGCAACAATTTATTATAATTTTTTTAAGGTTACTGAGCTGCAAGGAAGAAGATCGGTGATGGTGGTTAGCGTGTCGGATCAAATTTACAAGCCGATTCGGGCTTTCGATTCTCGGCCGATCCGAGAAATAATAACTATTTTCTTCAACTATAATGCAACAACCTTCACGAAACGCTTTTAAATAGAAAATGAGTTTTTATGCCCCATATAGGCCTCAATTCATCTTGTGATATACCTATACTTGTGATACTTACTCTTACTCTGTGCTATCTAGTTTGATATTTACTCGTCAGATTATTTGAAATAAAACTATCGATTTGGAAGGTTTTGAATTGTAAAATTACAAGCTTTCACAGATCAAAAACGTCGAGAAAAATTGATATTTATTTTTTTTCGCGTGGTTTTTCCATACAAAGAGTACGAACTCACTTTTTCGTGTTTGTACCACGTCGCTTTGTGGTAAAAAAAAAGGGAAACCAATCCATGGACGCCCGTGGAATAATGGAGGAGCCATTGGGTGCTCTTTCCCCTACAAGGAGTACGAACTTACCGGTGCCAAGGATCTCGGCGAACAAATCCAGGTGCAGTACTTGATCTTTTATGAATTTGTTGTCTTTGTTCCGAAGTTTTCTTTTAGGTTCTCCAATACAAGTACGATCACAACAAACTCGGCTACTGGTACAATTGGATCAGGTACGCGGATCGTCTCGAGAAGGATTTGGCCGACCGTGAGATTGTGCGCTGTGGCGACTCGTTCCCGATCTTCTGGCCAAACAGCCCGAAGGACCCGTGCTTGGATATGTCGATAACAAAACCGAGATTGCTTGGTTCTCGATCAACAAGAAGGTTGGTTGTTTTAAGGTTTTTCGGTACTTTGGTGGTTGGGAAGGACCACTTTTATCCTGGCTTAGTTGGATCTAATGTTTTGAGTGGTTGTATTGATACCTTTGATCTATTCTAGGGTAATCAAATATGCTTAATAGATTGGCATCACTATAGCCACTCAAAACATTAGATTTTAGCAAGTTTTTGGCAATTCTAGCCTAATCTCATGTACTTTAACCACCAAACGCTACCTGTTTACACTTGAAAATCGAATAAAAGCGGTAATATGAAACTTGAAGCATGTTGTAAATGCTCTAAAAGTGTAAGCATATTTGATTGAAGAGGTAGATGAAAGGTATCAATACAAACACTCAAAACATTAGGTTCAACTAAGCCAGGATAAAAGTGGCGCCCCTCCCAACCACTAAAGTACCGGTTTTTCTTGCTAACCCTATATTTATAGAGGATTCAACGTCAAGACGGTGATCTCTTGCCGATGTTTGTCATTGCTCGCGAGCTCAAGGAAGGACCACCCAACTGTGAATGCACCAACTGCTCCAAGGGACCACCACGTCCAGTCATTCGTGCCATGCTCAACGAGTGGGCCGATTTCCGTATGGGTGACCCGTGGCCAAACAAGAAACTTGTTAAGGGGAAGAAGCTTTATCTTATCAAAAGATTTATGTTCGTACGGAGCTGGTGGCGAAGAAAACGTGATCCAGGGACCCGCCGTTTACTCAACGCTCGTCCTCTGCAAGCGAATCAATACAACCAAGAGTCAATACAACAACTACAATCAATATGGTCAGAACAACCTCGCAGACGAACAAACTATACACGGGATCCACGCGATCGATCGAATTTTCAAACGAGGTGCGATGAATGCTTTGTAATTGCAATAAGATGAACCAGTATTGTAGACGGAACAAACTTTTTCATTTAGCTATCACCAGAATCGTTCATCTGATTACCACCCAAGTCATCGAAGATCACCGAGTCGCCTCTCACACTCTTTTCAATGAAGTCGTGATTCTCCCCCACTTATGAAAGTCCGAGAGGTAACAGCTCTTCCGCTAGACCTTGAATATTTTGTTTTAGCAAGCCATCAAGCCAAAAGATGAGGCGATCAATCGGAAGGAAAACACCTTCCTTACCAAGCACATGTGCAATCAAAAAAAGAAGCTTTTTGTTATGTTTAGGGAGCTTTTCTCGTTATCGTTGTTGCTTGGAATAAATTTATAAAATATTGTTCGATGATGAAGTTACTGTTTGGAGCAGTTGTCGATTTCTTGGTTTATTGACTTTTTCAAGCTTTACAATTTGTAGGTCTTTACGGCCTGGCTATCCAAAGCCAATTTCACTATTTCCCTAGCATTTACGTTGTCCGTAAAGCATCTCTTTGTGTCAAAATAAAATCTGATCTTCTCTTTGCAGGTCATGTGGTCAAAGTCAGTCATGCCTTTCAAAATTAAGAATTTGAAGTCATTTCCAATGGAGAAATTGTGTTTCGATTTGAGGTTGGAAGTGTTGGAGCAAATGAAACCAAGGGAGGTGCTTGAGTTGGCCAAGGTGAACGAAGGATTTCAAGGGATGCTCGTGAGGGATCCGTCAATCGTTTTTGGAGAGCACGTCGGTTATATTGAACTCCACGATGAGATGGCTCGCTTCTTTCAGTATTGGGATTCAAATCCAATAAAGCTCAATGACCTATCTCATTGTTCTTTTGTCAAGAAGATTCGATCGTGCAACGCGTTGACCTTCTCGAAGTACCAGCAATTGAACGATCAACACAGTCTTCTGCACAATTTGAAATCCGTGAATAGATTGTGCCTGGAAGAGACTTCAAAAGAAACTGTCAAGAAATTCTTCTCAAATTTCCAGGCATCGATCAAGCAAGAAGCATATCTGAATATCGAATTCAGTGAAGATCAAGATTATCAAATGATCAAAGATTTGATCGAGAATTTCATCATGACACAACTCAAGGATTCCGAGGCATTTGAGTTTAGCTGTGTTTCCAAATCCAAAGATTTATTTCACTTTTACTACAACACCTTGTTGAAGACTGAGATCAAAAACATTTCTATTCACATTAAGTCAGATGACTACATTGATTTCATTGGTCAACAGCTCGCCACCAATGGAATCCCGAGCAAGAACCCTGAGGCTGTTTTCTTCCTTTTTTCTAGCGCGTTGTTGTCGCCGCATGATGGATCTCTTACAATATCCAGGAATACGACGAATCGATGGAGAGAATCGTCCTCGACTTCTCAAACAGGCGAACGATCTTATGAAAAATACTAGAGAGTCTATTAATGGTTGCTGAGGTTTTCGACATGGAATATTGCTCAATGTTTTGTCGACATATTGATTCAACCAAGGACTGCATCTACGTGTACCAGGAGGTTAGGGCCTTCGTGGCTTTCTACCTACCGGCCGGTTAAAATGAACCCTCTTTGATAATTCATTGTATCTTTTATCCGCTTTTTATCATTGTTTCTATTTTTTGAATTGGCAGATTATTGGTGTTTTATCTGTTTGTTTGGTTGCCTTTCAATTATTCAGAATAAAGTTTTAAAATATTTATGAAATAAAAAAAATGACAAATTTTCCACTATCTTTGAATTAAGTAGACTAATACAAATATATAAAGGTGTAGAGGGAAAAATATAATAGCTGAAATATACACAAATTTGAGTAGAACGCGATACAGAGACAAGAGACCGCGAGTGGATGGGAAAGCATTGATCGCGGGAACTTTTATGTGTATGTGTGAAATGGGAAATGAAATCACCTGGGGTGTAGAAATAAATGAGCACCTGAATAGATATGTAATACTTGTATCTAGTGAGTGTAACACTAGATTTACTTATCGATAAAGGTGAAAAATGAAAACAACTGTGGCACAGCTTCTGAAACGTCTATTTGTTCAATTCACTAAACGCTAAAATTTTATGCATTTTGCGTTGCTTCCATGAATTTACTTCAATTTAAATCATCTTTTTATAATTTATTACCCGGATATAAAAACCCATTTAAAAGAAGCAACGTGATGACGAGAAACAAGTTTTTGGTGATCGAGAAAGAAGATGGGCGATTTCATTTCGGTGTCTAAACAAAGAAATGAGTTTTGTTAAACTTTGTTAAATCACAGTAGTACAATTTATCGGATAATGGGTTCATTAAAGCCCCCGTCATCTATTTTAAGCAATCAAACGCAAACAATTTATATCTTGCTCGGAGTGATCGGCGATTTAGTGGGTCAATTTGATGATTTTCCTTCTCCTTTTGCTTTCTCGCCGGCTCTAAAACAAAAAATGTTTTCATTTCAATAAGAATTTATTAGAACCAATCTATTAGATTGACAACTTGAAATTTGGCTATTGACAATTTGACAACTTTCTCGTATTTCCCATAAAACATATTTAATACGCCAATTGAATTTGAATACGACTTCTCTAAATAAAAGTTATATATTATATATTATCTAATTTCAGAAATGTTTAAGCAAATTTGGGTAATTTTGGAAAAGAATTTGGGCAGAAATTCCAAGTTTTTCTGAAAATTCTTCAAATGGAACTAGAAAAAAAATGATTGATTATATCTAGCTGAAAATTTGGCTATTTATCTAACTTGTTATGCTCTCTCTTTTTTTCATTGACACTAAAATAGGTTTATGTGGAAGAAAGTGCTCAAATCATCGCTCCATTAAGTGTTCATCATTTTTGATTCCTCAACTTCTTGCCCCCTAGAAACCTACAAAACCAAAGCTTTTCTAAATCTGTCCAAAGCTTGTTTTAGAGAATAAATGGGTCTTTTTATTGGTAATAACTGTAGATTAATTGGTGCACCAGTTATTTCTAAAAACTGCAATGAATAAGTGTACCAACTTTCAAGTTGCCAATCTAATAGTTGTAAGAAAACCAACTTTTCCGCAAGTTCACTCATCTTTCCAATCGAGTTGCCAAAGAACGCGTCAAAAGCATCACTACAAGAACCAAGAAGAAAATAGCACTGAACAGAAGTCTCAATAATGCTTTTTTGACTCTTCTCGGGAAAGCGAGTTCTTGAAAAAATGCAAATCTTTTAAATGTAAATCACAGTAGTACATTTATCGGATAATGGGTTCATTAAAGCCCCCGACAGTGACGATGGTGGTAAGTTTTCAATAGATTCGTATTCATCGTAAGATATTCAGCCAACGAGCTGGAACACATTTACTTAATTAGCAAAGAAATAGGCTACTAAATACGCACAATGAAAATTAAATTTGGATTAGTGCATGTTGCGTGCAGTAATCAGAGGTTGGGGGGGTGGGACAAATGCGACCTTTTTTTTGCGCACCTGGACATTTGCGCACCTTTTTTTTTGCTGGAAAAGGCCTTAGGAAAGGCCGTAGAGCTTCGAAAATATTTCGAAAATTTTTCCATATAAGGGAATCGTATGCGTAGATTCAGAATTTCGACAAATCGGACCTCGCTGACACGTCAAATTTGGGCTAAAAGGCAAAAACTGCGGAAAAGCGTTAAGTTGCGTAGTTTTTGCCTTTTAGCCCAAATTTGACGTGACAGCGAGGTCTGATTTGTCGAAATTCGGAATCTACGCATACGATTCCCTTACATGAAAACATTTTTGAAGCTCTACGGCCTTTCCTAAGGTCTTTTCCAGCAAAAAAAGGTGCGCAAATGTCCAGGTGCGCAAAAAAAAGGTCGCATTTGTCCCACCCCCGAGGTTGGGTACTATTAGAGGTACAGTACTATTTTTTTTCGATCTACCCCGAGCCCGCAATACTATTAGAGGCTGCACTATTATTAGAGGTGCCAATACTAATAGAATAAATACGGTATATTCTTGGTCGTGGAATGGGTTGCCAAATCCCATGGCTTAAAAATATTTTTGAGGTAAGCTTAAATGCATGCTTTTGTGCCTATTAGAAAGAGGAATCATTTTCCTCTAAAATCAACCCTCATACAAGCTAATTTGTTTTAAAATAACCATTTCCATTGGTTCAAAAAGTGGTAGTTAAGGTTAAAAACCGGAAAAATTGAACAAAAAAATTGCCAAAGAACGCATCAAAAGCATCACTACAAGAACCAAGAAGAAACTAGCACTGAACAGAAGTCTCAATAATGCTTCTTTGACTCTGATAATGAGGTGCGATTCATTCTTGTTTTGTCCACTAGTCACTGGGGCGAACTTTGCAAAGATGGAAAACTCTCAATTATCTTTGTGGCAAAGCGCAACTTTCAGCGAAGACAGTTTTTCGAAATTACTTGTTCCAAACGTGTTGTTGTACTTGTTTATTAACTTTGTTTAAACGTGACATTGTGAGGTGAACCTGTAAGGATAAAAATTTATATGTGCTGAGAAAATAGAACTTTAAAAACATATAAATCTGACACTTCAAGGAAATGAACACTTTCGATCGCAGCTGATCGAACGCTTTCAGTGTGGTCAAGAACTACCGATAACTTAACGCATTCGAAACTTCTGCAGCGAATAATCGCTGCAACAAAAACTCAGGAACGGACCGCTGCAGCGATTATTCGCTGCAGCGCTAATTGAGCTATTTTCATTCAATTAATGAATGAAATGAATGTTTAATTGACTAATATAGTTTTTGACGCTTTATTCACATTTTAGCGCGCAGAAAGTCGAAAAACGTCATGTTCAACTTCAAAATGCTATTAGTTTTTTCTAAGTGGCCCAATTTTTATGTTTTTGCTACCAAAATGCTCCTAGAGTATAGGTGCATAAAAGTAAGTTGAAGCATTTTTTGTGTCTGCCCACCATCAGCGAGATGTGGCCCTGTAAATCAGGCGAGTCCTGCCGTCTCTGTGTAAAATGATCGTTTTTTTTTGATAAAGGGCGATTTAAAAAAATGTATCAGACGGATTTTGATAATTTTTCACCATGGAATTCAGGACATTTTTCTGCGTCTAATGGATATTTAAACATGAAAAACGGATAGAAAACGCCATTTCGCGCAGATGTGCGCCCCCTTTTAACTTGTGAGTTTTTGCTTCACAAATGATGGGTCGTTTTCTATTATTATTGCATACTTCAATCCAAAAACCTTCCGTTAGCCTTTCACCGCTTCAACTTTTTAAAGCAAAAAGTGAAGTACTCAAAGGAATGAGTCAGTTTTAGCTGTTAAGTTATAAGAATTAGTCGGCTTGGCATCATTTATGGTAACAAAAGACGGGGACGTTTACTACCTTCTATTGTTGAATTACTTGTTTCGATTCACGATGCAAACCTTGACAATGTTGTTGTTAGGTATTTTGATAGTGTTTTATTATTATAGTTTGCTTTTAGGAAGTTTCCTACACCGCTACACGCTATACGCAGAACGACTTTGACATGGGTCGCTTGGAGACGTTCGATCCGATTGGGAAGCCGTGTCTCCTCGATGAAAGCGACGTTGATGGAGATTCGGACGCTGAAACTGTCGCTTAAAATTGTTGTTTCTGTTATTTGTTGAAAATTTTCATTTTCGTTGGGCAGTTTACATTGTTACTTTCTTAAGAATAAATATAAACTTTCTGTATGTGCGTTTGGGCTCTATCTGTTTCTGTTATTTGTTGAAAAATATCAGAAACACTCATTACAAATTGCGTCGATAAATTCGAAGAACGCTTAAAAAAGACAAGATGGACAAGGGGGACACTGAGGAGCTGTACTCTGAAAGTATATTTTATAGTATAATTCTACGGCCTACCAAATTAAAGGTATTCAGTTTAACAAAAGAACATTTTTGACTGGTGGTTTGGCTTATTTAAAGTTGGTACTGTGATCAACTTTTAATTCGCTTTTTTTGCGATGATCAAGATCACTATTCCTATCTTCATCCCTATTTAGCGGCAAATTTGAATACTTTCAAACGTTTTGGGATAGAGTATTTGTAGTTAGAGGTCTCAAAGAGTTAGAAAAGTACAAACACCATAAAGTTGTTACAATTTTTTAGAAATAGACAATTAAACGAAAACATTATACTTTAGACACCATAAAAACCTTCTGGCAAACCAATTTTACGAGAGCTATTGGTCAAGTAGCACAGAATTTTCCTATGCACAGTCATTTCGCGGAACTTTTCCCTTCTCGGTTCAGCGCTACCCTTTACTGTCTCTATAACTCTCTACATCTTTATTCATTGTTCTCCATAGTTGCAGGATGATTCGTTGAAAATCTTTCATTTTAGTATGTGAAAATGGGTACCAAGTGTTGCTTCATCGTCTTCTGCATCTTCTTGTCGATCTGTGCAGCCGAAAATGGGAAATCGGTGAGCTTTTGTTTGAGAGGTATGATTTATAGATCATTTTAGTTTAACTGTTCTACGGAAAATGATAGTTGGATGTGTGCGAGTCAGTGCCACACGAAGTCCGATACCGAAACTGCGCCTCAATGTGTTACACCATTAGGTAAATATCTGCAATCTTTTTTTATAACATTTGGAGAGTCTAGATTTTACAAATAAGATTTACTCTTCAATGTAAACTTGATCGTTTAGGAATCACGTGTTATGGTGCTCCGATCACATACGATTTTCATTTTACAAGTCCTCCGTTGGAAAACTTCGAAAATCCGTTGATGAAACTCTTCCCATCGTGCTACCGTCAACTTCTGCCCTTAATCTGTGCAGCAAGCTATGTTCCATGCAAGAATACGAAAGTACAAACAGGTTTGTTGCATTGATTTACGAAACATCGAAGGCTTCAAGTTTTTTGTATTGCTTTTGCACTTATCACGCGTTTTTCAGAATCTGGTGAGGCCGGTGCAACGTTCACCTATCGAACGCCAATCAAGAAGTGTACGTCAATGATGGATGCCTGCAAAGAGCTTTTCGTTATTCAACCATCATTGAAAAAGCTTTTGCCTTTCAGCTGCGATGAGAAGAACGACACCTTTTCGGCTACTTGTCAGGTATAGTACTGTGATGATTTTTTACGTTTGGTTTTAGATAACACCGCCATTTCTTCCCACTTTTGAGTCAAAAACCTGTCCATGGCCACTTGTGCATAGAGGAAAGACTCCATCTAATCAGTTCTCAAACAAGATTTTCGACGAGTGTTACTCGCCTTGCAGGTTTTCTAGAGTATGGCAGTACAAATTATAAAATATACATTCTAGATTGCCTTCTCTCCAGTTGCAGTGGTATGAGCACTCAAAGTTTGCATTTTCATTAATTTCTTTGGTGGTCCTGGTGCTTTTATTGGTGAGTTTTATATATTTATTGCTTATTTTAACTGAAATATTTTAGGTATCTGCGTTTTTCAAGAGCGATGTTCTGAAAAGGAGTATTTCGGCTCGGTTTTTCGTGATTGGTGGAGTTTTACCGGCTGTGATTTACATGGCGATATGGATGGTCTCCTCAGCGGAGTTTTCATTCAATGATGTCACATGCTCCTTGGAAGGCACGAGACTATTTCCAACAGCCAGCCCCCTAAGTTTTGGGTGGGTATTTGTTACATTTTTGGTTTCAACCATATTGAGTTGGTTTAGTGTTTGTTCCTGGCTGCAAAAGCTGATGTCAACTTGTTCGATCGTATGTAACATAACCCCACTTCTATCGATCTCGTTTTCGATGGCAAACCGTTTGCAAACGAGATTCGTTGTTTCGTTGATTAGAAAGTTGGTTTGCTTTCAAGTTACACTAATTAGAAAGTCTCCAGTATCGAAGTGGTTGAACATTTTGTGTGGGTCGCCTTGTTGGCTTACGGTTCGTCACTGCCTTTTGTGTTGACGAACAGTCTTGGGGTTTGTGAATTTCTATTTTAATATCTATCCTCTTGATTTTAGGTCGAGCGTGACGAATTTTCGGGTGTTTGCCTTGCCGGTAACTTATCAACAATATCGATGGGTACAAACTTTGGAGTGTCAATCTTTTTTGTGCTACTCGTCTTCGGCCAAACAGTTATTAGAACATGGGCTAGTCGTCGTAAGTTTTTTAATCAAATAGCGCATCGATTGCGGTGAAGATTACATTTGTAAAATGCCTATATTTAGGAGATTCGTCTAACGAAAATGTTGCTTTTGTTGAGCTCTTGGAAGCCGATAAAGTTAAAGTCAATGGTAACTGTTATAGAGTAGCGAGTTTATCTAATTTCTAGAAGCTGAACGATTGAGTGGAGCTGACCCATCTTCGAAATCCAAACCAAGAAGACCTTCAGGCGCATTTCTGCACAAAAATCTTCTCTACAGCAACTTGTCAATTGGTAAGCGTCAGTTTTCGATTTTTATGGATTTTCGGTTTAGTGGCAATCCTCTTCTGTTATGCTCTTTGGATAGCCGCAATTGGATTACATTCGATAGTTGTTGCTGGTTGGCCTAGTCGAGAAAAAGAAACGATTTTCTCCGACTTGAAGTAAATATAGTGTGGAGAGATTTTTTTAAAATCGTTTTTTTAGATGTTTGTTCAATTTGAGTTCTGATGCACAAAACGATGAAGCTTCTCGGCTCGAGGACCACAGGTGAGATTGTTACAATGTACTAAATTCGTTGTGACTTTAGACAGGACAATAGCCAGCATGAATGTAGTTCGAGTGCTCTTGGATACCGCCCAACTTACTCATTTCTGGTCTTCGTTGTACTACCGATTATTCCGTTCCTTTTTGTGGCTATTATTGATGCTTTGCCATCAATTTGGAATTCATCATTTGGCATGGGGTTTTGCCCATTTTAAAAACGATTTACGAATTAGTTTTAGTATGTGGGCACGAAGAAAGCTTCAAATTATGACGACTCTAACCGAATCAAATTCACAGCCAACCTCGAAAAATAGAGATACAGTGGAGTCGTCGTAAGTCTAGCTTCTTTAGCACGGAAAATTGTTTCTCGATTTAGAAGGAGTTGTGGCTCAAATTCAACACAGCCAGTTCGAAGAGGAAACCGGACATCACGCCTCTATCAAGTCAGTTTTACAGAAACCTGTCCTTACTGAATTTATAATTAGGCTCAGCGTGAAGTCGCTACCAAACCTGTGAGTGCACCACCAACAGATAGAACGCTGGAAGAAGTGCAAAGATTGGCACAAATCTTTTCAATGGTTAAAAAATTATTAGATTTCCCCTCTAGTTTTTAATTTAGGAAGTGCAAGGTCTTGCCCAGGAACGCGCCGAATTACATGAGCTTTCAAGGGTACAGGATCAGACTTTGATGAGTCTTGCACAACAACTTGATCATGCAAATGCCGAAGTAATGGCTTTCAAGTTGCTTATTTACTAGGGACATTTTAGCTTGCCGCACTCCGAGGAGAAGAGCCTCCAATTCCAGTACTAAGAGGACAAATAGTTGAGGCTGAGGTTCGTCATTTCATGCTCCCCAACACAAATTTTGATGTCTTTAGCCGCAAATTAGACTGGCAACTCATGATGAACGAGCGTTAACGCGATTTCAAGGATTTGGTACAGCTCAACCTGTAGAAGCGCCTCTTTCAGCACGACTTCCAGCACCACAAGCTCATTTTTTACCCGAGGTTAGGATTTTTGGTCAAACACACCTAAAGCTTTTTAGATGCAACCATCAACTTCGAATCCATTTGGTTCATTCCAGGGTTTCAGACCAATGCAATTTTCTGGCCAGGTAAAATTGTGGTTTCTTAAAAATTTTAATCTAACTCTTTTAGTCAACTAGCCAGCAACCACGAGAACTCAGTGATGAAAGCGATGTAAGTAAATCTAACGTTCATTTAATAATCTTTTATTTAGGAAAGTGTGCCCAGTCATGAAGATGTGCAAACGCTGGACGAGTTGCGCCAAAGAGCAAATGGAAATTTGGAAGAGCCAAGAGAAGTAAGAATTTTTGCTTTTTACTAAAAATCATTTGTTTTTCAGAGGATTCATGATGTGCAAGGGCCCAGTGGTAATCGATTCCAATTTAACGTGCCAGTGCTTGCTCCACCGCCATTCCCACAACTAATCCCTCCACCACCACCGGTTTGTTTTTACTAATGCGACAAAACATGGCTACCACCCTAGAATTTACAACTGTAAGGATTTTGAATTCAGAATCGACCTGATCCTTATGGGGTGTTATATCCGATGTCTTCTGTGATGACGGTGCCCGAGATTCAACTTCGAGCTCAAGTTCTTCAGCAGGTCCTGCAGACGGATCCAAATATTCCAGTCTATCCTTATCAGGCAAGGATTTTTATTCCATTCACCTTCAAATGAATTTAGGTTGCCGTCGTTTTGGAAAGAGCCGGCGTTTTGAATCGAGTTGATGCGCAGCGGCCACTTCGACCGAATCATGTGATCTACCGGCCTGATAGGATTGAAGAGATGCTTGGAACTACACCAAACGTGCCTCCAAATCTTCGCAATCCGTTAGTTTTATGTGACTTTTTCTTAGATATAGCCTTTTCAGAGCCACTTTTCACGAGCACATTGGTCGATTGGCTTTTCAACAAGGTCTCACGTTGGCCGTCATTTATCGAGATGCAGCCGGTCCACCACGGTAACTATGGAATATTTTTTCAAATTAAAGAAATTTAGAAACTTGCCGGGCATCCTTGAACGGATTAATATTGCCGAGATTGTGCCGGCTGAGCTGCGAGAGTTGATCCGACAAGTAAGCCTTTGATTCATGAAATCTTTCTTACATTGACTTTTAGGGAAATTTGAATGCAATCAACGAAGCTAGACAGATCATTGAGCAGTCAGAGCATGCTATTCGATTGTGAGTTGATTAAATTTTAATTTTTCGCATTGATATTTATAATATACAAAAAGTCACTTCGAGTCAAATTTGCAAAAAATATTTCTGGTAGCTCAAGGTAGTGTGTATGGTGCGAAAATGATTTTTTTAGGAATGAAAAAAGAAAATGAAATTTTGTTTTTTTTTTGATGGTTTTTACCATATCATTACCCTCCATACAAGAAATTTCTGAGCCAGCATGGTCACCACCCCCTGAGACTTTTGCCATAAAATTAAAACTTTGTACTGGCATTTTGGTGTCATATTAGGGTTAATATATAAACTAAGATTTTTAACCAAACACTTTATGAATCTACCTTATATAATTATCGATCGTACATAAGAGATTTTCAATCCACCTTTTTTAAAGAAGTGTCCCGTTTTTCCAAGGAGACGCTGATCAATAAATTGCATGGTTTAAATTTGTAGGTTTCCTAATAGTGTTTATTATAAAGCACGATGTCATTACAGAGTTTTAGTTTTATGGTAAAAGTCTCATGGTGTTGGTGACCATGGTGGCTCAGAAATTTCTTGTGTTGGAACTTGGATATCGTGAAAACCACGAAAAAAAATCAAAATTTCCCGACCTCAAAAAATCATTTTTGCACCATGCCTACCACTTGAAATATTTGAAAAGTTTGACCCGAAGTGGTTTTTTGGGACATCCTGGATCTATTATTTACCCAAACTATGATTCGAGCTATTCGATTGTGCGTTAATTAAATTTTAATTAACGTGGTGGTTAGTTGCAATATATGTATTATTTTTAATACTATTTACCCGAACTATAATTAAATTTTTCAGGAACATGGAGGATCGAGTGCTTCAGGCCTTCCTTTATGTACGAGACTTCCTTGATTCACGGGCAACAATTGCGGGACTTCTACCGGCAAATCAGAATCCAGCGGAAAACGATAATGTAAGTTGATTTTTCTTCTGTATGATGCTCGATGCTCAACGTGTTTTAGGCTCAACAACCGCATGACCCCGATTCGGCCAATGAAACTTCGTAAGATGTAATCAAATTTGCATAGGCTCTTAGAATTTGGGTGAACAATCTGGTCATTTTGGTGATAATTTATCTAAATGAAGTGCTATTTCTTTCATTGACATTTAATCTCTATTACTACGAGTGTTTTGTTTTCTTGATCTCACTTTACTTTGTTCCATTGCCGATGTTTCAAGTTGAATAATTTGTTTCGAAATAAAAGATTTATTAATTAGGTAACTGAAATACAGTGAAATGTTTTGTGCTAGAGTTGTGACATATGCAAAATAAGTGTGAGCTGGCCTTAGAAACATTAGAAAGCTAGAGTATCATCAAAATTAGTGAGTCAAGGAATGTAACACAATAGAAACAAATATATGTAAAGGAATTAGAGAATAACCCCGAAATACTTTGTGATAAGTGAAAAGCCACATGAAAAATGCACATTGAACTACACGAATTTCTTAATCGTCCGCAAATCCGATCTCGCCGGCTCCGACCTCGAACTAAACTACCATAATCTTAGCTCAATTCTTATTCAATTATACAGTAACTAGAAAGTTTCATATCTTTCCACTAACCTCTCTTTTTGTGTATCGCTTTTGGGTAATTGTGAGGGTACTTGTGCCAGTCTCGCGATCGAACGATTCATCCTTTTCCATGATGCTTTCATTAGTCAAAAAGCGATCATTCGTCTGATTCCCAGTCTCATTTATCGATGATAACGGCTAAAATATCTTGATCTCCATCTCCATCTCTTCCCTCACCGATCCCATTTGTAGCCGTGTCATGAGTGCATCAGCTGCAGCTCTCTCTTGATCGAGACTCTTCAAACGGGCGGCTCTCCATTCGCTTCGTTTCTGCTGCTCGCGAATTGCACGCTCAGCCTGAACATTGTAATTATTCCAATTTCTGGCAATATTCTTGAATTTTCAAAAGTTTAAAGCGTTTGTCGTCTAAAAATCACCTCCGAAAGGCCTTCATCGGAGTCGATTTGTCCTGCGGCGATCGCTCGACTCTCGGCTCGCTTCGACCGAATTGGGATCATCGATTTCCCATTTGTTCCATTTGAGCCGCTTTGATTCGGAGACCTTGAACTGTTCTGTTTTTAAAGATCTTCACTCACACTTACATATAAGAGTTATCAATGAGTTGATCAAAGAAGACATCTTTCTCGGGACTCTCAATCGAAGCCAGTGCCGGGTGTCCTTGTTGAATTTTCTTCGCCTCTTCTTCTTTCAATTTCTTCATGTCCGCCTCGGAGAGAAGGGGCTTTTTCTCTGAAAATCGAAATTAGAATTTAGGTTTTAAATATAGTGGACTTTTGAAAGTACAAACCAGGTGGTGGTAGTGTTGCTCCATTCGTGTTCCTGTCGGGTCGTTTAATCTCGATTTCTCGCTCGAACTTCTGGATTTTTGATGAGAAATTGAGGCGTTCTGGCGAGGACTCATTGCCGGTTTTTGTGCTTCGAATGTTGTCAAGCTAGATTATGGATTTGAAAAGCAAAAAAAAAATTATTGCAAATACCTGTGACATTTTAAGAGTCGGTTTTGGGGCGACCGGCGGTGGAATTTTTGAGGCCTGTTTCTAAAGTTTATTATATATTCTATATTCTTGTGAGTACTGAACTAACAAGAAAATTAATCTTATTAGATTCTTCAAGAAATTCATTGCCTCACCGTATTAACTATAGATGTTGGCAGGGGAGAGCTTGTGGCCAGCGGTGCCTCACTAAGCACAGAAGAGTTCGGCGATTGGAAGAGGTGGGTGATTGGTTGTGGAATGTGAGAAGTGATTGATTGATGAGAATGAGAAGGAATTGGAGAAGGACTTCTCCGGATATCAACTGGAATCGCTTCCATTGAGTTCTCATCGTTGTTCGGTGATGTGGCCTAAAGTTAGAGTTAGAATGGCAGAATTTTAGTGTTCTTTGACGAGTAAAGGATTTCTTAAAACGTGTGTTTTCAAAAGCTATTGTTGGCTTCAAAAAGCGATGAATCACAAAAAATCGGTGAGTTAACTGTGAAGTTTTACCCGTCAAAGCCTTCTTTCCCTAATCTTTTTCGTTTTCTGAAAAATTTGCAAATAAATCTTGAGCGGGAATCGAACCCTCGACCTCGTGCCTTTTGAGGAAAAAGCTCTAGCGACTTATCCAAAGGTGCTTCTTTTTCATCAGCAAAAAGATGGTAGAAAAGAGAAAGCGAAAGAGTATCGCTGATTTTTTGGAGAAAGAAGGCTTTGACGGGTAAAACTTCACAGTCAACTCACCAATTTTTCAAAGTTAACGTTTTAGAAGATGGCTCAAAGGTTCACCTTTTCAATGAATTCAATTCAAAATTAGAGTACAAAAGCAAGCAAATTAGGGGTTAAACAGAAAGCTATTTGTAGTGTAAAATAGAAAAATGATCACCAGTACACTGTAACTGGGAAAATCATTTTCTATTAGCACTAACATTTAATGTTTATCCTCGAATCGATTAGAGGAAAGGCTGGACCCAATCCACGCTGTAGTAGAAAGAAAAATCGGAGAGGTGTTAGAAATCAATGAGTTTTTTTTTTGAAACCATAAAACTTTAAATCAAAGATATTTCGATATAAATCTTATATCTAGATCTAAAATTTTAATAGTAAAATCAAAAAAACTCGTGCCGAATTCTGAAAACAAGCCATTAGCGGAACAGAAAAAAAAAATGAGGCGTGCGTTGGGATTGATTTTTTTTTTGGGAAATACAAAACACCACACACCATTGAAAACAGAGAAATTTGGTGAGGAAACGTAAAAGTGGGGTTTTTTTCTCTATCCAAAAACTGACCTGTTCTTGTTTTTATTAATTTTTTTCTATCCGCTAATAACTCACACACATACCACCAATTTATCTTCTATGTACAGTGTGAATCTCTTCAAGAAAATGTCTTTATAAACAAAATATATAAAAATATCACAATCGGCTTCGATAGGGTTCAGCTGGGGAAAAAATATCACAAAAATGGTGGATGAGAGAGAGAGGAAAATCAATGTTTTTGTTGAAGGATTGCCGAGAAATCGAGTAGGCTTAGATTTTGAAAGGTTCGGTCTTTTTTTGGTGTTCTTAAAACAGTTACATGAAGTTTGATTTAGGTAAGATAGCGTTTAAGGAGCATCATAAAAAAAAGCCGATAATCTATCTATTATCTTTAGTCCTTTTCCTTTGCAAAATCTCCTTTCTATAAACTTTAAGCTTCTCTTCTAGATTTGAACTCATAAAGCATCAATCCTTTCACAAATTCTGAGATTTTAAAAGTGAATAGATGTGTTTTCTTTTCGAGAAAGATAGTAATGAAAAGCACCCGAGGAACAAATCTTGTTCTTAAACACAAATTCTCACACTAAACGATAAAGCATAAGGCACACACACACACAAAAATCGAAAAATTGAGGAAATATTGGAAATATTGGAAACAATTTGAAAAACACCTAGCAAGACTTTGTTTAATGGATTAGGGTCGTCATCGAGCTTACCCTTTTCGTTGTGGTGGTTGAGGGGCGATTGTATCCATCGCACACTAACATCTTTAGCTCAAGTGATCGTCTTAAGGCGGATGCGGCTTCTTCTTGAGTGCAACCGAGGAGACTCTCACCGTTTACCTGAAAGATTTGCGTTGTTGAAACATGATTCGAAATCGTTGATGATTCACTAGTAAACTTGACTTCTTGACCTAATATAAAGCTCAATAGTGATGATTGTATAGTCGGACCAGATCAAAGTGTGCATGATTGGATAGTCAACTTTTTACTAGACAAAGGCAAGCACTTGCTGTGGTCTTTTGGAACGAGATCAAACCCATCTTATAGAATCGACCACACTGAGTTCAAATCTGTTTTTAGTTTTTGCCCTTGAGGCCTGTAAGGCAAGATATCCGGCTTACAAGTTTTGCTTGCATTTTTGATCTCTATTTGACACCAACATGACCCACAACCGATCGGACTCAAAGAGATAACAACTGTGCCTCAAAATATGGCTTCGTGGACGAGGGGATAGTGCTCTCGGTTCTTACGAGATTTTTTGCCCGGGTTCGATTCCCTCAAGTCAAACTTTTTGGCTTTTCCTTTTTATAAAATCTTTTTCATAATTAAAAACAACTATGGCATTTTATTTCGTTATTTATTTGCCTGATTCACTTTAGCTTAATCCTGATGATTGCCTTTACTTGAAACTAGCCAACTAGATAGCTTTCCATTTACCTCAATGATTCGATGTCCGGCAATGAGCCCGGCTGCCTCGGAGACACCGCCTGCCTCGACTCGATCAATGAAAATCCCCTCATCTGATGGATCCAATGGATTAGCTGGGGTGCTTTTCACTCCGCCATGAATCGAGATTCCCAGTGTTCCGCCATCCCGACGGAGAATCGTTACCTGAATGGAATTTTCAGGGTTTTAAGGCCTAGAAAGGGAAGTTTACAGTATCTTCAATTTTAACAAGTTTTAAAGCCTAATGCTTTTATAGCTAAGCTTAGAATGAAATATCTGTATTCATTAACAAGACAGAATTTTTGTTACCTCTTTGAGTCCGACTGGTTGCGGGTCATGTTGAACACGGAGACGGACTTTCGATTGACTGTTTTTGAGTGCTTCAACCGCGTCAATGTGTCTAGCCGAGCGAACGTCTCTGCCGTTTACCTGAACGTGTAAATTTTGGCTTAGAAACTCCGAACTAGTATAGCTAGGCCATATCTTGTCTGATTAGCAACTACTTTATTCATTACCTCTAGAATTCGATCCCCGATCCTCAGCCGTGCACACCTTGATGCCGGGGAGTTGACAGCGATTTTCGAGATGAATACACCGGGAGTTGTGATACCAAAAGGATGAGATGAATGATCCGATCCACCAACAACGGAAAGACCCAACGATTTATCATCCTTCAGCAACTCCACCTGAAAATTTATGAGATGCTAAGTTTAAAAACTTTTACAGATCAGCTAGGCTATTCTTAACAAAGATAGGAACTACTCAGGATACTACTTTTGAATAGATATTCTATCGAGTTCACGTTCTATCGCTTGATAGTTTGAGCAGGGTTTTGCCTGAAAGGATTTGAGAACAAAAATTTTAACAATGTTCTTACTTCTTCTTGCGATCCATCCCATGAGGTTGTATCTCCTAACAAATTCAGCGGGGCACTTCTCGACGGAGCTCTGACAAGGCCAGGTGGATTGGATGGGCTCTGTGTTGGGGTGGAGATTGATGGAGGTAGAGGAGAGGTTAACGAGGGACGCTCGCGTTGAACAACAAGGTACACCTAAAGAAACGAATTGTTTATGTGTTTATAACGTTTATATCTTACTATGATTTGTACTGTATTGCTAACCTCATTATCAGCGTGTCCAGTGAGAAGTGCGACAGCTTGATCGTGACGAGCTCCTCTCAACGAAGTGCCATTGATTGATAGGACACGATCGCCGACCTAAACATTGAGGTCTTGCTATTAGAAAACTCTCATATCTAAATTCACTCTTTTAAAGTAAATCTATTGGTATGAGTTGTATTGAACGTAGAGCCTTACTTGAATTTTCCCATCCTTAGCAGCGGCTCCACCGGGTGTAATTTGTGAGATAAAGAATCCGTCTCTGCCAGCGCCAGTGCCACCAGCGATCGTGAATCCCGGAGATCCGGTGGTGTCTCGCTAAAGACAAAGTTTTCATTTACAATTTTTAGTTTTCTTTTGTTTAATACTCAAAAAAACAATTCAAATTGTTAGATTTACTATATAAAAAAGACAGCATGGCTTAAACAGCAACTTTTTCACTTAAAGTCGCCGTTTTTCTGGTGTAAAACATGAATTTTGGTTGTTAAAGTGGATGAAAGTCCTCTAAAACAAACCTTAATCGTCGTGGACATTGTCTCTCTTGACATCGACGAGATCTCATTCGCGTCTGACATGAAAGACGCATCAAGAGATTGACTTTGATTCGGTGATTGCTAAAAGAAAGAGTTTATAAAAAAGTCATTAAATCAATCGTTTGTTAGTTTAGCATTTAGTACCTTAATCCATGATTATTTCTTTATGCTTTTGCTTAGCTGAAGCTGAAAATGAGAAGGACACGACGTTGAAAGAAATCCAGAAAATCGGTGCCAATGAAATTTGGGGTTTGGTGGTGAAAAGGGGGAAACATTGAAGCTTTTAGAGCTTGAGAGAAGGTGGGAAGTTTTGCAGAGTTTGAATTTTCGAGCTTACTGGATAAATTATAATATCTAGCCTATCTATCGTCAACTAAAATTTGCATAAATATGCCTAGAACTTAAGCCATGACCAAAACTAGGTTCTTAGGTTACTTTAAACTTTTTAAATCAAAGAATTGGTTCAAAAGTTGAGCTTAATACACTTGTTCAACACTTATTGAAAAGCTTATGGACTAGTTTAACGGCAAAACTTCCCACCATCTTTCGAGTGTTCAACATGGATTTCAAAGCTTACCCTCACCGAGTTGACCGTCGTCTCCTCTGTCCTCAATATTGTCAACTCTAGCCTTGTTTGACTGTCCTTCATCTTTTGCACAGCCACATCGTGCCTCACATTCACCACATCGGTCTCGTTTACCCTCAAAAGTTTGTCCCCTTGTCTCAGCCCGGCTCGATCAGCCGGTCCACCCGGGGTGACGCGAGAAATGAAAAGTCCTTGATCGCCTTCTTTATATGGAGTTGATTCAGCACCGCCGGCTATTGATAAACCGAGACTTCCGCTTTCGTCACGGTGAATAATTAGTTGAACGATTTGTGTTTCGGGGAGTCCACGAAGCGAGGATGAAGAGCGATTCATCTGAAAATAGCAAGCGTGATTTGGGGATAAGCTGGTGGACGTTGAAGCTGGGGTTGGGTGAGGATTGGGAGAGTTTCTATGTAGCTACAACTATTCAACTGAGAACTGAGGTCATTTAAAAGCAAAGTATCAGGCTGAAAAGTTGTGAACTGTGAAAATACCTGTCCAGGGGTGCTCTAGAACCTGTAAGCCAGGTCGAATCAAGCCAGATTATCAAGCTTGACCTGCCTGGGTCTGAAATTTAGTTTCTGAACACTCCTGGACCTGTCAGTTCTGTAAAACTAACTAAAATAGCAAGTTTTGAGTAAAATATCTGACACTAACTATTTCATTCAGTTTTAGCTCTCCAATCCTCACCCAATCCCATTTCTAATTCATGATAAGAGAATTATTTGCTCTAACAACACACTACTAAAGCAATCGAAAGCAACAATGAAGGCGAATAACGCACAAGGACACCATTTAGACTACACAAGACATTCGACGAGACAATTGATTTCAATTTGAGTTAAGATTTTTGAAGTTTTTGAAAGTTTCGAGCTAAAAAGAGCTAAAAGAAAGACCCAAACAGCTGACTCATTGCATTTTGAGTCTGGAAAAGAGATTTTTCGGGGTTTTTTTTGAAAGACAATAGCTTTTGGTGGACCAATTTTGAAAGTTGAAAGGAAAATGGTAAAAAGAAGTGTTCACTCAGGAAGTTTGGCGACTAAAATCTTCAGAAAAGATTTGGAATACAAATTTTTCGTTTTTACAACGTTTTACAAGATTACAACTGTTCAATTGATTACGATAAAACTTGAAAATAGTCAACAAAATAGATCACATTCAAACTAGAATTTGCCAAGTCATATTTGTTACAGCTATAGCTTTGTTTCGAGGCGGTTTCGGAGAGAAAGAGAGCAGAAAAATGTCGGTAAACAAGAGCTAAAAGAAATTTTTCTTTCTATTTCATTTCTGTTTACTTACAAGATGTTTCTAAGAAAATCCCAACTAGTAAAGCTTTTTGGTGAAGAAGAAGAAAAAGATGACATGCTTAACAGTGGCAAAAACAAGCCCGAAGATCTTGGATCTTGGAGTTGGAAGTGAAAAGTCAGCTATAGCAGTCACAAAATCAAATCTTTCCTTTGTAACTAAATTTCGAGTTAATTCAAAATAGTCTAGCGATTTTAGGAATATTTTTTGGGTAAACTATGAAAATATGATATCTATTTATATTCACCAATCAGTCAACTATTATACTTGACTTTTTTTTTGAGATGAATGGGTTAAATGATACTAAATCCCATATCTAAAACAACACAAAACGTAACCTTCAATCAACCATTGTATTCAATACTAAACCTTGTTTAAATGTGTCTGAACGATTCATATTTTAAAATAACACAAGTGTGTCATTATAGATTAACTGGTGAGCTTCTAACTGAATCTAATACTAGGGAAAGCGCTTAAAAATTTACTAGTGAAAGGCACGAACTCAAGGTGGGTTTTGTCTGGACAAATCCAGCCTTAAAAAGTGCACTTTATAGAATCGGATATGTGGAATCTGAAACTGAAATCGAAATCTTCCAAATGACTTTCCAGGCGTGTTAAACTTCAATCGAAAATTTGGCGTCAGTGTTTGGCGACAATGCTTTAAAGGGCCTCTTCCTAGCAAAGAACAACTACGTTGGTGGCCTAGTAGCTAACGCATTAGACTTCCGCCCACAGGTTCGGTGTTCGGCCCCTGTTGCAACTTTTTGTTTTTGTTTTTTTTGAAGCAACCTCCAGCAGTTCGTACCTTTCCCTAGTTAGACCTGTTCTTGATTTAAAACCTAAAAATCCGACTTGAATTCCCTTACTACCTAGACAGATCGCAATCAATCTAATCATTCAAATGCAGCCTTAAAACCTTGAACAAACATCATTCAACTAAAAATCACCACAAATCATCATTATCAAGATCTCATTCAAGCCGATCATTAGTGTAGCACAAAACGCTTGTCATGTTAGAAAGGCGATAGATAACAACGATAGTTAGTGAAGCGTGAAACTGAGCCACACAAGTACCTCCGATTGAACGGTTGGTGGGAGAGTTGTCGATGGAGATGATAGGGGATGAATGGGACGGGCGCCTGATTTCTGTTTCCCGTAGTGCGGTGTGTTCACGCGTTTCAGTCGAGCCTGTCGGTGCTCTTCTTCCAGCGGTGAAGTAGTGCCCGTGGCAAAAGCCACCGATCTCTCCTACAGTATGCCCGATGAAAATTTGGGTACCCAAGTACTTGGGAATGAAGAAAAGCCTTCATATCGACTCACTATAGAGCTTAAGAAGTCTTGTTTTTTTGATGTACTTTGTGCTCAATGCAAATACACCCTTTCTGACGGACTGAATTCTGTATTTCTTACAAGAAAGCACAGATTTAGTGTGCCAAAAGGAGTGTGTTTACAAATTTGAGTCATATCATGAGCCGATTGTTCCCTGTTAGTACAAGATCCCAATCAAGATCAAGTTTCAAGTGTTATCAAGAGGAATTCTTCCTCATTCTTCACTAACACAATAGAAGACTTAAGCTAACATGCCTAGAAGAACTCAATTTTAAGCTTGAAAACGTTTTCTAGGAAACTGTAGAAGCACGACCTCAAAAAGGAAACAAATAACCCGCGATAGAGGCAGAGAGGAGTTTTCTTCGATTTTCATGGGCAAGACCAGTGTTTTTACAGAAGCTTTTGTTTAATAAACAGATAAATAAACTTACGTAGGTGTTTAGTTGTTGTTGGGAGGAATGAGCACTGCCACTGGCTGTCCCCGAATCGTGATCGGCTGCAGTGATTTGAGTCTCGGGCACGTATTGTTGAACGGGCACTGCTTGAAAGCGGAGGGCTGATCTGAATGAGGAAAATATATATGTGGGTAGGAGATAATTCTACAGTATTCTACAGTAATCAACATTCTACATTCTACAGTAATCAAATATCCCGTATTCTAGTATTCAAGAATAGGGCAAGAAAAGCACTTTAGCAACCAAAAAGAACTTAATTTTTAACTTCAATCCGCTCTTTGATAGTTAAGAGTACAGCAAGCTAAAACTAAAACTGCCATTCTATTTACGGCTTTACAATCAATTCTTTTTCTCTTTTCACTCCGAAGTGGCCTGCTTTTATGGGCACAATTTATGAGGTAGTTTACGGAAAATATAATATCAACCAGGGAAAAGATCTATAGAAAATAATTGAATTATAATTTAAAATAACCTTGGTTGAAGTAGTGAGTTAGACGATGTCCCAGGAATAACCCCGTTCGCTGTTGGAGAAGGTGCTGTGGTGTTGTCGACAGAACGCTTCGGTTGCAAGGCGATATTTGTGGGATGTCCCTGAAATTTGATCATTGAATATTTGATAGACAAGGGTGGAAATTCTGATATTAGCTTTGCCAATTTGTCATTTGCATCCTTACGGCTAAGGGTTTTAGATTTAATAAGTGAAAACCTAGATATCTATTGAAGAACTTGATCAAATTATAACACTAACCTGATGATTCTCATCATGATGTATAATATGCCCGTCAATTGTATTCTTCTTTAGCTTTGCGGCATGGGGTTTTGGATGTGGAGTGCCATGACGTTCAAAGTTGCCCGTCGGAAGTGTCTGAAAATAATCCTGTTTTGAAAGATTTCTAATGTAAAAGCTTTAGTTTTTAATATTTTTACATGCAGTCTCACTACGACTTTCATTTTCTTAATGCTTTGTGCTTAAATAGAAAAGCACTCTTTCTAATGCACTCTTTTCATTCAATGATGACTTAGAATCGTCTAGTTTCAAAATCAGTGCACTAGAAGGTGTTTACAAGTTTGAGCACAAAATACAGCACAATAACAAGTCTACGACGACAACAAGTCATTCAATTCGATCTGGGGAAGCTGGCTATTTAGGTTATTTTAAGGCATGCTTATTTGCAAATAGACGCAAATGATAAAGTTCAATAAAGAAATTGATCAAGATACACGGCTGATCAAGATTCTTGGCTTTTCATTCACGTTTACTGCAATCAGATGATGAAGAAACGAAAATTGATAGGCTAATTAGATTTTTGGGGAATACCAGGGTCTTTTTCGTATCCTTCGATACCATTTGGATGTCCTCTGAAAAAGTTTGTGCAAAGGAAACAAGTGATTAAGTCTGAAGAAGTGTTAGAGTGTTAGAAGAAGTGCTTGAGAACTAGCGAAGGTGTTAGTTTTCTCACACAACACATGCTGATTAGTGGAAAGTGATGAGAAAAACTACTGTGGTTAGTCTTTAAAAGTACTAGTAAGTATACTCTTAATCAAAGTACCATACTTTTTATATAAGAATGGTATTTAAGACTTAGAAATCAAATTTGAATAAGTTAGACATGATCTTGATTAATTTGTTTTTTATAGAAAGCTTTATAGTACTACTTTATAGTAGTAAAAGAATCAAAATACCACTTTTAATCGAAAAATATAATACTTTGATGATAAAAGTTTAACAATTTTTTAAAGATTACCTTTTCCTCGTCAGCTGTATTGTTCATGTCGCCGAAATGCACCTTTGGACCACCAACGAAAGCACGGTTTCCAGGAGAGCGCTCTGTTTCTAAAAGAAAAAATTAAGTTGGATTGTAAAAAATTACTTTAGCAATATTATACATGTTATCACCAATACTAGACGATAAAACAAACCATTTTGTTGTCCAGGCAATTGCGGTAAAAGGTAACAAGTGAGCACTTTCACCCCGGTGCCCGGATCACGCTCTTGTTGAAGTTTAAGCATGGCTTGGGACTAAAAGATAACAAATTAGAAAGAACTTTATTTAAAACTATCATTGCTATTGTGTTGCTTGATAAGTTAAAAATCTAGTTAAACGCTAAAAAAACAAACCTGATTCTCTGACAACCACAACGCTTGCAATTTGAAGAGAACATTGATAGTGAATGGAAGAAATCGAAGCCGATTCGAGCACAAATCTAACACGGTCAACCGTTCGCATTTTCCGATATCCATCGGAAGCTCAGCGATTTGGTTCTCCCGCAGGGAGAGCATTGTTAAAGAGGCACAACCGCCGATCTGAAATGGAATCGATGAGAAATGATTTCTTTAACTGAATACCTTTAAATGGGAATTTAAAGATATTCAGTTAAAGAGCTAAATTTCAAAATCTAGATAAAAGATTGGGTTATAGTAAGACTTTACCGTGCTCGGAACCGCCGTCAAACAGTTTTTGTCCACATTCAACGACTTCAATCGAACGAGATGCCCAATTGATGAGGGTAATTCACTCAGATTGTTCGCTGTTAGCTTAAAAATTTCAATATTGATATTGAATTAATTAGAGGTCGTATTTTTCAATTTAAATACCCACCTGTAACTCTTCCAACGCTGTGCAAGAACCGATCGCTTGAGTCAGTCGGTTTATCGCGTTTTTCTCCGCTTTCAACACGTTCAACTTTTTCAAGCGTCCTGAAATCCTTTTTTTGACAATTAGATAATTTCTGAGCTCACCCAGAGAATTTGGCAAATCTGTTAGGCAATTGTTGGCGACAATCAACTCGGTCAAATTCTCGAGATGGCCGAGATCCTCAGGGAGTGAGGTGAGGCGATTCTCGCTTACATCCAATACATCAAGCGATCGGCATCTAGATTCAAGAATTAGAAAAAGATTACAAGATCCCGAATCAAATCCTGATTCAACCCACCTCGTGATCTCATCCGGCAACAACTCGAGATCATTCTTGTCCACATATAATTCCCGTAGTGAAACCATATTTTCAATGTCTTTTGGCTGAAAAATTTTCATCTTCCAGTTTTTATTTAATTCTTCTCACCAATTGATCTAATTCATTATCACCAAGATCAAGAATTTGTAATTTTGTGAGGTGTTGAAGGGAAGGAAGAGTGCGAAGGAGATTCTCACGGACTTCAAGCTCTCTGGAATAGGAAAAATGGCCTTAAAGCTTCAATAATAGCTTTAATATAAACTAGAACTTCTGTTTTTTTAGATTAAAATTGTTGAAAACGGTTTAATTCGAAATCTGTAAACCTCATTTCTGTTAGTGCACCGATATCACTTGGAAGCACCGTTAACGAGACATCGTTTAATCTCAAACGGGTCAATGTCGAGAGTTGAGTGATTGTAGCGGGTAATCTAAAGAAATTCTTGAATATATTGAACTTCTCGATAATATATTTCTGTATCTTGTACTCAAAATAAAACTAAAACACGAAAATTCTTTACCTGGTGATTGGATTTGCGCTGAGATCCAAGATTTGCAACAATTTACAGTGCTTCAACTCCTCGGGAACATCGGAGATATCTAAATTTTGCATTGTTGGACTATTTTAGATTCTGAAAACCGACCATTCTTTCCTAGATTCAACTCGACGAGACTTGTGAGTTGAGAGATTTCTGGCACCAATCGATAGATCTCATTGTCATTAAGGGAAAGACGACGAAGCTTTTGACAACGGAACAAGAACTGAAATCAAGAAAATTTCAAATGAATTTAAACTTTCTTAACAAAGAAATGGTCTTAGCTCAAAGTTAAAAAAAATTTTCGGCCTCTTTATGGGGCCTCCACAAGGACACCGCTCAACGGGTGCTGTGGTCTAGTGGATAGTGTGCTAGATTGCAAAACTGGTGAAACTCTCTGGCCAAGGGTTCGGATCCTCCCGTGGAGATACTCTTGTTTTTTTGAAACATTTGAAATATTTGTTTCATTCATCATAACTATAGGTTTGTTTTTTAAAAACCCACCTTTGGTAGCTCCTTGATGTGATTACAGTCGAGTAGCAGTTCTTCCAATGAGCGCGAGTATCGATCGATTTCATTGGGGATCACCTGAATGAATAAAATCATTAAAATAAAATAAATGAATATTCAGTCTAAATTCTTAACCATTAACATTCGATTATAGCCATTAAATCTCTTTTAGTAGACATTTTGAGTCTTTTTTGGTCGTAATTACCTCTCCTTTCAGTTCATTTCATGCAAAAATATGTAAATTTTTGGTTCTTACGTTCGGAATAAAGGTAATGAAGGGTCATAAAGCTAATGAAATAGCTTATTGAATAAAAATTCTTGCCAACTCACATGTAAATTGCACTGTCGTCGATCAAATGAGTCAATCTGTCGATTGCATGCCGAGAACGGCATGCAAAAGAACGACATGTTGAGTGGAAAGGGATTGATGAAGATTTGAATAAAATATTATCAGTTTAGAAAATTTCTATAGCTGGAATAGCGTTGATCTTCTTTGAAAAGGCTAAATAGCTAATAGGCTAATAGCCGGATCCTCTCAAACACACTTTCTTCGGACTGGTGTTCTCTAAAATAAATTTGTAAGGGAAAAATGAGTAAGAATATAAAAAACGAATAATATAATAAGATAATAAGATAATAAAATAATAAAATAATAAGAAATATTGTAAGATAATAAGAAAAATGAGGCTAAAGCTTCAAAAAAACTTTCATCAAATAGTTTCTAAGCAAAATTATTTCGAAAATTGTTACAGAGATATGAAAAATTTGGTGAAAAAGGAAAACGAGAAATTACTCACCATTAAATAATCGATATTCGGACAGAGAAAAGAACTGTCTTCAATTTTTGGCGCCTTTCGAGTCACCAAGGAAAACATGGGGGCAATAAATTGTGAGGTTTCTTTGGGAAAGTGAACAACGTGATAAACATTGTTCTTTCTACTTTACTTTTACCAAAAAATTTCTTATTAACACAATTGATTTGGGACAATCTTGTTTCTCATTAGTTTTAGCTAAAAAAAACTAATTAATATTGATAATTTTAAGTCCTCTAGAAGATTCTAACATTTCATTTTTAAAGACTTAAAAAAACTGCTGCGAAATAGATTGAATTTGAAAGTTTTAGTTCAACTGAACCAGCAAGTCCAGCAGTTTTCCCAGCAGCAGCAGTTAAGTCCAGCAGTTTTCCCAGTATCCCAGAAAACATTTAATTCTAAAAAACTAGGCTTATATAAAAAAAATTGATAGATTAAGTGTAAAGTTTCACTAAAATCAATACAAATTTCAAGTAAAGGAAAATTTTTGGCTCAGAAACAAGGTGATAAATCTTGCCCTTGGGGATGACGAGAACGGGAAACAACGAAAAAAGAAAAACTCAATTTTTATGACAAGTGGTTTTTGTGTGTGCTGAAAATCGGGTTATTGAAGAAATTTGAAAAAAGGGAAAGAGATGATGACAATTCAGATTCAGATGATAATTGTTGTTGTTCAATAACTTGAAAAAGTAAACGAATTTGTTAATGGGTAGGGAAATTGGAAAATGGAAATTTCTTATTCAAATAATATAGATTTAGGACAATTAAAGTGATTAAAATCAGAAATTATCTAAACAAAAGCAAATATCTAAGCTAATTGCTAGATCTGCTAATAATTGAATTGATAGCTGATACCGTATTTCTTCGAATAGAAGACCGGGTAAAGAGTATCATCGCGTACTCCTGCGTAGCAGCCCTTTTTAAAATTTCTTTTCTGCATAAAAGCTTTCAATGAAGTGCTATAGGGCTGGAAAATGACTCAAAAATACGACATGAGCTAACAGATTTTTGAGCCATTTTCCAGCTCTATAGCACTTCATTGAAAGCTTTTATGCAGAAAAGAAATTTTAAAAAGGGCTGCTACGCAGGAGTACGCGATGATATTCTTTACCCGGTAGGGAAAATGGAAATTTCGTATTCAAATAATATAGATTTAGGACAATCAAAGTGATTAAGATAAGAAATTATCTAAACAACTATTGCTAATTGCTAGATCTGCTAATAATTGAATCTATTGCTGATATTTGTAATTAAAAAGATCTTTAGAAGAACCAGGATGCTAGTGGAATGTTTAGAACTATGAAAAGTAACAGATTTGGTCGGAAATTGTTTCTAATTGTAGACATTGACTTAAAAGCAGCTGCTCTAAAGTTCTGAGATGGGCTGAGATGGTTTTAAGCTTTGGTAACAATTGTAGATAAAAGGATTTCCTAGTTTTGATCTAAACAAAAAGAATAGAGAAAGAGTGAATCTCAGCAAATCTGAGAAGAAGTTCCAAAGGAATTTGGCGGCTTTGAGTTTGGAGTGAAAAAAAAACTCGTTTCCTTCATTTCCCTCACTTTCTCCTGCATTGAAGGAAAACAAAATGGAAGACAAACTTCCATTAGCATACGAAGATGGAAAGATTTAGATATTTGGAATGGGAGAATCTTTAGCTAGAAGCTGATAAGTGATAGATTTGGAAAAGTGGCCAGTATTCAGAACTAGTCATTGTAAAACTAACGACTTTAAGTACATCTTTGAGCAGTACAGTACATCTTTGCAGTACATCTTTGAGCAGTACAGTACAGTACATCTTTGCAGTACTTCTTTGAGTAGTACAGCACAGTACATCTTTGCAGTACATCTTTGAGCAGTACAGTACAGTACATCTTTGCAGTACTTCTTTGAGTAGTACAGCACAGTACATCTTTGCAGTACATCTTTGAGCAGTACAGTACAGTACATCTTTGCAGTACATCTTTGACAGCATATTAGGCTTGATAAATCTTTGAATACGCTACAGAAACAGATTCTGAAGTGAAGAATTGATCAAGAAACAGTTTGGACAGTAAAAGTTCGATATAAGATGTCAAATTTCAAAGCAACTTTACATCTTCTACAGTTAAACAATCATTGAATCTATAAGAATTGTCATATTCTCGACTTGAAATTCTTTGATTGCACATCAAAGCTTAACTAAAAAGCTGTAAGACTTTTTAAAATCAAAGCATTTCCACATTTCCTTCAATTCGACAATAATAGACTTAAAAAGTAAGGGAAAGAAAGAAGAAAGAAGAAAAACGGCTTGGCACGGATTGAAAGGGTGATGGGGCGTTATCTTTAGATAGAAAAGAGGGAAAAGGGATCGAATGGAATGGGGAAAATGGAGGAGAAAGCCCGCGGGCGTGTGATTTGATCGATTGATCAAACAGTGCACATTGAGGCAAAGGGGAGGGTAGGGGCATAACGGCGACTCCCGGGCAAATACCCCGTCTCTTGCTGAGAGATAGACATCGAAAGGATCAGAGATATTAGAAAATCCATCAAAATCCTTCTCGTCATAAAACACGGCACACCGCCAGATGAATCTTTTCAAAACAAGTTTCTAAATCTTGTACTGTTTATCTTGTAGTTTGTCGCCTTTTATCTTGTAGTTTGTTAAAGCCTTTTCTCTTGTAGTTTGTCTTCAATTCATGGAATGAATCTTGTACCTAATTCATAGAAAACACTATTCTTAGATTAAAATCTGGAATATCTGATCAACAACTTCTTCAGATTGTAAAAGAAACCTATTGTAAAAGTTTCTAAATCTTGTACTGTTAAAAAGCCTTTTCTCTTGTAGCTTTTCTTCAATTCATGGAATAAATCTTGTACCTAATTCATAGAAAACATTATTCCTAGATTTTTCTTTAAAATCTGCGAATATCTGATCAACAACTTCTTCAGATTGTAAAAGAAACCTATTGTAAAAGTTTCTAAATCTTGTACTGTTGCAAAACCTTTTCTCTTGTAGTTTGTCTTCAATTCATGGAATAAATCTTGTACCTAATTCATAGAAAACACTATTCCTAGATTTTTCTTTAAAATCTGCGAATATCTGATCAACAACTCCTTCAGATTGTAAAAGAAACCACTAAAATTTGACCAGAAGTGATAAGCGTACAATAAATTGTTGATAAGTGATAAGCGTTTAATAGATATGTAAATAAACAGTCAATTTAAAAAGAGCAACTCTAGAAGCTTAAAAATTCATAAAAATTGTGAATGGAAAAGGTTTTTAGAGTGGGTGAATGATGGTAAAAAGCGATTGGATTGTACTGACTGAAGTAGAGGTCATCAGATAGGAGAAAGGGAAGTGTGATTGAGAAACGATTCCATTGAGTAAGATGACCGGAATTTAGTTGATAGATTGATAAAAAGTGAAGAATTTTATACTTATTTTATGCTAGAAGATCCAGCTTTAAATAAAGATCGAATATTTTTGGATTCTTTGATGTTTCAAGAGAAATAGGGATCTCCAAAGTTTCAATACTTCAATTCTCGAAAAATCTGATTCTCAGCTTTAAAAGTTGTCAAGTTAATAGCGAAAAGATAGCTTTTTAGCTTTTTGAATGGAATCTAGTGGATTAGATAGAGGGTTTGATTTTGAAATTTTTTTAATATGCCTTCAATATGCGGAATGGCTTCTGGAATGATTTTTGGCGACGCAACGATTTCTAGCGTCAGTCTAGACTAATCAAAGAGTAAATTCTCAAGAAAATACATATAAACAAAAATAGCTTTAGTTTAAAGTTCTAAGAATAGTGTTGTTTGGAAGTTTTTTTCTTCTTAACACGTTGACGACATTGTCACCTGATGCTGTCTGACACATATTCGTTCGCCTGGGACATTGTCACCTGATGTCAGGTGACATTTTTGTCGAAAAAAAACAACGTTGTCCCATGCGATTGTTTGTGTAAAAATGCCATTGTCGTCAACGTGTTAACTTCTAAAATGATGCGAGAGCCACTTGTGATCGCTAATTGGCGTCCAAATCGGGTTCTCTCCCGCCCACCTGAGAATCCCGGAATCTCACAAGAACAATAATAAAAGAAAGACAAAGATTGAACTTGAAATCAAAGATCAAAATCAAATTTACTAATTAAAACTTTAAGAAAATGTTTTATAAGTAAACATTTAAGAGAAAATGATTTGTAAATAAACATTCAATTTTTCGCATAAAACGTTCAGAATTTTAAGTTCAGAATTGAAACTGGTTGTTGCCAAGTCAAAAAAAAAACCAAAAACGATTCCATGAACACCTGAAAAGTTAAAGAAAGAGGCAGAATTCTAAGAAAAAAAAATTCTAAGAACTTTTGAAAACCCGTGAAAAGATAGAAAAGAAAAGAGAAAATGAAAAATTCATTGGGGACAGTGAATGGCCGGTAGAAAGGGGCAAATGGGCGAAAGGAGGGGATCGATTCAGAAAAATTGAAATGCAGAAATTTGGGGATGACCCAGTGGGGGAAAAGTGGAGAAGAGGGCCGAGAAGAGGTTTTTCCCGTATTTGCCTTGGTAAACAAAGCTTTCAACAGACTATAACTGAGAGTATTCAGAAGTTGATCTTTGATATATACTTTTTTCGAATTATAAACTTGACTTTACATGTCAGACTTGTCAAGATATTCAACTAATAATGAAAAGCCAAGTTCAAGACGTCCAAAACTTGTAAGCCAAAGACTTGAAGATCTCAGTTTAGAAGCTAGGTCTAGCTCAAGCTTCTAGTGGTTTCATGAATGATCTAACTTTTGAACTGGCTTGATTTGGTTTGACTTACAAATCCTGGATCCTGGACCTGTTTGAAATCAAGTCCAGTTCTAGCGGATACAACTCGTAGGTTAGTCAAAGCACTCAAAGCAATACCAGGCTTCTAGCTCGAGAAAATTGGCTCTGGAACGATTAGATTCAAAATACCAATCTTTATTCCCCAAGTACTCTAAAAAGAACTAACTTCTAGTTCATGCACTTTAGAAGTTTAGTGCACAAATTTTAAAAGTTTAGTCTTCAACTAATAATGAAAAGTCAGGTTCAAGACGTCCAAAACTTGTAAGCCAAAGACTTGAAGATTCCAGTTTAGAAGCTAGATCTAGCTCAAGCTCCAGTTCTAGCGGATACAGCTCGTAGGTTAATCAAAGCATTCAAAGCAATACCAGGCCTATAGCTCGAGGAAATTGGTTCTGGAACGATTAGATTCAAAATACCAATCTTTATTCCCCAAATACTCTAAAAAGAACTAACTTCTAGTTCATGCACTTTAGAAGTTTAGTGCACAAATTTATGTCATAATTTCGGAAATTTTGGTGCATGAAGGTCCTTGAAAAGGGAAGGTGAAGGAATGCGGAATGGGATGGAATGGGATAAAATGGAATGGAAAGAGGTAGGAGAAGAGGTAGGAGAAGAGGTCGAGAACGAGTGAATTCAATATGCTTTTCGTTGCCTTTTCCCTCAACAAGTAGGGAAAAGAGATCGAAAAAAAAGAGGGAAAGTTTTGAGGTGATTGGGGAAAAGGGGGAGAAGACTGTGTCGAAGAGGAAATTGAAGGTGGGGGAAATGGCGAGGTGAAGATGAGGTCTTGGGTGGGAAATGGGTTTCAGCATTTCTTGCATAGCTTTAGCTTGAATCTTTTTCAAATCAAAACTTATGGTTCAGAAAGGAATAGTTAAATGTTAAATGAAGCAAGTCCAGGTTTTTTTTGAAGAATCTGGTTTAGTTTTGTGTTTTGGATATTTCTTTGATGATAAGTTTTATATTTGATGGATTTCTTTGATGTTATTTTTATTTTAAAGGATTAATTCAAAGCCGGTACATTATTTTCTAGTTACAGAATATCAATATGAAAGAAAATGGCGAAAATCGGATCGGAAGATGAAGCTCTAGTTTGTTGAAATGTTTAGATCTTTTCTCTGATTTCCTAGAGGGCTTAAACAGTCCCATAACAATCTTTTTTATACAATTAGCACTCAATGAAAGTGAAATGGTAAAGATAAGGGTTTAAAAATGAGTTTGATTTCAAATTATAGCATATCTAGAATATCTAGAACATTTAAAAAGATTTAAGAAAAGTTCTAAAGACTAAAGATATTAAAAAAATGGGATTTGTAGTGTCTCTACGCTTTTGCCTTGACTCCTTTGACGAAGAAAAATAAACAATTTCTCAAACAAAAGCATAGTGAAATTCCAGAAAGCTTCGGAAAGTTGAGAAAAAAGAATTTTAAACGCAAAGACTATATTTTGGAAGTCTTCCATCCCCAAATTTAGCCAATTTGAAACGAGAGAGTGTTCTCAATCAAGAACAACAGAGTTTATCAATATTTGCAAAAAGTTTAATATTCAATCAATATCTTGTTATCATTTCACAGTGAGAACAGAAATAGAAATGGGCACAGCGAAATGGATGAGTCAATGTCTCAGTGATTCACAGAAGATTGCTCAAAATTCAACGAAATTTAGGGGAATTCGACAGGTTTATGAGATTTTAATAGATTTACATTGATCTTAGAGCTTACATTGATCTTAGAACTTACATTGATCTTAGAGCTTACATTGATCTTAGAATCTTGAACTAAAGTTGGGTAAGATCTATTAGATCCCAGCTTAAATCCTACCAATAGCTTTGTCTAGAACATCCTTATTATCTACTCTATTTATTGTCTAGAACATCCTTATTATCTCGAATCCTGAATTTAGTTTATTTACTCGAAATTTATATTCAATTTAACAATGAACTTAGTTAAATCAATTGTTCTCTGAAAAAAACGTAAAAAAAACTGGTGTGAACGAGGATTTGGGGAATGGGTGAGAAGAGAGGAGCAGTAGCGTCCACTCCCGAGTGGTCCTTCTCTCTTCTACTCCCGATTCCCCCGAAAAGGCCTAAGCCTCGATAAGCCGCCAGCGGGCACCACGGGCATTCGGGAAAAGGAGAATAGATGAGAGAGTTGAGTGAGTGAGAAAAGAAAAGAGATCCTAGAGTGATTGACTAACTCAGCACTTTTTCTAAAAGAGGTGTTCTTTTCAAAAGTTTTCTATTCAAAAGAGTGGATCTTTTTACGTTTATTGTTTTAGTTTAGAGCTAAAATATCTATAGCTTAGTTCAAGGTTTAATTAAAATAACTAGATCATTTCTATTTGCTTTAGAGCTAAATCTAGATCTAATTGTCATTAATGATACTAGATTTAGATCTAAATAGTGAAAGAAAGATTAGAGCAAGTAGGCAGTGCTGCATAAAGCATTGAAGCATAAAGTCTAAGCATTGAACTGCATAAAGTCAAGCTATAGTTTGAATGATTCTTCTATATAAGAGAGAATGTGGTGAAGGAGATGGGAAATGGGAAGAGAAGATGGGAACAACTCGGCACTCTTTTTAGGCAATCATCCACCAATGTGTGCCCATCTTTTCTCTTCAACTTTTCTTCTTTTCCCCGCCTCCATTCGCCTCTGGACAATAAGAATTTCTATGGAAATATTCCCAAACTTCTTAGGATTAATGAGATGAATTGAAATTCTAGAATGTTTGGAAATTAGTGGTTCTATTTTAAGCTAAAAGTGCTAGACTTTAAAAGCAATATAAAGAAGTAATGAAAGCTTTAAATTCAAGAATTTAAGGAAAGAAGGCATTAGAAATTGAATTGAATTGAATTGAAAATTGAATCCAAAGCTGATTATAGTGAATGATTCTTTTAAAACCTATTCCATTTTCAGACTAAAATCGAAATAAATTTGAAACGGGAAAAGAGAGAGAATATTTTTGATGAACGAGACGATACGTGCAGAGATTTGCATTCACATTAACGATCACAAAGATCATAAAGCTAAAAATCGAAATATAGAAAACCTTTTCGCAAAGAAAACTGAATGAAATCAATGAACAATGCATTGAAAGCTTTTGATAAGCAAAATGACTCACGGATAGAATTTTTATTCAGAAAAGGATTGTCATAAGTTCAAGAAATTGTAAACGCTTGTTAAACGCGGGGGTGGGACAAATGCAACCTTTTTTTGCGCACCTGGACATTTGCGCACCTTTTTTTGCTGGAAAAGGCCTTAGGAAAGGTCGTAGAGCTTCAAAAATGTTTCCATACAAGGGAATCGTATGCGTAGATTCCGAATTTCGACAAATCAGACCTCGCTGACACGTCAAATTTGGGCTAAAAGGCAAAAACTACGCAACTTAACGCTTTTCCGCAGTTTTTGCCTTTTAGCCCAAATTTGACGTGTCAGCGAGGTCTGATTTGTCGAAATTCGGAATCTACGCATACGATTCCCTTATATGGAAATATTTTCGAAGCTCTACGGCCTTGCCTAAGGCCTTTTCCAGCAAAAAAAAGGTGCGCAAATGTCCAGGTGCGCAAAAAAAAGGTCGCATTTGTCCCGCCCCCGTTAAACGCTTCATATTTTGTCAAATTTTAAGCTAACTTCAGTCTTAAAATGGAAAAATTTGGTAGAGTAATTATTTGCCAAAAAATTGACAACAAAGGGTTCTTGTTTCTAGATTGAATCACTTTTTGCAAAGTAGATTTAAAATTATGCATTAGTACAGTAAACAATTGGTTAATGAAGTTGTAAACGCAAAATCAATATCTCTTCCAGGTGGCTAGCCTCAACAAGAACAACAAGAACAAAACAAGAACATTTCAATGGGCTTTCTATGAGTGAATGTGTTTTTTTGCAAAAGTGAACATTGTGGAATGGATAAAAAAGAGAAAAATGTGCAATGGGAGGCTAAAAGAGTACAATTTACTGGAGAAAACACATCAATCACAATTTGTGAATGGAAATCAAAGAGAAAACAAGGACCCAAGTTTGTTTTTGAAAAGAATTGAATTGAATTGAATTGAATGAATAGAATTGAATGAATAGAATTCTGGAATCTAGAGTATCTAGATTCTAAGCATTGAACTGCATAAAGTCAAGCTATAGTTTGAATGATTCTATATAAGAGAGAATGTGGTGAAGGAGATGGGAAATGGGAAGAGAAGATGGGAACAACGAATCTAGAGTATCTAATGAATCTAGAGTTTGCAACCGACTCGTCGACTCATCACCACCATGAGACTCTTAACATAAAATTAAAACTCTGCACTGGCATCGTGGTTTCATATCAGAGTTAATATCTAAACTAAGATTAGATAAAAATTAGATTAACTAAGATATAAACTAAGATTTTTACTAGAAAAAAACCAAAAAAAATTTTGTGGGAAAAAAGAGAACAAGGACACAAGTTTGTTTTTGAAAAGAATTGAATTGAATTACGTTCAATGCTTAGAATCTAGAGTATCTAGAGTTAAAAGAAATTTTGGTAAAATAGTTCAATTATCTATTTTCTGATCATTTGATAGAAAAAGCCTTGATCTAATCTTGATTTTAAAGAGCTTAAGAATAACGTTAAAAATTCAGAACTATATAGATTCATTTTTAAAATAAACCAGCAACCATTTTCCTCAAGTCAAGTCAACAATGGTCAGCTCACCTAAAAAAATAATACAACCAAAAATAGACGTAAAAAAAGGTGGCCACCAGCACGCTGACAAAAGGAGGATTGAAAAAGAAAGGGGTTAAAAAAAGATCGAAAAAAAGAGACGCAACGCGCGCGCACGCAGACGATACGGGGAAGAGAGAGGAATGAGGGGACGATAAGGGCGGTTGAGGAAAAGGGACAAGAATGGGAGACAAGAGGACAGGACGACCTTTTCTTTTAGGGTAGAGGTACCCCTTTGGGCTGACTCAATCTCTTTCGGGTAGGTGAACGCGTTGCCCAAAGGGGCAAATACAGGCTAGGCTTTTCTCTGTCCCCTCCCTTCTCTACTCCGATCCTCGTCCGAATCGATTGATCTCTCTCTACTGTATTCTGCATCGAGCTATGAGTTCCCTATCTCTTGTTGTGTTCGATTTTTGATCTAGAGAACAGATGAATGAAGAAAATCGATGCTTAGCTTGTTCATAGAATTGAATTGAAGATTAGAGCGTTAAAACACTATCAATTGAATTGATTTAGTTGGGCTTTAGTTATGAAAAGCTGTCAATTTTATACTTGTAGAGCTTTAAAATCGATGCTAGAATGAGAGGTAGCAAAATCCCAGTTTCTAGAACCTATTTTAGGGAGACAAGCAACTAAAAACCAATCACCATCAAAGAAAATCTATTGCCCATTCTGATATTCACCTTCTACTGATATCCAACCAGCTTTTAGATCAACTAGAACATGTAGAAACGTTCAATTTACAATCTTTTTTTCCTTTCTCAAAATTGTGACTCATCATTTTACGATGATCGTCCTTTCTATTTGTCGATACGTGGACAAATCATATTTTTTGCTGTGCCAAGAAAAAGGAGAACATTGAAAAGCAAAACACTTTAAAAAGTGAATAGAAGCAGATCAGGGACAATGCTTTACATTGGATAAGATATCGGGTTTCATTCGAAGATTAGACAAAGTTTTATTTGAAAACTGAATAATTGAGCAGATGAATATGCAATTCTACTATACTAGGTAGTAAAAACCTCGACAAATCCTAGAGTTTGTTCCCTGGCTTTGATTATTCAGCATTTCAAATTCTACTGACTTGGAACCTAAAGCAGACTTAACAGGTTCGCAAAATAGCAAAAAGATTCATTAGGTACAAGCTCAAATGAGTGACAAAAATCGGACGATCAAAGAGATGGAAAGATTGAGGTGAGATGAGGATCGAATTGGGGTGAAGGGGAGGGATCGTCGATGAAGAGAAAAGTGGTAGGTTGTCACCGAGGGAAGAGGGAAAGATGCTTGGTTTCAAGGACATTTTCATTCCTCTTTTATTTCGTTTTATTTCCCATTCAACCATGGCATAAATAGGCGAGACAATGGAGGGAAAGGGTGAGCATGAGAAAGGGCTCTTGAGTTAGGCTCGGGAATTGAGAGTTCTTTTATTTTTGAGCATTTGAGCCGTTTACAATGACCAGAAGCTACAATTGCAACCTGCAACAGTTCTATCCCGTCTTGCATTAAGCCCGTTGAATACACAGGTACAAATTTGGATACAAACAACTGCTTAGATACAAAATAGAAATCATAGAGCCGTCAGAATCTGTGTTTGATCGTTCTTGCAGACAAAACGCTAGCTGAGTAGATCTGCAAGCTGATCAGCAAGGCCACCAAGTAGCTAAAAATGTTATTGGTCTACAAAAAGTCGTACTCTGATCAAAACAACAAAGAACTAGCATTTTTGACCCCAGATTTCCAGTCCTTAGTTATTGCAATGAAAGTGAGAAGTGCATCAATGAGTAATGAAAAGAAAATGGTTAACTATGTGGTAGGGATGGAAGGCCCTTGAAGGGAAGTGACCACGAACGGGGAAAGAGAGAAAGAACTGGGACAGCTGTCACTCTTCGGGGATTCCAGTTATGGACAAGCCTCGTTGAAGCCAAGGGTCGACACCAATTAGGCAGCCACTTTTTGGGTCACGTCATTTTGAGTTCACGCTTTGGGTGACTCGCTGGAGTTAATTAGGATAATATGCTGCTAAAGTCAGGTCTTGGCTTTGATCTGGCTTACATGACCAAGACCTCTGGAACACCGTTTGCGACTACCGCACTGCTATACTATAACAATACGCTTTGTAGACCGGTATCTATCACTAGCCCTATCTCGATTCTGTCTTTTCCCTCGAACTCATTGTTCTTCCGTACCATAGCGCAACCCAAACCTTGTCACCTTTCTTTTTCTATTCTCAAATCTTTATGTTCACAAAAAATGGTTCCCCAGGGATTTGCCGGTCTCATTTCTCACAAATGTGTCCCATTGAGGGATTTGTTTCAAAAATCCAGTGGGGATAAAAGCTATGAGAAAGCGGAGAAACGGAGAAGGATTTGTGGCTATGGATTGGCGAAAATGGGGAGATACAAATGCAGACTCAAATCTCATATTAGTTCAAGTTTGTTCCATACTCGCAAAAACAGTCAAGAGCTCAGAGTCAAACCCGAAAAAAAACAGGTCGGTCAAAAACAGGCACTATGCACCCAGTGAAAGAACCGTTTTTTGCGCTTCAAAATTTCTTGATACGGGCAAGTTGTTTACGGGAAATTTGGTGAGTCCTAAGAAAAAAAATGGAGCGGAAAGCACATGATTTTTGAATGGAAAATGGGGCTGATAGGCTGAAATGAACATGAAAAGCGATAAGCTGAAATGAACCCCATAAACGGCACCCTAATAGCTTTGAAGAATAAAGCAGCTTTGAAAGTGTGGGAGGTGATTGAAAAGCTTAAAGATTTCGAAAATAAAGAACTTATCGTTAAAGTCAAGAGTTAAACATTGCAGGTCCATGATAAAACTGGGATTTTTGGGCTCGGTTTCCAAAGTTGCACCCAGATACAGTAATTCTTAGGTCTTGCTGTAGCTAGTATAAATATCTATAAGAATTGGAATTTTTTGAATCATCAACAATAAGATAAATCTATAAAACTCAAGATGAGCATCAATAAATCGTCATTTTCAAGGCCATTCCACACATCATTCATATAATGTGGGGTTTCCAGGTGCGGTGAGGGAAACAGGCCGAGAGTGGGATTATGGTGTGCACAAATAAGTGTTTCCCCTCTAGCTACAACCAGATCGAAAAAGGAGGAAATGGTGCACAGAGAGACAAAAGAAAAGAAAGGAGAAAGAGAATCGAATAGCTGCAATCCGACTCGTACACAAATAGGGAAGAATAGGGAAAGGGTTGGCCTTGTTATTGGGTCACTCTAACCGAATAACAGCAGCATTGGCAAGATAACCTTTGTTGGCAGATTTTTGAGCTTGATTTTCACAAGACAAAACGAGTACACAAGAAAAAAACGTTTGAAAAAGAGATACACCCAAAAGTGAACAAGAAAAATTTGATCGTATCGCTTGAGGACTAGTTAAAAAATCTGAAAAGATCACAATAAGGAAGTCGAGGATGACAACAAAGAGGTGAGAAATTTGGAGAAAGGGTGATTGATCCTTACGACTGAGTGGTGATCGGAGGCGATTGAATCGGATCGATGGAGTTGGCTGAGGCTCTCTTCGGCTTGGGACTCACAAAGACCGCGTAGGGCATTGGCTTGCGACGGTAACTGAAAACGTTACAGATAGATGACCAACAATCTCTTTTAAAAGCTAAACTCACTTTATTTTGTAGTGAAGTCCGTCAATGACTTGAGTGTTCAATGGGAAAAGCCAAAATCCCCATCCGAAGACCGAAAATTTTGAGGATTGAATAATTCAAACAATTGTAAAAACCTGCCGCAAATTCTCCAAGGTGCCAATGTTGTAATCAGCTCGCGGATCGCCACTAAACAAAATCAGGATAAGAATAAGAAAAGGAAACTCACTCAATTCTTGGGATCTTTGCCTGTTCACACGTTGTTTCATTGAGCACGACCAAACCGCGGTGATAATTGAACATTTCTCCCAATGGCCAGTACCTGAATAAAAGAATTATTCTCAACCCATTGACATGCATCTTTAAAAGTTTGATAAAAAAGTTTTACATAAAGCAAATGCATCCAAGAATCCCCACTGCGATCATCAAAAAGGCGATCAAATCATCAACCCAATGTGCTTTCACAAAGTATCGAACAAAGGCCTCGAGCGAAGTGACAGTTGTCCTAAACGCGAATACTATTTTAAAAAGTTAAAATATAAAATAGTCACCAACCAGCAAAGAAAAGTCATGCTATAGGAGAGATAAAGGAGGAAAGACTTGTAGTTGCCGTAGTGAACACAATTGTTGATCCATGGGCAATGGTGATCAAACTAAAGGGTAATTTTAACAAGATTAATCAAGGATAGTAATAGTTGCACCTTCAACACACAGAATCCACAAGAGCTGCAGTGATGAGCACGATCCGGCTTCACAAGGCGGCACTCGTAGCAGTAACTAAATTTGAAAATGCCTAGGCAATTTTGGATCAAGCGCAACAATTAAACCACTCACCGAATCCTTTCCCCAAAATGATCACGTTCCATCGTGCAAATGTTGCGCTCGCTGCAAAAAGTTCGAAGGATCTCCATTTGTTGCATCATCTGAAAGTATTTATAAATTATACACAAAATTCAAACCATATCTTGAGTGGATTGATCAGGCAAGTAGCGTTTCCCATTGAACGGAGTGTTGGCTTTGAGATCTCCATCTGTTTTCGCATCTGCCTAAAACATGTGTACTAAAAAGGCATATTAGCTACCAACCCTGAATTTGTCTGGAACTTTAGCTACCGGAGTCATGATGGTTGCCATAAAAGACCAGAAAGCCAATATGGTAATCCCTTCAAAGACGCAAATATAGAACACAGCCTAAAGAAACTTGTAAAAGAAAGAAAGCATGTAAAACTTGCCTGTTGTTTATGTTCAAGCATCTGCCAGCACACAGCATAAAGGTACATCACTTGACTAAAGGAAGGTTAGGCTAATAAATAGAAAATTTCTTACAAATATCCCAAGAAAATGAGCTGTATGATGACCATGATGTTGAGAGATTTTGTTAACATCCATCCCTGTAAATAAAAAAAATTGCATGACACGGGTAATAAGATTAAGATTTAAGAATAAGAATAAGGTAAAAAGATAATAAGGTAACTTAAAACAAAGAATATGTTTCCGGACGTTTAAAAAGCTAGATTCAACGCTTCTTAACGTTAACTTTTACGCTATTGATCAAATTCCACAAGAAATGTAACAAATTTTGCAAGTGCTTAACTGCTTTAAGAATGTAATAGGCAAAATGTCTGATCTGCTACATAAATTTAATCTCAAAACATATCATTAAAGCATTTCTATCCAATCATTCAACATATTCAATTAAATTATTTACCTTGACACGATTTCGTTGGCGATACTCGCGCACCCACATGTAGATCCTCGAATACCACGACATCGATTGATCTAAAGTAAAAATTATAATGCGAAAGTGAAAAATACGAATGTAGACGTGAAAATTTAAAAAAAACGAACCTAACAGGACCACTTGAAGAAAATGAATAATGAATTTTTTTGAAGAATGAGCTTTGCGTCAAAAAGTTAAATGTAAATGTCAATTTAGATTTTGGTGTGTAATTTAAAATTTTGTCATGTTGGTTGATACTTTGCTTGCTATTTCTGAAGTGATCTTTTATGATAATGATATGATAACAGAGCATGTGGAACCAATTTGAAAGACAAAACGGCTAGGTCAAATTACAGAAAATTGTCGATTTTTCTCTTTGTATAACTCCGTCCGTTTGTTTCCACAAGCTCTGATATGTCAAAATTTCGATTCTACGCCCTAAAATTACCTAGAAAAACAACTTTTGGAATAGAAATTGGTTAATATTAGCTTTTTAGAGCTTTTTTAAAACGCGAAAAAAGGTGCGCTAATGGGCAAGGTGCGGAAAAAAAGGTGCGCAAATGTCCGGGTGCGCAAAAAAAGGTCGCATTTGTCCCACTCCCTACTTTGCTTGCTATTTCTGAAGTGATCTTTTATGATAATGATGATTCGTTAAATGTTTTGCTCATTTCGATAGTTTGGAAAAAGATTTATTCTCACAAAACATATAAATTCTTTATAAAACCCGTACTCAAGTCGTGTTTAAGGCAAGTGAATGGACCAGAATGTAGAAAATGGCAATTTGTTTTTGATATCTTCGCATGATCATCTTGCATTTTGCTTCAAGGCCTGAAATTGTTTGTAATTAATTTTTGAAGATACTATAATGTGCCGGTCTACAATACTCGGCTACAGAAAGAGTACCTTTGCAGTCTAGTAAGTTGAATTAAGCTTAAAGCTTTCTTACAAGGCTTATAGCCTAAAGCCTTCATCAAAAAGGCTTATATCCTTTTTGATGAAGCAAGCTACTGAATGAGTTATTCTTAAACGCTCTAATGAATACTTTTCCATACCTGAAACAATCGATTCCCACGTACAAGCAACCCCAACTCATTGAGAAATGCGATCACCGAGACATCTTCTCGAATTTTCATCCCGTCAAGAACCGCCACCGCGTAAATCTCCTCCTCCAAACGCTCACAGTAGAAAGTCTGAAGTTAGATTATTCGCTGGTTTTCTAATAAATCTAATAAATCCATTCTTTCACTCACCTTATCCAAAGTCGTGTTTTCAAAGAATTTCCGACCATTTCCTTCGATAAGTTGTGCAATCTCGTCGTGGTATTGATCCACCTGGATTTTTATGTTTAATGTTTTTATGTTTAATGTTTCAATGTTTCATCTTTATCAAGACTTACCCTATGCGGAATAGGTAAAGAATTTGGTTCATAGTGAATAGGCAATCTCAGCATGATCGGGAATTTCTCATGTAATCCTTTCAACGGCTCAACTTGTTGACTTTGATCGAAACGGTTCTGCGTGCGTACATAGTGAAAACCTCAAATTAATTCAATGATTTTGAAATTTCCACCAAACTATACCATAAAATGGCTCATCTCTCTCCGTTCTATTCATTAGAATATAAAAGTATTCAATATCCGATCGTTTTGAGACAAAATCCCGGCAAAGAGCTGAAAATTTGCTTTAGATTTGGTGTTTGAGTGTATCTTGTGCTCAAAAATAGAAACACATTCTTTCTGGCGGACTTAACAAGCTACAACAAGCTAAAATCATGGCCTATGTATGCCAGAAAGGGATGGAAAGGGTTCTATGGTTTTATGCCAGTTTGTATCGGTTTTAAACTCACTCAAATAATTCGGTGAATTGGCCACAATATGCTGCTTTGTCAAAATCGTATCCAAGTCTGTCGGATTGCAATATGGACCAAGACTATCACAATAGTAAAGCGTGAATTTGGCTAAGAGATGAGCTTTAAACTGGATCAACCAAGTGATCAAGCGACTTCTGAAAACTTTTACAGTTATCATCAAAATTTCTTTAAAGACTTGTGTGCTGTTTTCTCATTCGATCCCTTGAAGAGCCACGAGGCAAAACCGGCTCGATTCGCTGCAGCCGCTTCGGACGGTTGCAACCATTTATCAAATTTATCTTTCACTTCTTTCAGCGCTGTCACACTTTTCACTAACTAAACATGGAGTACTAGATATGTAGAATACTAGAAAGGATAGCTGATAATAGTTTCTATCAGCAACGGCAATCTATGGAAAATATTCGTGATTTACTATAGCTTCTTTTACTATTTATAAATCCATTTCCAAACCCACATTCCCATCAACGATCGAGCACTGCAATTTCAGCAACAAGTACAGTAAATCGACTTCATCTTGGTACAAATTAGCTAACGCTAATAGATTCGGATGAGAAAAGCGACGAGTTTGTTCGGTCTCGATTTTTGCTCTCCTCGTCAATTCCTCCCATTCCCTATCAGCTGTGTTTGCTGTAATCAAATAAAATTAAGAATTATTTCGCTATTTACCTAATAAAATATATAGCTGAATCATTTGTATCCTGGCATTCACATAGTGACGACATTGTGAGAGCAGATGCTCGCTCACTGATCCAATTGCCACGTTTTGAGCGGCATTTTTCAGGTCTTCACTAAATTACCTTATATTGGAAGGGTTTGCCAGGTCGCGAGCATTTATACGACCGCACAAAGAACTACTGGCCAGTGATTTGCATCGGATTTTTCTTTTGCTTTGTAGATGTTATAAAAAAAGAAATTAAGCTTTAAATTTGTACCCTGGGGTTTTCAGGGTCGGGGAATCGATTGAAGCTATTCATTTTATTAAGTCTACCAATTGGAACTGGTTAATTGGTTTAAACTTTTCGATCTAGTGAGATCTAGTAAGAATCGGTCCTAATTCAGACCAAGCCAACTCACGCAATAAGTGCATAAGTCCTTTGCAGTCCGTCCTCTTTTCGGAAGAACATTTTCGGCAAGAGAAATGATAGCTGATAATAGTTTCTGTCAGCAACGGCAATCTATGAAAAATCTTTATTAGTGATTCATTTTCAACTCACTTGTGCTAAACTCTGCATTAACAAACTCCACGAGTTATCTTTTGCGTTAATCGCGCAATTCGTTTGACCCAACTTTGCTCGGAATTCATCCACGAGGTCTTTTGCCTGAAGCTTTATTGATCAGTAAATGCAGATGCTAAAACTTTCTCATGTTTATCAACTATGATTTTTCCAGTTTGCTTTGAAATAACCTTGATTACTTTTCCCTTACACAGCCTTTTTCCTTACAAGTCAAGAATGGTTACATAGTTTGTATAAGTTATTCAGTCAACTAAACGCTAATAAACATCCATTTGCTTATCTATTATATATAAAAGAGCTGTGTCTGTCTGTCTGTCGCTGCGCCCAGTGGACCGTTTCAAACGTTAGTTCGGCTTAGAATTCCATGTAATTGTACAACATGTTTTTAAATTTTTAAAAAACCAAAATTACCAACACGAGTGGGAGTCGAACCCGGGTCGTGTGGGCTAGAGACAAGCGCGCTCACACTGCGCTAGCCTTTAACCGAGTGGCCGAGTGGTTCGCGCCTCTCAAACGGAAGAGAGGTCGCAGGTTCGACTCCTCCCGCCGCCAATTCTTTTGCTTTTTTTTGCTGCGGAGCAACAGTAAAGCTGCTGATAAGATTATATACTACAATATAATGTACTAGAGGCTCTAGAGCTTGTAAGTCAAGCCAAAAATCTTTAAGTTAGATTTGATTTCTTTCAACTCACCAAATCGAATCGAAAAATCTTCAAACATTTCCCAAATTCATTGAGCAATTCTTGGATCTCATCTTCGCGTGAGTTTTGACTAGGAGTTGGTGATGAATTGTTCATGAATCGTCAAAATAGAAGAAAAGAAAAGAAAAGAAATTAGAAATCGAGAGAATTTTCAAAATAACGCGAACAAAATGATACTTTTCACAACATTTCTTTGTCTACGAACTACGAGCCCTTTTCTCCCCATTCTCTTCCTTTCATTTTCTCTTTATTTCAGCTGTTTCCCTGTCTTCCCCTTTCATTCCCGTTGATATGAATCATCTCTGATGACATCATTCATTTTGTCTTCCCGCTACAAACTTTCTCAGCACCATCTTCAATAAATCTCTTTCAGAAAATTTATACGAGAAAGTTTCATCAAAAGTTTTTGATACAGTTTTATAATCTAAAACTTGGCCTTGACCTTGCTTTTTGCATGCTTTTTCTTTGTTTTTTCTTGCAAAACCTTGCTTTTTCTTTTTTTAAACTCAAATTTTTACCCAAATCTCAAAATTTGAGTTTTTCTTTTGAAACAAACAAACAAACCAAAAATGGATTAGTTTACGGATTCAACTTTATCTCTGAAAGCTATAATCTTTCTGTATTCTGTAAGCAGCACCTTTTTGCACCTTAATTGTTGAGAATTTTGGTGTGGTGAATGTTTGGAGAGGACTCTCCTTCAGTCTTTCACTTCTTTCACCCTGAAAGTCTTTTCTCTTCTGAACACACTTCGGTGGACTAGAAATAGAACAAAGAATGAGAAAGAAAAGCAATGGACTCGACTGGGAAAGGGGAATCGACCACATCAACTTCCTTTCTTTCAAACTTTTTATTACCTATTTGATTCTGTTTTTGATTCTGATTTTGATTTCCAACTTGAAAGGATCATTACTTTCATAAAGCTGTAGCTTTTTGTGGTTTGACAAGAGCTCACAACAAAGCTGAAAAGTTAAATTGTAGCAAGAAGTTGTTAAGATTAGGCTATCAAGTTTTGTACAATTGTAAATACAATACTTGATAAGACTAGGTTAACTAGTTAGTAGAATTAGTTTGGAACTAACATTAGAATCATAGGAATAGAAGATATTAAACCAAATGTGCGTAATAAAATGTTACCAGAGCTCCCAATTTTCTTGTTTTGATTACCTTGTTTGTTCAAAATGTTAGTTCAAATCCGTTATAAATCGGATTATCTTTTGGAGCTTTCAACAAAGTTTTTTTTGACTGTAGTTTTCGTTTTTCCCTTTCTTTTCAAAACGCATTAATTCTTTGTCTCTTTGTCAATTTTAGAAAAAAAAAACTGAATTTAGAACACATCAAATGCGACTTTTAGTAGCACTTTTTCTTTTTTACTCTCCTGTTCCACTTCCCCAACTTTTCAATGTCATTCTTCAAGTAAATGATCTGTAAATGAGTCTTTCTCGTGCAATTTCGATTCGCTTAGTGCTTGAAATAACATGTTTCTAGAACCTAGATAAAACTTAGATCGTTTCTAGATCAAAACAAAGCTTTGTTGTTAGCTTTGGTGTTTCAATAGCGATGGTGGGATAAGTTTTTAAGAAATGGGGATTTGAAACCTTTTCTTCAGTTTACCGTATTCTCTCTAATAGTAGTGCGCACTACTATTTTTTCAACCCCCTCTCGAACCGCAATACTATTAGAGAGTGCACTACTATTAAAGAGTGCACTACTATTAGAGAGAATACGGTATTCTATTTAATTTCATCCGATTTATAGTCTAATTTCTCATCAAATAAGATAGAATTAAGTAAATATAACGAAATCTTAAGCAGATTATCCAAGTTATCCACGTTTTAGAAGCCAGATTGTTCACTCGTTTTTCTTGGATTCATGACCGTAACCTGTCTTATTGAATTCACTAGCGTTTAAACCACAAGCATTTGTTTAAATACAATTTTACGGGAGTGGGACAAATGCTACCTTTTTGCGCACCCGGACATTTGCGCACCTTTTTTTCCGCACTTAGCCCATTAGCGCACCTTTTTTCGCGTTTTAAAAAAGCTCTAAAAGCTAATATTAACCAACTTCTATTCCAAAAGTTGTTTTTCTGGGTAATTTGAGGGTGTCGAATTCAAATTTTGACATAACAGAGCGTGTGGAACCAATTTGAAAGACCAATTTGAAAGACAAAACGGCTAAGTCAAATTACAGAAAATTGTTGATTTTTCTCTTTGTATAACTCCGTCCGTTCGCTTCCACAAGCTCTGATATGCTAAAATTTCGATTCTACGCCTTAAAATTGCCTAGAAAAACAACTTTTGGAATAGAAATTGGTTAATATTAGCTTTTAGAGCTTTTTTAAAACGCGAAAAAAGGTGCGCTAATGGGCTAAGTGCGGAAAAAAAGGTGCGCAAATGTCCGGGTGCGCAAAAAAAAGGTCGCATTTGTCCCACTTCCCAATTTTACAGTAAAGTAAACTGCTATTAAGGAGAACTCGGTTTTAACACAACCCTTTGACCTTTCCCTATCATTCAAGCCATAATCATTCACTAAACCCCAAGGTGTAGCTTTGTTCAACGTTTTTCTCGTTTCTCCAAGCGCGATCGAATCTCTTTTCTTTTCATCCATCCAAATCCTAGCCCGATTTGACGGCAATGAAAGCTCCGACAAGACTGGCCTGTTGGGGAAAAGAAGAGAGAGAGCTGGTTTCGGTCAGAGAGACTCGTCTCTTCGTTCCCCATGCACACCTCGGTTTTTCTTTCCGATCGAATGTTTGGATGAATGTTGGGACAGTCTTTTGAATTCATGATCTTTAAAACTCTTTAAAAGTTATCCATATCATGCTTGATCTAGAAATCTAGACAAAAATATTATTTTAGCCTATAATTGTGTCAATTTTATCAATCTTGCTTTATTGCTTTATTTATTTACCGGCCTTATTTATTTCTGGATGTTTTGGGGATGGACGACTTTTGTCGCCGTGGAGCAGTGGTCTATCGCCCATACGATCCGGGTTCGGCCTCCCCGTGTGACTTGAATTGTGCTTTTTAAAAAATCCAAAAACACATTGCACAACTACATTTAATTCCCTATTCAACGGTGCAAAAATCATTGCAAACAGTCCTCTGGGGGGTGAGGAGTAGCGCGCACAGACAGACGGACAGACAGACGGACAGACAGACAGACGGACAGACAGACGGACAGACAGACAGACGGACAGACAGACAGAAGACAGACAGACGGACAGACGGACAGACAGACGTCTTAGTCCCTTTATATATAGTAGATTCTATCTTTCTCCCTAATCATATAATTATTCAGAAAATGTGCAGATAGATAATTTGTGAAATTGTTTAAAAGCATTTTAATTTAAAAAGAATTAATATTATTTAAAAGTATTATTTAAAAAGATCTTAATATGAGAGATTTAAAGAAAATTTTAAGAAATTTAGGCTGCTTTTTGATTTTTCCATCTATTCATCCCCTTTCCCATTCATTTTTTCATTTGTTGATTGAAAAAGCTCATCTAGAGCTTATTATGTTAAAAATTCAATGGAAAACAAAATTATTTTAAAGCTTCAAGAGAATTTCAGTAAGATCCCACGAAAATTAGTTGATTTTTCAGATTTCAGAACAGATTTAAGCGTTGACTTTTATATTTTGATGCTAATTTTCGGGGTAGCCTAGTTTCCGCAACTTTTTTTGCGCAACAGGGTCACTTGCGCAACTGGGTCGTTTGGGCAACTCATCATAACTGTCTTCTAAGTGAGCTAATCTTTATGCTTTTGGTGTGATTTTGTTGCACTTATTGAGATCTACAAAATGAAACCAAAATCATAAAGATTAACCCACTTAGAAGAAAGTTATGCCGAGTTGCCCAAACGACCCAGTTGCGCAAATGACCCTGTTGCGCAAAAAAAGTTGGCGGAAACTAGCCTACCCCTAATTTTCATTTTAGAATCAAGTCAAAACCTTTTCAAAGTTTCCAAACAAAACTTTTTAAATAAAAACTTGAAAAGGGCTTTTTTTTAAAGTCCCGTCCTTAAGCAATTTAGCCACTTAGCTCGTTTTTTCCGAAAAATTACTTAAACCACCTCAGAATTATCAATTTCTATTCAAAAATTCTATTTCTATTTTTATTCAAAAATTCGATTTCTATCCAAAATTTACCTTACTGAGCATGTTTTTTTAAAATTACCCTTTCTACTTTAGTTTTATTTGATCAGCTTTTAGAAAGAAGATTTTCACATCAAAATATTTTCAAATGAAATGTGAAAATGGCGATTGTGTCTATTCATGAATTTGCAATCACAAAAAATCGATGAGATTTTATTTCTATTTTGATATATTTCGTTCTCAATGTCAAATTTCCTTTGATTCTTTGGGTTTCTCAAGTTTTTTGGAGCTCTTATGAGTCTTAATCCATTGCTTAAGCTTTAAGTCTTTATCGTGCCTTCTTTTTGTTAGGACTCTTTGATTTATTTCATTGATTTATTTTATTATTTGTTTTAAAATCTATATTTTTCTTAAATTTTCATTTTCAGGTCCTCCCTCAGGGTGATGGGATCACTTGGCGTAAATGGATCACTTCTCCTTCTAATTTCATTCACTGTTCTCTGTTTTGGTGATTCTTTATATGATGCGAGTGATCCGATTCTCGAGCTAAACATTGACACATTCGATAAAAGCGTCTATGGAGAGGTTGGTGAAAGAAAAGGATTTACGAGGTTACATTGTGGCAGTCTGAACCTGATTCTAAACATTTTCCTAGAAAACTTCTACGTTTTCTAATTCGTATCACCTACTTACTGGTTTTGATTCATTTTATAACCTATAGAGCACATATTAAGCTTTCCAGTAAGTCCTTTTCATACTTTCGTTGAAAAATAACAAATATTCATCAAATTAATCTATGGTTTACCTTAATTAAAGCGTTTATCATTGAAATTTTCTTCATTTTAAGTCAATTTTGTGATTTTTAGGCAAATTTTTCGTAAAAAAACTATCTTAATTTAGAAAAAAGCCTTCTTCGTTGAGTTCTATTCATCATGGTGTGGTGCGTGTATCGCCTACGCTCCAACTTTCAAAAAATTTGCTAGGTTTGTGAAGAATGAAATAAATATTTATGCAAATTTTTAGATTAGTGCAAAGCTGGAAACCGGTTGTGCAAGTGACTGTGGTCAATTGTGCAGAGGATAAGAATATGCCGCTTTGTAGAGAGCACGAGATTCACGCTTTTCCGACTATCAAGGTGAGGTTTAAGAGTTACAGAACGAGTACTGGTCATTTTCATTTCAGTACTTCAAATACAACAGCAAGGGGAAAGAAGACATGCAACTTTATCAAGGCGACAAGTACAATATTGGTCAACTTTCACTGGATTTGGCTCAATTGGTGAAAGGAGATGCGGAGGCTCAAAAACCGTCGGAATGGCCATTGTTGGATCCGGTTCCAGAGTGAGTTTTGGTGCAAATTGAAAAACACTTTATTGGGAATTTTAGTACAACTTCTCTGGATGAAATTTGGCAATCGACAACAACGAAATTCGTGTTGTTAGTATCAGAGAATGAGCCAAAGATGGGAACAGCAGTGAGTGGAGAGAAAAATTCTAGAATTCTAGAGTTTTACAGTTCTAGAGTTCTAGAGTTCTAAAATTCTAGAGTTTTACAGTTCTAGAGTTCTAGAGTTCTAAAATTCTAGAGTTTTACAGTTCTAGAGTTCTAGAGTTCTAAAATTCTAGAGTTCTAGAAATCTTGAACATAGTCATTCTTGAAGAGAAGCTTTCAAAAATTCAACAACATCAAGTTTCTTAACCTCGATACTTTTGAATTGAAAAACTTCTGACTCACTGCCAGCCGACTACAAGAAGATTTGATAAACAAACCATTCTAGGAAGCAATCAACTTCCACGGGGATCGTCACGTGAAAGTTGTCATTGTGAGGCCATCAAATCCAGTCGCTTCATCGATTTCTCTCTTTGCTGGGAAAGCAGCTCTTCTCCAAAGAGGAACTCCGAATCCCGTTTGGATTTCAGGGTTTGTAAAGTTAACAAAACTATGAATTTGTAAGATTTCAGCGACACTGTTACTTGGGAGCAAATCCAAGAGAAAGTCAACGAGTTGGTTTCCGCTGAGCCGGCTGGACAAGTCGTGGAACCAGTGCTGGTGAGTTGGCCCAGTGTGCAGCAATAAAACTATATTTTCAGAACCAACCTCGCGAGATCATCTCCTCAGTCGATTTATCTCAATATCAAGTACAAGCCGTTGATCTTCAATCGGCTCTCGGTTACATGTTGTTGAAAGAAATTGTGAGAAGAGAAAAGATCTCTGGACCAGATTTCGAAGCACTAAAGCAATGGATTCACGTGTTGAAAAAGGTAAAAAGGTTTAGCTGAAATTGTCTTTAATCATCTGATTTCAGTACTCTCCTGGCACCGCTCCAATCCGAAGATTATTACATCGATTAGACGAATGGATCCAACTGAAACAATTCCAAGTGACTGCTGATGAATGGACACAGAAAGTCAACGAGTTACAGGTTTGAGAAAGTGATTTTCTAAGTTTATAAGCTAAACTTTTACACTGTCAAAGTGTCAGTATTGATTGATTCATTGATTCAGTTGGATCTCGGGAATCCCCTTCCATCGACACCAACATGGTTATCGTGTCAAGGATCAAAGAGTAATCTTCGAGGATACACTTGTGGATTATGGACTCTCGGACATGCGATCGCAGCTCAAGCCTACAATCAGGAGAAAGATAGTAAGACTTGGAGAGCTTTAGTAAACTATACTTGGAATTTAAAGCTCTTAAGTGAATTAACCGTTGATATTGATTGGATGTCTTGGTTCATTCAAAGTAAAACTCCTCAGAGTTTGAAATGATAGTGATAGTACTTGAAAGTTTTTTAGTCTAGACTACATACTAGATAAATAGCTGTTTGAGATCTTGTAAAGCACTGATTACTTTACCTAGCTTCTTTTCCTGAAAACAACTTTCTTTCCAGATTCCCTTTTCTCACCTGTTCGAGAAGTCCTCGATCCATGGAAACAATTCATCACTCGTTTCCTCTCATGCCAAGAATGCGCTGAGAATTTCGAAAAAGAGAGCACACAACACGGGCTCTCATATGTGACAAGAAAAGGTAAATATATTAGATACGGAAATTCATCCATTCATTTCCAGAAGACATGGTTATGTGGCTAGTGAAAGTGCACAATTCGGTCAACAAGCGATTGTCCGGTGCCGCCGCTGAGGATCCGAAATTTCCAAAACGTCAATTCCCACCTAAAGTTTGTTAAAGCTTTAAAAAGTTTTACATTTAAAAGTGCCAGCTTCAGCTTTTCAAACAAATTCTAGGAGCTTTGCGCTCATTGCTACAATGCAGCTGGAGACTTGGATGAGACAGAGACTTTCAAATTCGTTCTCGCTTACTACACGGATATCAGAACGGATCCAGTAGAGGTAAATTTGCACTTTTTTTTGACATTTTTCAACTAATCCTTAGTTTCTAATCTATCACTAACTTTTTCTCTTCTCTTTTTAGCCAGCTCCTGCCTATCAGATGAGTGAATTTAAGGGTGGAAAGCTAGAGAAAGTCGCCAATCGACAGCTAAATCCGAAATTCGCGGTGAATGCTAATCCGGTAAGTGTTTTAAAAGAATGGATTAGTTAAAGCGTTTTTTTTATGATCTAGATAATCTTTTAGGTTGATGATCTCGAGGCTGAGGAGGAGAGGATGAAGAAATTAGATAGGAATCCACAAAGAGAATGGAGGAGTCTAGATGGAAGCAATTGTGAGTTCTGTGCTCATCCAGGCGCTCGTTTGGATGTTCTGTGCTCATCCAAACGCTCCTTAACTGGTGCACTGAATCTATCTTTGTGTACTTTGTGCTCAAAAATGGAAACGGACCATTTCTGATGGACTGAGTTCTTCATTTTTGTAACGCAATGGCTTCCAAAGAAAGCCAAGAGTTCAGTGCGCTAGAAAGGTTGCGTTTTGCAAAATAGCACTCCAAAGAGCAAAATATTAAAGCTTTTCATATTCTGCAAATCAAGAATGTAAACTTTTCAGCTGGCTTCACTCCAGAGCAATCAGAGCGCACTCATTTCTACTTTTTCCTCCTTTCTTTCGTCGCATTAGCCGTTTTCATCGCTTACTACAAATATCGACAAAACAAAAGCCGTTTCTGGAAACAATTCTACTACAGTTCCGACTTCAAATTGTGAATTTTTAAATAATCTTTGGATTTATTGTTTATTTTGTCCGAGTTTGCTAGTCTTGTCTCCGTTTGCACCGTTAACTTTTCACTAACACCGAGAGCTATTTCCAAAAAAAAGAAAGAACTAAATTTAGGAACTAATGGCTTCAAACTTCTACAACATATCATTTTTGCATATCTTTTTCAAATATTTTGGTAATCAAACGGGTCTCTCGATGTCCTTGTGATGATTTTTTTTAACCTTAAAATGTTGTTGTTTTGCATTTGTCTTACAGTAATTTGTGCACTTTCTAAGATTTAAATAGCTGTACCCTAACCGAAATAGTATCTAGATTTACAGCGTTTAGTCCAGCTGATTAGGAGTTTTGGCCGTACCCAATTTATAGTTCCTGCTTAAACAAAGCTGACTTATCTTAATAACAAAAGATTAAAGCCAATGCTGGATAAAGTTCAAGACCCCTTTTTTACCGTAAATGAGAACTATATTCTAAAGTACAACTGAGTGAAAAAGGTTTATTGTTTTCTCGTTTTTAAACCGAATCTATTAATCTAGTTCACTTCTTAAGTCTATGTATGTGCAGCTCGTTCTATGTTGTCTGGGTGCTTGTCTCGTTTTGTTGTCTTCCCTCAGCAGGGCTGCGCGGATCCGAATCCGGATCTCTACGCAAAGAACGTTATGGTGACCACGCGACGCTCCAATAGCCAGCTCATAGTACCGTTGTGTAGGCGTTTAATAGTGTCGTGTAGCCGCCGTAACGTTCTTTGTATTCTTGTGTGTCGGATCCGGATCCGCTCAACCCTGCCCCCATTGCTCATCCCAAACATCCCTTCCCCAATTCTCTTTTCTGTTTGGGTTCTCTTCTCTGTGATTTATCCGAAAACCAAGCCCAATGTAGCATCAATGCCCAAAACTTCTTAGGTTCACGATTGATTCATGAATGTCCAACTTTTGCGGGATTTTCCTCTCCTCCTGGTTCTTGATCCGAATAAAGAATTTTTAAAATCTGAGCTACATTGAAAAAGGTTTTGCGGGAAAATCACAGAATTTGAATGCATGTTTAATTTTACAATCTGCGAAAAGAGAGAGCCAAAAGCAAACCCGATGCCAGCAAACCTTCCGTCTCTATAAGGAAAAGCCGTTTACCAGACGGCGAGCGATTACACGGCCGCACAAAGAACATCTCGTGACCCTTTCCACAGTGAATCTTCTTTTCCTCTGAAACTTGCGCTCAGATAAAATTTAAGGCTAAAAATTTGTATCTAAGGGTTTTTGAGGTCAAGGAATCGATTGTCGGTGTTTATTTTCTTATATAGCTAACCAAAAATCTTAGCTTTAAAGCAATAATAGTTGAAATTTCAGAAAGCAAAACATCGCTTAACGATCCGATGATGAACGATATTGAAAAGTCGAAAAGTTTCTAATTTTCTTAAATTTCGAAATATTTCAGTACATTTTCCTATAGTTTTCTTCACAAAAACTACAATTTTCATTGGGTTTTTTTCAATACGTGGTACAGGGTATTCAAGTATTTTTGTGTCAAGATTGTGATTTTTTTTCTTTTGAGTTTTCAAAAAGTTTCATATCAAATTTTCAAAAAACCTACCGTAAATACTGTAATAGTACCCCATCCCCCTCGTACAGTAGCGTAGTCGCAAAAGTTTTTTAGTATTTTTTTAGTATTTCATTTTTTTCGAAGCGCCCGTACTTTCAAAAAATGCGTTTTTGGTATCAAAAAATAGCTGTAATTCAGGGCTATTTTTTGATATTTAAACGAGCATTGTAGCATAAACCAGTGTCGAGAAAATCGCGTCCAAAGCTAGACTACGCAACACTCCGCACCGTCATTAGGGGGGTGGGGTACTATTACAGTATTTACGGTATACTAATTAGTTACCGTATTTCTTTGAATAGAAGACGAATAAAAAATGATACTGTTTTTACTGGGGATCTTTTCGATTGCGGGAAGTGCTTCTTTAACGGCGGATAAAGCTAGAACGACAACACCGACAACACCATGTGGCAATCGTACGGCTGATGGTGAGTCTTTGTCTTGAATTTGTTTCTGATAGATGTCTAAATCTAAAGAGTAAAGAGTATGATCGCGTACTCCTGCGTAGCAGCCCTTTTTAAAATTTCTTTTCTGCATAAAAGCTTTCAATGAAGTGCTATAGGGCTGGAAAATGACTCAAAAATACCACATGAGCTCTGGGAAAACACGTGATGCGCCATTCCCGGGTCACATTCTTACAGCTGGGGGAACATAAGCTACTAAAGGTTAGAGGTATTTCCGAACGTTTTTAGAAAATTAATTTCAAACAGTTTATATGCAAATTTCAAAAAAATCTTTAAACCTAGTCCTAGCAAATGTGCGTACAAAAGATTCACAAATACCCTTTCACAACCACTGTCAACCTCAGAACATTTTCAGGAGAATCGTAGAAGAGCAAGTTCGAAGCCCGTTACAGAGAGCTTTCATCTGAATCTCATTCCAACTCATTTCACAGCAATCTTTTGTCTAAATTTTCAACTTTTAAACTTCAACTTTAGACAAAAAAACCAATTGAGAAGAAGTTGACAATCGATGGCCAATTTCTTGAACAATGGGTACCCGTGTTTTGATTGCAATCCCAATATTCTCAGCGATCTGTAAAAGTCTGAAATCTAGAAGCTATGATTAAAAGTTGATTGAAGACATTACTCCAAGGGAAATGGCCAAAACTGTTAGCTCATGTGGTATTTTTGAGTCATTTTCCAGGCTGCTACGCAGGAGTACGCGATCATACTCTTTACCCGGTCTTCTATTCGAAGAAATACGGTTTTTGTTAAGAAATTCTACAATTTTCTTCTCTCAAGGTGCGAATTCTGCAATGAAATTTTTGTTATTGCTTTTGAAGAGTTAAATATATATATTTTTTTTTTTTACAAAGCAAATCAAAAAGTTAAACACAGCGTTGTCTCCTCAAATTACGAGAGGAGTAAAAATTTTATGTCTTTTTTTCCGCTTTTATCATTTTAGATAAGCGATTCTTTATTGAAAGAAACGTTTTTCGGAAAGTTTTCAAGTAAAATTCGATGATTTCATTTTCAAAAAGAGATTTTAATTTGAGAAGATCGTGCTTATAAAAGAAAAGAGTCAATGGAAAGTTAAAAATTTGTACAAAGACTACTAGTGAGAATGGTTTAGGTCATTTGATCAAGCTTTTCATCAAGCTATTGATCAAGCTTTTAATCAAGCTTTTAATTAAGCTTTTAATCAAGCCTTTGATCAAGCTTTGAATCAAGCTTTTGATCAAGGAAAACAAATATCTTTGCAAAAAAAAATCAATTTTTCGGGGTTAGTGCGGTGCTCGTGAACAGAGCCATTAGAATAGAGAATGCCATTACAATAACCGCAGCTATTAGAATAATCGTAGCCAAATTTTTGGCTCAAAAAAGCAAAAGAATTAGCGGCTAGAGCCGAACCAGCGACCGGCCACAGGCGGACTCGAACCTGAGCCTTACTAGGGAGACTAGCTTTGAAAACGAGCGCCTTAACCAGTAGGCCATGATGCAGCCTCGGCTCCGGCCAGAAAATCGCGGTTAAAATGTTTTGATTAAAATGTTTAAAATCTTTTGATCAAGCTTTTAATCAAGCTTTGAATCAAGCTTTTAATCAAGCTTAAAATCTAGCTTTTAATCAAGCTTCATTTTCGTTCTGATTTTCAATAAATCTACAGCGAAAAAACGAGATTTAACCACTTTAATGGCTATTTTATCAGCAGTTTTTTAGACTAAAAGATAGAGCTTGGAATCAAATTCTATCTTTATGTGATATCAAATTGACATTGAAATCCTGAAAAAGTAGCCATTGAAGTGATTAAAAACTCGTTTCTCCGTTGTAGACCTATTAAGAATCAGATCGAAAATGAGCTTTAGTTTAGGGTAAGGCTGGTATTCAATGTGGCACACTCGAGTTTATTTTGGCAATCATTTCATCAGCTAGGCAATCATTTTAGAATCCCGATGGATTACTAATCACTATTTGTCTACAGTATGACCTCGTTTCTCTGCTATACATGAGATTTGAATCAAATCGGATTCAAAGAGGCTCTTCTAACTAGAACCAGCTTTGTCTACAAAACTAAAACTCTCACTTAGTGTCATTCTTGCAAATGTAAACTTGCTCAGAGAGTAATGATAGACGGTAACAGTTCTTGAAGTTTCAACGACTCAAATCACCATGAAAATCAGACTCAGCGTTGGATTTAACTCATCATTCTACTCAAAGATCACCTCATCACCCCCATATTCACGTTTTTATCGACCCCTTCCCTCCAGAAAACCCTCTCAATTTCTGGCCACGTTTCATCGTTTCCCTTCAAAGAAGCAATACGATACTCAACACATAAACTTTTTGAACAGATTCAGCATTGAATTTAACTCATCATTCTACTCAAATCACTCAAACCCACCCCCTTATTCACCTTTTTATCGACCCCTTCCCTCCAGAAAACCCTCCCAATTTCTGGCCACGTTTCATCGTTTTCCTTCAAAGAAGCAATACGACACTCAACACACATAAACTTTTTTTGTGCTTTTTCGTTTTCTTGATTGTGAGAGAAATAAATGAGAATCGTGGGGTGAATAAGAGAAAGGAGTGGCCCAAAACGAACAATTTTTATGGGATTTTTAGGAGTTTCTGATAAAGAAAATGGGTGTGGAAAGTGGTGGGAAGTGATGAGAGTTGAGTAAACTGGGAAAAGGAATTCTGTTTTTAGAGATCTATACTAATATCTATCTTCAAATTCTTGTAACTTGTAGAAATTCAGTTTGTCAATTGCATTGTCGAATTACTGTAGTTCCCTCATTTTTCACCTTTGGTTTTATTAGAAGATACAGTACTGGACAATGAAATATGATATTTGCAAAAACGATCGTCACTTTCGCGCGTCTGTAACTCCCTTGTCTTTGAGTTTAAACTATTAGTGTTATACATTTTCTGAAAGCCCTTTTCAAGGGCTACACAATGGTAATATTAATATCTAGAAATACGGTAAAGACAAGGGAGTTATAGACGCGCGAAAGTGACGATCTTTTTTCAAATATCATATTTCATTGTCCAGTAGCGTACTTAGATTGAACTAGAGATCTCTCAAGTTCCAATAGATATTCAGTTTATCTATGTTTTCTTACTGTAGCTTTTATCTTTAGGGTTATTGGAGGATGCGTGGACGTTGGCTGCTTCTAGCGGCACTCGTCTCGTGTCTTGCCTGGGCCAAGGATCCGGCTGGATATGAATCAGAAGTAATCGCAAAAGGTAACAATTCAAAAAACCCTATTATAGGGTTTTTTAGACTAAAAACTTGTCTTGTCACTTTGTGGAAAATAATAATAAATAAATATTTGCTGTATTTTCCGTCGCTGGTAGTTTAGTGGCAGAATATAGACTTGAAACTGATTTCTCTAGACAAGATCTTATAGAGAAAGTAGAGATAGAGAAAATATAGAGAAATCTTATAGAGAATTTCTCTACACAAGATTTTATAGAGAAAGTGAAAGAGTTTTAGACACATAAAGCACAATTGAAGCTAGAGATTATCTAAAGAAAGATCAGAAATCCACTCTATAGATTTCTGCACGCATTTTTAAGAAACAAAACCTAATCTTTTTTCAGTTTTCTCCACTTGGAACGATGGACCAATTCAAATTCAAGATCACTGGCAAAAGACAGTCGAAGAAAACCCAAAGAATTCGATTTTCAATCAAGATTTTCAACACGATGAATTTGCGATAGAGGTTTGGCTTGATTGAATACAGAAATTGGCTTGATTGAATACAGAAATTGGCTTGATTGAATACAGAAAAATGTTCGTAAACTTACATTAGATGAAAATATCATTTTCAGAATCATGCTCGATCAAAACGATCCAGTTTCATTGAAGCAGTTGCTCCAAATGTCCGTGCTCCGCTTTTGTCAACGCGGTTTTGCAATATCCCAGGGTACACTGGAGAGTTCTGTCAATATCGTAGGTTTTAAGAATGTACAAAAGAATGCCAACTTACATACCGTAAATACTGTAATAGTACCCCACCCCCATAATGACGGTGCGGAGTGTTGCGTAGTCTAGCTTTGGACGCGTTTTTCTCGACACTGATTTATGCTACAATGCTCGTTTAAATATCAAAAAATAGCCCTGAATTTCAGCTATTTTTTGATACCAAAGACGCATTTTTTGAAAGTACGGGTGCTTTGAAAAAAATTAAATACTAAAAAATACTAAAAAACTTTTGCGACTACGCGACTGTACGAGGGGGGTGGGGTACTATTACAGTATTTACAGTAAGTTAACTTTTTAACAATAACACCTTTCAGCAATCTGTATCGAGACAAATCCGCGAGTCATTGATCAACCTGATGTCTTTGGAGAGGTTGGAGAGGTTCTAGATAACTCTTAAATCCAGTTTTAGGGAGTGATTGTCGATGCAGCTTATATGGGAGACAATTGCACTCTTCAATACATCACAGTTATTGATGATTCACTCACAAATGTCATTATCACTCTCTCTGCTGACACCGATATCTATCCAGGCTTTGATCTAGTTGATGCAAATGGTGAGTTTGAAATGAGCAGAGATTAACAATGTCAAGTCCAGAAGTCCTAGATATATTTCCATTTCTAAAGCTTGCACTTATCACTTAGCTACAGTACTTGACTCTAAGCCATATCTTGAGTCAATCAAAACTCACAATCATTCTAAGGCAATTAACATGTTCAGCAAATCTATTCCAGGCAAACACTACTTCTTCGATATCACAGTCCAACGTGGACCTGGAATTCTCAGTGGATTGTACTCAAACCTTGCCCCACAAACCTACTATCTCACCGCGACACCCGATGTCCCAAACGCTCCATGCCGACTCGAGATCAAAGGAACAACCCGACTCACAGTCGAAGCTGGCTTCATCACTGGAGAAGGCTGGGCAACTGAACGCTCGGATTATCCGGCTCTCCGTGCTGCGTATCAATACACTTTGAACACAGTTGTTGCTCACGGCTTTAACCTCCGCTCACCCGGTCAATTAGCTGTTGTGACAATGATCGGTGGATCGAATGCAGTGTCCAGACCGCAAGCAATGCGCACAAGATATGGATGCGGATACGAGTACTACTTTGAAAGTTTCTTTTGCACCGATCTTGGCGACTATTTGTGGATGATTGAAGGAGTGACATGGACGGGATATCCGTTCAGACGAGTGGGAATCTTCAGCTGTTTGTATAATACAAATCGACCAACGCCAGCCCCAACGGGGACCACTCCAGTGCCAACTTCTCCAGCGAACTGTTCGAATGGTGGATGGCTTGTTCAGGTAAATTTTCAGCCACTATCTAAGCCAATTGAACAAATCTTTCAATTTCTAGAACCCGGACGGCTCAGCTTTCTGCGTGTGCCAAGGGTTGTGGCAAGGAGCAACTTGTAATCAACTTGTTTGCATGAATGGTGGATATGACACTGGAGGTACTCGTTGTACCTGCTTGGCCGGTTTCCAGGGAATTCATTGTGAGGTAAGTCAAAAGTTGATTACGGTAATCCATTGCAGTAATCTATTTATTGATTCCATCTATCTTTTAGGACGTTGTTTGCGTTGATCGTGGCCGTGATCAATTCTACGTCGACGAGCCAAATCTCGTCTTTGTCGTCCGTGTTCGCCAACAAATGCAAGACGTTTTGGATCAAGTAAAAATCTCTATCTAGAAAACCACAGCTCTAACTTAGGTGATGAGCGCTGTGACCAACATTGTCAATGCAATCCAAATCTACGACGCGAACTATGTGAAGAAGTTTGGCGTCGTCTTCTACAATAACGGAAGTGAGTTTGAAACAGTCAAATAAAGAGTTTGACAGGAACTGATTATATTCCTATGAATGGTATTCTTTAGAACAACTCTTCTCGGCCAGCTACTCCTCTTTCGGAGCATTCCAATTGGGTTGGACGAGATGGGCCACCGATGTGACAGATCAAAGCGGAAATTGTACGGACAATGAGTTCACTTTCTTAGCCGCTGCCTTGCAGAGTCTTCCCGTTTCACCGAGATCAAAGGTTTGAAGTTTACAGTGAAAAGTTTACACCTCTAAGTCTCTTTCCAGGTCTATGTGATCACCGATTCGATGCCGCAAGACTATGGAGATGTACTTGACACTGTTTTCCAACTTGACTCCTATTTCCGAGTAAGGAGTTCGGTTAGATTCTGAAACCAGACAATTTTCAGGTTCCAATCTATTTCCTCTACGTTGAAGCATCTCCCGGACAGGGTTGTGTACCCGATGTTCACGATCCCGGTTTCCGCGCAATGGACGATATCACTCAACGAACGGAGGGTCTCGCTTTCTATGTCACAAATCGAACATCAGTCAATCAGGCAAAGATTTAAAAGAAAAAAAACCAAAAATCCAAACTGAGCGGCACTACGGGAAGTCGAACCCGGATCGTGTGGGCTATAGGCAAGCGGACTTCCGAGTGCGCTATAGCGACAAAAAAAGATAATCGCAGTTTTCATACCAAAGTATTCTCTTTCAGCTCCTCTACAACCATCTCTATTACACTTTCTATCGTACTCAATTGATTCTATTGAATGATCTCGATGTGTGCACTTTCCAACCAGCCTACCAGACGCTTTCAATCGACTCGAAACTCGATCAATTGGTGGTTGTTGGAAGAGGAAGTGAGTATTTGTGCTAAAACTCTTGAATTCTTGCTTAACAACACATTTTAGATCAACTCGACTTCCAAATCACCTCAGACACGGGAATTGCGAACCCAATAAAAAAATACTCTGGCAACGACATCACTATCTGGTAAAACAATTGTAAACCTTAAGATTCAACTTGTTTTCAGGTCAGCAGCCGGTATTGTAGCTGGAAACTATCGTGTGAGCTTCCCAAGTGCTCCATCGTCAAGTTGTTCATATCGAATCTATCAACAAGCATTCACAGTAACTGGAAGTGTAAGTTTAAGATATTTCTAGAGTATTATACCGTAATCAATGCAGTCTTATCAATTCGAACTCTTCTGGAAGCTCACTGAGTTACTCAACTCCGATGGATACTATCAACAGCCAGTTGCTGGTTTGTTTAACTACTAGATATCTAAGGATCTAGATTCTAGAAAACATTGACCTTGTAAAACTTCCTTTAGGTGTTCCATTGGCGATCGGTGTGCATTTGAATCAATTCCCAGCGAACATCCCACCCCAGTATGTGCAAGCCGAGTTCCTCATCACTGCACAAAGAGGCCAACAACAAGTCGACATTTACTCATCGAATGGAATCTGGCGAGATGGATGTGACTACAATTTCTACTTCCCGCCATTCACTTGCCGAAATGAGGGAGAGCTTCTGCGCTTCCAGTTCTTCGCCCGTGATGGACTTGGGTTCCCGATTCAAAGAGCTGGTAAGAGATAAAGAACTGTCTACCATTATCAAGCATTTAGGCAACATGTACTGCACCGGCTATCATCCAACTCAATCACCACCTGGTGGCTGTCAGAATGGTGGAGTGATCAATCCAGCTGATAACAGCACTTGCTTCTGTCCACCTGGCTATGAGGGAACTCTATGCGAGAAGTTGATCTGCTGGAATGGTGGAACCCCGTTGAGCTTTGGCTTCTGCCAGTGTCCGCCTGGCTTCTTGGGAACTCACTGTGAAACAAGTGAGTGAACTTGTTGTTCAACTATCATTTTACTCTCAAAACTTTAACTTCTAACAGTAAGCCTTAACCTTTCCAGTCTCTTGCATTGAGGAAGGCCCAGCTCCTCAGATCTTCACTCGTTACGTCGACATGGTGTTTGCTGTAGAGATGACTACAACAGCATATGCTCAGGTTTTAATATAAACCCATTTCTTCTAAAGTTTTGGTTTCAGATGACTTTCCTCAACAAAATGTTCCCAGAGATCCTCAGAGACGTCGTCTCTCATCACGAGGAATGGATCAGAAACTTTGTTCTCATTGGTTACAACTCGACATGGGGAGGAACTCTTGCTACCGCATCGTCTCTTGATCCAACTAGTGTAAGTGCAGTTATTGAGTTGTTGGTTGTTGGTTGTTGGTTTAACTCTTAGCCTTAAAGTTTACGCATTCCAGGTCCTCATCGCTCTCAACAATACCGTCTCCAACTACAACGGTCTCGACAAAACGACGGACGCTTGCAATGCCACCGTGCAAGTGTGGCATGCAATGGCGCAAGCTGTCATTCAAAGAAGGATTCGACCCGGATCTTACATCAATCTCTTCTTGGCCAGCAAACCGGATGAGTCAAATTTGCAAGAGATCATCACCATGTACAACGATGTTCGACAGATGAAGATCCTTGTTACAGCGAATATTGCTTACACGAGTAGTGGAACGTATGTGTGCAACAATACTTGGGTTGGTTGAGTGTGCATTAAAATCATTTTTTGAGATTTAGAACAACTATGCATTGGTTCACGACTTGTGTCGTTACTCTAATGGAGAGTCGTACAACATGCAACAGCCATACGTTGAAGGAGTGGGTATCTAGATAAATTAAAGCTAAAAATTAAAAAGCACCAGCTTCATCTTCTCATTTCCAGTTCGTCCGCACGATCCCGATGAAATTCATGCAAGGAGTGCTTGCGCATCGCCGATATGATGACTGCACTGGCACAGTGTATGTCTCAGTTCCAGTTGATGCCTATGCCCAATCGCTTCTCATCGCCGTTAACGGATACAAAGCCACTGTTCAACTCTTCAATGGATACAGTAATTTGAAGTGATTGGAATATAAGCCTTTATTCTAGATAAACTCCAACAAGCACCCAACTTCCGATCAATCACCAACGCCAATGATCCGATTTCGGGATGGAGTTTCTTCACTCAACGAGCTTGTCAGTAAAACTTTTGCTCTTATTAATAACTTAATAATTAATTTAGCTTGTGACCCTGACTGGGATCCGCTCGGTGACTATTGTGTCAAGTTCTCACTTACTCCAAACGATTATGATAGCGCTGTGGCGATTTGTCATAATGGAGGCGGAATGCTGGTCGACGATTTAACCCAGGATAAACATGATTTCCTCATCAGTGGGTATTTGAATTATTGACGACAATATTACTGCTTCCAGTGCGTAGGCTTTTTTAAACTATCGTACTCTTCCTCAAAGTGTTTATCTATTTTCATTACTCTTTTAGACTCATAAATCTAGCAGATCTGGAAGAGCAGATGTAGCTGAATTATACAAAAACTGGGCAAGATTATGGTAGTTTAAAAGTTGATACGTTTTAGAAGAGAATCAAGAGGATCTAAGCAGTTTTGTTTAGGAGAAGGAGCGACCTCTTCTTTCTGGTTCGGTCTCAACAATCGCAACAACACCGGCTGGCAATGGGATCGAGAAGATGGACGACCGCCTGTGCCTGTTTGTTTTTGAATCTATAATTTGCGTTTTGAAACTAACTGTAAGATAATTTAGTATGATTCGACTGGAACAAACTTCTGGCCAGGAGGCACTGTGCCAAATGATCCAACCAAGCTCTGCGCCTATTTCGACTCATCTAAATCGACTGAGAATTGGTAGCTTTTAAGAAATTTACCATTCAAATCCAATCTATAGGTTTGCCGAGTCTTGCAATGTTCAGAAATACTTCGTTTGTCAGAGACATATCTATGACTGGAACTATATGCCGAATAGGATCGATGATGGTAAGATTAAATTCAGCTTTTTGGATTTTATAACTGAAATAGCTCATACTTTTAGTTGAGTTTGAATGTTTTTATATTCACTGAACTCTAGCTAATCAGAAAAATAAAGCATTAGGTGATCTAGAAAGGTTTCGTTTCATTTCTAAGCATAAGGCCTTTTATTGTTCATTGTTAAAGACAAGTCATACTGTTGTTTCTATCAGTTTCACAGTTTAAAATTCAATTTAAGATGACATGCCTGCTGGAAAGTACTACCTTGCGATCACCACTCAATTGCCACCCACCGACGGTTCGACCAGTCTCGGGAAAGGATGCTTTGCTGAAGTCCGTGTCCAATCACACCTCCAGGTATTTAAAATTTGTAGACTTGAACAGCACAATTCTTCTTCTAGATCTACGGTGGCTTCACTGAAGACACTCACAACGATTATCCAAACATGGACCCTGTGGCAAAATCGAGTACGTTTTCTGTACGATGACCACGAATTATAGCGACAACTTTTTTAAAAAATAGCTGACAAATGCTTAACTTATTTTAGAAATATCAATTATTATTTATAGCATTGTAGCCCTAATTCTTGGCAACATTTATCTACCAAAAACTTTTCGATTAGACTTATAGAACTCATTTTACAAGCGCTTGAATTGTAGTCGACATCTCTCCAGCCGCTTTTCTCTATTAAAAATTGTTAAAAAAAGGTTTTCAATATTTCTTCAATGCAAAAATAGCGTTTAACATCACTTAATAACATTAAGAATCACAAATTAGCTACTTTGGCTGAACTGACATAACCAAAATCCAAGTTGATGCTCTTCTAAAATAAGTTAAGCATTTGTCAGATAGTTTTCCAAAAAAGCTGCTTCTATAATTCGCGATTATCCTGTAAAATTGAGACTTTTTGCCTGTCCATCAATCAAAATATCCAATTTTTCAGCTCAAAACCGTTTGATCACTTTCGTCGACTCGGCCGCCTCATTCCAACAGAGAACCCCAATTTTGACTCACGGTCTCATCTTCAACGCACACAACGAAACCATGTGGGATGCAGTCACTTATCAGGTAAGGAAATTTTGATTTACACAGGTTTTAGATCTGTATCTGAACAGGTTAAAGATACTGTAATCTTTATCCACAACGAAACCAACCACGCTTTTATCAACAACCTTAAGAACTGATCTCTCGGCTTCAATTGAAGCTAAAGGTCTCTAGACAAACTTGTCGCCTGCTGCTTTTTCAGCTCGATACTGTACTGGTATATTGTAATAAAGTTGTAGTGGTATACTGTATTTAAAGAGTTGAATTAACAGTTGAATTAAAGAGTTCAATTCAGCCTCGCGCTCTTTGCTCTCTCGATTGGATCTCCCAACCGTTCTACTGCCCCGACAGTGACAACAGTGACAATCTCTTCTCGATTTATGTAAGCTTTATTCTTTTCTTTTATTCTTTAATTATTAATTAAATATTCTTAGACTAAGTATGCTATTCTATTATTTTGAACCGTTTTCAGCACCTTGGCGAGGATGAGTATGGACACACTTTCCAGAGAATCGTCAACGCTCACTGCCAGAATCCGTGTAATTTTTTAAACTATAAGGTTCTAGATTAAGATTAGAATTTAAATTCTAATAATGAATCAAAAAATGAAGTTAATCAATTCCCAATTCTTCAATTCTAGCTGTCACTTGCGGTAATGGCGGCCTCCGTTACAATGGAACTTGTGTGTGCACAGAGTACTGGCAGGTGAAGAAAAGTTGATTGAAACCTGAGAACCGATGAAAATCTTGTTACCTCTAAAAATTTACATTCATTTATTTCTAGGGAAGCACTTGCTCGATCCCGATTTGCGTGAACGGTGGAGTCTTGGATCGAACGAACACGCGTTGCTTGTGCCCAGATGGATTTGTTGGATCAGCTTGTGAATATCGTGAGTCTCCTCTAGTTGGCCTTTGGTCTAGAAATGGAAACACACCTTACCTGGTGCAGAGTTTGGCGATTTAAAGCACAATCAAGTGCACTGGGAAGACAATGTTCTCATTTTTGGGCTCAAACTTAAGAAATACTTAATTTATACTAAACAAATTACTCAAAGCGAACAAAAAACTTTCAGAGGCTTGCACGAACCCACAGAACTTCACTTTCGACACTTCTGGCGCCTCGTTGACCATCGTTTTAGAGGTCACTCAAAACAATAGAAACAATGCAAACGGCTTCCTGGCCGGTCTTCGAGATGTCATTGATAAACTTCCATCTGATTGGTTCTCCAACTATCTCCTTGTCACTTTCAACTGTAAGTGTGATTTGATCGGTGATAAGCTTCAAAGTCTGACTAAATATAAACTCTGGCTCAATTACCCAAGCTCATCCTGTCTATCTTTAGCCGGCGGAGTCGTCTCGAACAAAGACTATTCAACGACAGCCACTCTATTGACTGATATCACCTCTCAAATCAACAATGGAAATGATGGAGGATCTTGCAATATGCCACTTTTCGGGTAAAAGAATTTGAAAATGCTGATTTTGTCTTTTTTAGAGCTGTCAGTGCCGCTCTCACGAATCAGGCTCTGCGTTTGGCTGGTCATCTCATTGTCGTCTCGTCATCGGTTCCAAGTGACTCGGCCAGTCGGCAAGGAACGATTCAGTTGATCAATGGGGCTACGCCAAAGGTGAGCTTAAGTTTGCGTTACAGATAGTTTGCAAAGTTTAACTACACCAAAAAGCCTGGTCCAAATGGGTGGGCCAAGGCCATAAAAGGTCAGCTTGAATCAAAGTTCCCTACGGCTTTAGACAGCAAGACTTAGGATCTTAAGGCCTAGTAGCCAAGTGTACTACCGTATACTTACAGTTTTATCGCTAAATTCAGATCCACAACTTCTACTCGAACTCGTCCGGTTGCTTGAATAATGCTGAGATTCCGAACACCGATGACGCTCTCCACTTCCAACGATTCGCCTATGCGACAGATGGAAATAATTTCTTCACGAATTCGGATCAAATTCAGAAGGTAAATGGTTGGCTATTGTTTAGTGAACACAGCTTTCAGGCTATTACCGCCTATCTGCCGACAATCGGTGGATTGACAAATACTCTTGCTCATCCAACCTATTTCAATAATTTCACTTGTGAAACTCCTGAGGATTGGTTTGTTGCAGATATTGTAAGTATGAGTTGATGTTTTAGGTGGATCCAAGTTGACAACAATTCCACTGATATCTATATTACTGTCTCCAATGATGTCGCTTCGATTGTGGTGATGGATCCACGTGGAAGTTTGTGTTTGGAAATGCATTTATCCTGTACTTGTGTTCAAAATGAAAACAGCAACTCTGGCAGACTGAACTCTCCTATTTGTCTATTTTAGTAAGCTTTGAATGCAAGAAGGCATGCGTTTCTATTTTGGACACAAAATACATCCTAGAGTCATTGAAAGAATTCAAGAAATCCTTCGGATTTAGGCCAAATCTCGGCCGATGTTCTCTACAGTTACGCCAGCCAGAAATACTATCACCTTGAAAAGAATGAAGCCGGAATCTATCTCTTCAGAGTAAATGCTTGAAATCTGAGAGAAATAAAATGAGAGTTTCCAGGCTGTTGGACCCGGTCCATGCTATGTGAACATCCAAGCGACTGGTGGAGTGCAAGCGTGGAATGGTTTCGCATTGACAAGCGCTGCTGATCCTACCGGATCACACACTGATGACACAAATCTTTTTGCGACTGCTGGTAAAGTTGATAATAATAAGATTCGAAATCTGGAAACAGTTTTAGTTTTTGGAGGTTTTAAAGTATCGAACTTTATACTTGAATACTTTCAGGTGTTCCAAACATTGCCGTCTTCCACGTTTTCAACGGAAATCAAGATCCGCGAAGATTGGCTGGAGTACTCACCTATATGGTCATGTGGGATCCAAACACTTTAACGGTAAGCTATTAGGCTCGTTTCATGTCATGTCTTCAAAGCTTCGTTTAGTCTGTTTACGGAGAGCTGTATCCTCGCGCCAATTGCCACTTCGAGTACTACTCGGATCCATTCAACTGCACGGTATTTCCTTTTCTAACAATAAACAATTCAATTTTATACTTAAAATCGTTTCTTTTACCTTTATTTCTTATATTTTAGGCTTACGAAGGCTTCTACATGACAATTCACGGCTACGATGAGTTGGGCATGACGTTCGTGAGACAAATCGCCGCTTGGTGCTTGCCAGGTAAAGGAAATAAGGCTCAGCTAGAGATAAAATAAGACTTCTTGATTTTTGTTAGTTATCTAGTACTTATCCAAGCTAAACTTATCCTTGATTTCAGCTGTTACCCCGACTGGATCGATCCCAACTGGCCCCACAACAACGACCACAACAACGACCACCACAACGACCACCACCACAACGACCACCACAACGCCTTACACCGGATCACCTCTTGTACGTTATTTTATGCAAATTTGTTTTATTTCAAAATCGAGCGTATGATATATATTTTAGCCATCAACCACTGCCATGCCCACAACAACATCGGACTCATTGGCGGGAAGAAATGTGAGTTTGAAATCAAGTTGTGCTTCGGGGGTTGACTCAAAATTTAAAATTTCATAACGAAAATTTTCTGAGGTAACTGAAGAATATTTGGTTGGTGATAATGAAATAGTGCCGAAAATGAAAGAAATTTCTAAAACTTCTAGCAGAATTTGTCAAATGATACGCATTTGATATCAATAGAAAGGTTAACTAATTCTCTACAAAATAACATTTAAACGAGAACTCAAAAATCGTCTCAGCTAAAAAAGTCTATAAACTGTGATCTAGAGAAGACGGTTGGAGGGATTTTCCTGAAAATTTGGGAACTTATGTAATTGAGTGTGCTCTATCTGTTTTATGTAGACACCAAAGGAGGTTTCTGCGGAAGAAACTGCTCAAATGATGAGTCGGACTTTGCCATTTTGACCAGCCATGTTTGGGAGTTCATAAACTCCACGAAAGAAAAGATTTGTGGAATCTCATTTTGTAGAGAAGTGGACCCTTTTGATGAAACAAAATGTGTATTTAAAGAAGGCCTTATGTGTGCAAAAAGTGTCTTTAAAGTTCGCGTCAGTTCATTCTCCTCAACCCAATAGTATTAACAATAAGCTAAGATATTAGTTAACTACTATAAATTTCTTTGTTAAGGTTTAAAGTTCGATTTCCAGGTGGACATCGTTCTCCTCCTTGACACCTCATCCACCGCTCAGCCGTATTTCGATGATGTGAGTATTTAACTGTTATATAAAAAGAATTGTTTCCAAAAATGTTCTAATATTATTAATTTTGGAATAAGCCGATACCCAATGCAAGGAAAAGTCTTAATTTCCAGTACATCCAATTCGTGAAAACGTTCTTCACGGCGTTCACGGTGAGCCAAGCGAGAACGAGGATTGGAATTGTGACCGTTCCCGGAGATGACTTTGCAACGTTCCCCGTTAATCAACTTGGAGCAATTGATAATACGGTGAGATTAGCTGATATCTATGAGCTAAGTAAGGTAAAAAGCAGTTCAGAATAAGATATTGAAAGTGAACTAAATTCAAAACAATCAATAACTTTCAGGCTGCACTCTTCAAAACTCTTGACGACATCAAGAACTACTACACCGATTTCGATGATCAAGGCCAATATGCTGGAGCGTGGGTTCCCAATTTTTAGCAAAGAAATTCTGTGTTTAGAGCTCTTGATGTTGTCCGTCAAGAGTATATGACACTGGGGAATGGTTATCGAACACAGATCAACAACCATTGGATCATCTATTTGACATCGGCGGCCAGGTAGAAGAAAAACAGTGATCATTTAGAGAAATTGTTTAGCATTACCGACTTGAATGTCGCCATCACTAATGCGAACTTCTTGAAGTCTGGCAAGTACTACTCGATTGCTGGAATCGCTTATGGAACTGGAGTTATGGACAGAGCGACGCTTGCGGTGAGCTGTACTAGTTGATCAAGTCTTCAGCTAGCAGTTTTCTAGTACCTTTAGATCAAAAGCGTAAACACACACTTTCTGGCGCACTCACCCCTAGGTTCCCGCTAGAAAAAATGTACCAGAAAGAGTGAGTTTGCGTTATTTGAGTACAGCTCGAAGCAAAAAAGGTTATTGTATTTAAGATCAAGTCAAGCTTACATTGTTAGAAAATTAAAAAATGGCCTGAAAACATTAGTTTCTTGTGGGAAAACACAAATCGGGGTGCTATTGACTAGACTTGGCTAGGCTGACTGACTAGGCTGACCAGTTTTCTTACTCGAGCTAATTACTCTAGATTACTCTCTTACTCTAGATTTATATCTAATTTTGGTCAGCTACAGTAAAATGTATTAAAACAAAAGTTGACGTAAGAAAATTGGCGTTCTTCTGCATTTTATTAAGCTTAAATTTATCTCCATCACTTTCAGCAAATCACCGGCGGCACATCGTGCTCGTTCTCCACCGATAACCAAAACAGCTTGATGACCACAATCGCCCGAAATATTCAACAACAAATTTTTGACAATGATGGCACTTATTGCATGGCATCGCCGTAAATCCTTTTCTTTTCAAAAACAATAAATTTTATTATACTCTTATCAAAAATTTCCTTCCGAACCCTGATCTATAAACCCGTAATATGGCAAGAAAGTGTGAAAAAAGTGAATTTCGGGGAAATCGATACAAAAGAAATAGTAAAGTGAAAAAAAAACCCGCTTTGGAGTTGTAACAATGGGAAGCATCACAAATGGAATCAAAATGAGAAAAATCTCAGAAAAAAATAAGCATGATTGGTTTGAGTCAAAATAAGTGTTCATTTCACAGATTTTTGCAAACTTTGAGCTTAAAAATTCTCAAAAATATATTTGGATCGTTTCCCCCTCGAAAAACCGTAGTTCTTGGTTTGAAGAGATTAAGAATCTAATCTAAACTAGGCAACATTTTGATTGAAGTCAACAAATCGGATGCTCGAAGACTCTCGATTTGAAAGAGACTCGAATTCGAGGTGAGCCTCTCTGCTTGAATCGCTGAGATCATTGAACGAGCAGCTCGTAGTTGGATCACGTGTCTGAAATCGATTTGTAGACCTGTTTCTAGACAGCTCAAGGCTTATACTGATGTTTAAGTAAACATTTAAGCTAAATCTTGATTTTGGTGCTTTACTATACTCGTTGATCGGGTATTTGATACGCGTCCCACCTCTTTTGCCATTGGCAATCTAACTTTGAGCTCAAATATCTTGGTGTTTGGCTGTTCAATTTATATATTCTTGGTATCATTGAATGCGCCAAGTCTTTCTCTTTCGATTGGTACAAAAACTATTTAAATTGAACAGCCCAACACCAAGATATTTGAGCCCAAAGTTGGATTGTCAATGGCAAAGGGGGCGGGCGCATATCAAATGTCATACAATCACTATACTCACTTCTTCAGCACTACTTCATTGTGATGAGCGTGCAATGGATCATGATGTAGCTGTTTGAGTTGTCTTTGCGATTCTCTTAAAGAACGAATTCTCGTCTTTAACCAATGAATGTGTCGATTGAGGCGACGAAGAGCACGAGGAGTGGAGACGCGATCCAGAAGCTGCAAGTGATATTTGTTAACAAAAGGATTGCTGGGAACGAGTCTAGCAATAGCAATCTAGCAGTTAACAACATTAGCCTAGCAGCAACATCTAGCAACAACATTAGCTAGACTCTAGCCGTTGGTGAAACAGTATTCAAAATCCCGAACCTCAAAAGCTATTTTCAGCCTTAGTTGATGACTACATCTTGATAGAATGAAAGAGAAGAGATTCGGCACGGTAATTGGGGCATCTTCTGGGAATTTCCATGAGAGATCATCGCTGAAATATCGGAGTTGAATTTGTATAAGAAGACTTGTCATTTGGATAGCAAGACCATAAGACTTGTCTTTAACTTGACTCTATGCAAGAAACTAGAATCGCATCCGATCTGGTACACTCAAAGTAACTAGTCTGCCAGGAAGTGTGTTTAATGTTTAAGTTTAAAGTACATCTTGGAAACGTGTCTATCAAAATTCTTGAACAACCTATGCCCATTGAAAACAACAATCGCCGGATAGGTCTCAAAGTTGTAGTTGTATGGAAGCTCATTTCTTGAGGTGTCAATCCTGAAAGCTTTGGCATGGTTATAAGATTTCAAAAAACAAAACTCACATATAAAATCGAACAAGTCCCTGGGCAGCTGGGAGAAAAATTCTCGAGATTGAGTGGAAAATGTGAAGATTGACCATCGACGCTCCGTGCCAGCTGCCACCCGAAAAATAGACGATCGTATCGATTTTTGTTTTGTTCTAAAAGAGTTTTGTACTAAAAGAGTTGTTCTAAATAGTTCTAAATAGTTTTAAATAGTTGCGTTCGCCTTAAATTACAAGTTTCATTCAGAAATTCACCTCAACAGCTCCTCTGAACGTCAACTCGGTGAGCCGCTCGATGAGCACTGATCGGCCGGGAATCGTTTCTTCAAGCTTTGGGGCCTAAAAATTTACATTTATTTCATAAAATTACACTTAATAAGTCTATTAACATTTTAAAAATGTTTACTTCATGCGAAAATGCACTCTTCCGCCGCTCTTCAGTCAAATAGTAATCATCGAGAACTTTATCGTGAAAATCGATGATGAAACGACGAATATTTGTTCTAAAATCTTGATGCTAACTAGAATTACTAATCTATCATTCAAATTTAAAAAAAAATTCTAATATTACACACTTGTTCACTCCTTCTAACACAGCGAAAAGCTCTTGTTGAGAATCGATAGCCATAAGAGTTGGAAGAAAAGCTGAAGCGATTCGATTTACTCAATTAAAATACGGTAAGCTCTTCGGAAATCTACTTTTACTTGCCAATTCTTTCACTTCTTTATTCTTTTTATAAACAACTCACTTTTTAGTCCCCATTTTTGTGCAAAAAATGAGTAATGCTTTGAGTCAATGAAGCCGAATTGGAGAGTGTTATTCTTGTAGGAACAGGCGAATGACTTCACTGAGAGATTTTCCAAAGGATCGGTTGATGAAGAAGAGATTTTCCTGAATAAAACGAGTTCAAATTAATTGCTCGAGCATTAGAGAGCTCGTGTTTGCAAGAAAATAAAGTACAGAGAAGAAGAACATTGTCAAAGTTATGCTAGATCTTAAGAAATTCGTTCACTTTAAAAGTTGATGAGTGTATTTTAGCTTCTAAAATCATTTTAACACATTCACGACGCTAGTATTTTGTAGTCGCGTAGTCGTTAACTATTTTACTGATAATTTGGTGAAGATTCAAAGATAAACTAAACTATTATAGTCATTCGATAGCCCTGAATCTCCTCTTGAAAATTATTAGGTTGTTCGGATATAAACAAGTGTTTTAGTCGTTGACAAAATTTATCTTAAAAACAGAAACAACACAGTTTAATCCAAAATATATTTACCATCATTATTGATTGAGAACTTTCTGCAAAATCAATAATAAAAGTCCTTAAAAAGTTGAGTTAACACCCAAAAATATTCGTTCACTTGTGAGTCGGATTGTCGTTAATGTGTTAAAGATTAAGTCTTACTGCCACTCACATCTTATACTTCGATTTCCTATGTGTTCTCTTCCTTGAGCAAACCATAGCCGAAGCAATTTCCCGTCGTTTCTTTCTCTCTTCCCAAAGTGCTTCAGGCAATCTTGGATCCTCTTCTTTTACAAATCTCTCCTCACAACAAATCTTCAAAATCTCAACTGAAATTTATTAGTAGAATTTAACACTTACAATTAGAACAAACCTGTTTCCACGTCAGCAATGATTGGACAAGTCTCAACTGACGGTTTTGACCACATCTAAACGAGATTTTTGAATGGTTTCACAACAAAGTTAATGATCTTTTTGAAACCTTTAACTTCTTAACTTTTCACGGTACTTGTAAATCTGTTGTATGCATATTACCTAAATATCATTTGTTTTGAAAATTTGCATATATAATATGTGCAAATATGCATTTGAAATCTGCTAAATGGTTTCAAATGGCTTTTAAATTGAGTGACGCCTGTGCTAGCTCGTGATGCGCGGTTCGGAAGTGACCTGCGTTACACCGTGTTTTTTTTTATTGGCCTATCGCTCTGGGAAAACACGTGATGCGCCATTCCCGGGTCACATTCTTACAGCTGGGGGAACATAAGCTACTAAAGGTTAGAGGTATTTCCGAACGTTTTTTAGAAAATTAATTTCAAACAGTTTATATGCAAATTTTCAAAAAAATCTTTTAAATCCTAGTTCCTAGCTTAAATGTGCGTACAAAAGATTCACAAATACCCTTTTCACAACTCACTGTCAACTTCTCAGAACATTTTTCAGGAGAATTCGTAGAAGAGCAAGTTCGAAGCCCGTTACAGAGAGCTTTCATCTGAATCTCATTCCAACTCATTTCACAGCAATCTTTTGTCTAAATTTTCAACTTTTAAACTTCAACTTTAGACAATAAAATACCAATTTTGATGTTAATGAATGTTGACAATCGATTGGCTCAATTTCTTGAACAATGGGTACTCTCGTGTTTTGATTGCAATCCCAATATTCTTCAGCGATCTGTAAAAAGTCTGAAATCTAGAAGCTATGATTTAAAAGAGATTGATTGAAGATTCAAAATTTAACTCTGCATAAAAGCTTTCAATCAAGTGCTATAGAGCTGGAAAATGGCTCAAAAATCTGTTAGCTCATGTGGTATTTTTGAGTCATTTTCCAGCCCTATAGCACTTCATTGAAAGCTTTTATGCAGAAAAGAAATTTTAAAAAGGGCTGTTACGCAGGAGTACGCGATCATACTCTTTACCCGGTCTTCTATTCGAAGAAATACGGTACTTGAAAATTCTTTTTACTTACCTCAGAAAACGTTTTGAGAAGTTCATTTTCGGCTAAAGGTTTTTGCTGATCGAACAACAAAATCGTTGGGAATTTGGTGAGTAAATTGTCCAAATAAGTGCTGCTCAAATCATTGTGCTTATCTGAAGAATATTACAGAATTGATCTGTGATCAATCACTTTTAACACTCACTAATCGTTAGCCAGTGCAGTGCAGAGTCATGTTTCGCGTTTTCTCTCAACCATTCCTCGATTCTTTCCGATGTTATCTCATCATGGAACATTATTGCAGCCTCTCTAATCTAAACAATATTTAATAGATTTGAAATTAAGAACGAAATTGATTCATTCAAGATTCTAGATTAAATATATGGTTTTAACTCTTCACCTTCATCACAATTGGTAATCCTTCAGAGAGATCGAGACTTTGAGCCAACTTTTGATTAGTGATCACCCCAAAACGAGCATCTTGACGGTCTAAAGATGAAACTGATTGCTTTTTTTCTGTTTCTCAAAAAAAAACAAACTTCTTTGCCCAGTATTTGACTGAAAAGCACAAGCAAGATACCTTCGAAGATCGCTTGTTGGGAATTTTCCATTCTACAAATGAAAATATAATAAGAAAATGTGAATTTTCTAGATTTATAGCTTTAAAGAATGATTCAAATACCGTCAATTTTCAATTGAAGTTTAAAATTTGTATCTTTGGTTTAGATTGATGATGTTAGCAATGATTCTACAGGGTGCGTCATAATTATTGCAACAAGATACTCAAGGCATTGGAAGTTTCACTGGATGAAGATTTTTAAACAGAAATAGCTTTATTTAACAGTAACAAATAAGGAAACAAGAGATCATTCGATATGACCGCCTTTTGCCTTGATAACAGCCCTTAATCGGTTCGGATATGCCTCCACTGCGGCCCGAATGTCATCTTGGAGTCGTCATCAAGCAGAGGAGTCGCCTTCCATCCTTTGGTCAAACACTTCTTCAAGGTCAAAGAGCAGACATTAGCCTCTAAGATTGCCCAAATGGAAAAGTCCATCACATTGAGATCCGGTGAGTTTGGAGGCCATTCATCCTTGGTGATCACTGAGGGAAAGTTGGCCACATACCAGTCCTGAACCGTCTTCTTCGTGTGAGCGGGAGGCAATTAGGCAAGAATAAAGAAGATCGAACGCAACACAACAAAAAAGGGGCAAAAAGAAGCGTTTGGAAAACGGTCTTTGAACTCTTGTTGCAATAATTATGACGCACCCTGTAGCTCTAATTTTTCAATTTTTCAACAATTCCAACTCACTTGAGGAAAATAACCAATGATTGAAAAGAGATTTTTCTCAACGAACTGTTCAATATCTTGAGAATCGATCAAGAAATCGAATGGATAAAGTAAATCTTCAACCCATCTAAACTAGAAATTGTTTATCTAATAAATTTAAACGATACCTGTAGAAATGATCAGCTGAGTACTCTCCTTGATACACTGAGATAGCTGAAGCTCCTGCATGAGCCATAATTATCGGATAAGAGAACAATCGATACGTTCTCCTGCATTCACCCGCCAGTGCGAAGCAGTTTATCGCCACAAAGCGGACCTTTAGTTGGGTAATTAAACCGGGAACAAGTCTTTGATACCTGTGGCTCATTGACGAACTCCCTTGCGACGAATTCAAACGGCCTTCTCATTGCTGCCGAGAAACGATCCCATGGAGCATAATACATTACAATTGTGATCTTGTTATGGCTAAATCTTTTGCTCTACAATTTTTGACAATATTAGATGTTTACCTTGATAATCTCTCAGCTGTGGCATCTCCACTATGGAAATCGGCAACATATTGTCGACTGAAGTTTGAGAAAAATGGGCGTGGAGGGTATGGCTGCCGAGTTTTTGTTGTCCCACCGCTGAATTTAAGGTTTAAATTCTAATTTCTACTTGTAGTTTAGTAGATTGTGAATGGACTTTGCAAATGAAAACACACAAAGGCTCAAGCTGACTTGGTTAAGTCTGGGTGAATGAAAATGAAATGAAAACACTGAGCTCAAGCTCAAGTCTATGAATTCTAGAAGTCTAGTTGAGTTTCAAGTCAACTCTAATAACTAATGTCATTTAATTGGCATTAAAATGGTAAACTCACCTCCAAACGTAAAATATTGATGGATAGACAACGATGAGTGCAATAAATATCCTCCATATCATCTCTTTTCGGAAGATACCCGTTTTTGGTGGTGAATTTGACTCTTCCTCTTCACTTTTCTCTTCGTTTAGCCAATAATCTAAAAATATAAGTATACAAATGAATTATTGACTTAAGATTACTAAAGAATTATACTTTAGATTCTAACTAGTAAATTCTAGATAGTAATTTTGTTTCAGCTAGTCTGATTGCTTTTCTATTCTGTTCAGCTTTTCAAAAGCTACATTTCAAAAGCAAAAGCTTTCAAAAGCTTCAAAAGCTACAGTTAATTGATAAATTTCTATGCTAAGGTAAGAAAGTGACGTTGAAAAGTTAAGAAAAATATTTATAAATAGTACTTTAAAGAATTAGTTTTAAAATGGGATTGATTATTGTACTAGCTACTAGCTTTATTGTCTGAAATCCTCCCTCTCTTTCCTTTTTCAGTCTCCGCCCTTTTTCGTGCTTTAAAAATTCTCCTTTTTTCTCAAAAATCTCTTCAGAATGCAATCTATCGATTAACTGACGTGGCCACTTTTTGGGAAAAGGAAAATGAGAGGAATTGAATAAACTTCAAAAAGAGGCAAAGGCTTCTGTATAGAGAAAAGGAAACTTTTTGAACAAATAAACAAATAGATAAAGATTTTATAGATTTGATTGCTTTGTATATAAATATAAATTAATTTAAATACTTGTAATACTTTAGTAATTCTAATTGAGAAATTCTATATTGTAAAGTTGATTTAGAAGGATTTCTAAACTCAAACAAAAGTTTCTTGAAAGGAAATGGAGGGAATTTAGTAGACTTTGCGCAAAAGAAATTTTATACCTTTCATGCGTTAAATAAAGCTTATGAATTCTATGAAAAAAAGACAAAGAAATTATGAGTAAAATCGTGAACACTCGAATTTTAGTTTACGACTTGTTGTTGTTGTTGTTTCGACTATGTTTACTCAATCTGATCTAATTCTCTTAGTCAATGCTTAAAACATACCAAATCAATACATAGCTTTAGCTAATTGATTTGATATTATAGTTTAAAGAATCCAAGAAGTTAAACTCGAATTTCTAGAGTTGGAATGAAACTTTCTCACCTTGTATCTCTAAAGAAGTGATCGCCTCGTCCAGCGCCTCTTCGATACAATTCTCAACGATTTCTTCAGCAAACTCGTTGATTGATCTAGAAATTAGAAATTAGTTTAGTTAAAGTAATCAAAATTACAAAGCAATCATTTAAATCTAGATCTAAAAGTCAAAGTCAAACCATACTTCTCTTCCTCTTGTTCTTCTTCTTGTTGTTCTTGTTGTTCTTCTTGTTCTTCCTCTTCAATACTCGTCTCTTCTGTCTCCTCTTCTTGATCTTCTTCTCGCATCTGATGATGTAAAGTCCTCGAATTTGAGAATTTTCGATATGTTTTATGAAAGAAAACGACAATCAAAGAGTAATTAAAGTTATTTTGGATGGACAACAAGAAATGGAAGAGACGATAAACTACAAAAAGGGGTGGGTTTTAGGGAAGAGCGAAGAAAATGAAAGATGGCTGACTGCTGTTTGACATAATGCTGAACATAATAGATCGACTAAAAATTGATAATTATGACTGGAAACTTGAAGTAGCTGTTAGATTGAGTCTTCATTGTGTACTTTGAGCTCAAAAAGAGAAAAACAAAGAATTTCCTGCGTTCCTGAAGAAAAACGCGGAAACTACCGTATTTTCTGTAATAGTAGTGCAGTCTATAATAGTAGTGCAGTCTGTAATAGTAATGCAGGCAGGAGGGGGGTTGAAAAAAATATTACTACTATTACAGAAAATACGGTATGTGTGTTCAGTGCTCCAGAAATTATGGGTTTCTGTTTTTTTGAGCAATTGATCAATAACTATCTAATTTAGAATGGGCTTGCAAATAAGCATCGATTTTAGTTGGTTTTATTGGCTTTGGTAGATTACTACCAACAAATCCATCAAGTATGGCTGACTACTGTTTGACAATCGAGCTTTAATGAACATCTTTAATGAGCATGCTTTAATGAACATTTAATGATCGACTAAAAATTGATAATTATGACTGTCTTCCTGTTTTGATCATAGGAATAACTTTTTTCAGCTTTAAAGTTTCAGCTCGAATAAAGTTTCCAAAAAAAGATCAAAAAGAAACATGTGTTCATCAACTTTTGAAGAAAAAAAGCTCACTTTTCGGGTGCACAGGTGCAATAACGTCAAACAGAGAAAAGAAAAATCATTCTCTCTTGCAAATGGATCGAATTCCCGTTCGGTCTCAACTTGATTTTAGTCGGTAAGTTGACCAAATTTGCTCTTTACCTTTTCTAACTGTTAAATTCTAACATATTTCAAATTTTGTATAAGACTTTATGTCAAAAAAATGCATATGGATTGAGTGTTGTAGCCAGATTATAAGTTTAAAATGAAATGAGGTAGATAAACTCAAAGCTCTGTGAAACTAACAGCTATGAGATGGTTGAATGTCTTGTTTTTTAAAGAAAACAAGAAAACATAACTCTAAAGCTATTTTATAATCTAACATGGTAGTAATTCTTTTAAGTTATAAGCTAAACTTTGATCGCATGTGACACTGGTCTAGCATCTCAACAACTAGCGATATCTCCCTTAAAACTTTCCCTTTCCGGTCACCATTTTTCTCGCTTTCAATTAATTTTGTCGAATTCTCGAAAAAAACAACTCTTGATTTATTTCTTTGATCAACTGAGTGCAGCTGTTGATCGAAATAAGATATAAAATGAGGAAAAAGGGGAGAGCATTGTAAAACATTTGATCGTTTTCGTTTTGCCTGATTTCTTAGATTCTTATTTGTTATCAAGGGATTTGCTTTTGAAATTCGATATTTAACTTCATTGATTTCATCTCTTAAGCAGTGATTAGGCTTACTGGAATCAAGGTTACTGTAATCATTGCTTTGGCTACTATAGTTTTAAAAGTTGAGCATTAAACTATAACAATTCTATACTTCTACTAGCTACTGTACTCTTTTGGAAACGTTTACAGTATCCTTGTCTAGCTACGGTTTTAATTCAGCTTTTATTCAGCTATTAGATCAGCTTTTATTCAGCTATTAGTTCAAGCTTTTGTTCAGTTCAATACTCAAGCTTAAACTGTGCAGAAGTATACCTAAATTGTAAGATTGAATAGCTTTTACCATGTGAACTTTCTCAATCAAGAACTTTTCAGGATGTGGTGGACAGTAGAATTGTCTCGTTGTGCGCATCATTGTCTAAATCGGGGCTCTTGTTGGGGCACGTCACACAGTCAACCATCTTGTCGATGTCATGCGCCGTTCAAGGGAAGATATTGTGAGATTGAAGAGGTTTACAATGGTAAGTCAAAAGATTATGTACAGTACTGGACAATGAAATATCATATTTGAAAAAAGATCGTCACTTTCGCGCGTCTGTAACTCCCTGGTCTTTGAGTTTAAACTATTAGTGTTATACATTTTCTGAAAGCTCTTTTCAAGGGCTACACAATGGTAATATTAATATTTAGAAATACGGTAAGGACAATGGAGTTACAGACGCGCGAAAGTGACGATCTTTTTTCGAATATGATATTTCATTGTCCAGTAGTGTATCTTTCAATAACTGTAAAAACATTATTGTACAATTTACAGCAACAATGTAAATCTTTCAAAAACTTTTGTTCTAGAATGGTGGTTCTGGACAGTGATCGGCCTTGTTGGTTTTCTTCTCATCATCCTTCCAATCATCATGTTTCTTTTCCTTCGATCACAGAAAAAGAAAGGATTGAAAAGTGGTCCAGATTTTCTTTGAATTTCCTTTAAATTCACTCTTTGTAAATAAATTGTATTTATCTGTACTGTAAAGAAGTTGTTCAATGTTTCAGAGTTAAACTGTTGAATCTTACATCTCAAGAATAGCAATCTTAATCTAATTTTTTGAATATCAAACTGTCAACTCTGAAGAAATTGAAGTTTGCTTTTGAATAGCGATAGATACCAAAATCATAAATATTAGCCCACTTAGAAGAAAGTTAGGAAGAACTTTTTTTTGTTTTACTCATTATTTTATTGTAAAAGATGGGGTAGGCTAATTTCCGCAATTTTTTTTGCGCAACTGGGTCATTTGCGCAACTGGGTCGTTTGCGCAACTCACCATTTGGTTTCATTTTGTAGATCTCAATAAGTGCAACAAAATCACACCAAAATCATAAAGATTGGCCCACTTAGAAGAAAGTTAGGAAGAACTTTTTTTTGTTTTACTCATTATTTTATTGTAAAACATGGCGTAGGCTAATTTCCGCAATTTTTTTTTTGCGCAACTGGGTCGTTTGCACAACTCGCCATAACTTTCTTCTAAGTGGGTCAATCTTTCTGATTTTGGTGTGATTTTGTTGCACTTATTGAGATCTACAAAATGAAACCAAAATCATAAAGATTGACCCATTTAGAAGAAAGTTATGGCGAGTTGCGCAAATGACCAAGTTGCGCAAACGACTCAGTTGCGCAAATGACCCTGTTGCGCAAAAAAAGTTGTTGAAATTAACCTACCCCCAAATTTGCCATTGAGCAAGTTTATTTGGCAAGTAGCCAACTTTTAAACAAAAGTTAAACAAGAATTTGTATACAGTTTTTGTTAAAGAACTGTATGCAAAATTGTTAAATTGTTAAAGAACCGTTAAATTAAAAAACAATAAACTTGTTTGTTAGCTTTGATAGCTCAGCAGTGTTATGACAATGATTGCATTCTAAAAGACACCTCGAGCAAGGCGGCGATGTGCCCCCCTTTTCCCCCCATCCTCAACATATAGCCATAGCCTGACATAACAAGTCTGGTAACCTATTTTTAGAAATCATTCAGCCATTCATGTTTATCTTTAACTTCTAACTAATAATTTTTTAATTTCTAAATTAACCATTCTTATCTAGCATTGTTTTTCGAAAGATAAGGTTTTTGATGACATTGAACTCACTGGTTCTACTAGTTCTTGATTTTATGTTTTTCTTATCTCTTTATGCTAATTTCTTTTAGAAATCGGGTCTTCACAAATCCATACGATGTATAAAAGTGCCTAATATCAACTCTTCTCCAAAATGGTTTCATTCTCAACGGATCTCAGCGTCACACCAGCACAAAATAACAACAAAATGTCGAAAGATGGCACAAAGATCAAGAAGAAAATCGAGAATGTAAGTGATTTAAAAGATATTTACTATAAGTGTTGTTGGTAGATCATCAAGTTGTTTGATATTAGGTTTTTTTAGTTGAGCTGGCTCCTGATTTCTAAACAAGAATCAAAATATTCATTCAATAAATCAAATCAAGAATTTGTTCTTTCGGGTTAGCCAAATAAGCCAGCTTTGTTAAATTATCCAGCTTTGTTAAATTACCCAGCTTTGTTAAATTATCCAGCTTTGTTAAATTACCCAGCTTTGTTAAATTACCCAACTCCTTTTATGCTACGGTTTATTTATTATTACTAGAGTTTTTATCAGTAAAGTACAGAAACTAAATTCTTAGCTTATCAAAATTGAAATCATGTAGCTGACCTTAAATGAAAACTTTTAGAATCATCCTCGACCGTGGTGTGGAGCAGCGAACGGGTCAACGAGCTTGGACCGCGATCCGGATAATAAGGTAAACTAACAACAACTGAAAGAAACTTAGATTTATAAACTATCTAATTAGTTTTTCTTATTACTTTTAGTCTCATAGTCAGCTCAAAATCTTTAGGAATACCACTATGGCTCGTGGCAGGACAAGGAGAAAACGCCGATGTGCCAGATTGCAGAGCTGTGCCGATTTAATAAGGTTGATAATTTTCATTTTTAATAAGGTCTTTAAACTCTAAAATTCACAATTTCTATTTTTGCAGATAAAACACGAGTACAAATTGATGGACGAGAGCGGGCCGGCTCACAAGAAAATGTTCACCGTTCAGTTGGTCTTCTCGCAAGATGAGGTTCTTTAGGAATGATATTGTCAAGTTTACAAACTGATGAAGTTAGAGTATTGATTTACAATTGACCTTTCATTTAATATTTCTGATTTCAGAAATTCGAGGGCACTGGCGGATCAATTAAGAAGGCGCAACAAGCCGCCGCAGCAGTGGCGCTAAAGGAAACGAATCGCACAATGCCGCCGATGAAACGAGAGAATAAAAAGAAACGTATGCAAATTGAATATAACTAAAATGAAACAATAATTACAATTCTAGAAGTCATGCAATGATTTTTAACTTTTTTTAATTCATCTGAACAGTTTTAACCAGTTTTAGCCCGTTTCAGAGCTGGTTTTTGATCTAAAATCTGGAATTTGAATTCCTCATCGTTTCCAAAAATTATTTAGGATGTTTAAAATTGAATATTTTACTAGTAATAAAGAATTGATCTGCTATATGCAGCTATTCACTTATTTCAGCAGCCGCCTCGTCACCATCAGTCCTCCTCCGGCATGCCATTCAACGATTGGGGCTCCCTGAACCCGATTACAAGAAACAAATGATACCAATATTTCCACCATCTGGACCAAGGGTAAGTTTCAAAAAAATCTTCAAAATATGAACTTTGTCTTTAGATTCCTTTGATGCCGGCATCAAGCAACGGAAATCCCCATTACCCTGGTCCTCCTCGACCTCTTTTCTCTGCTAAACCTTTTATCATCTCTGGAAATGGACCAATGCCAATTCCTTCACCACAGTAAGTGATTGGAACTTAAGGTTTTAAATTTTAACTCAACAATCGTTCTTTTTGAAATGATGCAAAAGCTTTAGCATGATTCTCTCTCCGATGAGTCCACCGTACGAGTATCCTCCATGTGTTCATCCATTCATCCCTCCACCAAACGGACTTCCCATTCCACCACCCATTCCACAACCTGGAGCTTTTCTACCAAGGTTGGCTTTGAACAGCCAGCTTGCAACTGAATCATGTTAAAAGGCTAAATAAAGCTAGCAATTCCTCTGAAGAAAACTCATCTTTGATACCAAGGAACTGTGTCTGAAACAGATAAACAGATAGCAGATCTGACTAATTTGGATGATCTTCAATTTCAGACCAATCCCTCAACCATTATTCGTTCCACATGGACCGGCCCGCCCTGTACATGTAACCCTTTCGATTGGACCTGAACATCCACTCTTCCGAACCACCGCCCCTTCTTTCACCCAAGCCAAGGAAAACTGTGCTTCACAGGTAAAGAATTTATCAAAATAAAACACCGCTTTTTAGGCTTTAACCCATCTCGGTCCGTTATTGGCAAAGCTTGATCAAGAGGTGAAGGAGAAACCGATCGAAAAATTACTTATTGTTGAAGAAGAAGAGGATACTGAAGAAAAAAACGAGGTTGATTAATGATTTCAATATTTGATAAGCTCATTTCAGGATTCGAATAGCTCGGATGATGAAAACGAACGTGAAAACGAGCACGAACATAGAAAAGAGGGAAAAAGTCAAAAACCGAAAAGTGTCGTCTCGAGAATGCACGAGTACGCGTTGCAGCTGAAGTTGAACGTGAGATTTGAGGTGAGAATGGGAATCATACTTGACGAATTGAAGAAAGATTGTGCTCAAAAGTGGAAACGATTCCTTTCCGGCACACCAATGCATTGATCATCTTGGCTTTGCAGAAACAGGAAGTAATGTGCCAGAAAGGATGCGTTTCTATTATATTTTAAATAGAACATACTTTAATAAATTTTATTAACAATATTACATATTTTATTAGCTAAATTTCAGAATCTATCTGAAGATGGCCCAGCCCATAATCGGCATTACATCGTTCGTTGTCATCTGAATGGTCCAAATCACTCAATATCTGCTGAAGGTCATGGAAAGAATAAAAAAACGGCAAAACAGGAAGCATGTCGGATGATCTTGGAACAAATACAGGATATTGGTAAGTGAAATACTTCTATAATTGGTTTAAATTGTTCAATGTCCGTCAAAACAATAAAACTATAGGATCAATCCTTGAAGTTTACTTTTAAATCTGTCATTTTTAGACAAATCACCCCTTCTCCTTGCTCAAACCATCTACAAAAATGATCGCAAAAACTCAATGAGCAAAGAAAGCAAACGGAAAACGATTGTGAAAGATAAAAAGATGGATCCAGAGTATGGACATCAGATCAATCCCGTTTCAAGACTCATGCAAATTGCTCAAGCACAAGGGTCACCTGATCCAAAATTCGAGCTAATCCGTGAACAAGGTCAAAATCGATACAAAGAGTTTATTGTAGAAGTGCTGTGGAATGGATTGTCTTGCCAAGGAACTGGCCCAAACAAGAGATTGGCAAAAAGAGCGGCTGCTGAGAATATTCTATCTGAAATAGGGTATGTGAAGCCACTGCCAGCTCCGGGAAAGAGTTTGCTAAAGAAACGGGGGGATGAGATGGTGATCGGTGTATTTGATCCGAATGAAGTGGTCCAACAAGAGGAATGGAATGCAGAGATTACTGTGGAAATGCCGGAGAAAGGATCGGATGAGAGCTCGGAAGTGAGTCCGACACAGGGAAACGAGAGATCGAGTCCGAATGGTGGCAAGAGGAAAGTCACGTTCAGCTCGCAAGTCAGCGCTTGTCCGCCGCCAGGTTTCGTTTTCATCAGATCTGACTCAAAAATTAAATTTTCTGCTTTTCAGAATTTCCAAAATTTCAATTTTTAGATGACAGCTCGTATCCATCTCCCGAGATTGCCCCTCTGAAGACTGATGATGTGGCTGTTGTTGCAAAGCTTACGAAGTACAGTTTACTAAAAACTTTAACCTTTAAACGATTCTTAAACTCAAAATCTTTTAGGAGAGATCGAAAGAATAAACGAGTTCTGACTTCGGAGCAAATCGAAGAGTTATCGTTGAGAGCTCGGGAATTCCTTTCAGCGTTCAATCAGGAAACAAAGGCTGCAATCTTGCCGACAAAAGGTAAAAAAATCATACCAAGTTTTGCATTCAGAAAGCTTTCCTAGGTGATCCACACGGCGATTCCTCTACAGTCTTCTCAATGCAAAGTGTAACCGCTCGTCGTCGTCTCGAGGCTCTCTCAGAGCAATTCAAATTCTCTCTCCAATTTTGTCACCTACCCGCCTCGGCCGGTTCAGACAATCTAGCGCTGGCAACGATGGGATTGGAGAATCAAAAAGCTTTGGTAAGTGATTGGATTGTTGGAATTAGCTTGTCTTTTTTTACCCAATCATGTTCTTTCTAGGTTCACAAAGGAATCGGCTCCACGGCGGAGGAGGCGGCTGATTGTGCGGCGTTGGATGCGCTCAAGAGTCTCGCTGCTCTATCGACGCCTCCACAATGATTGGACAACGTTTTCTAAAAGGTGTAGAATGAAAAGCTACCGTACTCATTACCCTACTTTTTAGTTAGATAAAGCTACTGTACTCGGGCTGAAACTTGACTAATTACCCGCGTTGCTAGTAATTAGTCTCTGTTTAAATCACTACGCGTATCGGTTACGGTAATTTTGCCTTAGCTTAACAGGGTTACGGTAACTTTCTCTAAAGCGTACCTTTTAGAAAACAATTCTTTAGTGCAAAATCGAAAGACTAAAGGAAAGCACGTCGTTTTTATTTCCCCCCGAACTTTCTTGTTCAAGTCTATCACGTTTTTCCAAGCTTACCTTATTTATTTGGGTTTTTATGTATCAAAAAAAGTTTTAGGCCATCACTTTTGCTTTAATATTTCCAGCCAAAACGCATTAATTTTTGCAATATTTCCACTTTTTTTCGGTAGCTCAACTTTTCCCAAAAATCCTGGTTTTTCTCCTGAAGATTCTGTGCCTTTTCTCTACTCATTTTTCTCTCTCAAATTTACATATTTATTTTTGTGAAATATCTGTGGTGAATAGAAAAGATTCCCCTTTAATACCTAAGTCAGAATTTTTGATTTTATTTCTCTTTCATTCTGTCAATCCATATGATTCCTTAAAGCCTTCACCCTATTCGAGTTTAAAAAAAAACCCGTTTCTAAACGTTTTCACTTTTACTCACTTATTGATAAGTGTCCCTGATTAGGCCCCAAAACAAAACATATATTTTGTGCTTACAATTCCAACCAGTTTACAACAACAACTTTAATTTCGTTTTTTTTTGCCATTTTTATATAATCAAAGGTTGAGATTTGCTTCAGAATAGGACCCGGATTACGAAAACTCTACAATCGGCTTATCTGTGCTTTTTATTTGACACTAACTTGATCTAACTTTGAGGCACTAACTTGAGTTAGTGTGACCCAGTACGGTGACTACAGTATCCTTTAAAGAATGAAATTCCCAGTCAATTAATTTCTCAACTCCTCTTGATTAATCCGTTTTCTAAAACGTGTCGACTTTTGTAAACTACCGTAATCTTACCCAATTTATTTAGATTTTTGTATTTTTGCGGCGGTGGGACAAATGCGATCTTTTTTTGCGCACCTGGACCTTTGCGCACCTTTTTTTCGCTGGAAAAGGCCTTAGGAAAGGCCGTAGAGCTTCAAAAATGTTTTCATAGAAGGGAATCGTATGCGTAGATTCCGAATTTCGACAAATCAGACCTCGCTGACACGTCTTTGGGCCAAAAGGCAAAAACTGCGGAAAAGCGTTAAGTTGCGTAGGTTTTGCCTTTTAGCCCAAATTTGACGGGTCAGTGTTATTTGTCGAAATTCGGAATCTACGCATACGATTCCCTTCTATGAAAACATTTTTGAAGCTCTACGGCCTTGCCTAAGGCCCTTTCCAGCGAAAAAAGGTGCGCAAATGTTCAGGTGCGCAAAAAAAGATCGCATTTGTCCCACCCCCATTTTTGGCATTCTTCGCAAAACCCATACAGAATCAGACCAAAAGAAGATAGATTTCGAAAGTTGCCACGTTTTAGAAGATTATTATTTGGCAGTTTACTTGATCGCTCTTTTTTCCCTCCACTTTCTCGCAATTCCCAGTCACATTTCATCCATGATGTCATCGAGTTTTGTTTTCAAATACCAAAAAAATTGCAAAACCAATTGCGCAATGTTTTTTTTCACCAGATCTAGTGCATGTTTTCATTTTCAGGGTTTATTTTTTCAAATATTTTTAAAAACTGGTATCTTTTGAAGCTTTTCTTTCTGATAATTTTCATTCAATCGGGCCATTTTTCCTTGTCATTTTTTTCACTAATCCAATTGTGCCCATCAAAAAAAATTTCGGTTCATTTATTCAACTTTTAAGTGCTCACCCATTTAAAAAGACAAATGCTTGCATTATTTTTTAAAGTTTCTTGTGATCTTTACATTTCTCAGACCCAGTTAACGAAGGTACATACCGATTTTTTTTTTCTAAATTCTTTCTTTTGATTTCTGTAGTTTTTAAAGGCTCTTTTTTTGTGATTTTGTCATGAAATGACCCTCTTTTTATTATCAAAACCCACAATGATGCTATGAAAGCTTTGTGATCAATTTTTACAATAAACTTTCCTTCTGAAATTTAGATGAAATGCACTCAAAAAAAGAAATATAAAAGTCACACTAAATTCTGCTCAATTTTAATCATTTCTTCCAATAAAAAGCAATGCCAATCGATTCTGAAAACCTCTGGGTACAAATTTTTAGCCTTTAATCTCATATAGGCATCATTTTCAGAGCAAAAGAAGATTTCCCTGTGGTGTTCTTTGTGCGGCCGGGGAATCGTTCGCCATCTGGCAAACCGGTCTGGTATAAAGTGCTTTCCTTTTGAGATCCGTATAGGAAAAAAAGCCATTAGAAAGTGGTTTTTTTGCGTTTAAACCTTTATTTTAAAGATACAAATAGTTGATTCTGGATTTGCTTAGTTTTCATCGAAAGTTTTGTACTTTTAAACCAGTCTATAGTCGAACTAGACAAATTTTCACATAATTTTTGCATAGATCAGTGTGTCACATGAGAAACAACAATGCATTGCAATGAGTTTTCCTCGAGTAACTTCATTGGCTTCTCGTTTAGTTCTAATTTCTAATAGCAATGGTTGATTAGTCACATAATTTTAGACAGATAATTTTCTGATAGATCTATTTCTGGAAAACTGTTTTTAAGTATTAGGTTGAGGAAAAAGTAATGTCGCTTTTCAATTCCTGTTGTTGGCAATTGTCCAGCTCTTTGCTTATGCGACTTTTTCAAATAGATATCAGCTAGGCATTCTATACTTTCATATTATATTTAACTTTTATAAATTTAACAATATTTTCAGGTACAAAATGCAAGACGAAAAGCTTCGACTTTGTGGTATGATTTTAAACAAGGGAAATCCGCGGCTGAATCGCATCGGACAATCATTGAAATTTTGGGGGAAGACAGCATTAGCGAAAGACAATGCCAAAGATGGTTTCAGCGGTTCAAAGATGGAAATGAAAGTCTCCAAGACGAGGAACGGTCTGGACGACCCCAGGAGATTTCAGATGAGAATTTGCTTGATGCCATTGAACTCAATCCAACTGTTACCACTTGTGAGTTAGCGGACACATTTGGGATGGACCAAAAAACAATCGACAACCACTTACAACAGTTAGAAAAAACAATTCACTGCGGAATATGGGTTCCTCATGAACTGACTCAAGGCAACAAAACAACTCGTGTTATCGTTAGCTCTACTCTGCTTCAAAAAGGCAAATCTCTGATTTTTGGGGAAGAATTCTAACATCTGATGAAACATGGATTCAATATGAGAATGTGAAGGGCAAAAATCAGTGGCTTTCTCTTGGTCAACCCCCACAAAAAACTTCAAAACCCGGTATGCATGGAAAGAAACTTATGCTTTGCTGTTGGTGAAATACAAAAGGTTTAGAGTATTATGAGTCGTTGAATCCTGGTGAAACTGTCACCGCTGATCGTTATTCAAAACAGTTGATGAGAGTTAACGAGGCTTTAAAGAAATTGGGCGTTGAAACATCAAAAGTGCTATTTTTGCATGATAATGCAAAACCTCACGCTGCAAAAAATTACTCACCAAAAAATCGACGAGCTTGGTTGGAAACTTCTGCCCCACGCGACTTATAGTCCGGACCTGGGCCCATCAGATTATTTTTTGTTTTGGTCGTTGAAGAGTTTTCTTATGGGCGAAAAGTTTGAGGATCATGCACAGATCAAAAAAGCAGTCGACACTTATTTTGGCTCGAAAACTCCCCATTTTTTTTTTGAGGATCCGATCAGGGACTTGCGACAAAGATGGGAACAAGTCATCAATAATAATGGAGAAGATCTCATTGATTGATCTGCGTTTGTCTATGTTTTTAGCAATAAACAATTTTGTGACAAAAAGCGACATTACTTTTTCCTCAACCTAATAGAATACTGAATCGTCCGATTTTTTGGAAAAGGAAAAGTAGAAGAGATTTTTCTGCCGAACAAGTTTTCACCTGATAATTGTTATTTTTTGAAATGGTAAACTTGACAAAAGATCAAACTATTCCCTGCGGTCTTTTTACGTAAATAAACTGTTGTAAAAACAACTTTTTTTCAGTTTTTTGTTGAATGAACAACCTTTTAACAATGGAAAAGGCATAGTTTAGTTCTAATTTCTAATAAAAATGGTTGATTAGTCACATAATTTTCGACAGATAATTTTCTGATAAATCTATTCGGGGAAAGTCATCATATTTTGACGATTTTGACGATTTTTACGTTTCAGCCTTGGAATCAAACTCAGATTTTATATTTTGACTGTGTAAAAGTTTTTCCCGAAAACGAGTTCAAATCGATTCAAACTTCCACCACTTGGGCAAAACTTTGGTAATAAGGCAATAAGGCAATAAGGCTGAAAATGGCAATAAGGTTGAAATGTCTTGCAAAGTCTGCAAAGCAAAGTGCAAAGTCAATCATATTTTAATAACTAGATGAGAAATTATTGATAGTATATTCACCATCATTTCTATTTTATTTTCTTTCTTTCTTTATTTTTTTTATTTTCTATTCTAGCTCGAAAGTTTTTGGAGTCAAGAAGTCGAAGTTAAGAAGTTCAGAAGTAGAAGTCAAGAAGTAGAAGTAGAAGTCAAGAAGTTCAGAAGTCGAGCTCGTTGAATGCTGAAATTGAAACAAACCCCTAAAAATGGTTCTATTTTCATTGATAAACAAAAAATCTTAGAACTAATTTCTTAATAAATCTTTTTTTAGAGATTACAGTGACAATTCTGCAAACAGTTTTCATTCAATTGACTCTAAAAGAGACTTTGTCGTGACGATCTCGTGATCGAGATCGCCACGTATGGAAATGGCCAGCTAGACACCTATGTGGACGAACGCCTCTTGTGCGAGATTTAATATGCGTCGCTATCCGTTCAACTCCATAGTGTGTAAGACGAGACCAACGTCTGAGTTCCGTATAATCACTGTGGCGAATTGCCACTGCTCTGCAGTTAGTCAAAAATTCAATACAAGTTAAAGTTCAACGTTGGTGGATAAACTACCGTAATCAGTCACTAAATGATATTCAGCTGTCCGGTTGTTGTAGCTTGTATGCTTAAAAAACCCATTATTTAAGCTTTGCTTTCGAGTGAGTTTGTTCTTCTCCTTTTTTGTGCTTTATCATTCTTTTTTCACATTCAAGTGTTGATTTAATTGTGATAGTGCCAAGTTGCTCTAGTTTGAGCGAAGTTGCCCTAATAAGGGAAAGTTGGATAAATTATTACGTTTTCGAGAAGACCACCATTGAACCACACCGAGACACGGTCTCACAAGAAATTATATAGATCAAAACATCAACATACATTTCTTACAATCACTACAATAATCACTACAGACTTAAATTGGTCAATAAACATGAAAATTGCCTGTTTAACGTGTAATTTCAAAAAAACACACCAAAATTGCAACAATAACTTCTTGTTTTTCTTTGCCAAACAATTTTGCAAGCTTGTTTTTCTCAAAAAATTATAGGCTATTGAGCAACAAAGCTGTGAGGAAAACTGTGAGGACAAAGACTGTTTAACAGGTGATTTTCATTATTAAAGGTTATTAGAATTCGAAATCAGAGTTCTATAAGCCTGGTGAGGAAAACCCGCCTCTTTGAAACTAACTTCTCATAATGAGCTCAATTAGAGAAAACTTTACAATTTCAAAGTTCTAAAATGTTCTATCCCGGTCCAATCTTTCGACAAGTTCTCTCATGGATTTATTTCTTTAATGGATTCCTGGCGACGAGTCTCTTTTCAATTGTTCTCTATTTGATATTAAGCACGAAGATCACAACGCATAATAAACAGTACAGAAATGTGCAATTGTTGATAGGGGTTTGTGCCATGAAATTTTGTATTTAAATCTACCGTAAATACTGTAATAGTACCCCACCCCCATAATGACGGTGCGAAGCGTTGCGTAGTCCAGCTTTGGACGCGTTTTTCTCGACACTGGTTTATGCTACAATGCGCGCTTAGGTATCAAAAAAATAGCCCTGAATTACAGCTATTTTTTGATACCAAAAAGGCATTTTTTGAAAGTACGGGCGCTTCGAAAAAAATGAAATACGAAAAAACTTTTGCGACTACCCGACTGTACGGGGAGGGTGGGGTACTATTACAGTATTTACAGTGAGTACAATTGACACTCTTCTAGCCAAGAATTTTATCTTTAAGATGGAAATTTTGAGCAGAAAAAGATGCAAGACAACATTAGTAACACTATCATAAGTGTCGTTTGTGAATTGAAGGCTGTAAGGGTACCGGATGGATTGAATCCGGATTACATCGAATTATCGATCTGATAAAGCCTCTATCGGATTCCAATCCAATCCATTCGACAGATCTTCGATCGACTAGCAAGTCTAGTATCCAGAGTTCACAATCCGATCCAATCAAAATCCAATTCAAAATCCAATCAGCCTTCATATCTTCTAGATATCAGCTCAAATCGGCGATCTCCTCTCACTCATCACTCAACCGATCGCTTGCACTCCCCGAATCGCTTTTGTTCACCTCTCCCCGATTCCAACTCCTTACTTTTTAGGTTTAGCATTAAATGTAAGTTTAGATTACATTTACAAAAAGAACAGTATTGAATAGACATCTATCTTTGCACTGAATGATGATTTTATAACGCTAGAACCCGCAAGGATCGCATTTTGATAAGAGTAGATTAAATAAAAGTTGGCTAAGCAAATGATAAACCCAATGAAACCTACTTCCAGCAAAATGGCTTAAAAAGTATACTTTACTGGCGTTAGTTTCACTAGCCCAAGTTAATGCTATGTACTTAAACATGAACTCGATTTCAGAGCCTCTACATGATCGACCTTTCCACCACCGTCGGTTTCATCTATTATTCCCTCTTTTATCGACTCTTCTCTTTAAATCCTAAAACCCAGAAAGAAATCTCAGCAAATTTTAACAAATTTATTTACATTTTCTTTGGATTAACTATCTCATTTTGCGGTGGTTTGATTTGGTTTGGATGGTTTACGCATCGTTTGTATGCACCGGGGGAAACGGTTGGGCTTTTTGAAATCTTTCTAATGATCCAGTTAAATAGATCGATCCATCACTTGAAGTGTCACTCTTGCAAAACGAAGAAATGGCTGTAATCTTCAAAGAAGATCAAGCTTTCCGAACGGTTTTCCTCATAAGTGGGCTCTTGTTGATGGCGATGGCTGTATCATTTCTGCTCATCTCTGCTTATTATATTCTGAGATTTCATCGATATCAGGTAAATTAAATTTCTATCTTTGTTCAGAGTGTATAAAACTGGCTTAACAAGCTATAAAATTTGTTTTTCTTTAGACTTTACATTAGTTGAACAGGTTAAACCTGTGCAAGACCAGATCTGACATTAAATAAAGAACAAAAACTGATCTGAAAAACTCTCTAATAGTAGTGCACCCCAGCAAGCCGAGTTGATGACTATTTTACGGTTTCCAAGCTTTTGCAGAAGCTCAAGACTCTAATCATCATCAAGATCTCATCGTCAGCTGCATTTTCCGACCCCACATCGATAGGTTCTGATAAGCGGTTTTCGAGATTTCGAGGAATTTAGGCGACGCTCATGGTGCACTACTATTAGAGAAAATACGGTATATAAAAAGCAGTTTTATTGGCAGGATACTTGTAACTAGGATTTTATAATATCTATTAGAATTATACCGTATTATCTCTAACAGTAGTGCACCCGGCCGAGCCGAGTTGATGACTATTTTACGGTTTCCAAGCTTTTGCAGAAGCTCAACACTCAAATCCCCCACTAGATCTCATCGTTAGCTACATTTTCCGACCCCACATCGATAGGTTCTGATAAGCGGTTCTCGAGATTTCAAGCAATTTAGGCAACGCTATGGTGCACTAGAGAGAGTACGGTATATGTGAATTGTTGTGAATTGTTGAGCTATAAAATTCGTTTTTCTTTAGACTTTACATTAGTTGAACAGGCTAAATCTGTGCAAGACCAGATCTGACATTAAATAAAGAACAAAAACTGATCTGAAAAACTATGAATATTCATTTAAATGCCTCTTAAACTTTGAACCTCTTAAACTATTTTTCAAATTTCTGAAATCTTAAAAGAAAACGCTTTATAAAATCTTCAGTAATAGTTTTATAATGACGGAATTGACCAGACAAAACTCTCTGAAATATTTTGAATCCCAAAGGACATCCAAATATCAAATATCAAATATATCTATCAATGATCTTTGAGCACTACAACTCTGAGTTAAACCTTTCTGATCAAAATTTGAGACAAAAGATTAATTTAATAAAGTTTTCTTAATAAATTTCTGCTTTAGTCACAAATCGGAAGCCAGCGCACACAGCAACTACAGAAAACTTTTATCAAAGTGTTGGCGATGCAGGTGGAAAAGTTTTTTTTGAGGA